>CM042483.1:49156617-50388701 GCA_023621385.1 Quercus gilva
ACAATAGCTTGGTATTTCTCAACAATAAGAATGGAAGTTAAAAGGTTGTAAGATACAAGATGAGGGGGATCACCAGTAATCTTTGCATGAGCACTGGCCATTGGAAAAGCAATGAAATCCTGAAGAATCTCTTAGAAATATTTCTCTCTTGGTAACAACAGAAACATGCTTCAAGAATGTGTGGCAGTCCCCACAAAGAAGGATGTTCTTCACAATCCGAATAGGTTTTCCTGGCCTGCTCATCAGAAGCCCATAAGTCGCTGCTAGTTTTGCACTGTGATTGAACAAGAAATCCTTCTTTTGATGCTCCTCCACATCATGAAGAACAAAGCTTGTGTCTGGCACATACCCAGCTTTTAGACATTCTAAGATCAGAATTTCTAATCCACTATAGATGTCTTTTGTTTGGGGATGGGATTTATCTCTTGCGTAGAAAAAATGTATCTTGTTCTGAAAAATTATCCAACTTCGACCTGGGTGTTTCCGGAAGCCCATATCTCTCATATTCTCCCTAACCATCTCAGAGCAATGCCATCTCCCAGATGCAGAATACAAATTTGATACAAGTATGTAGGTGGATGGATCTTTAGGCTCAAGAGCAAGAATGCGCTTTGCAACCCGTTTTCCAACGGTTGTATTTAAATGGATTCTGCAACTATCGAGCAAGGCTCGCCAAACAGAGGCGTGAGGCTCAAAAGGCACTGTAGTGATCATCTCCTCTGCTTCTTCCAGTAGACCCCAGTAACCCAAAACTCCAACCAAGGATGCATAATGGTCTGAAGAGGGCTCAATGTCATAAACGCTTTTCAATGATGAAAACAAGCTACGGCAATCATCAACTAAATTGGAGTTAGTGTGCCTGTAAGCTGAAATGATCAAAACAAAGTTAACTTTGTCTGGTTTTGTGCCTATCTTCTTCATTTTTGACCAGAGGGCCAAGGCCTCATCACCTTGTCTGTGGAAAAGATGACCAGCAAGCAAACCATTCCATGAAACGGTGTTGTGTGTAGGCATATTATTGAATATCTTAATTGCATCATCCATGTTCCAACACTTAGAATACATGGTAAGCAAGGCATTTCCAACCATTAAATCAGATAAAAAACCAGATTTGAGAGCATGGCAATGTATTTGCTTTCCCATGTTATGATATCCTATATTTCCAGAGTCCAAGTATTGAAGTTGATGCAACATCCACAACCATTGTTCCTTCGGATTGACTAATGTTGAATAGAGAAATTGCCTCATCTGGCAGCCCATTTCGAGCATAACCACATATCATTGATGTCCAAATCACAGAGGTATCCTGATCAAATGACCACCGTCTAAATATCTTTTCAGCATCTGCCATCTTTCCAAACTTTGTACACATATCAAGTAGCACTGCCGCAATACAAGCATTCAATCCAAAACCAATCTTGAGAATGAACCCATGAATCTGCTCACTAATTTCGCGATCCATGAGCAATCCACAAGCACTAAGAACACTTGTCAAAGTGAATTCTGTTAAGTCCACACCTTCCTCCACCATTTTTATAAATAATTCCAGTGTCCTTGACCCTTGGCCATTTCAACATAATCCTGTCAAAAGAGCATTATAAGAAAAAGAATTCCTTTCTGGCATCTTATCAAATACCTCAACAGCCAACTCCACCAAACCAAAGTCCATATATGCTGTAATCACTTCCGTCCAAGTGATCATATCTCTTATGGGCATCCTCTCAAACAAAGCTGTCACATCTTTCGCACCCCCACCACAGTTTGTGTAGAACCCAATAAGCGCATTGTTGACACTCAGATTTGCCTCCAGCCCTACCTTGATTGCATGGGCATGCACTTCTTGGCCTTTCAGGATAGAAGCACTGCCAGCACAGGCAGTCAAAAGGGTAGAAACTGTAAAATGGTCAACTCTAAGCCCATCATTTCTCTGCATATCACGAAACAATTCGAATGCCTTATCATACATAAACTCACTTACCATACACGATATAACAGTATTCCACGACGCAATGTCTCTGTGCAGCATTTCATCGAACAATTTGAGCACAAATAAGAAACACCCACATTTACTATACAACCCCATAAGCGCATTCGAAACAAAAACAGAATCTTCCAAAACCCCAGGTAATTATCATAGCATGAACTTGTAAACCCAGTTGTAAATCCAAATCCGAATGCAGGCAGTCAAAATTGCAACAAAGGTATACTCGTTAGGCTCAATACCTGAATCCCTCATTCGAAAGAAAAGCTCCACCGCCTCGTGTTCTCGATTCGACTTCGAAAACCCAGATATCAACGCCGTATAAGACACCATATTGGGGCACGAAAGGCCAAGGAAAACATTGTAAGCTTGAGAGAGAAGACCCAGCTTGAGATATGCCGAAATGAGAGCATTGCTGAGATGGGTGTGCTCTTGGAGCTTGAGAATGCATGCGTGGACAGCGTTCACGAGCTGGGCATCGCTGTAGCGAGCTGAGAGGCGAAGCAAATCAAATAAGGTATCAATGAGAGAGTTTTGTGGTGAAGAAGAAGAGGCATGGGAAGACTCGGGGGGCAAAAAGGTTGGTGTTGAAGAAAGAGATTGGGTTGGGGAAGTGGAGAAGTGGGGTTGGTGGCGGTGAGTTTTGCGAAGCTTGAGTGAAGAGAGTGGTGGTGGTGGTGGTGGTGGTGGAGTTTTGGGAAAGAGGAAGGTTGGGCTATGGAGCGGAGAGGAAGAGAGAAGAGAGTGTGGGAAAGAGTAATAAGAAGTGGCGGCTGTGGCGGTTCCGGTGGTGGTAGTGCTTGTGACACTGAGTGAGGGAGTGGATTGAAATTGAATAATGGTGGCCATGAATTGGATATTGGTTGTTACCGTTTTACCTCATTTTCGGGAAAGCTCCACTTATCGTTGTAGCTGTAGTGGAGCAGCTCGGTGAAGGTTTTTTTTTTTTTTTTTTTTTTTTTTAAATAACTAAATCCCTCGAACAATTTCATTAATTAGCAAGATTTCAAAACAATTTAGCAATCTAACAAATTGAGTCCATTAGACTTGATTTTGCTTTTTGAAATCGAGTAAGGAACTGTCGAGTTTCAGTTAAAAATCAAGTGTTTCACACTTAAGTTTCATAATCTAGAGTGAAACAATCAAGTTACATATTGAAACGACCCTTGATCTTTAGCAAAAACAACAAACCCACTTATCTTCAGCAAAGATCTTCAGCAAAAGGAGCTTCGTCGCCGTTGCTAGAACCTTTGCCGTCGCTGGATCCTTCGTGTTTCTTGTTTGGTTTCTTCGGATCTTCGTCGTCGCTGGAACCTTTTTCGTTTGGTCTGGGTTTTTGGGTTCTTCCTTTTGGTTCTTCTTCATATAGAACTCGAGTCTATAATACTCGATTTAGCGCTACAAAATTATTAGTTTGCTAAATAGTTTTGAAAATGTGCTAACTAACAAAATTGTTTGAGTTTTAGTGTTATTTTGAAAAAAAATCCATAATTTCTTTAGTGAAATTGGTTCTTTAATCTACTAGTCTTTCTGGATTTAATTTGTAGTCACTTTGGTTACATGTTTTTTTAGTAATTTGCATTACTTCAACAACTTAATTGAAAACCATAATATGTTTCTCAAAAAAAAAAAAAAAAAAAACTAAAAACCATAATAGCTCATTATTGTGCTTTGGGTATGGCTGAATTTCTATTTAATGGTGAGCCCTGTGTGTCCTTGGTGTAAATATGTATTATAGTTTTCGTTTTTGTTTGGATTTGAAACAAATGAGTGGTGGTTGGATGGACTTTTCATGTATTAGTATAAAAAAATTGCAGTGGGTGAGTGTATTAATCTTCTTGTTGTATTTTTCCCCTTTGCTTTGATTTTTGTTATTGCCTTGCTTGTTGTTTTTATTGTTTTTGTTACCTCTTGAGCAATTTTTGGAGTTTTTTTTTTCTTTGACATAATCTGGAAATTCTATTGCTTGGTCATAAGCTATTCTAAAAATCCTTATGACAATTTTTTCTTTTGTCCTAATTTTTCTTAAGTGCACGTTATTTTCCTAAATTTGGATTGACCATGCACTATGCAGCAATGTATTATTCTAGTAAAATAATATGTTTGGCATGTGTAATTCATTTTATATATACAATCTATGGCTCTTGATAGATGAAAGAGGAATTTGTTTGCTGTCTTTTTTTATACAAGATAGAAATTCTACTCTAACCTAATCTAAAAATTGTCATAAAGATTTTTAGAATAGCTCATGACCATGCACTATGCAGCAATGTATTATTCTGGTAGGATAATATGTTTGGCATGTGTAATTCATTTTATACATACAATTTATGGCTCTTGATAGATGAAAGAGGAATTTTTTTGCTGTCTTTTTTTATACAAGATAGAAATACTACTTTAGCCTAATTTAAGTGTATATGTGTGTTTGTTAGTGCATGCCCAAATTATTTTGGGTTCTTGGTTTAAAATCATCTTCCAAAATTTGGTGATTTTATTTTTCTTTTAATAAAATGTTTAGTTGTAGAATTGAAAGAGTAAATTTAATTAAACTGAAAGAGAAAAATAGTTTGGAGTTGTTTGTGTAGTGCTAAATTGCACTGAGTTGTAGTAACTTGTGTTCTTTTTTCTATAGTAATGAATTTATCAATGTCTCATATGATAAAAAAAAGTATGTTCTTTACTACTCTGGTAGAAGCCTGATTAGTAAGTTCAAATGATTGACTGTAATGAATGTAACCAAAATAAATAAATAAAAATTCTATGGTTATTGTACTAATTGAAATTTGTTTTTCAACACTACAGGATGATATAGAAGCCAAGCCCACTCAACCTACGACAAAGTTGATTTTGTTCATGAATTTTTTTTTGGAGAAATTGTTCATGAAGTTTTAGATAAAAAGAATGTAACTCATATCTATTTTGGTTGGGATCATAGTCAAGATGTGGCTATTTTGGCTTTCTTGAAACACTGAAATCATATATTTATATTGTGTAGCTAATTTGGCAAGGCTATAAAGCCTTTTTGTTTTGGGTTTTGTTCATTTGGTTGTGGATAAAAATTACACTGAAATTTTGTTGTTTATAACAAGTGAATCTGGTGGCCCTACTACTAGCATAAATGGTTTTTCCTTCTTGTTATTACTAGATGGTATGAGGACCATAATTATTAGCTTGTCTTTGAGAAGGAATTATTAGCTTTTATGCACTCTGGTTGTGCCTTTTATATAAGGACTTATCTATAAACTTTCCTAGGAATTTATCAAGCTACAGTACTGTGGATTAGATAGGAATTATGAGGAGCAGTTTCTCCATAGTAATTTAACTAGTGTCTTTTGTGGAATTGTGGAACAAACAAGTTTATGTTTTTTGGCAAATTGTATGATTAATGTAGTTATTGAGAACAAACATATTATTGCTTATCCTAGTGAACAATGCCCCGTTCCATGTCCCAAAAAAAGAAAAAGAAAAGAAAAGAAAACCAATCCAATTCATTGCAATGAGCATTTTTTTTAAAGCATATTCAACACAATATAACCAATTTCTCTATCTCTAATTATATAGCAACAACAAAAGTACATAATACAATTATAATATTAATCACTTGCATTCAAAAAATGAACAAGATTTGGTACATAACAAGCATAAGAGGTTGTGTTTTGGTGCGATAGCAAGTGCCATCCACCAAAAGTAGCAAGTTGAGGGTTGATGCCTCTTAAAAAACAAAAGAGGGGGGGGGGGGGTACCTACCAATAACCTCTCCCAAACCCTGCAAAGTGGGAGTCTCGTGCATTGGGTACAACCTTTTATATGGACCGCTTTTCTATGGTCAGTAACCTTTACACATTGTCTTCAAAGAAAGCTCAAAAATAAATTAGGTACTTTGTGATGATTGATTTGGAGTCATTGAAGCAATTAAGGATTAGTTTCTTAAAGATTTATAAGATACTTCAAGCAATCCTAAAATATTTATTGCTAACAAAATCAAAGGCCATAGCTTGGAGAAACTACTACAGTTATATAATACTTGTGCAGCATTTTACATTCTTTAAAATAAGTAATATGAGGTGGAATGCTGACAGGCACAACAAATTTACAGTAGATACTGAAGATGCTCCTCAGCTAAGAATGGTCATGCTTCAAATTTTTTGCTGTATGACCGACCCTTTTGAAGCCAAAAGTTAACTAGTAATGGATCAATGATGACCTGCACCAATAATTTTGTGTAAGCAGAAAGTGTTCTGCAAAGACTTGCTCTTAAACTAAGGAAAAAGAAACATAAACAAATAAGAAAAACAAAATTTTGTGATAAGAAAAAGGGTCAGATGAGGACAACTTGGTTAATATGTGCCGCAACACAAGGAAGAACTAGCAACCCTGATTCACCGATTGCACCACCGAGCAGCTCCACTATAGCTACAACGATAAGTACAGCTTTCTGCAAAATGAGGTAAAATTGTAACAACTAATATCCAATTAAGGATTTTTTTTTATTTTTTGTATACATTACAGACAATACATACCCCAGTTACCCAAAAATAAAAAAGCAAGTTCCATATGGCCAGGGTTTTGTTTTTGGGGGATTGATATATACAATGACCCAAAAAAGTATAAACTAAAAGGATTGCAACATATAGGATCTTTAGAGGTAATCTTGGATTTGAAATGTGGTATTTCTCAAGGCAACTCAGGCTATCTCATGAGTCATGAACCACATGAAGCCATGTATCAAATCCTCAGCTACAACTTTCTATACCATAAATGACAGGCTTTTACCATTCTCAACTAAATTTACAATTTAGGCTACATTTTTTTTTGGGGGGGGGGGGGGGGCGTGTTGACTGTTGATACAGTAGGAGTGGGGGCGTGTTGACTGTTGATACAGTAATATGATGGTTTAGATGTCAAGCTGAGTTCAGATACACAGCATCTAATCAGCTCTCAGAACACTACAAAGACATTTGAAAAGCAAGAGAGCCCTTTAAAAGTCATTTGGCAACACAGTGAGAAAATTTCACGTTGTTGGAAATTACAAAAGCAAGATAACTTACTTTCACTGCTATTATTACAAAGACTACTTAAATGGCATTGATATTGATAATTTTCATGTTTCTGGGTTTAATTTATATAAAACAAGAGGGCCAACAAAAAATGTTTGATATCTTAATGAAAAATAACAACTAATTATTTTTTTCCTATTAATTTGTCTAGGGGATGTAAAAGAGGGCTTTCTAGTCTAAAGGCAGGGACGAGCTTTCTCACTATACAATGACCACTACAAACGAAGGACCAACAACATTGGAGGAGAAAGAGGAGGAGTAGGAGTAGGAGCTAGCTTTAATTGAAGTAGGGGCGAAATTGAAGCAAAGAAATTCTGAGTTCATATTTTAGACTGTTTTCCTCAATCCACAAACATCACACCCATTACTATTCTTAACACCAAACACACCCACAACTAATGGCACTAATCCCACCAATCAATAGTTTCCACCACAATCTATCTAGGTGTAACCAAACTTCACTACCACTGTCACCATTGGGAATCCAATGAAACAATAATACCACCCCAACAAAAAACAACCACCACAAAACAACATCACCACCACCCAACACAACAAATAGAACCATCCCCACCCCAATGATCACCTTCAGCCATGATTGTTGAAATGGGTGGCAAATGAGCCTATTTCAGCGGGGTTTGGATAATGTCATAAAAATATCTGGTATACAAGTATCCATTTGCCCATTTAAACCCATCTTCTCAAATAGGCGTATAAGAATTTAGCTATCTAACACTCTGATAGAGATTGTCATAAACATTCTCCCACTTTTGAATTGCCGAAACAAGAACTTTATGTGAGAGTCAATTGGTAGCATGCTGTCAATCTCTCCATCACCACAAACACTTGTAGACTGCCATTATCTCCATTAATTCCACCACTAACAACAGCATAGTCTACCCATATATCACCACTCACCACCCTTTTCATATCCACCAACACCATAACACCAAACCCCAATTCCTCTTATTTCCAATAAAATAGCTAAATTTTCTTTCTTTACTTATATTCAAACAAATCCCACATGCTATTCCTCTCACATCTCATAAAGAAACTTAGGAAAGCAAACCCAAAACAGAAACATAATTTCCATACAAACAGTGGTATAATAAAACTGATCAGGTTTCAATTTTGATTACATAATCATTGTGAAAATTATACAAATCTGTAGGATATCCAAGCCAAATTTCAACTCACAAATGCATGTTTATTAGCTCTGAATGAAGTCCCAAAACAATTAATCAATGGTTCAATAACATTCTAACTTCTAAAACTGAAAACTGAAAATACCCAATTGCATATTTATTAGCTAATGCCTTTAAAAGTTAGAACTTTTAACAAAAACCGAAATTTCATCCACAAAATTCATTGAGAAAAGTCCCAGAACCAAACATACCTTTTATCGAACACAAGGCGTGCAATCAAGTGAAGCTGAAAAATAAATAGAGCTTTCAGCTGCGACAAGACCAACCGCTAAGTTTTTATTTGACAAAAAGGAAATGAGTTGTGATAGCTGTGATAGGGTACGTATTGTATACTTCTATAGCTGCAGAGTTGTGAACGTGTCTGTGAATTATATGGCATAAGCATTTATGGTCAGAGTCAAAGTTAAGAACTTTTGACTTTTCATGGGGTAGGTCAATAGTTGTTGACACGTGGATTGGATTTTGTATATTTTAGATGAATGAAATAATCTAAAATTTGCTTGGGAAAGAAATTTAGACTTGATAATTTTTAAGGAAAATTACAGACAGTATTTAGGAACTGATTCTTAAGTTTTGGACTTAAAATTCTGCCACATGAATTTTTTCTTATGAAAAAAGAAAGTGCATTTTTTAGTTAACTAATCATATAGCTAAATCTTAAGAGAGGAACTTAAGGAACAGCACCAAAGGTATTGTACTTAAGTTTTATCCATTTACAAATACTAACTAACTTTTTAGTTAATATACAATTCATCAATTCCGTTAATATTTGTCAAAATTAATCCATTAAGGACCCCAAAATAATGAAGTTTGTATTAAACAAAGTTGAAAGTTAATGGTGTAATTTTGACTATTACTAATGCGTGACTGAATGATGTAAGATTTAGGTACAGTACTTAGGTGCTATTTCTTAAGTTTTGATCTTAAAATTCTGCCACATGAATTTTTTTTATGAGATAGAAGTGCATTTTTTAGCTAACTAGCTATATAACTGAATCTTAAGAGGAGAATCTAAGGAATAGCACTTAAAGTACTGTACTTAAGTTTTGTCCAATTACAAATATTAACTAAATTTTTAGTTAATATTCAATTCATCCATTCTGTTAATATTTGTCAAAATTAATCCATTAAGGATCCCAAAACAATGAAGTTTGTATTAAACAAAGTTGAAAGTTAATGGAGTAATTTTGACTATTACTAATGCGTGATTGAATTGAACAAAATTAAAAATTAGAGGACTAAATTGAATGACAATAAAGTAAGAGAAATTAATTGAATTTTAATCAAAGTTAGAGGGTCCAATGTATAAAAATTTCTATTAAAAACAAAAGGCTAACAAAATACAATTCTATATTGCTTGGAGTGGAAGTTTGGCCGTGATTTTTTTTTTTTTTTTGGGGGGGGGGGGGGGGGGATAAAGTATGGCTGTGAATTAAAAGATTAATCCTTAAAAAAAATTAAAGAGATATTTACTTAAGCAATGCCGTTTATACCAATTACAGGTAAGTAGCTGCAATTTTTAGATAGATTATAGATCTGTTCATCATCATGATGGGCCCAAGAAAACAATTGGTCTGATAAGGATGGTTGGTGTCGACAAATGGGCTAGTGGAATGCAAGCCCAATAGTTTAAAAATTCTAAGATTTTATTTTTTTTATTTATTTTAAAAATAGAAAATTTATTGCATTTCAACTATATTGTTATGATACATAAAGTAAATAGACTACAGTCGACCCTAATTTAATCAATTTAATTCGGGTTGATTTTTTTTAATCCTGATTTTCAACCCAAGTCCACCCATGGCCTAAAAATATCCAGCTCTAACTTGTCTAATTTTCAAATTGGGTTCAGATTGATTTGGGTTATCTTGCTCAAGTGGCACCCTACATAATCCACTTAAACGTAAAATCATATATTATATCATTAACTATATATATATATATATAAAGTTAAGTTATGAAAGTTGTGATTGTGTTAAGTGGATATCTTACCCAATTGTCACATGTATTACTTTTAGTAATATTTTTACTATTATTTTATTAACTATTTTTTTTTAACACGTGACTTTTTGCTTCTTATCAACTTATGTATTTATTGAATTGTTTTCATTAACTTGTTAGTAAAAACTTTTCTTCTTTTTATTTTTTTTAAATTTTGGTAATGAGTGCATTCACAGATCCGTTAATGAGGAATTTAATGGATCAAACTGCATTGAAAAGTAACAAAGTACATAAACAAATATTTCAAAGTCAGAGACAAGGAAAGATGAAGGAGACAAATTGAGAAATTATGGTACTGAAGAAAGAGGACTAAAACTGAGAAAATGGTCAAAAACTCACCTGTGGGCTTAAGGTGAGTTGTAGAAATACGTGTTTGAGTGTTATAGAAATACATGTCAGAAGTGTTATTGTTATTTAAACGCTAAAAACTGTTGTTTAAACAACAGTACGAAACAACACCATAAATTTTTGAGAAACACTGCCATCATAGCCAAAGTAAGCAAGAGGAATTATTTTATTTTATTTTTTTTAACGAGGTAGGAGCAAAGTTTTGTAATTTTATCCTGAGATAATTTTTTCTTGAGGTAGGAGCAAAGTTTTGATGTGCTTATCACAAGTTGATGAATACACAGTTAATTTAAGTTATTGATATTTAAATTTATCACTAATTACTAATTGGAGAAAGGGGGGCCAAAAGAATATCAACTTGAGTTTTTTTTCTTCTAAAAAATAGGGACAACTCATTACAAATCCATATTGTGGGGCCCTAAATGTTAACATCCAAGGCCCACTCCGCAGCCGGCCCAAGGCCCGCGCCGAAGAGAATGCAGAGGCTGAAGATAGAAAGGAAGGGCCCAGATCCTCAAAGGGTCTCGCCGAAGACGCCTGTGTCCTCGGCGAATCGACGTTAATAAGGGAAAATATCCCTCACCCATTAAAATATAGTCCACCAGCATTCTGACCGCTTTAATGATGAAGTGACTAACAAACCCAGATGCCTCAGTCACTTCAACTTTTAAAGTCTGCTAGTACAGCTGAGAACTAACATAAAACCTGAAAAAGCAAATGATGGAACAGCCCTTATGCAGAGAGTTCAGAAAACCAACAAATGGATGGCTAAGATTAACTAAAACGAGGCTATATAACCAAAAGTATTCCCATTAACAAAGGGGGGGGGGGGAACTTGGATTTGGAGGCCAGTTCGAAGGAAAAGAGTCCTCAGATTGAGCCGAGGACGAGGAAATACTCAAAAACACTTAATCAAAGACCTTCACTGATATACCTAACCAAGATCATTACCGAGACCCTCGGGAGATCATGGCCTTTGTGAAGATTCCCAGGAATTTTAATATCAACTTCTCATTTGCTTCGTTAGTGCCTAGCCTTTCTACCCATGCTCTACAAATTTTATTGTCTAGGGTCCATCACAAAATTTGGCCCTACAATTGGCGCCGTCTGTGGGAAGGGGATTTGTACGCTAGCAAGTGCGGTGGTCGGTGTAAAGGAATCAAGAGCAAGGCTTTCAAAAACAAAACACCAAAACAGTACAATCTACAGCAACAACATTCATTCGAAAGTCAGCAATGGCAAGAACAAGAGTATGCGAAAAGTAAAAAAAAAATATATACAAAACAAGTCTACTTCTTTATTAATATATAAAGAAAAAGTTACATCTCTTACAAGCGATGCCGGTGGGGTTTGTTCTAAAGCTAACTACAAGATCCAGACGGCTAACAAACATGGCAGAGGAACAAAAGATAGAAAAGAAAGTTGGCAGATGAACAAAAGATAAAAAAGAAGGCTGGAGGTGAAGGAAGAGAAGAGGAAATAGAAGAGATAAAAGGGAAAAGAGGAAAGAATAGCTACATGGAAGGCGGAAGAGGCCGCGGCACAGGACGGTTCCATTTCTGGGTTCCTCCTGGTTTCCCTCCCACCCCCATCGTAACTAGCTTGGAGGGTCAGAGACCCAAACCCAAGGGAAGGAGGTTACGTTCTCTATGGATCCTCCTCCAGACAGCGAGGAGAGCTCCGTCTCCGATTAGGTTGAAAAGAAGGAGAATCTTCGGATCTCTCCTACCCCAACCCCAACTAGACGTCCAGGGTCGGAGTGCCATCCTCGGCTCCTGATGGGGGCTGTGCATCCCCGGGACCGCCATTTCCCAGGGCCAATTTATTCGAAGGGGCTCAAATGGCTGTCTTGTAGAACCTTTGAGCAATATTTTTGGGAGAAATTTAGGACGAGTGTTTGTCAAGTGTGAAGAAGAAGGCTGCCCTAGAAACGCCTTATATAGAAGGCGGAATATTGGTGAGGGCCAGTCTGCAATAAATCCCAGGGAGAGATTTTCAGAGGCAATAATACCGCCCCAAGTTCCAAGGGGCTTGTCAGCCGTTAGATCCTCGTAGATCCACGACTGACATCAATGAGGTGGCGCCTCATTAACGAGAAGGCACCGAAGTGTCACAACACGTTACTCGGACAACCTAGGAGACGCCTCGTAATCAGAATAGTCCCATCAAACGAAGAGGCGGAACAGGGCAGGGTCTTATCCTCTACCGACTCCAGCCCGCATTTATTATTATTTTGCTTAAAAGTGTATTTATTTAATGCTTATTGTAGATTGTAGCAATGTAAAATTAAATGGCTACGGATAAATAAATAAGCTAGTAAAAAGTCAAAGAACTGGGTACTGGACAGAACCTAGGCATTGCATGGTATTCGGACTCAAGCCTCTGGGGAAACCAGCTACTTCGGACTGTAAATGAAGAGTTAGACAGAACCTAGGCATTGCATGGTCTTCGGACTCAAGCCTCTGGGGAAACTAACCACTTAAAAAGTCAAAGAACTGGGTACTGGACAGAACCTAGGCATTGCATGGTCTTCGGACTCAAGCTTCTGGGGAAACCAGCTACTTCGGACTGTGAATGAAGAGTTAGACAGAACCTAGGCATTGCATGGTCTTCGGACTCAAGTCTCTAGGGAAACTAACCACTTAAAAAGTCAAAGAACTGGGTACTGGACAGAACCTAGGCATTGCATGGTCTTCGGACTCAAGCCTCTGGGAAAACCAGCTACTTCGGACTGTGAATGAAGAGTTAGACAGAACCTAGGTATTGCATGGTCTTCGGACTCAAGCCTCTAGGGAAACTAACCACTTAAAAAGTCAAAGAACTGGGTACTGGATAGAACCTAGGCATTGCATGATCTTCGGACTCAAGCCTCTGGGGAAACCAGCTACTTCGAATGAGAAAATTAAGTGTTAGACAGAACCTAGGCATTGTATGGTCCTCGGACACCAGCCTTTGGGGAAACTAACCACTTAAAAAGTCAAAGAACTGGGTACTAGACAGAACCTAGGCATTGCATGGTCTTCGGACTCAAGCCTTTGGGGAAACCAGCTACTTCGAATGAGAAAATTAAGTGTTAGACAGAACCTAGGCATTGTATGGTCCTCGGACACCAGCCTCTGGGGAAACTAACCACTTAAAAAATCAAAGAACTCGGTACTGGACAGAACCTAGGCATTGCATGGTCTTCGGACTCTAGCCTCTGGTGAAACCAGCTACTTCGAATGAGAAAATTAAGTGTTAGACAAATTTTGTGCACCGCATGGTCCAAGGACTCAGGCTGACGGGAGGACCACTCTACTAAATACTGAGTGCTAGAAAAGCTAAGGTTTTGTATGGTCTTCGGACCCAAACCTATATGAAAACTAGTCACCATAGGGCGATATAAGCGCAGGGCAGAACCAGGGTCTTTGTATTGACCACGAACCCAAACCTACGGCTACGCCCACCCCTTTGATGCTAAGTAACGAGCCCTACGGGCGACGAAAATCACAAGAAATTGAGTGCCAAAAGAAAAATTACAAAAGCCGCTGAAATAACGATAACATTAACAGAGAGGTAATGCTCAACAGGTCACGAAAATACGCCGGGAAAGTCAGAATCCTCCTCCCCGCCTGAGGGGACGGGCAGCAGAATTCTGAGGGGCTATTGTGAGGCCCTAAATGTTAACATCCAAGGCCCACTCCGCAGTCGGCCCAAGGCCTGCGCCGAAGAGAATGCAGAGGCTGAAGATAAAAAGGAAGGGCCCAGATCCTCAAAGGGTCTCGCCGAAAATGCCCGTGTCCTTGGCGAACCGACGTTAATAAGGGAAAATATCCCTCACCCATTAAAATATAATATACTAGCATTCTGACCGCTTTAATGATGAAGTGACTAACAAACCCAAATGCCTCAGTCACTTCAACTTTTAAAGTCTGCTAGTACGGCTGAGAACTAACATAAAACCTGAAAAAAGCAGATGATGGGACAGGCCTTATGCAGAGAGTTCAGATAACCGACAAATGGATGACTAAGATTAACTAAAACGAGGCTATATAACCAAAAGTATTCCCATTAACAAAGGGGGGGGGGGGAACCTGGATTTGGAGGCCAGTTTGACGGAAAAGAGTCCTTGGATTGAGCCAAGGACGAGGAAATACTCAAAAACACTTAATCAAAGACTTTCACTGATATACCTAACCAAGATCATTACCGAGACCCTCGGGAGATCATGGCCTTTGTGAAGATTCCCAGGAATTTTAATATCACATTCTCATTTGCTTCGTTAGTGCCTAGCCTTTCTACCCATGCTCTACAAATTTTATTGTCTAAGGTCCATCACAAAATTTGGCCCTACACATATATTTTGACTTTTTTCAAAAACACCAATTCTACCACTGGTGTTTTTGCAACATTTTATAAACCACAAATTTTACATTATTTTAATAATCAACATTTAAAGTCTCTTAAGAAACGGGTCAATCTTGTGAGTCGTAAAAGCTCTAGATCCTCATCATAGATTTTTAATTTTTAAAATAAAAAAATTATTTAAAATGAGTTTGCAATGTGTCTATCGATGTAAGTTTTCACAAATTCAACCTTAGGTCAAAGCATTGAACGTTAATTGTAGGATGATTTGGATCACTTAGAATAAAGTGAGCAAATCATATGCTTGTTTGATGTTAGGTTGGTTGTTAAACAACCTCCCCCAATATACAAGTTGCATGTGCCTCGGACACTAATCTCTAATTCATTATTTAAGATGGCCAAATGGAATCAGCATAGTAAGGAGGACCCCCTTGCCTTAATCCCTAAGATCCTTCCCCTTCTTTCTCTAAAAATTTGTTGTGGATTTTTTTTGACATGTCTATACTTTAGGCAAATGATAGCTTCTCTTCAATCTTGCAAGGATATATATGGTAATTATTAATTTATAAGTTATAACTTACTTTAGGATAAAAAAATTAAGATTTATATTCTCTCTCATATGTGTGTATTTGTTTATATATATGTTTTGAGTTTAACTCTATACATGCATCAATACATAATTCATTTCATCCCCCCAAGAAAAAATCTTGGCTCACCACTAAAAAGCAGAGAGACAAGGTTTAAATTTAAAACCACTTGTTTTTACTACAATAATCAACTAATACATATCCTATATAAGCTAAGAGGAAAGTGATTAAATTATTAGGTTCATGCACGTATATTCTTGGAGTATTTTCATTACTATTTCTTAGGAAATATCATAAAATACTTTGAAAATTAAGGACTATTAAGTGACAATTGGATCCTTGATAATATGCGGTGAACCTGACAAATAGTTGTTAAGGAGTTTTAGGTTAATTGACACTTTCATTTCATGTGATCAAAAAGTTCTGAGAGGAGGGTTGCATATTAGCTATTGCACGAGATTATATTGCTATTTGATGGTCAAAATATAGTCTAAAAAGGAACAACTAGTCTAAAAAATGGAACAAAGATTCTAAATGTGGTGGACAAATGAATTTTTTATTATTTATCATCAATTTGTACTTGAAATGTAATATGATGTACTTTTTTGTTTTTAGCTTACCCAGAAAGATCCTACACCCTTTATTCATTAACAATTAATTGACAAATAGTTGTTATACATTTTAGATCAATGGCACTCCCATCTCATGTGATAGAGATGGTATGTGGAGTCCACATGTTATAAGAGGATAATGCATAAAACTGTGGCATAAGATTATTTTCTATTTGATGGTCAAGATCTAGGATTCAATCCTTGCATCTTCACCTAATCCCAAAGAAAAGGACAATTAGTCTGAAAAATCGATCAAAGATTCCTAATGTGATGGATTGATAAAATTTGTTTGTACTAGGAAATTGAAATGTCATGTATTGGGAAGATTCTAAACCTAATAGACATCTTAACGTTGTGTTTAATTTGAAAAATAAAAAAGTTAAGGGAGGAAATAGTTTTGGGGGATTTGGAGGGGTAAGATACCCCTCTAAACCCTCTTTCCCTTCCAAATCCCCTCAGTTTTAGTTCCTCCAAATTAAGGAATTCGGAAAAGGATTGGTTCCACTAATATTAGAATTTTTTTAAAATTATTAATTTTTAGTTAACTAGCCATATAACTGAATCTTAAGAGGGGAACCTAACGAACAACACCTAAGGTACTGTACCTAAGTTTTGTTCAATTACAAATACTAACTAACTTTTTAGTTAATATACAATTCATCTATTCTGTTAATATTTGTCAACATTAATCCATTAAGGACCCCAAAACAATGAAGTTTGTATTAAACAAAGTTGAAAGTTAATGGTGTAATTTTGACTATTACTAATGCAAAAATTAGAGGATTGAATTGAATGAAAGTAAAGTAAGAGAAATTAATTGAATTTTAATCAAAGTTAGAGGGTCCAGTATATAAAAATTTCTATTAAAAACAAAAGGCTAACAAAATACAATTCTATATTGCTTGGAGTGGAAGTTTGGCCGTGATTTTTTTTTTTTTTTTTGGGATAAAGTATGGCCGTGAATTGAAAGATTAATCCTTAAAAAAAATAAATAAAGAGATATTTACTTAAGCAATGCCATTTATACCAATTACCGGTAAGTAGCTGCAATTTTTAGATAGATCATAGATCTGTTCATCATCATGATGGGCCCAAGAAAACAATTGGCCCGATAAGGATGCACTACAACAAAATGTATTTTTAGCAATGAAAATTAGTGAGGAAATGTTTTTCGTTGCTAAAAATATAGCTTTAGCGACGAAATATGAATTTCGTCACTAATAATGAAAAAATATTATAACATTTAGCGATGAAAAATAATTTTCGTTGCTATTGTGATCTGAAAAATGGGCGCCAGTAGGGAAAATTTTGGTGCGAACTTATTTAATCTATAGCGACGAAATATTTCGTCGCTAAAAGTTGAAATTTTTAGTGACGAAATATTTCATCACTGTAGATATTGTTGTGGATAGTATTAGTGATAGAAAATAATCATTGCTAAAAATAATCATGGTTTTTCACTTCATTGTTTTAGCGATGAAATCACAATCCGTCACTAAAAGTATGCTATAGTGACAAAAATGAATTTCATCTCTAAAAAACTTAACAAAATCTAAATTTTTTAGTGACGAAATTGACCTTCATCACTAAAAATGTAAAAAACCTGATACCTTTTGCGATGAAGTAGTACGTAATAGCGACAAAAATATCCGTTGCTAAAGACGTGACTATAAATATAACTTCCCTCTTTTATTTCATAACTGCCCTTTATTTTTATCAGTTGAGCACGCCGATTCTCTTCCCTCCCGATTTGAGCACGTCGATACCTATCTGAGCACGTTGCCGCCTCTTCCCTCATCTCGCCGTCGATCTAAGCACACCACAACCATTCCTTCATCTCCTAAACCCAAACCCAAACCCAAACCTAGCTGACTCTTCGCCTCCCTTTCCTTTACAAACCCATCACAAAAAAAATGACATTGTACTTTATTCGATTTCAATACTTGTAAGCATTGTACTTGTGATGTTTGTGATTGGTTTTGTGGTGGGTTGTTGTGTTGGAGGAAGCAGGTGGCTTGCATGGTGTTATAAGGTGGTTTAAATTCATATTGTGAGTGTTTTTAGTTTCTTGCAAATGTGAATGGACCTTGTTGATTAGATGTTATGACTTTATTCGATTTCAATCTTGTAAACACTCTATACTTGTGATGTTTGTGATTGGTTTCGTGATGGATTGTTGTGTTGGAGTAAGCGGGCAACTTACATGGTGTTATAAGGTGATTTAAATTCATATTGAGAGTGTTTTTAGTTTCTTGTAAATGTGAATGGACCTTGTTGATTAGATGTGATGAATAGTACTTTATTTGATTTCAATACTTGTAAATACTCTATACTTGTGATGTTTGTGATTGGTTTCGTGATGGGTTGTTGTGTTGGAGCAAGCGGGTGACTTGCATGGTGTTATAAGGTAATTTAAATTCATATTGAGAGCGTTTTTAGTTTCTTGCAAATGTGAATGGGCCTTGTTGATTAGATGTGATGAATAATATTTTATTTGATTTCAATACTTGTAAACACTCTATACTTGTGATGTTTGTGATTGGTTTTGTGGTGAATTGTTGTGTTGGAGTAAGCGGGTGGCTTGCATGGTGTTATAAGGTGTTTTAAATTCATATTGAGAATATTTTTAATTTCTTGCAAATGTGAATGAACCTTATTGATTAAATGTGATGAATAGTACTTTCTTTGATTTCAATACTTGTAAACACTCTATACTTGTGATATTTGTGATTGGTTTTGTGGTATATTGTTGTGTTGAAGCAAACAGGTTGTTGTGTTGTGATTGGTTTTTACTTTATGATTTTAATGTAATATTATTTTTATATTTGTGCAAATTTCTTATTGGTGGCTTTTTGGAGATTTACTTTTGGCATTACTTGAAGACATAGGAGGACATTTTCCGTTAGTTCTAATTATATTATACTACACTTTTTATATTGTTATAAAACATCTTGAGTTATTGTATGTGTTGCAAACAATTATTGTATGGAAGGAGTTTAAATTCGATACTTGTTTTATTTTTTACTTGTGGAATGTATGGATCGATTTTTTTTTTTTATAAATGTGTTGTTGAAATAAATGTATTATTCAAATGTGAAGTTTTAATAATGTAATGACAGGTTACAAGTTAATATCAAAGGCATGAAAAAAATAAAATAAGTTTTAGCGATGAATTTTTTTGACACAAATATAGCAATAAAAAGTTGTTTTAGTGACGAAATATTTCGTCGCTAAATATAGTAGAATTTTGTAAGAAATGGTTTTAGTGACGAAAATTTTTATCGCTATATGTGTCTGGATTTCCTTAAAAATAATTTTAGTAACGAACTTTTTAGTCACCATATGTACCTGAAAATAGTTTTAGTAATGGAATTGTTCGTCACTAAATATGATTTAATAAACTAAAATGTTTTTTGTGAAGAAATATTTTCGTTGCTGAATAGTATTTTTAACGAGGAAAACATTTAGCGACGAAATGTTTTTATCGCTAAAAGTTTTTTTTTTCTTTAAAAAAAAAAAAAAAACAAATTTGACTTTTAGTTACGAAAATTTTCATCACCAGGACTTTTAGCGACGAGGTTTCAGCAACGAAATGAGTTTCGTCGCTAATGAGTAGATTTCTTCGCTCAAGGTTTTTAGCAACAAAAAACTGGACTTTTAGTGACGAATTTTTTTGTCACTAAAAATACATTTTGTTGTAGTGATGTTTGGTGTCGACAAATGGGCTAGTGGAATGCAGGCTCAATAGTTTAAAAATTCTAGGATTTTATTTGTTTATTTATTTTAAAAATAGAAAATTTATTGCATTTTCAACTATATTGTTATGATACAGAAAGTAAATAGACTACAGTCGACCCTAATTTAATCAAATTTAATTCTGGTTGAGTTTTTTTAATCCTGATTTTCGACCCAAGTCCACCCACGGCCTAAAAAAGTCCAACTCTAGCTTGTCTAATATTCAAATTGGACTCAGACTGATTTGGGTTTTCTTGCTCAAGTGGCACCCTACATAATCCACTTAAACTTAAAATCATATATTATATCATTAACTATATATATAAAAAAAAAGTTAAGTTATGAAAGTTGTGATTGTGTTAAGTGGATAGCTTACCCAATAGTCACATGTATTACTTTTAGTAATATTTTTACTATTATTTTATTAATTTTTTTTAACACGTGACTTTTTACTTTTTATCAACTTATTTATTTATTGAATTTTTTTTTATTAACTTGTTAGTAAAAACTTTTCTTCTTTTTATTTTTTATTAAATTTTGGTAATGAGTGCATTCACACATCTGTTAATGAGGAATTTAATGGATCAAACTGCATTGAAACGTAACATAGTAAATAAATAAATATTTCTTTAACGTGCAACTACACTCAAAAAATTGATTAATTATAATAAATAACTCAACCAGCTTAATCCTTGTCTTTAGAAACTTGTTAGCTGGACCCATGAAGTATTGACAAGCAATTTAAGATGTGAATTAATGTTCATCATTTAAGTATTTAGTACTCTTAACATGTGCCTTTTAAGGCATTGGTTAAAAATAGTTTTTTTATTTTATTTTATTTTATAAATTTTTGGGATGAAAGAACAACACAAATAAGCCTTTAAGAATATATATTAAGGAAGTACAATGGTTTTAGTTTTAGAGGACAGCACCGGGCTTATGAAAGGAGCCTTGAACATGAGTAGATTGTACTTAAAATATGGGATATGATTATCTCCTCTCCTTGTTTCTCAAGAAGCTTGAATGTCGAAGCTCATTCCACTATATAACTAGGAGAGACAAGACAATATAGTAGTGAACGTCTCAAAGCCTAGAGTTCAAATGTGTCATCTTCTTCGAGCAACTTGCCTGCTGCATTCTCTTCCTCTTCATCAATCTCCAAGTATGGATTCCTTTCCATCGGCTTAAAGTTAGAGAAAATAAACACATAGAAAGCCAAGCTTGCAGCTTCTGTTATGGCATCCTGAACCCATTTATATTCATAAGGACATACAGTACCAATCATCAATGCAAAAACCCTTGTAAAATACAAGTACCCCACCAAAACCGTGTACAATGTCTTGAACATTATTAGTTTTTCAACATTCCTAGCCGCCTTGCCATCTGTTTTGGATGCTTCTCGTAAGCTTTTAATTGACCAAGCTATTGGGAAAAATATTGCACAGCAACAAATGATATCAACCAAGAAGAAAATCTGTTTCCATTTTAACCAATCCTTCATTTGTATTGCTGGACCTGTTTCCTCCAAAACAACATAAGCTATATTCTCCACAACCTGTAATGGAATTACAATCATCAAAACAATCTTCTCTCGCTTTTGTAGGTAAGGTTTCAAGAAAGACCACCCAGTGCCTATGAGTACAATGACTGTGAAAAGCATTATACCCTTGAAGAACCCAAATACGTAAAATGCTACATCCCAGCCATGTGGAGTACCAGTTTTTCTCACGTATATATATTCTTCAAAAGCACATATCATTTTGAACCCCTTGAAGAGAAGCAATGCACCCATAACTATATGGATTTTGTAAACAATTAGTCTTTGTTTGATGCATGTGAAGACCCATATAACGAAAAAACTTGTATATATGAGAAAGAAGATAAAATAGAGCATTGGCAAATTGGTTGTGCCTGCAGAAAGGAAATCCTTTTGACCATTTCGTAAATTGTACATCTCTGTGTGGACATCCATTGACACTTCAAATTCTTGCTGGCAGTTAGCAAAAGACAAGGTGTATTCTTCAGGTTTATCAATGGGAGTGGAAAAATTATAGGTTGAGTTGGTGGTGAGCTTTTCAAAAGTGAACAAAAGCTTAGCATACTGGCGCGACAAAATGCAGAAACTTACGGTGAAATTGATGGGGGAGGACATGTTATAGAGTTGGCCAAAAACTGAAGAGTTGTATAGGTAAAATCCCATGGAAGAAGTGTTTAGTTGTGCCTTGTGATTCGATGATTTCCATGAGATATCTTTAATGGAAATGGAGACGCGACCGCCATGTAAGAACCCGAATGTCTGAAAGGTGATCTTCTCTCGGGAGTCATTGACAATGCGTGTGTTCCTGATCTCAGAGAAAGCAAATGGAATGCTTGAAACTATGAGTAATGCGTATGAGAGTTGAAGCATAGGATGATACTTTAGAGGAAAGAAGTTTTCCATAGCTAGAGTGAATATAGGATTGAAACTCCAAAAATGTAAAAATGGTATGCAAATTGGTAGAGATCAAATTATTTTTATGTTGCTTAAGGTGGTTCAAACTGAAAACAATAATTGGCAAATGGCTGTGTTAAGTGTGTTTGGTTGGATATGAATGGCTCTAATTGTGGTAACAACAAAAGAGAAGAACGGTTTGCCAAAGATTTGGAAGAGTGAGAGAACAAACTCATGACATAGCATGTACAAAATCATTTACAAAAGATTTTAGCGTTCATTATTTAATGCAATATAAGAAACAATCACACTACAACTATGATTATGATTTAAACCTCAAGTTTCATTACAGCTTAGTTAATTTTAGGCTAATCTAACAATTTAGTGCCAATTATGTACTATCTTAGTCTCAAATTGTTGGTTTTGTTTAAAAAACTCAACTTTTTAAGGGAATATAATTTATTATCATATTAAAATACAAGTTCTAACATATTATTTTAATCAAATAAAAAATGACAAAACTTAGGTACAGTATCTTAGGTGCTGTTCTTTAGGTTCCCTTTTTAAGATTCAGCCATGTGGCTACTTAATTAAAAAATACACTTCTATCTCATGAGAAAAAATCCACATGGCATAATCTTAAAATGAGAACCTAAGGAATAACATCTAAGTATTGTACCTAAGTCTTGTTCAATCAAAAAACCCTATAATCCTAGAATACAAACTCTATTGGATGAGAAGAGCGTGTGCAATGCCAATTCTAATTAGTTGTTTTTGTGCAACGAAAACTTTATTTTGCCGTGATGTGTTGTGCAATGTAAACATGTTTTTTTTTTTTTTTTTTTTGAGTTATTTTTAAAAATAATGTAACTAAAAAGGTGCCCCATTTATATGGATTTTTAAATGTTGGTTTTAAAAAAAAAAAATGCTCTTGGAAATAAAATAGGGATATAATTGAAAAGTTAGTAAATTAAATTAGTGGTTTTTAATTTTAAAAACAGGAGTTAAAGGACAACAATTGGATTGTATTTAAATTTAAAATATGAGTTGGATCCTATGTTTTAAGAGATTGTTGTGATAATTTTATCTCCTCATTAATATTTATGTACGTTGAAAAATATGAATGAAGTAAGCAGAAAATCAGACATCAAATGTCTATCTCCTTTTAATGTTATTAGGAGGCTAGTTACTCCGAATTGACTAAATTATCATTTTAATTTTTCGGTTTACATTCCCACTTCTCAACATAATAGAAGTTCCTCTTGTGTAGGGTTCTCATCCTTTCAGTGCCTTCAGCAGGCCTGTAAGGATCATCGTTCTTCTTTATTCGTCTGTCATTTTTCATTCATTCTCGCTATTTCTGAGTGCTCTAGGCGGTCTATCATGGACAAAAATCCAGAGATTACATGTAGCTAATCCATGCCACAAAGCCCGCTACCTGTAGGCTGTAGTACGTGGTTTCCCTTACGAGCTATCATATAACAAATTGGTTTACACGGACATTTATATTCTTATAATAAGATTCTTGGTAGTTGGTATCATAGCTAGGTTTGAATACCTTTGTAATGCAACGAGATAAGATTTTGCATATTAAGCTATTGACTAATGTATATATATATGTTATATGCCTTATGAAAAGTTCAAAAGAATCAAGAATGTCTAGGAGAATTTGCCTTGTTGATGATTGCAAGGAGCTTTTGAGGAGAATACTAATGAAGACAATTAAGCACTGCTATAAAAACTTGATCTTGATCCTAATGCTGTGATATGCCTTATGAAAAGTTCAAATGGATGATGCTGGGGCAAGAAAGGGTGTAATGCAAGAACAAGATTTTGTAATCTATACTACTAATAACAGGAAAGAATATTCGACCCTTTCCTACAAGGTATTTCTTTTAGTTCTTTTTTTTATTATTTTATCCTTTTATTGCTCATATATGATTTTGATTTTTCTATTTGATTTTTAGTTGCTTCTTTCCCTTTTATATTTTTGGAAAATTTTGATATTAAACAAAAAAAAAAAAGAATAAAAGAAAAAAAAAAGCTTATCACACGTGTGAAGCGCAAGTGGTAAGACTAGTTTTTGATAACCTTCCTACTCATGTCGTTCTTTTGTTACTTTTAGGGTTCGTTTGGTTGGAGGGGTGGAAAAATGGGAGGATGGAAAAATGAGAAGTTAGAAAAAATTTTAATTTCTCTTATTTTTGTTTGGTTGGGAGTGGAAAAGTGAGAAAATGAAAAAAGTAAGTTTGTATAAATTTACTCATACACCCTTGTTAAAAAATGATGTCAATTAAAGCAAAAAAGTGACAAACAACCAAAAAAAAAAAAAAAAAAAGAAGCAATCACCCAATTTATCAAAAAAAAAAAATCATGTCCAAAAAAAAAAATCACGTCTACTTAAAAAAAAAAAAAAAAAAAAAAAAAAAACTATCACACCCACACCTCACAAGTCACAAGAAAAAAGAAAAGGCAATGTTCAGGAAAGGAAAAAAAAAAGTAAAAAAGAAAAGAAAAAAGGAAGAGGCAACATGCCTAGGAAAGTACAAAAAAAAAAAAAAAAAGAACTGGACAAATTGCTCATGTGCAAGTGCATATGGGCATTTTTGTCAATTAAGTAGCCTCATTTTCTCCTTTCAGTTTTTTCTCAGGGAGAAAACTTTTTGGTGAGCCCGGAGATAAAACACCCGGGACTACTGTTTATTTTCTTTCCCTTCTACTCATTTAAACACATTCTAAAAAAGTTTTCTTTCTTGTTTTCTTTCTTATTTTCTTTCCAAAGTTTTTCGTTCACTCTATTTCACTTTCAAACAAACACACCCTAGATAATATGGATATGTATTATGAAAGGCATCAAGCTAAGTGCCTTGTATTCTAAACTATTAGTTTCTTAATGAAGTTCCTTTATTACCCAAAAAAAAAAAAAGACTAATAAGTCTAATATATGTCCACTGGTCCTTCAATCGTTAATCCACATGAGGTTTTTTTTTTTTTTTTTTTTTTTTTTAAATTAATTAATTCAATCGAGTTTTAAGACACTGAAATTATTAGCCAAAAAAAAAAAAAAAATTCTAATATACATTATCATCACAAATAATAAATGATATCCTTAGAGCACCCACAGTAGATGTGGGATATGTGCCAAATATTTAGCATTTGGCACATATCCCACACCAACCACAAAAAAGAGCCTCCCATCAGACATGGCATATGTGGTAAAATTATACCACATATGTCCGTACTGTTGCAAATTTGCAATAGTACGGACATATGTGGTAAAAATAAAAATTATTTTATATTCACTCTTCTCTCTCCTCTCTCTTCATTTGTTCTTCTCGTCTCTCTCACTCTCTGGTTCCCTCTCTCTTCTCTCTCACTCTCTGGTTCTCTGGTTCCCTCTCTCTTCGCTCTCACTCTCCGGTTCCCTCTCTCTTCGACCAGTCCGGCGGCGACGACGGCGTACTCCGACGACGATCTCACCCACGCTCCAGGCACGACGGCGATCTCACCCACGCTCACACCCACGACGACGGCGATCTCACCCACGCTCACACCCACGACGACGGCGTAGCTCGATCTCACCCACGCTCCAGCCACGACGGCGTAGCTCCGACGACGATCTCACCCACCATCTCACCCACGACGACGGCGTAGCTCGATCTCACCACGCTCCAGCCACGCTCGATCTCACCCACGCTCAGCCACGCTCGATCTCGCCAATCTCACCCCTAGGCCGCCGTCGATCTCACCGTCTTCCCTCTCCTCTCTGTCCGCCTTCCACTCTGCCTCTCTCTGGTTATGGTTTTTTTTTTTTTTTTTTTGCTGCAATTTGGGTTGATCTGATGGTGGTGGTGGGCTGTGGGCTATGGGCGGTGACAGTGGCAGTGGTGGTGGGCTGTGGGGGTGATGGCCGGTGGTGGTTTTTTTTTTCCTAGTGATTGTGGCGGCAACAATTTTTCTGGTTGTGGTTGTAGTTGTTGTTGTTGTTGTTGCGGTTCTGGTTTTTCTGGTGATTGTGGCTGCAACAATTTTTCTGGTTGTGGTTGTAGTTGTTGTTGCAGTTCTGGTTTTTCTGGTTTGCGGTGGTGGTTGACGAGGACGGTGATGAAGGGGAGAGGAATTTAATATATTATTTTAATGTTTAGGAAATATTATTTTAATGTATAGAATTGAAGTATAAAACATCTGATAAATGCGATGTTGTAAAATGATATGGTAAAATAATAAAGTAGGGTTTTAGTGTGGCAAAATGGCATAATTTTTGCCACATCTACTACGGATGCTCTAACAACTAACACGCCTTGGTCTAATGATCCTTTAGTTTTTTTTTTTTTTTTTTTTTTTTTTGAAAAACAAACACATATACACAAGGAAGAGAGAAATGATCCTTAGTTATGTTTGTATTTAATTTCAATAATCTGGAAAAAAAAAATTGATGAAGATATCCTTATCCACACAACAAGTAATTGTCCCCGTTCTCAAATCCCTCTCTAGCTTTTTATTTATTTATTTTTAGAATATCACTACAAAACTTGATCATTCGTACAAATTCATAAACAGAGAAATCCAGAGAATGAATATGGAAACAGATAAGTTTTTTTTTGGGCCAAAATAGGAGAGTGTGTGCAGCATTTGGGCTTCAGCCCAACTCTATTCTTTTTACATTCATTTTGTTTTTAACCATTTTATAAATATATATATATATATATATATATCTATATATATATATATATATTTATTTATTTATATATTTATTTTATCACATTCTCTATGTGCCGGTGCTCATAAATGATTTCCTTCTACTAAGATAATGAAATGAGAGTTTGAGATTTGAGGCTCGGTATTTGGTTATGAAAATGGAGTAGTTGAGGAAGTGTTTGCGAGGTTGTTTGAATTTTTGTAATTTTAAGATATGAAAGTATTTTATACTTTGAATTTAAATTTATAAATTTCAAATTTCAAAATTATTTAATCAATTTAAAAAATAAAGTCAACAAATAATATATTATGGTAGTCTCCTACAAATGTCAAAAAACTTGATTATTCTAACCTCATAAATTAAGATTAGTAGAGCAATTTCACTCAGTGGAGTTAATTTCATACCGTACCGGCCGGTACGGCTGGTATTTACCGTGCCGGAACCTTGGCCGGTACAGAAAATCTAATATTTCGTTCCGGCTAAAATACCGGCTGTACCGGAGTTGTTCCGGCCATACCGGAGTAAATTCCGGATTTCGGCCGGTAATTTGATACCGGGTCGAAACCAAAACCCCTAAGGGAGGGCTTAGAAAAAGAATAACAAGAGAAGAAGAAGTTGACGTTTATTAAAATCTTTGAAAAATGCTCACCAGTCATTGCAGATCAACCAAGCTGCTGTTGTTTCTCAGTTCTCAGTTTCAAGTTTGTCGCCTCATCACCTGCTTCTCCTTCTTTTACTTCTTTCTTCTTTTGTTTTTCTATTTCACTTTTTGTTCTTCCCCCTCTTTTCCTTGTTTTTTCCTCCGTGAATATCCATGCACATTTTGGAACTTGTGGTCTGATGGGAAGTGAAAGAGACTAGTCCTTTTGTTCACTCCCATCCGAATGGACACGTGGCTTGGGAGTACTTGTTTGCACTCTGCACAATATGAGAACCATTCCAATCTTTAACCTAAAAAAAAGTACTTTTATATATATATATATATATATACACATATTATAGTTAGAGACTATGCCTAAAAAAAAAAAAAACAAACAAACAAACTAGGTAAATTGGACAATAGTAATGTTTTATTTATTTATTTATTTATTTATTTTTAATGTATAAATTGTATACTTGTTATTGATATTATAATTATTATATAATTAGCGGTAATCTCGAAACGGTACACTGGTATTGACCGGTACCAAAATATATCGTTCTATTGGCTAAACTGGTACACCCTCCGGTACGAAATTGACTCCCTTGATTTTCACTCAATATTCATAAACCAATTCAATGAATTTTTTTATATAAAATATCTGTAAGGACCAAAAGATCTTGTGGCCTAAGCCCACTTAGAACAATGAGTTATACAGTTCAACTTTGGCCCAAATTAATAAAATTTGTAAGAGAGGGAAATGAACAACAAGAGATGGCTTTGCCCGAGGATGAAGATAAATAAGAAGATGTTAATTTTATAGAATAGAAGAGCATATATCCCTCCACAATCTTGCCCGAGGAGGCTAAGATTGTACAATAAGTTACACTGTTCATTCTTCTCTCTCAATGTTCTCCTTGTTTTTGTTTAGTACTTTTTTAGATACTTGTGTTTCAGATCCCCTTTTCTGTAAACCCCTCTTTTCTTATATACTTCTCATTTCTCCGTATCTCAACCATCCATCCCTTCCTAACTAGCTGTTCCTCTTGACACTTGTCTCTTTTCCCCTCTGAAGAAAGTGGTGGAAGGAGTTTGCTTAGCTGTGACTTATATTGTTCAGGTCACTTCCTCATCAATGCAACTAATAAAGCTGTTGCCCACCATTTAATGCGGAGGTGACAGGCTACTCCACACTAGAAATTTACCCTATGACCATTGACTCTCTCTTTCTTCAGATTCTCGCTCCCACTTAGAATGCCTTAGAGTACCTTGACTCATTTCTTTCTTTTCTCGGGCTGCTTTTCTCCTCGAGCCTGTGGACTGTGACATCCCCACAATTATACTACAACTCTTCAGATCCATCCTCGATCCTCAGGCACCCACAATATCAATTAATAAAATTGAGTTTCAAAGCATTCCACAATATTTTGGTAAAACATAAATATTATACAATAAAATAAGTATTATAAATAGGAACATAAAAAATTATTTCAAATGAATTTGAAAGGATCCACGCATCGCGCGTGAAATTATCTAGTTGTATTTAAATCCTCTTATCAAACATGCACTAAGTGCAAAATCAAAAGAAAGTACAGCTATTTAGTCAAATTAAACTAATAATATCATGTGGGTTCCAGTTAGCTTACTTGATAAAATCTTGATTTGATGATGATTTGATGATAAAGAGTTATCATTATCATCAAAAGTGGACGTCATAGATTAAAACGCTCTAAAAAAAAACTAATAATATCCTGATATTTAAAAAAAAAATAAAAAATTTCAAATAAATCTGTGCGTTTTTATTTTTTTCCCTCTAAAAATCTGCTTTTAATTTTTGGTGTAAATCTAGGTTTTTTTTTTTTTTTAAAAATTCTATATCAATTCAAAATCTTGGTCGGTTCATTGGTTTGTGACCATTCTTTTTTTTTTTTTTTTGGTTAGAGAAAAACTGATTTGTCATTTGTGACCATTCAATCTAACCATACCCTTTAAAAAAAAACTGATTTATATGATCAGTTCATCCTTTAGATCAAATTCAAATTGAAAGGGGGCTCCAATGCAAACTTTGTGATCAATAAATAACTAATAGAGGGTTGATCATCTTGTTTGTAATAGATCATGATATACATTAGTCTTGATCTCTTTACCAATACTTCATATGATTTTGAGATAAATATTCTAAGTTAT
Organism: Quercus gilva; assembly: GCA_023621385.1. Classification (NCBI taxonomy): domain Eukaryota; kingdom Viridiplantae; phylum Streptophyta; class Magnoliopsida; order Fagales; family Fagaceae; genus Quercus; species Quercus gilva. Next base: position 49,186,444 of record CM042483.1, read on the forward strand.
ACATGAAAAATTAAACAGCCATATTACTATATTAGGGCATTACTAGCTAGCAGTTTTGGTTGGTGCCAAGAAAATTTCTTATTTAATCGCTTTTTACACTAGGTAAATGTAATGCCTATTGAGAATAGACTCATCAGGGGAGGGTGTTGATTGAGCAAAGCTTTGTCTCTCTGAAATTAATTGTAAAAATATAAGATTGCAAATGACATATATGAATGGCGATGTTTTGGCAGTACTTGTAGACATGACGCCAGAAAACATGGGAACGACTAAATAACCATATACTAGATTCACAATTTCATAATTAAACTCTTTTTTAATTAATTATTGAAACCTTATCGATTAAAATAATGAGACTATACTATAAGAGACATTAGTAATAAAAATTGCAATTGGGAATATAGAATTGTGGAATGGAGAGTGTTTTGGGGACCATATGAATATCAGGACATATATAATCAGCCTTTTAATAGTGGCAATTTGATGGGGGTTAGGATAACATTCTAATTTCTAAGTTATATTATATAATAATAATTAACACTGATAGATAAATTAGAAGTAATAGACACCATATACACTCATATTTAAGTATATATAAATAAATAAATATACTATGTATTTTCAAGTTAAGTTTGAGATTCTATTAGTTAATTTTTCTCTTTTAATCAATTTCCATTTAGCTCAATTCGTAAAATCTCTTGTTTACACTTTACACTAAAAGAAATCTATTTGTATCTTAGCCTGAAGGTAATAAAAAAAATCATAGAAAGAATGTGATAAATTTAAATTCTATTGTATCTACATTAAATGGCATCAAATAATCTAGTCACTATAGAGTTTTTTTTTTTTTTAGAGAAGAAGTCACTATAGAGTTAAAACTTAAAACTACAAAAAGTACCAAACTTGGGTTTTGATTTGATATATTATTCATATCACACATCCCCACAACATGTGCAATACCCCAACTTATTCCACTTAATATGGAGTATAAACTATTTCAACTTTGATTTTGATTTGTGTCTTATACATGTCACATGTTCTAACTACTTATTTAACACCCTAACTTAGCTCTATTCACAAAAAGTGAACCATACTTTTTCATTTGATTGTATCTTGCATATGTCACACATCTACTTGAGAGTGTTATATACCCTAACTACGTATGTAACACTGCAGTCTGCAACCTATTCCAATTAATATTGAGTTGAAAGTCGATACTATCCAAACTTCGATTTTAATCTGTACCTTTTCCATGCCACACAATCCAACTACTTATGTAACACTCTAGCTTACTAGCTCATATTATAGGGCTTAAAAAGTAAGCCATACGACTAGGAGTGGCCCATGGTGCTGAAAATTCAATGCTTAACGTATCTGAATTCTTCTAATCTTCTATAATATATATATATATATATTTCCATCCATGTCCACATCAAAATCAACCATTCATAATATATATTAATTAGTATGGTAGGATTTTTTTTGAGTAAACAGTAATACATATTAAAATAAACAAGAAAATAATAATACTAGTGTTTTAAACCGCGTTTATAATATATTACATAATCAAAGTACAACTACAAAATGACATAAACTTTGTAGTTGTAGACTAGGATTATAAATAACGGACACTAAACACGCACAATTAATGTGGGATAAACATCTCTAATTTTTTTTTTAGTAAACAGTAATATATATTAAAACACACACAAAAATAGTAATACTAGCGTTTTAAATCGGGTTTATAATATATTACATAACCTATGCTTTTTGCTCCATTTGGATTTTGGAGACCAAGATGACAAGATCCCAATTGATTTTTATCTCTATCCCACTGCATAGTGGCCGAATCAATGAGGTCCCTCACATATAAATTAGGCCAAGGCTCTTCTAGAAACACTGGCTTGTGAGACAACCAATTATGAGTTGAAACTTCAATAGTTCTCCCATCGTCCACCCTACACATTGACCCTTCCTTTATGATGTCCCCTGCTGCCAACAAGCTACGCCACACGTATGAAGGATTATTGCCAAGGCTAGCATCCATAAAAGATCATGTAGGAAAGTACCTAGACTTGTACACCCAATAGAATAGTGAATGACTGTTGTGAATTAATTGCCACGCTTGTCAGCTAGTAAGGCTAAATGAAACGCTTGAATATCTCGGAAGCCCATACCCTCGTTGATTTTTGACATAGCTAGAATTCAAACTTAGATTTCTTAGCTTGGATTCTCCTCTTTCAATTAAACTTTTATGTGGTTTAAAAATACCCTCATTAATGATGGGTAACTTCATTTAGAAATAAGGTCATAAATGTCGAATAACAAATTTTATTTTGAATTCAAAAAGAGAATTCCTAAAGTTTAGGATTTTTTCCCTTCACGTTCAAAAAAGAAATTATAGTTATTGCTTATTTTTAAAGTTTATCATTTTTATTTGTTTGAAAAATAAAAAATATATTTCTAAACTATAATAGTGCAAAGTGCGTGTGATAAGGCTAATTCGACAATAATAAACTTTATCAGTTTAGTTAATTGGAATTCATAACATTTTTTTTTTATATATATAATAAAACTCTTAACAATTTAGGTGTAGGTATGCAAAAAGTTGAAATTGTACTAAAAGAATGGTTAGCCACTACGAACACGGTCCATTCTAATTGATCGGTCCAATAATTATATGCTATGTGCAAAATGTTTTGTTAGTTGCTTTAAAAGAATTAAGGCCTCTAATTTGATAAAATGATCTATTTTGAGTCAGTCCAGACCTCTAAAATAAAATTCCACCCAATAATAATATACTTAAGCATGCTTTATTATTCAATATCAAGCCATATAAATACTAAATAGACAGATTTTACAAGATAAAGATAACATTTAAATTTTGTAAAAACTTAATCTCTATCTACTATTTATCCCCACTCTTATCTATTTACCCAACTAAAACGATAAGAAGGCATAAGGATAAAGGCACATAATATTATCTTCTTCTTTTTTTTTTTTTCTTTTTTTCTTTTCTTTTTTTAATTTTTATAGAAACAAACTAATAGCTAAACACACACACACATTTTAATTACACCCTCTTACCGAGTTCAAACACATTACTTAACCCAAAGTACCACTACAAAATGACCTAATATTATCTTATATATATACTAGTCTCATCATACGCGCTTCGCATTTGCGATAAGGCTTTTTATTTTTTGGGTTTACATGTTTTACTCATGACCGTTTTATTTTATTTTTTATTTTAAGAAGAAGTTGTATTAGTACTTGACTACTAATATGAGAGAGAAATGTAAATGTGGGAAAAAGAAAAGCAATAGGGTACGTTTGTGGAAAAAAAAAAGCAGTTTTATTTTTTATTTTTTATTTACTAAAAGAAGAAGTTGTATTAGTACTTGACAACTAAAGTGAGAGAAAAATGTGAAAGTGGGAGAAAAAACTGTTTATTTATTTATAATTTAGCTAAAATTAGGACTTTTTAAATTACTAATTTTACATGTTTAATCGTATGATTTAAGTCTTAGAAACGAATGAATTTAAGAGTATTTTGGATATCTAAATTAAGGATCTCAGGAGAAGCCCTTTAAACTTCTCTTTAAATAGTAGACTAAAGGGAAAAAAAACCTCATCCTCAGCCCAGCGTCTCAAGCTCTCAGCAAGTAGCGCCTTCGCGGCTCCTCCTCAAACTTAGCAACAGCAACTCGGCAACGGCAAGACCTTGCCCCTGGTCCCAGAGCATAATGACGACGACGAGATCATATCAAAGATTACCTTGGCCTTAACAACAAAAAAGCAACTTAGCCCCACCCCTAGTCCCAAAGCGCATCGGCTTATTAGTGACGGCGAGATCGGATTGGACTTCGGAGATTGCCTTGGCCTCGAGTCCTCAACATGTTGTCGCCGCCCCTGCCCCTCAAGGTATTTCAGTTCTCTCTCTTTTTCTCTATCTCATCTCTATTGTGCTCTGAGAGTGAGAGTGGAGCTCTCTCTCTCTGTTTCTCTTTGAACTGAAAAATGAGTTTCTCTGTCTTTGGAATTGAATAGCTTTACCTAATGTCTAATTGCCTTTATTTGACATTTTGACTTTATCAGTTTGTGAGTTTGTTGTTTTGTGTATTGTGAATATTTTATATTCTTTAATGTTTTGTGTAATGTTGATTGGCTCTTGTCTGTTGAGTGGGGGGTGGATGAGGGCCATGGGGCTATGGGGTTGGATATTTGGCTTGGGGAAGTGGACAGGCAGAGGCAGTAAATGCATTAAAAAATTGAACAAGACATTATAAAAGACAAACAAATTAAATTATGTTAGGCAGTGGTTTGAGCCGGGTGGAAAATGCACAGTGGGGTGTGTGCTAATGCACAGTGAGGTGTGTGACTGCTAGTAGTCAGTAAAGAAAAATAATGAAACAACTAAATAACAATAATTAATAATTTTATTAATATTTCAAATGAACTTATAATTTATTGTTTATTCTTTTGCTAGAATTCTAGACAAATATTTGATATGAAAACCATGTAATCAAGATTTATCTCCTGTACAAGATTCATCTTTATCTTCTAAGCGAATTTGTGTTGACTTTAACTTAGAAAATCTTCATTCAGATCCTGGGCTACGAGAAAAGATATCATCTTATCATCCTAATAATCATGATGAAATAAGAAGATTTTATTTACAAAATGGCCTTTGTCAACCTGTTCTCCATGATTACCTTTCAACAGATTTTTCTGGAAAGCCCCGTCGATTTAGATCCGATTGGTATATAAATAGAAACTGGTTGGAATATAGTATAGACAAAGATGCAGTATTTTGTTTATATTGCTACCTATTTGGGCAAGGTGTTGGTAAGTAAGGAGGAGGAGAGACTTTTGTAACGAATGGATTCAAACTTTGGAATCATAAAGAGAAGTTATCATCCTATGTTGGAGGATTTAATAGTGCTCATAACCAAGCTATCAAGAAGAGTGAAAATCTAATGAAGGAAAAGCAACACATTCAAAGTGTTTTGGTTAAGCAATAAAATCAAGATAAAATTGAATATCGGATTCAATTAAATGCAATAGTTGATTGCATAAGATTCCTTTTATGCCAGGGGTTAGCTTTTCGAGGTCATGATGAATCTCAAGGTTCAAGTGATAAACAAAATTTTCTTGAGTTTCTACAATTTTTGGCGGATCACAATGAATCTATCAATGAAGTGTTGCAAAAAGCTCCAAAAAATTGCAAGCTTACCCACCATGAAATTCAAAAAGACATTGTGAATGCAATTGCAGGTGAAACATCCAAAGCCATCATCAAGGATCTTGACAATGGGTTCTTTTCAATATTAGTTGATGAGTCGCGTGATATCTTAGTGAAAGAGCAAATGGCCCTCATTCTTCGTTATGTGAATAAAAAAGGAATTATTATAGAGTGGTTCCTTGGTATTGTACATATAGCAAGTACCACCACTTTGTCACTCAAATATGTTGTTGAATGTTTACTTTGTGAACATAATTTGAGTTTATCGAAAATACGTGGGCAAGATTATGACGGGGCTAGTAATATGCAAGGTGATATCAATGATCTCAAAACCTTAATTTTGAAAAAGAATAAGTCAGCATTTTATATTCATTGTTTTGCTCATTAACTTCAATTGACTCTTATTGCTGTTGCTAAAAATCACATTAACATTGCTGAATTTTTTATTTGGTTAGTAATTTAGTAACTATTGTTGGAGGTTCTTGTAAGAGACGAGATGCTCTTCGAGATGCATAATTTGCCAAAATTAAAGAGGAATTAGAGAAAGGTGTATGTAGAAGTGGGTAAAGTTTGAATCAAGAGACAAATCTTAAACGTCCTGGTGATACATGTTGGGGATCATATTATGGGACTATTCTCAACTTGATTTTGATGTTCTCTACTGTTGTTGATGTACTTGAGATTATTAAAGAAGATGACTTCTCCAACCAAAAAGTTAAAGCTCGATCTATTATGAGGTCAATTCTATCTTTTGAATTTATCTTTGCTTTACACTTGATGAAAAACATTTTAGGGATCACAAATGAGTTGTCAATAGCATTGCAAAAAAAATAAAAAAATAAAAAAATAAAAAAAAAAAAAAATAAAAAAATAAAGATATAGTAAATGCTATAGATCTCGTTATAGTGTCTAAGCAACGATTGCAAGTGATGAGAGACGATGATTGAGAATCTTTATTGACTGAAGTGTCTTTATTTTGTACCATACATGATATTCCTATCTTGAACATGGATAAAATATTTGTAGTTAGTGGGAGGCCGTGACACAACACCCAACAAAATACAAATTTACATCATTATCGTGTTGAGCTATTCTACACAGTCATAGATTTGCAACTTCAAGAGCTTAACAACCGTTTTTTAGAGCCGAATACCAATTTGCTACTTTGTATGACTTGCTTGAATCCAAGTAATTCAATTGTGGCTTTTGACAAGGAAAAGTTGATACGTCTAGCAAAGTTTTATCCATCTGATTTTTTTGGGATAGATATCTTAGCACTTGACTCTGAACTTCAGAATTACATTTTTTATATGCGCAACAATGACTTGTTTTTAGAGTTTCAAGGAATTGGTGAATTTGCTGAAAAGTTAGTGAAGACATGGAAGCATGACACTTATCCATTAGTCTATTTGCTTGTGAAGTTAGTTTTGACTTTTTCTATTGCTACTGCAACAGTAGAAAGAAGTTTTTCAGCAATGAAATATATAAAAAATGAACTGCGCAATCGAATGGGAGATTAGTGGTTGAATAATTGCTTGGTTGTGTACATTGAAAGAGATGTAAATTGTAGCATTAATAATGAGACTATCATGCAACGATTTCAAAATATGAAAACTTGTAGAAGGAAATTGTAAATTTTATGTATTTACGTGTTCTTTGATTGTTGTTGTTGCCAATATATAAATTTCTCTTTTTATTATATTGTGTAATTTATACTTCTTAAAGAACACTCTGAAAAAATTCCTAGAGCTACCACCATTTTGCTACGAGAGAAAATTCTAGTTTCATTTCACACATGGTATTGAATAAATTGAAACGTATAGCATAGCTATGAGGCTGTGGATAGTTTGCACGGATACAAAGCTCTTTTGATGAGGATTTAATTCATGAATTTAATGAAAAACGGTACGGTCAATCAAACAGACAGTTGTGAGTTGACATTAGGAGCTGCATTAACTCTCTCAACAATGTCAATGAATATACGTGGTCATACTTTGGGACAGCCAATTCTATTAACTACATATCACGTATGGATTGTATCTTCTATACTTGTACTATGCTTATTATCACATATTAATACTTTGGGAATCCAAATTCCTTTGCCTTCCTTATGAAGTTAGTCATTCATATAGAGAGAGAAAAAAAAAGGGAGGACGAAGGTTAACCGGTCGATACCTTTAGGTATCTTTAACGGAAATATATAAGGTTCAAATTTTATTCTTTCAACTATCAAATTATTAAAAAAAAGTTACTCAATAGCTTGTTCAATTGTCAAGGGGATTGTAATTTAATATCATAACTCTAAGATGCTTGTAACTTAAGTTCTCATTAACTAGACCGCAACAATATTTGGGCAAGTTGGTATCTCCCAAGGCACTAAGTGCTTAGGGGAGTAAGAGAAGTACGTTGGCCTAAGTTGTCAGGGCAATATATTTAGTATGTATAAAATTCTAACTAGCTCTGAAAAATTAGAAAAAAATGTTATTATTAATTAGGAGAACTAGGGTTTAAATACCACTTTTTCCATTATTGTAACTATCAAATTAGGAGGGGTTAAAATGGTCAACTCGACCCACCCAATATTGACAAGTACCCAATATTGACAAATCTCACTCAACAAACTTGGCCTAGTCAAGAAATTTAAACATTCAATGCATTGTACATGGCATGCATTTATTGATTATGGAGATTTATTTTTTTCTTCTTGACACTTGCCCCTCTTGCTTTTATCTTCTTCTTTTTTTGAAGCACTGTCCTTATCTCATCTCTCAATATTGACAAATCACTACCTAAAACTTTCCTCTCTTTCTCGCTCACATCAATATATCATGGTTAATTCTCATCATGCACTCATCCTCAGGTATTTTGGTCATTTCGAAGGTTTTGAGAGATTTTTTTTTTGTCATTTTGGAAGGCTCGAGAATATTTTGGTCATTTTACGAGACTTTAAGGGGTTGCTTAGGTCATTTTGGAGGGTTTGAGAGTATTTTTAATCATTAAGTAATTTTGGAAGTATTTGAGTCATTTTAGAGATTTCAAGTGTATTTAATTATGTATATGAATGTATAATTGGGTAAATGGGTAGATGTTGAGGGGTCTTTTGAGAGGTGACCCATGTCACTTAGTAGCCCATTGTGTGAATCACTCAATGAAGTCCTAAGCAAGTACAATTGGGCAAGAGACTACCATGAACCGCAGAACTTACCAATCCCTTCTAAACTCACCCAATCCTCTTTGAGAGCTCTCATATCCCTATTTTTCACATACATTTTTTTCATTGTACACCTTATATATCCACAGGGATGGACCTACAGTAGGGCAGAGGGGGGCCATGCCCCCCCCCCCCCCCCCCAAAAAAAAACTGGTATACAAAAAATTAAGAGTTGCCCTTAAATATATATATATATTTGACTCTCCTCCTCTAAAATATTTAGATATTGACCTACAAAAATAAAATAAAATAAAATTCATGCCCCAACTACAAAAAGAAAAAAAAAAAAAAGAAAAGAAAAAAAAGGACTAAATAAAAATCATGCACAAAAAAATAATTTCCTAAAAACCTAAATTACAAGTCCCAAATTTCTACCTCATTCTTCCTCCACTCAACCTCAACGCCTCCAATTCTCAAAAAAAAAAAAAAAAAAAAAAAACCTCAATGCCTTCATCATTGCCATCTGCTGTTGCTGTTATGTTGTTCCTCATATCATATTCGATTTACAGTTGCTGGCTTGTTGCTGCTGTTCCTCAAATCCTCAATCTACATATGCTAGTGTTCACACTCACACAAGAGTTGAATCGGCTAAGGTATGGGGAATTTGAAAAATTTCTCTCCTCTCTCAAGTTCATATTTGTGTTTTTTTTTTTCTTTGCTCGACTGCTCTGCCTCTGCCCTCTGCGTTTTTTAGGGACTGGTGTGAGTTGTGACCGTAGTTTGTGTTGTGTTTGACTGTTTGTGACTTTTTTTTTTTTTTTTTTTTTGGTTTTATACTTTTATTACTTTATCTATAAAGGCATAACTTTCTTTGAGCTTGTGAGTATTGCAAAACTTTGTCTGAGCTGGTTAGTAATAAAGGCATAACTTTATTACTTTATGTAAGTACTGTGTCTGGGCTTGAGAGCAAAGTCTCTGGTATTGAGTCATTAAACTTTGTCTTTGACTCTTTGTCACTTTGTGTGGCGTGGGCTGTGTGACTAATATATTATATAAATGAACTTATGTTTGTCTCTTGTGATTTAATATAATTCTTTGTGTAGTTGTGATTTAAGTCTTTGTGTGGCCAATAGTCAATAATTAGATAGCATTAAATAACTATTTAAATCATGGCTTTAGCAAAAATTTTAGAGAGTAAAAACATTGGTGTCATGTTGTGGGTGTGGCTATGTAATTGTGTTCCATTCTTTTAGATATGTATATATATATATATATATATTTTGAGAAGTCCATTTTTTTAGTTGGTGAATCTAACAGATGATTAACAATTTAACATTAATGTTGTTTAAGAAACACTTATTTTATATGTTATACTTTGTTGATGACTTGATGTTTTTATAATATGAAATGTTTAAGAAATACTTATTTTTTATGCAGTATTTTGTTGAATATGAAATTAATGTTAGTTTTTATTTTCATAATTTTTTTTTGGTTTTAAGCTTTGGTCCCCTAGATTTGAATTCTAGTTCCGTCCCTGTATATCCATCTCCCCCCAAAAACCCACTTCAAAAAACACACATATCAATCTCAAAGTTTCAAACTTTCAACCCCAAATATCCAAAAACCATGAGCACCGAGTCCTCAAACAAAACTGATGGGGTTCAAATCCACCAAACCCGGATTCTCCCAGATTTCCTTCAAAGTGTGAATCTTAAATACGTGAAACTTGGTTACAATTACTTGGGCTTGTTTGTTTTCTCTCAAACTCACATTTTTACATTTTAAATAATATTACACATATTTTCACACGCTTTTTCACCCACACATATTTCAAAAAACTATAAAATTTTCATCTCAAACTACTCTGCCAAACACACCCTTAGTTTTCACCTCTTAACTCTTTGTTTTGTCCCTCTCATTACAATGATTATTGTCCAAGCCTCACAACTCAACCCAAATGACATTCACCAACTCTGGCTTCAACTCCAATACAACCTTGTCAGTGTCATTATCTTCACCATTGTCGTTTTTGTATCCACCGTCTACATAATGGCCAGACCCAGATCCATTTTCCTTGTGGACTATTCATGTTATCGTCCACCTTCACATCTCCAATTTAAGTTCCAACGGTTCATGGAAAACTCAAAGCTCACGGGGGTCTTTGACGAATCGTCGTTGGAGTTTCAGCGCAAGATTTTTGAACGCTCAGGTATAGGTGAGGAAACTTACGCACCTGAAGCTTTGCATTTCGTTCCTCCTAGACCATCTATGGCAAAAGCTAGAGAAGAGGCTGAACAAGTTATGTTTGGAGCTTTGGATAACTTGTTTCCCAACACTAATGTCAAGGCTAAGGATATTGGTATCCTTGTTGTGAATTGTAGCGTTTTTAATCCAACCCCATCACTTTCAGCTATGATTGTGAATAAGTATAAACTGAGGGGTAATATTAAAAGCTTTAATTTGGGAGGTATGGGTTGTAGTGCTGGTGTTATAGCTATTGATTCATGGGATCTATTCTGCCACTAGATGATCTGTATAATCCCATGATTAATGGGATCCTTAATGTGTGTTATCCCATGAATCATGGACCCCTTTTCCTTTATTTCATCAAACATACTTGTATATATTTGTACTCATCGGGTTTGTCAATATTATGTAAAAACATTCTCCATATTTTGTTCAAGTAGGAGATCTTGAGTTCGATTCCTAATTTTACTCTATCTCCTATTTAAAATGTTAAATTTCCATTTATTGGGTCTCCACTTATTAAATGGAAGGTTAGGCCCACAAATAAGGGAAAGTGTTAGAATCATGATTAAGTGATTAAATATATTATTTCTTAATAGTTTAAGATTTTGGGACAATTAGTAATTTAACAGTGCAGTTTGGGAGGCACTGAGGAATGTCAAACCTTCTACTAATAGTCCATGGGAAGATTGTATTCACAAGTATCTGTTGCAGATTGTTGCATAGCTCAACCGCACAATTTGGTTAGAGGCTCCTAGTTTAGGGAAAAAGAAGATACTTTAACGGGTTTGATCTAGAATTTTCACTGTTTATGTGTTACTTGGTCTAGACAGCCATAAGAGGTCTGTTTGGATAGAACTTATTTTGCTGAAACTGAAAACTGAAAGCTGAAAACATTGTAGCAAAATAATTTTTAAATGTGTGAATAGTGTCGTGTGACTCATTTTTAATGAAAAAATTGCTGAAAAGTGAAATTTATGGATCTATGAACAGTACATGAGTACACTGTTTACGGCAAAAAAGTCAACAAGTGCGGCTAAAAAAAGAAAAAAAAAAAAAAAAAAGGCTGAAACGCGTTGAAAGCAAAGCGTGGACGCAATAAGCCAAAGTAAAACCCCACCAAGAACATTCACATCTAGGATGTAAAAAAATAAAACCTATTTTATATCCTCAAACATTATTTTACCAACCTATTTAATAATACATCAAATATCTCAGTTCTTATTTTTACATACAACCCAATCAAATAATATAAATTACACAATCAAATAATAAATAAATAAAATTGTTCATCTCTCTTCTCTTCCATCTTCCTTTCCTCTCATCCTCTTTGTCTCTCTCTCTCTCTCTCCAATAATTTTTTTTTTATTTTTTTATGTTTACAACTCATGAACAGTAGGTTGTATATTTGAGAACTCACTGTTCACAGTTGCTAAAAAAATATAACAATACATATTCGGATAAACTTGATTTTTGGGGTGTTAGTTGGTAAAAGTGCAACGGGGTATAAGCTAATTTTCTAATGAGTGTGGTTATGTGTGGCTTATTTTTTTTTTTTCCCCCTTTAAAACCCAGTTCATGAACAAGATCACGTTTTGATTTTAATTTTATCGAAATGAACATGAAGGTGTCAGAAAGGTCAACGAAATCATATAGCCAATAAATGACAATGTGATAATCTATCCTACCTTTAACCTTTAGCGTTAGTTTGGGTGGGGCGTTTTACTCGATAGGTGCATTTTGTGTTTTTTTAGTGGGTCTTATGGATATTATTTACGGACTACCAAACATAATAAAATGCAGATTTTTAAGTAAATTTATGTCTTACAGTATTATTTACATTTTTAAAAATTATTTTATTATAGTAATTTTAATAATAAATTTTTAATTTTTAACAAATAAATAGTATCTAAACATACCCGTACCGTCAATATTCAAAAGTGAAAAGCTAGCCAAGGTGTCAATAATTATAAATTATAATAAAACAATGTTTTGCCGTTTGCATAGAGACACATGCCCCCTTATTTATTTCTCCTATAAATTTATAGCCTTCAAAAGGATCCCTTGGCCCAAATTTTTAGTTGGCTGATAATGGCTCAATCTTTCAAAGCTTTTCCATTGCAGCAAAAACGTTATCTTTTTCTTCATAGAACATCAAATATTTATTTCGGGTTTGTTTTGTTGTGGGAGAAAATTCTAGTTTCATTTCACACACTTTGTTGAATAAATTGAAACATATGGCGTAGCCATGTGGTTGTGGATATGTTTGCACGGATAGAGAGCTGAGGATATTAATTCATGAATTTAATGAAAAACGGTACGGTCAATAGGACATACAGTTGTGAGTTGACATTAGGAGCTGCATTTAAGCCTCAACAATGTCAAAGAGTATATGTAGTCATACGTAGTAATACTATCTTTTTTTTTTGTGAAGTACGTAGTAATTCTATCTTGTACTGTGCTTATTATCACATATGATTACTTTGGGACTTCAAATTCCTTTTCCTTCTTTATAAAGTTATTCATTCATATAGAGAGAGAGAGAGAGAGAGAGAGAGAGACGAGGAAAGTTAACAGGTCAACACTTTTAGGTATGTATTTCAAATGGAAATACTTAAAGTTCAAATTTCCTTCTTCTAACTATTAAATTATTATTTTTTTTAAAAAAGTTACTCGTTAGCTTGTTCAATTGTCAAAATGATTGTAATTTAGTATTATAACTCTAAGATGCCTTTAGCTTAGGTTCTCATTAATTAGTCCCAGGGCCGGCTTAACAATTTTGGGGGCCTTAGAGCATCAACATCAGATGTGGCAAAAAAAAAATGTCATTTTGCCACACTAAATGCTTATTTTATTATTTTACCATATCATTTTACAACATCCCATTTATCAGATGTTTTATCATTCAATTCTATACATTAAAATAATATTTACTACACATTAAAATAATATATTATCCCCTCCTCCATTATCATCAACAACAGCAACAACAACCCACATCGCAGATCAACTGCCACAGCCCACAACCACCGGCCACCCCCACAGATCAACCACTGACCACCAATATCAGCCACTGCTACCAAAAAAAAAAAAAAAACTCAAACAAACACTACAACCAATATTAGCCCCTACATAAAAAAAAAAAAAAAAAAAAAAAAAAAAAAAAAAAAACACCACAACATCAACCACCACAACCAATATTGGCGGCAGCGCTGGTGAGACCCCTCCACACTCCACAGCCACAAATCTCACACCCACAACCCAATCTCACTCCCACAACCCACAACCCGATCTGAGACCATCCCAAATCTCATACCCATCCCAAATCTCACACCCACAACCCGATCAACCTACCACCATCAACCAAAATCAACCAACCACCAACAATCAAAACAACCAACTACCAAAAGAGAGAGAGAGATCAGCGAGATCGGAGCGGCGATGATGACGATGGCAATGACAACGGCGATGATCGGAGTGGCCTCGCCCATGCCGCTTGCACCTCTGGTGATAATGGCCACCTTGCCTTGGAGCTTATTGTTTGAAGATGTGGAGTGTGTCATTTTGTTCTTTCTCTGTTGAGGGAGGAGCTGGGTCTAATGTGAGAAGAGAGGGAAAAAATCAAGACCAGAAGTGAGAGGAGAGAGAAAGCCGAATAAAAAACAATATTTTGGTTTACCATTTGTGTCCGTACAGTTGCAATTTTGCAACGGTATGGACACAAATGGTATAATTTTGGCACATATACAACATCTGATGGGAGGTGTTTTTTGTGTTTGGTGTGCCAAATGTGCCAAATATTTGGCATTTGGCACATTTGCTATGGGTGCTCTTAGACGAAAATTTTAAGTGGATTATTTTTTAAACTTTAAAGTCTAAACATGCACAAATAAAAATTAATTTATTATATGGTTCAATAAATTAGTATCACTATAATACAAATTAGTTGATATAATATACATTAAATTATTAATTGGTGTGATAATTTATAATAATTGATAAAGTAAGAGTTTGCATTAAAAAAAAAGTGATAATTTATTAATTAGTGTGGGGCTGTGTGGGCCAGCTTAGCTTAGGCCTTGTGATGTGTTGGGGCTGGTGGATAAGACTGCACAGTCCACATAGCGTTGTGCAATCTTGTCCTATCAAGTTGTGTGCACTATTATTGTGCAATATTCTACATTTTAGGATACAATGTGGCATTTTTAAAGTATTTTATTGATCAATAAAAGTATTTAATTTTTTTTTGTAATTAAAATATATAGATAAATATATTATATATATAAATTTTTTTTTTTTTTTTTTACAAGTGGGGTCTTTTTTTATTTAGGGATCTTAGGCGATTGCATTAATTGCATCTATTGTTCAGCTGGCCTTGATTAGATCTTAACAATATTTGGGCAAGTTGGTATCTCCCAAGGCACTAAGTGCCTAGGGGAGTAAGAGAAGCGCGTTGGCCTAAGTTGTCAGGTCAATATATTTAGTATGTATGTATTTCTAGCCATCTCTTAAAAATTGGGAAAAAAAGGTTCTTATTAATTAGGAGAACTAGGGTTTACATACTACTTTTCTCATTATTGTAACTATCAAATTATGACCACCGCACACCCTTGGTGCAATTGTCATTTCATAAGTATAAGTGCTTGTGAGTTAAGGGGTAAGGGCCGGAGTTCAAGTCTCTAGGAAGGAGTTTCATACACATATAGGGTAGAGTAGAATTTCTATTTTGTATCAAAATTATCAGATTTTGGGGGGGGGGGGGGAGGGGGGAGATGGTGAATTCGACCTACCCAATATTGACAAATCTCACTCAACAATCTTGGCCTAGTTGAGAAATTTAAATATTCAATGCATTGTACATGGCATGCATTCAATGGTTATGGAGATTTTTTTTTTTCGTTCTCGACATTTGCCCTTTTTTTTTTCCGGAACTGCTATCGTTATCTCATCTCTCGATATTGACAAATCACCACCCAATACTTTCCTCTCTTTCTTTCTCACATTAATATATCATGGTTAATTCTCATCTTGCACTCATCCTCAAGTATTTTGGTCATTTCAAAAGTTTTGAAGGATTTTTGTTGTTGTTGTTGTTGTTGTTTTAGAAGGCTCAGGGGTATTTTGGTAATTTTAGGAGACTTCAAGGCGTTATTTAGGTCATTTTGGAGAGTTTGAGGCCATTTTCAATCATTAAGTAATTTTGAAGGTATTTGAGTCATTTTAGAGATTTCAAGTATTTCTAATTATGTATATATACGAATGTATAATTGCGTAAATGGATAGATGTTGGGAGCTCTTTTGAGAGGTGACATGTGTCACTTAGTAGCCCATTGAGCGAATCACTCAATGAAGTACCAAGTGAGTACAAATGGGCAAGAGACTATGACAAACCTTCCAACTTACCACAAACATCATGAAGTGATTAAGTGAGCGTCAAATTTGTGTAACAAGATCACACCAATAAAGTTAAGAACTCTTTTAATCATCTAATTTTTTAGGTTCTTGTTATTATGAGATTATCCACACAAACTCTCTAAAGTCCATGTTTATTTTAAAAGACAAAGTTAACGAATATCCTGAAAACATTAATTTATAAATTAATTTTAGAAACTTTTTATGAAAAAAGAAAAAAGTAACTAAGTTTTTGATAAATTTTTATATTTTCCATAAAATTAGTATTAAAAATTTTGTAAAATAATCAAGTAAGTAAAAATCTTCTAAAGATACTCGTTAATATACCCTTATTTTTAAAAAAAAAAAACCACAAACCCTTATTTAAATCCCACATGCATAATTCACTTTCATTAATTATATTACTTTACGTGTAGGTAGACTACTCGGCCAAATCGACAAGGGAGGAATTCCAAACTCGATGCTCCTTCACTCTCGAACCTATGAATGTTGTGGTCCAATTAATTAGAAGATCACCATGTGTCATCTTCCCCAAAATGTCCTTATAAGGTCCCATCCAAAATAAATGAATTGGATGGGTAAAGCTTAATGGGTGTAACCTATTTTCTTAAATGGATAACAAATTGAGAATTATATCTAACCTGTTTATGACTAAATCCAAAATATTCCCAACCCACTCATATGTCACACTTAACATGGACAGCCAAAATTTGCCCTACCCACTGCATTGGTCACACTTAACATGGAAAGCATCAAGATAGAGATACGTGCGCCTAAAGATTTCTAAAATATTTGTGTTCGTTATTTCAAGGAAGAGGATTTTGAATATTAAAATCCTTAATAATTGATTTGACTGGAATTCAAATTCATATTTTTTAAAGTCAAATAAATCATTTAACTTTGGACCGTAAAATCCAAATATGCAGAACCCAGATCTGTAATCCAAATGCTTTACAAAACACTATGACCACAAATTACTTCACAATTTTTTTTGTTACAATCTTCACAATTTAACCTTTACAAAACACTAGGATCATAAACACTATAATTTCATAATTTTTTTTTTCATCATTCAGAATTTGTCACGTTACAATTGTGATAAAAAAGTTGTGTTAATAGTCTGTAGTAAATGATTTTTTCACAAACAAACAACCCAAGATGAAATACCCTGAGCAACACGGTTGGGGAACTCTGTATGGAGTAGTTGGGAAACGTACAAACCCAAATCCAAACTTAAAAACATACATCTGTCAGTTCATAAATGAAGCATAGAAGCCACATTGGACCATCCACACCCTTCTCTTTGACTCCACTGAATTTGATTGAATCCCATTCCCACACTCCTATAAATCCTCCTTTTTTTCCTCGAAATTTTATCCCCTTCAATGCAGTTTCTCCAACCAAATAAACGAACTTTGAAAATACAATCTTCCTCTTCAAATTAAGATTCCTTGGTATCACTCTGGCCTCTAGGACAGCCCCAACTCCCAAACTCAAATCTCTCTCTCTTTTCTCTCATCTCTATCACATTCATTTCCTTATCTATCTACATGTTTGAATAATCTGTAAAGTTTACAGTGGGTCGTTGTTGTAGTTGTATCAACCCCTTCTAAACTCACCCAACTCTCTCTGAGAGCTCTCAGATCCCTATTTTTCACGTACAATCTTTTTCACCATACACCTTATATATCCATCTCCCCCCCAAAACCCCACTTCAAAAAACACACACATCAATCTTAAAGTTTCAAACTTTGAACCCCAAATATCCAAAAACCATGAGTTCCTCACCCACAAACAAAACTGATGGTGTTCAGATCCACCAAACCCGGATACTCCCAGATTTCCTTCAAAGTGTGAATCTTAAATACGTGAAACTTGGTTACCATTACTTAGTTTCCCACCTCTTAACTCTCTGTTTAGTCCCTCTCATGACAATGATTATTGTCCAAGCCTCACAACTCAACCCAAATGACATTCACCAACTCTGGCTTCAACTCCAGTACAACCTTGTTAGTGTTGTTATCTTCTCCACCATTGTCGTTTTTGGATCCACCGTTTACATAATGACCAGACCCAGATCCATTTACCTTGTGGACTACTCATGTTATCGTCCACCTTCACATCTCCAAGCTCCGTTCCATCGGTTCATGGAACACTCAAAGCTCACTGGGGACTTTGACGAATCGTCGTTGGAGTTTCAGCGCAAGATTCTTGAACGCTCTGGTTTAGGTGAGGAAACTTACGTGCCTGAAGCTATGCATTTCATTCCTCCTAGACCATCTATGGCTAAAGCAAGAGAAGAGGCTGAACAAGTCATGTTTGGAGCTTTGGATAACTTGTTTGCCAACACTAATGTCAAGGCTAAGGATGTTGGTATCCTTGTTGTGAATTGTAGCTTGTTTAATCCAACCCCATCACTTTCAGCTATGATTGTGAATAAGTATAAGCTGAGGGGTAATATTAAAAGCTTCAATTTGGGAGGTATGGGTTGTAGTGCTGGTGTTATAGCTATTGATTTGGCTAAGGATATGTTACAACTTCATAGGAATACTTATGCAGTTGTGGTTAGCACTGAGAATATCACTCAAAATTGGTACTTTGGTAACAAGAAGTCAATGTTGATACCCAATTGTTTGTTTAGAGTTGGTGGGGCAGCTGTTTTGTTATCGAATAAGGCGTCTGATAAGCAGCGAGCTAAGTATAAGCTCGTACATGTTGTAAGGACTCATTGCGGGGCTGATAATAAGGCCTTTAGGTGTGTTTATCAGGAACAAGATGATGTTGGGAAAACAGGGGTTTCATTGTCTAAGGATCTTATGGCCATTGCTGGTGGAGCTCTCAAGACTAATATCACAACTATGGGCCCCCTTGTGCTTCCTATTAGCGAGCAGCTTCTTTTTTTCTGTACCCTGGTGGCCAAGAAATTGTTCAATGCAAAAATGAAACCTTATATCCCAGATTTCAAGCTTGCTTTTGATCATTTCTGTATTCATGCTGGTGGGAGAGCTGTGATTGATGAACTTGAGAAGAATTTGCAGCTTCTACCAGTACATGTCGAGGCGTCTAGGATGACTCTGCATCGGTTTGGTAATACTTCTTCGAGTTCAATTTGGTATGAGCTGGCTTATACAGAGGCAAAGGGGAGGATTGGAAAGAGGAACCGTGTGTGGCAGATTGCATTTGGGAGTGGTTTTAAATGTAACAGTGCAGTTTGGGAGGCCCTGAGGAATGTCAAACCTTCTGCTAATAGTCCATGGGAAGATTGCATTCACAAGTACCCGGTGCAGATTGTTGCATAGCTCAACTGCAATTTGGTTAGAGGGTCTCAATTTAGGGAAAAAGATGATACTTCAATGGGTTTGAACTAGAATTTTCACTGTTTATGTATTACTTGGTCTTGACAGCCGTAATGTGTGTGATTATGTGTGGTATAGTTTCTTCTAGTTTGATGTTATGATAAAGTGTATGCTAAGTATAGTAGTGTTTGGATCAGTATGGTGTATGCATTTCATCAAAGGGATATATAAAATCTACATGTAATGGAATTCATTTCATTTAGTTTGTGAATTATGACAGAGTTTGAAATTAATGTAAACCATATATTTGATTTATGTCTTGGGAAATTGTCTGTTTTCATTTCTAAATGGTTGCCCGATTCTTCCTATACGAATTTAGTCAAATTACCATCTTGCATTGAGCCTTGGATGCAAGCAGAGGTAATCCTTGCTTATTATGAAATTTCCTTGAGCTCTGCTGATTGAACTTGATCAGTTATTGTATACTTTGATCCACATTGAGATGTAGATATAACTTAATTGTAACCGAAGTCATTAATTTTCTTGAATAGGTAAATTTTATGACTTCGATATTCTTGAGCAGTTTATTGGCTTACTGCTGGTCAAGCCTACTCTGTCTTGGCCAGACATTCTGCACGCCAGTTGCTTGTGAAATATGTTGATTGCTTGAAAATATGAGTCCCCATTCACTATCTGTCAGTACCCAGCTTACTTGCAATTGACTTATCATGGTTTTCCCCCTTGTCAAAAAGTTTTACCTACACTTTACTTGCAATTGACTAGGTTTAAACTTCACAGAATTTACAAAGTCCCATTTCCTATGTTATGTCATTGTTATTCATTTTCATGGTACAGGACACCTTGTTTTCTGCAAAAAATGAATTTTGCTACACCAACCGTGGACGTACATACATTACCCCCTTTCTTCTCCAATAAAAACAAAAATTAATAAAAGATGTTGTTGTTTTGTGTTTTATCAAATGGCTTGCTGCCTCCCATTCATTGAAAATATCACTCAACTAGCGGTTTTGTTCTTACTGTGCTACAGTGTGTTTAAGCCCATCAGTTTTCATAGAAATTCATAATTTCATGTACTTGGTATACCTGAAGTCTGATTTTGCTCCTACTAGTTGATGCTGGAATATTTTTTGTGCTTAGTGCCAACTCTTCCAATGTAAACTATTTCTTGACATTCAATTGTTGAGATAAACTATATGTTTTATAGAATTAATTGGGAAATTCTTGTCTTGAAAAGCACAAATTGAAGCTTGGCAGTGGACAGTTGTAGGTTCTCTATTGCTTCTTCTCTTCTACAACCAATTTTAGGCTTCTTGGGCATTGAGTATTTTAAGGGTGTTTGGTAGAGAAATTTGAGAATTGTTACGTGTAGTTTTTTGCAATATGTGTCGGTGAAAAAGTGTATAAAAATGTGTGTAATATTGTTTAAAATGTGAAAATGTGAGTTTGAGATTGATGACCAACAGGCCCTAACTCTGTGAAATCAAGGCCTACAATTTATCTTCTCTGTTTTGGAAATTGTGTCTCCATCAGACACCCATCCACTATGTAAGTAAAATTTTGGCAGGTGAAATGTCTTGGGTGTATATGTAGATTTCAATGTCAATTGCTTTCTTAAAAAGACCCCTGTTGTTTTGGAAAAATTAAGATATGGCCTGTACCATCTATACCTACCCTATAACAAAGGTAGGTTCCTTCGTGGGCATCTTCTACCTCAAGCAATTATTTGGTTGAAATTGCAACATAGTACGGTTTCGAAATTTTCACTTTTATATCTCAATTTCTCTGCACTTATGTTACTATTATGACTTTGGTATAATTGATCAGTTGGTATCTGGATCAAAGGCATCTTATCTCATGCTAATTCTGCTTCTTATGTAGGGGCGGCGCCACGTACTTATGAGAGTGGTCATAGGACCACCCCGAATATATTTTTTTTTAATAATATACCTTAAAAATTTTTGAGTTTTAAATTAAAATAGGTCTTTTGGCCACCCTAGAAAAACAACTTAACCACCCTAAAAAAAAACTTAAACACCCTTAATAACAATTGAGCTCATAAAAAATAAAATTAAACCTCTTTAAAATTTTGGTCCATTGAATGTTGAACAAAAAAATTACAAGAAATGCAATGTTCACAATAATTTTTCGCAATATTTTCATAACAATCTTAAATAGTAGGTTGTTACTAGTAAACAAAAAATAATAATTTCAATGATAAGTTCAAATTAAAATCAGTAAAAACTTATCACCTAGGTTTTGTTGTAAAAGTGTTGCAAAAATGTTGTGGATATAACACTTTTCAAAAATTGCCCAAACAAACAAATTAGCCTAAAATCTCAAATCAAACGTTTAATTGTGATTTTTTTAAATTGTGTTTTCAAATGGCATATTGTAAAATCGCTATTTTTTTATATAAAAAATGCACGCTTTTTAAATAACTAGTATGTTAGTGCTTGCTTTAGTCTTTAGTTGAATTTGTTGGATTTATGTGATATATTTTTTCGAAAAGATAATGCATTTTGTTTATATTAGTACTTATTTAGAAAAAATGTTAGTAATTGAATAATAGATCAGTAGCTTAATAATTGTTTGGTTGTGTATATTAAAAAAGATGTAGCTAATAACATTGATATTGAAACATCATATCGCACAATGATTTCAAAATATGAAAATTTGTGAAATGAGATTTTAAAACTTTATGTATTTGCTTGTGTTTTTATTGTGTTTTTATTTTGTGATGTTAATATATTCAAGTTTTATTATTATTCTTATAAAAAAAAAGTTTTATTATTATTAATTTTTTTTTAATTTAATTGTTTTTAATGACCATCATGAAAAAAATTTCTAGAGCCGCCACTATTCTTACGTCCTTGAATTCTCTCCTTAAATTTTTATATCTTTATGCGGTTTTGGATCATGCTCTTAGCATGCTATCATTCATACACATGTTTCATTTTCTCCAATAACTTAGCTTACTTGTGATAGAAGGAAATTAGAAATAAATAAGTCATCTTTCTATTGTTTTTTATGGGAAATATAACAAGCCATTCACAGAAGAAATGTTAAATGATAATATGTCCTTGATGTAATGAGGAAATGGGCAAAAGTTTAAATCAATCCTCTTCAGGTTAACGCACTTTTGGAAATTTCCTTCCTTGTTTGTTGTATCTATCATTTTCCTTCCATTTTTATTTTAGCCGATCGAAGCTTTCCTTCAATCGAAAAGGAAAAAGGAAGGAAGATTTCTTGTTTCTTTCCTTGAATTCCATCCGTGCTTCACAAGAATTATATGAATCTTTCGCAACGTAATAAAATTAAGGGTCCGTTTGGATACAGTTTATTTTGTTGAATTGAACTGAACTGAACTGAAAATACTGTAGCAAAATAATTTTTAAATATATAAATAATACTGTGGAACTCATTTTTAATGAAAAAAATGTTAAAAATTAAGATTTGTGGGACCCATGAACAGTATATTAGGCACGGTTCAAGGTTGAAAAGTCAGCCTTTGCGGCTACTGTTCATTGAACAGTAGCCGCACAGTAATGCACAATAACCACACTACTCCATTAAACGCCTTAAAAAAAAAAAAAAAAAAAAAAAAAAGAAAACGTAAACGTGAAACGTGGGTTTGTATCCAAACCCAGCCTTAGGGTCCGTTTGGATAGAGCTGAAAATTGAAAACTGAAAACTGAAACACTGTAGCAAAATAATTTTTAATTGTGTAAATAGTACCGTGGGACCCATTTTTAATAAAAAAAATTGCTGAAAAGTGAAAATTGTGGGTCCGTAAACAGTAATTTTGGGTTGAAAAGTCAAGGTTTGCGGCTACTGTTCAATGAACAGTAGCCGCTACAGTAAAATATATGGCTGGAACGCGTGAAATATGGCTGGGAACGCGTGAAAAAAAAAAAAAAAAAAAAAAAAAAAAGGGCTGAAACGTAACGCCAGACGCAAAACGCGCTGGCCAAACGGAGGCTAAATTTCTAATAGGAGTTTTGGTCATGTTATGGGAAGTTCAATTATGTGAATCTGGCTTCACTGAAGCACGAATTTAGAGTATCCTTATCGCCATGAACGCTGAACTCATGAAATATCAAGTGTTTAAATCTTTTTAATCATACATCATAGAAGGATACGAATAAATTTTTGCAAGACCATATGTATCCTGATAGGTTGGCTGTGAAATTAGGTCCAGCTTAGCATGTTTCGTTAAATCTTGTACAACCTTTGCGTGCTTGCTTTGACTCTACAAAGGCTATAAGATGAAACGTATAGATTTCTAAATTTGACCTTGATAACCAAGTTCAAGTAGAGCCAGTGTGGAAATTAATTTAGTCAATTGCTTGATTTAGCAGCAACAATGTCACTTACAAGTAAAACCACCAACCTAGCTAGTTATATTCAATTGAGTCTAAGGTGGTAAGAAAAAAAAGAAAAAGAAGAAAAAGAAAATATTAACGAATGCCCTAAGGGCATTTGTTAATGGACCATATTAGGAAAGATTTTATAGGAAAAGAAAAAAATATATATATATTTTGACAACTTTTTTTATTTTCTATAAAAACTGTGTTAAAACTGATCCAAAAATGATTTGTCAACAATTGTCCTAAGGTACTCATTAATGGGGCCTAAAAAATAGTGCCTCTATATCTATACTATGTGTTTATTTGCAGAGGAATCAAGGAATGCCATATTCAATTCCCAACTCTTAAGCACTACAAGTCTACAACGCGTAAATGAGGGGTAACCCATGAGCGCTCAAAGTCGCATGTGATGATCAGCTTGAAACCTGGCTTGGATAGTTGGATATATCTTTTGTCTTACCAACGTTGTGCTGGAATGGTCAACTGGGAATTTACCAAAAAAGAATGGTAAACTAGGACAGTGTCAAAACTTGGCCATCAGTTTCTCCTCTTCTTTGAATTAACACTAATTAAGCTTGACTGGGGCCTAGGAGAAAGTCCATTGACATAACAAATTTGACAAAAAAATTTATTCATGCAGGCATGATTGATTATTAGTGGTAAATAACAAAGTGATAATGATGAATTTAGATGAGAATCAATAAAAATTTGTTAAACTTCATGAATAATATTGTGAAATTTTTTTTTGGGTATGTAACATTGCTTTGGGCCTAATATTATCAACTTTCACGGGCCCAAGGAAAATATAAAAATTAAAAGGTCTTGGTCCCAAAAATTGATCATGTCCAAATACTTTGGGCTGGCTCAGCTATATGGACCTTTTCCCTTTGTAGTAGCCTCAACTTTAAGTTTCAAGAAAGGCGGCGAAATTTGGCATTGGCCATTATTTTAGCAATTATTTAGTTAGTTGTCAAGTTTGTAAAATTATTCTGTAAACTAGTATCTCAAGTTCAGTGAAGGAACTCGAGTTTCTAAGCCTCGATTTCAAAGTTGTGGTGATCTAATGTGGAAGAAAAAATCCACAAGGAACTCAAGTCTCTAAGACTCAAGTTTTTACTGAAGAAATACACGCTCTATGGAACTTGAGTCTTAGAGACTCGAGTTTTCAAGACTTGAGTTTCTTCATTGAACTCGAGCCTCAGAGGCTTAAGATACTAGTTTGTTAAAATGTTTCGAAAACATGCTAACTAACGAAATAATTGCTAAAATAATGCTAAATGGCAAAATTTTCCCAAGAATGGCCATGCCACATTCTTATTTTTATATTTTTGTTTTATGCTTTTTAATGTCTTGAAAGTTTCATTTTGGCTCTGAATGTTTAATTTCGTTTTATTTGGCATTGCCTTTCATTTTTGTTAATAATTTGGTGACACCTAGCATTGTATAGGGGCAACGTTGCTTTTGCTTAATAGACATCGCTTATTTGGCACTTAACGATTAAATTATCAACATAAATGGATGTCAATGCCAATATGAAAATATAATCAAACATTTAGTGCCAAAATAGAAAATTTAAAATATAAAGGGCTAAAATAAAAACAAACCCAAACTTTAAAGGCCAAAAGTATATTTCAGTGATCACGAAGCATACAACAAGCACATTTAGTGACCACAAAGCCTCAACTCAAACACTATCCTTCAAAGAGGTATTTAACACATATTCCCCCTAACTAAAAGACCTTATGAGCAATGTGTCATGCCTAAGTATCGCTTGAGCAAAACAACGTGTGCACTCAAGCGAACAAATAAGCACACTCAACCGAACTTGTCCCAAGCAGTTTTAGTCAGTTCTTTTTGAATTGGTCTCTCACT
Source organism: Quercus gilva (assembly GCA_023621385.1). Taxonomy (NCBI): domain Eukaryota; kingdom Viridiplantae; phylum Streptophyta; class Magnoliopsida; order Fagales; family Fagaceae; genus Quercus; species Quercus gilva. The sequence goes on from CM042483.1 coordinate 49,212,055, forward strand.
CTGCACAAACTATCTTTTGCAAAACTTCTTGCCACCAACCAGAGGGAATCACCTTCCTCCATTGTTTTGCTCTAGGTATGGTCCCCAATTTCTTAATTGCTAGTTTGAATGGAGGGGACAGAGGGGAGTAGAGGGGAATTGACAGGAAATTTTTAGATTGCATAAATTGTATGAATTTTAATCAATTTCACCTAGGGTTATAGATTGATTATTATTATTATTATTATTATTATTATTATTTCATGATTTTGGTTTGTTATTCATTAAGGAAACCTTCATAAATGTTCCTTGTTGAACTTGCATAGTATGTACAAATGTGTAAATAGTGTGTGTATAACAAAGAAAGTTGTGGAAGTAGAACTTTTCTTTTTTTTATTCAATCAAATGTCTTGTCTATAAATTTTTATTACCAATATTTCCACATATTGTTCTTACCATACATGTTGTCTTTTCATAAATGAGAAGTAGTATGAGTTGACTTGACACACTCTAATACAATCATCTTCTTGAAAGCATATCTTGAAAGCATAACATTGTGACATTTGGAATACTCTCCTCACATCTTTATTTGAAATCATTCGTACTCATAGAAATATACTTGAAATTTGTGAAGAATCACAAGTTTTATATAAAAATTATAAAGATGCCTTATGATCATTATGAAATGACATTACTTATGCTTGGAAGTCACTTAATAAAAAATGCTTGTACTTCCAATTAAAAATTCTATAGCCACACCTTTTGTAAACGGTTTTTTTTTTTTTTTAAGAATAAATTAATTTATATATTGAATTGAATTTATTTCAAATGTGTCTAATCATTCTATTGAATATATAGTGTAAGGGTATAGTCCTTAATTATTGTTATGAACGTTACTAAAAAATTAGAAAATTTTCAATTGCGGTGAAAATTTTATGGCTAGGAGATTTATGAAAAAATCCATGTTGGTGATGATGATATGGGTTATCCTTACTCTTGTTGAAGTACAAACTAATGATCATGCTGCTACCTCAAACTATCTAGTTGATCCTCATATTGTTGAAATGAAATATATTAATTGTCTTGTATACGCATTAGAGGAATGTTATACTAATTTCAAAGTAGACGGTAATCCAGTTGATTTTCGCAATTGTGCTTTTGCAATGTTAGAAGTTTTGACAGGGTATGCTCTTTTGAAGAATCTTATTAAGAGGGATCCTAATTTGATAGCTAAGAAGATCCATGTGGTTACCGTTGCTAAAAAGTGCATTATTTCATGCCTCAATAAAAGAGATGAAAAACTTATTCATTTGGAAGCCTGTTTTTTAAAATGCAACGAAAATCATCTAAAAGAACATATTGGTGATCATTTCAAAGAGCATGGAAAAAAACATGGAGGGCATAAGAAAATCTTTTCATTTGGAACCATGTTTCATTAAATACTACAGGAAGCATTGAAAAGAATATGAAGGGCATAACAAGTAGCACGATGATCCTACGAAAAACATCAAAAAGAACATGAAGAGGAAACCAAATAGCTTCGAATTTATTCATAAATGCTCTCTCTCTCTCTCTCTCTCTCTGAATAATGTACCTCCTTTTCACATTTTGTTTTTGTTGAATAATGTACCTATGCATGAACAATATACTTGTGAGCAACCTTTATCTTATATAGAAAAAAAATCCAAGCTTTGATATATATATATATATATATAGTTTCACACTCAAGCTTTATTGCCAGCCAATAAAAAAACCTTTGGCAATTTCTATTTTTGCTAACCAAAATATAGTTAGTAAATTTTCTTTTTAATAGCATGTCTTACTATGATCTTAGAGTAACTTTATCGAGGAGTTTTAATAATCTTGACAATCAATTGTGAAATAGATGGATTGGATTTTATCACATCATGAACATTTAAACAACCTCACTTGAATTGATCTCCACATGCAAATACTTATACCTGTGAAGTAATCATTATGTCAAGAATATGCAATGGTGATTCCTCTACCTTTCACATTGTAAGTCTGTAAATCTGTGTGTGATGTCTCGTAAATTTGCAACAAGTCCCATTATTTTCATGTGTATCTGATATTTTTGATGCTTCCTTCACACCCCCCAATTAGTTGGTATATACCGTTGCCAGTTTTTTGAAGCTCCTACGTCGCCCTCAACCATGGATCATGGTTGTTTTCCTCTCTTTTGCAACCATGTATTGCACCCACAAGTTACTTTTAAGCATGAGATGGGAACAACCAACCTGATAAAGGAAAACAAAAAACAAAAGACTATACAAGAAACAACCCCAAACAATAATAGTTTTTTTTTTTTTTTTTTTTTTTTTTTTTTTTTTTTTGAGAAACCCAAACAACAATAGTTAATTACATTCAATTCTCCCAATTTTTTAGCCCCCAAAAAAGGGTTAAAGTTCAAATTGTACAATAAATATCAATTCAATCCTTAAAGTCTCAATATTGTCAATCTCATTTTTAAACTCTACTAACGTTGTCAATTGGATCATTCTATTATTATTTTTCAATCCTCAAAAGACTATACTAAATTTTCTATCAAATAAGCAACAAAATCTAAAGAATTTGTTATCTAATACTCTCTCTCTCTCTTAAATGATTTAACTAAAAAGGCTTTAATACAAGAGGCACTTAAAGTAATGATCATGCTCGATATTCAATAATAGGAAGTTGGGCCCATTCTTAATTCTGGATTTGGATGGCCTACAAATGACTTGGGCCTAAAGTATAAGGCCTAGCCTGACTTTGTGATTTACCTTTTGACCCTAATCTAATCACTTTTGGGGTAAGTTGCGCTTGCTGGGCGGGCCTGGAAGGCCCACTTCTATCTTTTAGAAAATTTTTTTTTTTGGGTGCTAAATTTATATTTTTTTTCTTTTGAAGGTGTATAATAAATGTTCAACATAACTGGATTGGAGTGGATTATGTTAATTTTTTGTCCTACTGAAATGCAGCAGCAACTTGTTTTTTTAAAAAAGAACTAGGTAGTGATTTACTGGAAAGGTTGACAATATATATTTTTTTTTAAAATAAAGATGGATATTTTATTACATTTAGGATGGTCCAATACCTGCACTAAGTTGCAGTGACACACATTGATATAGGATTCTCACAAAAAAAAAAAAAAAAAAAAAAAAAAAAAAAAAAAAAAAAAAAAAGAGGAAGAAGAAGAGAAAGATACATATTGATACACAGATTTACTTCTCATAAATCTGCTTTTAAACTTGAATGAAAGGTGGTAGTGGCTTGGACATAGATCACCGCAGCTTAAGATACTTCAGAAGCCTGTATAGAAAGCAAGAAGTTATAAAGTAAGCTTATGAAAATACTTTAAAAAAAAAAAGTAATTTCTAATTCTTTCAAGATCTCCAATTTATTATGCATGCATTGTTCTTGCTATTCTATTTCTTCTTGAACCAAAAACTAGTACCCTAGAGATTAAAGGTTCTCTCCCACATGGCAACCGGATCACACTATAGGGTATATATATGTGTGATGGAACTATGGAAGTCTTGCAAAAAGTTTGGTTTTAAATTAATGTAAAGTTATCTTGCTCTAATCCATGACATAACAATTAAAGAGATCATTTATGTATAATTTTAATCACATAACTTTTTTAATAAGTCATATGACTTGTCAAATGGTGCAAGTATTTATCACTCATTGCATGTATATATCGAGAATTTTGTTAGTATTATATTAAATGTGACACCACTTTTAATAAGAATTTTTAAAAAAATTATAATAATTTTATAGAATATTGAACTTTAGACAACTAGACAACTCCTTTAGTTTTTCTTTTTTCTTTTTAAAAGAAACTTATTATTTGAGAGATGGAGTATTATTTTGAATTTTGAATTAAATGAGATAATTCAATAATAAAAATTTCTAAAACTATAATTAAAAAACTTAAATAGTAATTTATTGCATCACAATAACAAAAATTAAGTTAAGAAGTAAAATACCAAATCAATTTTTTTTTCCTAGAATAAAATGCACAAGCATGAACAATTTGCATTTTCTACTGAAGAATATTCTTACAATGCTTTTTTAAGAGATAACCAAATATAATAATGACCATATGCAACTTATGTTTGAATAACAACATGCATCTAATTACAATCTTTAAAATGTATTCATATATATGCATGAGACTACAAATTAATTTAAATAATACAAATAGATAGTATCATAAATTGTCACGTAATTAATTGAAAAATAGAGCTCCAAATTATCTTGGAGCCAAACTTTTTCCGAGAGCCTTTGGCTTATTTTGTCATTTTGTCACTTATGAGTGCTTCCCTTCCTTCCTTCTTTATTTATCTATTTACTAATTTAATTCTTTAAATTTATATTCCTTTTGACAACTATATAATGCTGATCATGAGACACCTTTAGATGCTAATATGGGATTTTAATCTTTGTGGAATAAATGCTAAATTGTGTCACTATTATGAAGTAAAAATAAAATAAAATTAAGAGGCAGAGTGGAGGAGAGAGTACTACAGCAGAAGAGGATATGCGTTTTGAAATACTATTTAGAGTATTGGAGATAAGCATTATGTGGTATGTATACTAGTCCACAGAAGGTGAAGAAAAAAAAAGTGATATTCTTATTGACTCATAATCTATATATATGTATTCCTTTGATGCTCCCTGTGTACGAACCATTACTTTTTAATACATATCAAATTGGAATATATCTCATGTGGGGCTTTCTTCTAATCAGGGACAGGATAAGAAGCTAAAGGAAATGTAGATTCTTTTGGTGGAATAAACAAGTTGATTATGAAAGTGTGGAAAAGGATTGGCTTCTAAGAAAATGAAGCAAAAGGGTGGACCACACTGGGTCAAAACTCGTAAAGATTTTGCTACCAATCTTTTATAGTTTAGGCTAAATTTAGCCAATGGCCCTCTATCCTGCTCTGAAATCTTTTTATATCATGTTTATGTGTGAATCAATTAGCACATAAACCTATATAGGTTGGGTGTAAACTTTGGTGTAAACCCACAAAATTTCACAATTTATAGGATACTGCTTTTATTATGATGAAGTAAATGAGTTTGCTCTTATTATAACTATGGCTAACTTGAGACAAAAACGTTTAAAACCACTTTAGTTTTACTTTTGGCCTTATTGAACTATACAAATTTGCAGACACGAGTTCTGCTATGATGCTAAATTCCAAAAAGTACTCTGAGGCCATAGACTTAATGGGACGGTGCATGCATGAGAAAGATAAAAGAAACAGAAGTTAAGGGGGGTCACACAAGAAATTCCTGTAATTATATGGTGCGTGTGGAACAACAGACTAAAAAAATTCGAGAATTCAAGAAATAGTCAGATGCTCGAAAAGCTTTAGACACTCATCATAGAAAGAAGAAAGAAGAAAGAAGAAAAGTTAACAGAGTCCAGGTACTCATATAATTTTCATGAAGTCATTACCTCTCTTCTTCATCAATGTTGGCACTGCTTCCATTGGACCTGTACTTGGGAATAGGAACAAGACCAGACTCAATATGCCTGAGATCCTCTAAAAGGATTTCATAGTGTCTTTTCACTTCCTCAGCTGTTTTATTCCCACCCACAGCCTTGGCTACATTCTGCCACCGGTCAGGGGTCTCCTTATCATACAATGCTAGTGCTTTTTCAAACCTTTTGTTCTGCTCTGGTGTCCAAGAGGAGCTGGAGTTTTGCTTACTAAGAGAACTTGAAGCCATCAAAGTTGAGCTAAACTTTGTGCTTTCAATTCAAATCCTAAAGTGTCTAAAGGAATGGTGAGAACTAGTGCTGAAGGAGCAAGAACAGAAGAGAAGGCTTTGGGGATATGGTTCATGCAAGAGAAGAGACTGCCATGGGTGCTTGCTCAGGCTGTGCTTGCTTGTACAATGGTTTATAGGGTGGTGGGGTGGAGCCAGTTGGCGAATCTATTTTGTCAAAAGGTGGATTGAGGTGTGACCCGTCTCCCTTTGGAACCACAAACGAAGCAGGACAAGGTTCAGCCACTAGGCAGAGGAGGAGGGGAATCAGTTTCAAAGGAAAGGCTTTCTGGGTTTTGTTTTTTTATGTGTTCCTAAGAAATTAAGAATCTTTTCTTCGTTTATAATGCAAATAGAAAATATAGAATTTCCAAGGCTAAGCACAGAGGCTAGTTGCATAATTAATAAGTAGGTAGACAATCCATAACCTTTTAGCCTAAAAAATCAGCAAGGTGGTGCAGTGTAATACCATATGAAGGGTTAGGACTTAGAAGTAAAATACTACAACTTGGAACACTTATTAAAGAGAGATCTCGAATCTACAAGGAAAAATAAATAAATAAATAAATTATACAAGTACTGAAATTTTTTTTTAGTTGCACTTATGATTTTAATTTACATTTTAGAGGATATTTTAAAGGAGTAATTATACAATACTATGAGAATATGATAATGATGTATTTTTTCTATCCACGTAATAATGAACTTCTTAATTGAGTTCATAATGTGATTTACTATTCATGTGAGATGAGAGAATAATAATAAGTCATTATTATACTCACAAAATATTATACAATTTTTTATTTTGAAGTCTCAAAAAAGCTTAATTTTAAGAATTTATTCACTCTTATGAGAGGAGTGAAGAGTCAAATACTTCTTTTTTTTCTTTCTTTCTTTCTTTATTGGTTGTTAAATGCTGAATTTTATTAAGGAAAAAGGGGGTTAGGGCCCGGGCCATCTGTCATCTCTGGCTCGAAGATGTGGGTAGGAAGATTGGAGATGGGAAGGGCCTCACAACAATTACAAAAAGGAGCCCAGGCAGTGAGATCATAAGCAGCACAATTGGCATTCTTTACAACTACAAAAAAAAATGAGCAAAATGAAAGAATTGGGACTGGCGGTTTATGTTGGGGATGATAGAAGAGATGACCCAATGAGGTGTGGCAGCAGAGTTTGGAATGGGTTCCATGATGTTTAGAGCATCACCTTAAAAAACTTGTCTAACCCCAGGTTAAATTTTTCCAAGCATAGATAAATTTTCCCAAATGATCACAACACACAACCATAAAGACCCCTATTTTTTATTTTTCAAATAATAATAAAAATAAAAGTGTAATTTAAAGAAAATGAAAGGTACGTTAGAAAATTTATAAAGTCAATACCCTTTCTTCACTTTTTATTTAAAAAGTTAATACATTTCTTTTATTTTAAACAAAATTTTCACAACTATCCTCTATAATTAAAAATTTGGTTAAAGAAGAGTATTGACTTGTTAAATAGAGTGACCAGTATGTTAAGAAATTTATTTATTTATTTTTCAAAAAAATATTTCATTTTGAGACATTTTAAAATAGAACATAGTGATAGTACTATCAATTTAAGACTAGGGAGTATTACTGCTTTTGGTGAACAACTAGGGAGTATTACAGTTACAAACAAAATGTACAAAATTTAAAAATTAAAAGTAAAATATTTTAAAAATATTTAAAATTAAAATTGAAAGTAAAAAAAAAAAAAAAAAATAGGGGGAGGCGGGGGGGCTGGCAAGCGCAAATTTTAAGAAGGTTACTACTTACTAGACATACCAAACAAGGAAAAATAAAGGTTCTCCACTGATTGGACTGGCATGCGTTTTTTGACATTTCTGTTTCCTTGCCTCTGCCAGCGACATAATTATTTTCAATCTTTGACAAGGGTTTGCAAATATACCCTAGTAAACTTTTGTTAACTAGTGTCAGAGGCTATAAGGTTTTTCTTTTTAACAATAGAAGTGTTTATCACGCACAAGTTATTTTATACACATTTATACATATGTATGTGAGAAAGTAACTAATCAAGATTTTAAAATTGCGTAAAATAATGTGTTAACAAATTTAACCCTTTTGATAATTTAATAATTGGAAATGGCTGAACGGGCGATTTGAATTTTTGATATCTCGATTGAGAGTTTTATCGTACTCTCAACCAAACCATCTTGTCTTCCCCTGTTTCTTCTTGTGTTCCATTGATCAGTTCTTAGAGCTATTCACAATGGATTCTATGCACTCTTACCCTTCCCAGTCCATTCTTTTAAAATTTAGTTTCTCACTCATGTCATTTATGGGTTAATGTTTCTGGACTAAGCATGTACCATCTTGAATCTTCTTAGTAATAACATTAATTATGACAATAGTGTCTAATACTATATCTTTTCTATGTCAGACTCACTCAACTCAAAATATTTTGGACTTTGTTCTAGTTTCTCAAGCTATGGTGATCACTGACAAATCTTTTGGACTGAGAACACACTGCCCAGAACTCAAGCAGAGTTAATTTTTTATTATTTATTTTTCAGCTTTAGATCTTGGAATTGGGTTTTCGAATCTTTGTCCTGAACAACATTCCAAATGATTCTAGCTGGAAACCTTTAACCGTACCATGTTTTTTTTTTTTTTTTTTGGGCAAAAGTAGAATGATATCTATTATCTACAACAAGTTGTTTGCTTCCGCATGTATTTTGTAGAGTCAACAGGTGAGGCTGGTTTTCTTATTGGATAGGAGGGTGATTTTGTGTCAGTTGATTGGTGGGTGAAGTTTCAACCAAGCAGTGACTCTGCATGTCTAGCTAGAAGCATTTTTTTTTTTTTTTTTTGAGAAACGTCTGGCTAGAAGCTAAATTCATCAAAAGTGGGGTCTGACAATGTCAATTATATGCTATGATAATTTATGAAGGAGAATGTTAACCAGCACTGTCTGGTGCTAGATAATTGCAAAAAAGACAAAAAAATTTATCAAAAATGTCAAAAAAATTCTGAAAAATACATGTAAAATTGAAAAAAAATGACAAATTATAAAAAAAGACAAAAAAGTGTCAGAAAAAGTTAAAAATTTTTGTGGTTAATGGGCACCGTGCGGTGCCCGTTAACACAACCCATTTATGAATATGCCATATACACATATACCCAATCACTTTTTTTTTTTTTTTTTTCATATTTATCAACAGCAAAAAAAAATCATTTTTTTCTTCTTATAAATTGAATAGGGTAAGATAAGATGGTTGACGTAAGACAACCACACAAATAATAGAATAAGAAGATAAATCCTAGGAGTCAGCACCTAAGGGTTGCTTGGAATCAGCACCAAGCAAAACTGGAGTCGGCACCAGTGAAAGAAAACTCACATTTTTTTAATAATTCTCAAAACCGTCTTACAATAATCCCAAAAAGTGTTTAAATAGCTAACAACAATAAGGCATAAAGAAACCCTAATTATTAAATGTTCGGGCTTGATTAAACTCAAGCCCAATAACTAATAGGCTCCATCCATAAGGCCACAGGTTGGGCCATCTTCTTTTTGCTCTTCCTTCTATATGTGCATGTAATTGGGGGCTTGTACCTCGTGTCCGCACCAACTCCCCCCAGGTGAGAAGAACTCGACCCCGTCGAGTGGAAATCTGAAGAGCTCTGATAGTACTCCAGCAAGTCAGGATCCAGTCGCTGTAGCTCATCTCGAGTAATCCAAGTGCAATCAAAATTTGGTCGCCCTCGCCATCGAACTAGGAAACGGTGAACTCCTCCATCCCTGGTAGAAACAATCTGCTTATTTAAAATAGCATCAATAGATTCTTTATGTGCATAAGGTAAATTTAAGGGTAAAGGGGTGGGAATAGGGGCATCAATAGGATTAGGCAAAGACTCATCAAAAAGGGTATCAAGAATAGCTGTAGGGCTTTTATAAGCAACTAGATCCTCAATATTAAAGGAGGAGCTAATACCATAATCATGAGGAAGGTCAATGACATATGCATTTGGGCCCATTCGTTTCAATACCTTGAATGGTCCGGCACTACGAGCCTGCAATTTTTTAACGGTCCTAGAGGGAAACCGTTTAGGTCGAATCCGAATCATGACATCATCCCCTACTTGAAACTCTGCATGACGTCGATGAGTGTCGGCATGAATTTTATATTGAGAATTACTTGCCTGAATTTTTTTGCGAATCTCATTATGCAAATCATGAATATGTCGTGCAAATGCCTCAGCAAGCTCAGACACCCTAACATGTGGGGACATGGGCAAAAGATCTAAGGGCTTGCTAGGTGTATATCCATGCACAACCTTAAAAGGACTAGCGCCTATAGACCTATTGACAGAGCTATTATATGCAAGTTGGGCTACAGGAAGAGTTGAATCCCAATTCCGATTGGCTTCACCCACTAGACACCGAAGGAGGTTGCCTAGACTACGATTAACTACCTCAGTTTGACCATCAGTTTGAGGATGAAATGCTATGGAAAATTTCAATTTGGTGCCTACTAAATGCCACAAGGTCTTCCAAAAATAACTCATGAAGCGAACATCCCTATCAAACACTATGGTTTTGGGAAGACCATATAGTTTGACAATCTCATCAAAGTAGAGCTTTGCAATCTTAAAAGCATTAGAGGTCTTCGAACAGGGTAGAAAATGAACCATCTTAGAGAAGCGATCAACAACTACTAGAATGGAATCATGCTTCCTAAAGGTGCAGGGCAAACCTAACACAAAGTCCATACTTACATCCTGCCACGGGCAGTCAGGCACAGGTAGAGGCATGTACAGGCCAGTGTTTTGCTTGCGATGTTTGGCCAGTTGACAGGTACGACACTGACCAACTATCTTGGCAACGCCCCTCTTAAGACCAGGCCAATAGAATTGACGTTCCACTTCCTCAATTGTTTTGTCTCGGCCAAAGTGACCTGCAAGGCCTCCCGCATGTATCTCCCAAACTAGGAAATCTCGTACTAAAGACCGAGGGATACATAATTGGTTGGCTTTGAACAAGTAACCATCTCGAAGGGTATAATCATCCAGGATTGACCGTGAGGCATTACTTAGGCTAATGTAGAGCTCCCCAAAATTTGGGCATGACTCATATTCATCCTTAAATCGCTCAAACCCAGTAACCTTAACACTCATGACTGATAGCAAAGACACCCTTCGACTTAGTGCATCAGCGGCCTTATTCTCAACTCCCGCCCTATGTTTCACAACAAAGTAATAGCGTTGCAGAAACTCAACCCAACTACCATGCCTAAAATTCAGCTTCTTTTGGGAATTAAGATAGCGCAAAGCCTCATGATCAAAGTAGATAAAAAACTCTCAGGACAATAGGTAATGGCGCCAATGCCAAAGAGCTCGAATAATGGCATAAAACTCTTTGTCATATGTGGAGTACTTTTGCTTAGCGTCATTCAATTTCTCACTGAAATAAGCAATCGGGTGGCACTCTTGACTAAGTACTCCTCCTATACCAATACCCGAGGCATCACATTCCACTTCAAAAGGCTTGGTAAAATCAGGGAGACGCATGATAGGTGCCTCAGTCATCTTTTGCTTTACCTCATGGAAGGCCTTAGTAGTAGCTTTAGTCCAAACAAACTCCCCTTACTTCATGCAGTCAGTGATGGGGGACATGATGGTACTAAACCCCTTGATGAATTGGCGGTAAAAGGAAACGAGCCCATGAAAGCTTCGAATTTCATGGGTATTCTTGGGCTCGGGCCATTCTATAATTGCTTGAACCTTTTGGGGGTCAGGAGAAACGCCCTCAGAGGATACTATGAAACCTAAGAAGACGACTTTATCGGAGAAGAAAGAGCACTTCTTGAGGTTGCCATATAAACTCTCCTTTCTAAGGGTAGTACAAACTTGAGTTAGGTGGTCTAAGTGTTGCTCCCTAGATTTACTATAGATAAGGATGTCATCAAAGTACAGAACCAAGAATTTCCCCATAAAAGGCTTAAGCACTTGAGTCATCACTCTCATAAAGGTACTAGGAGCATTAGACAATCCAAAAGGCATGACCATCCACTCATATAAACCATCCTTTGTCTTGAAGGCAGTTTTCCACTCATCACCAGAACGAACCCTAATTTGATGATAGCCGCTTTTCAAGTCTATCTTAGAGAAGATCGTTGCTCTAGCCATCATATCCAACATGTCATCCAACCGAGGGATAGGAAAACGATATTTCACAGTGATCTTGTTGATGGCATGACTATCAACACACATCCTCCAAGTTCTATCTTTCTTTGGGGTCAAGAGTGCAGGGACTGCACAAGGACTCATGCTTTCATGAACAAAACCCTTCCTAAGTAGTTCTTCTACTTGCCTTTGCAACTCAGCATGCTCTGCAGGGCTCATCCTATAGTGAGGCAAATTAGGTAGGGTCGCTCCAGGCACAAAATCTATGGCGTGTTGTATGTCATGCATGGGGGGTAAATGATCGGGAAGTTCCTTAGAGAAAACATCCTTAAATTCCTGGAGTACTAATTTCACTTCTTCAGGTTACTCCACAGGTCTCTCCATGAACTTCCCTGGCAACTAAGACAAATACAATAGATTCTTGAACTGCTACCTTTTCGAATGCCTTAGGGCTTATGATATTCAGGTCTTTCGCCTTTGGTGCTTCTTTCTTCTTGCTCATGATGATTGGCTTAGGTTTTAAAGGATTGTGCACAATCTTTTTACCTTCAAACATAAATGAGCAAGAATTGGATCGCCTATAGAGGGTGACATCCAAATCATAAAGCCAAGGTCTACCTAAGATATTATGCCCTACATCCATGGGAATTACATCATACCATATTTCAGCATTGTAGGTGAGGAATTGAAGTGGGACAACACATCTTTCTTTGATAGCTATAGAGGAAGTATCCACCCAAGAAACTTTATATGGGTTAGGGTGAGGGGTCAATTTCAAGCCTAGGCGAGAAATAACGTTAGAGGACACTGCATTAATGCAACTCCCATTATCTATAATAACCTTGCAAGTTTTGTCTCCACACTTAGTGTAAGTTTGGAAGATGGCACTTCTTTGCCAATCATTAGTGTCTCTCTGCTCTGTCAAAGCGCACCTTACCACATTCACTCTAGGGACACCAAAGTCCTTGAAGTTATCAACTTGGGGAGAAATGGCTCTAATGCATGTGAGGTAGCTAGGATCATCTTCCCACTCTGCCTCAACATCTTGGGTTCCTTCAACATTTGGATCATACACCAACTCCTCAACATCATCAACCTTTTCATCACCCTCTTGAATGACAAGGGCCCTAGAGGGACACCTAGCTGCGATGTGTCCAACCCCATTGCATTTGAAGCATTGGAGGCGAGAGCCTAGTCTTGAAGGCTCATTGACCACACCTTTTCCTTTGTCCTCTTTTTCGATTAGGGTACTATTGGGGTTAACCTTAGGGGGTAAGGCAAGTCTAGATCTACTACCAAAAGGTTGAGATTGGTGGGAACACTCCGGGGTTCAGAACGTTGCCAAAAGATAGATTTGGATGCTAACTCACAATTCCTAGCAAGCTCATATGCTTTTCTTAAGGTAATGACTCCTCGGGTGATAATCTCTCCTAGTAGGCTAGCATTTAAACCTTTCTTGAACCTATTGAGTGTAACAACCTATTCCTCGACTATTTGAATTCGTCTCTTGAACTCCTTGAACTTCTCTATATATTCAGCCACAGGAGTATTGCCTTGCTTTAGGCGATCCCATTCCTCAAGAAGGGAGCTCCTATAAGTTGAAGGAAGATAATTCCTCGAGAGTGCATTCTTCATCTCAAGCCAATCAGTAATGGGGGGCTCACGTCGTCGCCTAAGGGTTTCCTCAAAGTCTTCCCAGAAAAGGTCAGCTCTTCCAATTAACTTCATCCTGGCATACCTCACTTTCTTGTTTTCAACCCAATGGTAATAGTCAAAGAATTTCTCCATTTGACGCAACCAATCAGTGAAAACCCATGAGTCTAGGCAGCCATCAAAGGTGGGTGCTTCTATCTTGTCCTTAAACATCCTATCATCAAAATCCCTAGGGCTATTGTGATTATAGTGATCAGGTTCAAAGTTTGGAGCCCTATTAAAGTAACCGAAGTTATGTTGCCTAAGCATGTTATCTCCTTCATGGTTAGTAGGCTCTCGTTGAGATGCCTCAATTTGCCCAACTCTATCCATTAAATTTTGGACATTTTTTGCTAGTTCTTCTATGGTTTGCTCTAAGGAGGACCTAGACTCAGAAGTGGATTGATGTTCAGAGTTTGACATGGTGCGACCACTACGTAGATGCATGCACACTATATTTATGAATGCAATTGAGATTCACAAAAGCTCAAGTAACCAATTCTCAATGTAAAATTAAGGTCAAGCAAGAGTGCATGTAGGGATTAGATTAATGAGTCACAGGAATAAATTGTAGTCAAGTAGTGACAGTATTCACAATATTGAAAAAAAATAGCCCAAATAAAGTCAATTTCCAATAAGCTCCACAATTAATGATGAGAATCAGATATTTCAAAGAAATTGGTTTTTTTTTTTTTTTGAATTTTAGAATGGGTACTGAAAAAAAAAAAAAAAAAAAAAAAAAAAAAAAAAAAAAAAAAAAAAAAAAAAGCACAAATAATGAAATAGCTAACTTAAGCACAAAATAAGTAGGCCAGTGGGGTATGGTGGGACATGGACATGCACATAAAAAATATAAAGATATTGTTTTTCAATGAGACAAAATTGAATCTACCAAAAAGAGAGTAGGAATCGTACCCTTGCCAGTGGCCAACTTACTGAACTTGGTAGTCACGTGCTTGGCTCCTCAAGTGACTAGATCTTACTGGGACAAATGTACCTATGGATGAATAATTAAAAAGCCCAATACATGCAGTGGGCAATCACAGTAACAATATATATATATATTTTTTAATAAGAAATAATAATAAAATATAGTACACGGACTTAAAGGTTGAAAGAAACTACAGACTGAAAACTATAGAAAGGAGAAACTAAAGAGACAAACACGGACTCAAAACTGAAAAGAAAAATTCTCTGCAATGAAAGTCTTCTGTCGGTGAAGGGGATTGACGTTGGTGGCGGCGCGAAGGAGGCGCAGACAGCGGTGGTGGCTGCTTGTCTCGGACCTCGATAGCGGCAGTGCTTGTCGGTCTCAACAACGACAGTTGCTATTCGGTCTCAGCAGCGGTGGGTGGACGACAATGGATTTTAGCGGCTGGGTCTTGTGGCGATGTTGGCATTGGTGGTGGTGGCTAATGGGTCTGCAGCTGGTGGTGGATGGGCTGAAGGTTGATGTGGGTCTTGGCTGGTGGCTGTTGGCTTGCGTTTTTTTTTCTTTTTTTTTTGGGTTTGTGGGTGTGGGTTCTGTGATCAGAGGCGGGCACGGATGGTGGTCACCGGCTTGGGAGGCGTCACTGGCTTCTCTGTTGGCTTGGGGATGAAAAACTTATGTGGAGCTGCAGGGTATACACGGATGGCCGGGGCTGGTTTGGGTTTGTTCAAGATCTCATGGGGCAAAAACTTGAAAGGTAATGTCATCGTTGGCTGGATTGCTCTTTTGATGGTTTTGCTCTCAAGTGGTTGTCTACAGTTGTGTTGTAAGGATCGGAAATTTGCTCTGATACCAAAACTGACGTAGGACAACCACACAAATAATAGAATAAGAAGATAAACCCTAGGAGTCAGCACCTAAGGGTTGCTTGGAGTCAGCACCAAGCAAAACTGGAGTTGGCACTAGTGAAAGAAAACTCACGTTTTTTTAATAATTCTCAAAACTGTCTTACAATAATCCCAAAAAGTGTTTAAATAGCTAACAACAATAAGGCATAAAGAAACCCTAATTATTAAATGTTCGGGCTTGATTAAACTCAAGCCCAATAACTAATAGGCTCCATCTATAAGGCCACAGGTTGGGCCGTCTTCTTTTTGCTCTTCCTCCTATTCAAGTGTGTAATTGGGGGTTTGTACCTCGTGTCCGCACCAATGGCTAAAGGCCCTAAGGCACCATCAACAAATAATATATTAGGTTAAGAATCTTGTAGTTGCATTGATATATTCTTTTGTTATTGATGGAGATCTTTAGGGCTTTCAAAAAGATTGTGACCAGGGATTGGCAATTGCAGCAATGCTAGCAACTGGAGACTAAGGATGTTAGTGGATGGTGGTGGTTGGATGGCAGATAGTAGGGGTGGAGGTTAGGTTGATAAGTTTTAGATGAGGTGGAAAACGAAAGTATAAATCAATTTATACCATGAATGCTTTTATTTTATAGTCAACCGAAAAACAATTTTCAGATGATCAACATTTTCCGTTGTCCCAAACACTTATAAATACAGAAATTATTTTCAAGAAATCAATTTCCGTTAAACCAAACATAGCCTTAAATGCAAAACACCAAATGATATTGTTCAGTCTTGTAGCCTTTGACACTAGAGTTAGTTACAGATCCAAAAGGTTGTTTACATTCTGGTAGCGACTAGGAAAGTTTATTAAAGGTTGTTATATTTGTTAAAAGAGATATTTATTTTGTAAATATGAAATTAGGGGTCTGTTTCAATACCACTTATTGCTGAAAACTAAAAACTTAAAACACTGTAGCAAAATAATTTTTAAATATGTAAATAGTACTGTGAGACCCATTTTTAATGAAATTTTTGCTAAAAAAAAAAAAAAAAAGATTTGTGGGTCCCGTGAACAATGTACGGGACTTAGGTTTGGATGCAAGCGCCAGATGCATTTGCTATCCAAATGCACACTAGTAGTAATGGGGTGTTGTATAAACAGTACACTGTGCAATTTTTCATTTTAAGCAAGATCAATAATATCTTAAATATTTATTTTCTCTTAAATCTTTCTTTCTCTCTCTATTTTTATGTTCTTGTTTGAAGCTAAGATTACATTGTTTGCTTGTAATTGATTTTTTTTTATTTTTTTGATAAGAAGACTGAGATTTTATTCATAATTGAAAGTATAAGATACATCATAGAGAAGATCTTGTTCTATAAAATAAGGATTATCTTCAATCCAAACAGAAAAATCAGCAATGCCTAAAACATATTTTGCTAGTAAATACGCTAAAACATTGTCAATCCTACATACATAGGAGATTTCAACACGACGAAATTCATGCAAAAAATCTAAAATTTTTCTATATATAAGATTAGTTAAAGTTACATCTACTTGGGTTATATATTTTTTATTAGATCTAATGATAAAAAACTAAAAAAAACATACTAATAACCTTGTCATCAACATTTTAGAAATTGGTGATATAAAAGCATTAAAAAAAAAAAAAAAAAAAACAAACAAACAAACAAACCCCCCTCCACCCAGTCTTCTTTTTGGTGACAAATAACAAGTAACATAATATTAATTATTTCTTTAATAGATTTTTTAGGTAATTTCCAACAGATATCTTAATGAACCATAGCTAAAAGATGCAATGGTCCAAATCCAATAACCCTTTCGGACTGATATGCACGCAAATATCCCCCGTAAAATGAAGCATGTGGCCCCAATTAATTTCTCATGACCCGTTTCTGTCGACGTGTCTGCTATGTTTAAGATGTACCTCAGTTATGATTTCTAAGTCCTAACTGTCATGGCTAATCAACAAAAAGTTCTAACTGTCATGTAATCAGCTAATTAGCTTATATATATAATTAAATTGTGATTTTCATTCAATCAACTACACCAGTACCTTAAACGTTTATAAACTAAAGGGTATTTTGATGGCATCCCAATATATTTCACCATCCTCTCATATTTATATGGGTCTTATGTGAATCATTTATATGAGTCTTATCTATGAGATTCACATGCAAGGTCGACCTTTACGTAAAATGAAAGTGGAAGTACACAAGATATACTAAATAATTTCATGACCCACATCAACTAGATATAGCAGTCTTGAGATAATATAAACGCCCATTTCAACATGCTAATTGAAACAGAAATGAACAAACATTAAACTTTAAGTGATAGTCTAATGCATGGTTCGAACATCCCCTTCCCCTCCCCCACTATCTAACCATCTAAAAATAAAAATAAAAAAGAGCACACATTATTGCATTCATTCTTTCGTCGATCTACCTGATTGCATGTCTTTGTGTGTTTTTGAATGAATTAATTTTCATTAGCCTATTTTCCAAACTGATGGATTCATAATATGTTGGAATTAGTGCCGGAATTACCAATTGCTTACTCCAAATTTATTTGCTAATTAATTAATCAATGGGGATAATAAAAATTAAGTCATGTAGTGGAATGGGTCAAATTTGTGTCTAAAGAAGCTACCATTACCATAGTTTGCAAATTATGATAAAACGGTTTCTTGCATATTTCTTCATTTTCTTCTCAGAGCCAATTAATTACCTTTGGTCCAACGAGGGTTGTTCTCAGAAAAAACTATCCAATCATATGATGCCTTGACAAGCCAGATATGGTGTTTTGATTGATATATATCAAAACACAACATATGTTCTGTGGTTATGATTTGTCAACTATCTCAATCAAATGTCAATGATTGATAATCATGCAAAAATGGACTATTTATAACAAGTTGGTTTAGTAGTTAAACGTTATTTCAAATTGATAAGAATAGTTGGGGGCTGATTATTTGATGAGAGGCTGAACAAGTAGACCTTGTCATGAAAACTGGTCCTCCAACTTTGATATTTTATCGTCAACATCTTAAACCAATCTTGGAAAACTTCCATTCATGGCTCATTTTTCTTTGAAGAGAAGGTATTACTAAAGCTTAGTGGTCCTTCCAAACAACTTGGAAGGTTCCTAAAAAAGTTTAAAAAGTGTGTATCATGCAATTACTATGAGTAACTCTCATTTTCAAGAATCAATATCTCCATGTTTATGGACCAAGAAAATGCAAAAGAAACTTTGACTTTTCAAGAGCCTAAGGAAGTGTCGTGTGGGCAATGTTTATATGTGGATAAGCAGAAAGACGTAAAAGTCTTGAATACCAAGCAATGGGAATCATATATACTATAGCACTCATTTCATAGGAGATAGATAGATATTTGTCTATGAGCAAGTTGGGGTATAGATTTATAATGTGTGATAAAGGAAAAAGATAAAAAAGGAAAGGTGAATTATGAGCGCAGAAAGCTAAAAAATATCGCACCACAAATTGATAATTTTTCTGTGGCTTTAGTTTATCCCAAAAGATATATATATAGTGTGGAAAGATGGTGACGGTTTGTTGAGAGTGTAAAAGACAAGCTGTACGTTTTACTATAGATTCAAAGTTGTGGTTACCATTTTTGGTCTGTACGTTTAAGAAATTTGGAACTTACTACGTAGTAGGTTTATGACTATGAGCAAAGATGGTATAGGAAATTTATAGAGCAGGTCATTTGCTCAAAAATCTTTTGCTAATTTCAGAATCAACCTAAGTGTTATGAAATTCAGAATTGCATGGCAACCCTATAAATCTTTGCAAGCCAATAAGAAAATTGTTTAACATGCTTCACGTACCATATGATACGTTATTAGAGTGGAAAACAAAAAGAGGAAGAACACGTACAATCATAATCAATAAGTCTAGAGCCACAAAAATTGGCATCAAATGTTTCAATAAAAATCTACCTACACAACTATTGTGAAAATTGTTGTGTTTATAACGCTACTCTAATTATAATATATCTACTTGAGTATGAAATTTATGAGTGTGTTTGGATACCATTTATTTGTTGAAAATTAAAAATTTATTATTGAAAATACTGCAGCAAAATAATTTTTAAAGATGTAAATAGTGCTGTGGACCCAAATTTACCTAGAAATATATATTTTGCTGACTTTCGTGGATCCGTAAACAATACGCATGAGACCCACTAAAAAAACAGAAATGCACTTATTGGGCAAAACGTCCAATCCAAAAGCGCTATGTATCATCTGCGAAAAGGTATACACAACCGAGTTCATACTGCCGACTGAAGAAGCTAGCAATGATCAGACTAAACAAACATTACAAGACAAACACTAACATCAACAACACATGAAGTAAAACAAACTAGCTAAAGCTTTATTTGCAGATAACTCTACGAGATGAGACAAAACCTATGGAATCCAGGCATTGTAGCAAAAAAGTACGGCATAGAGACAGATTGGTTGGATATGAAAAATATTGAGGTTAAAGTCAGGACTAAACTACTACAGGCAATGATTTAACAATTAAATTTACATTTCTTGTGAAATACTAAATACCACATACCTTATAATTTTAAGACATATGAATCTGCTAAATGTTAAAAGCATCCATTTCATGGTTCAGGTTATCTCTATTTTCCATTCTCAAAAAAAAAAAAAAAAAAAAAAAAAAAAAAAAGTTATTTCTACAAGTATAAGTGCTTGTGAGGTGTGGGAAGCAAAGGCTGGAATTCAAGTCTCTAGGAGGGAGCTTTCACACACATATACACTTAGATTAGATTATAGTAGAATTTCTATCTCGTAAAAAAAAAAAAAAAAAATTTTTATAAAAATTGATAGTTAGCCCACTGGGCTTAGGCCCATTGTATTGTACTTATCATGGAGGTTTGGGCTGGTAGATTGCAATTGGAATTACTGAAACTGGGCTGCACTATCCCAATGATACACACACCATTGATTCCATAAAGGCCTATTTTACTCATCCACAAAGTATTTCAGTTCTGTTCTCTGTGCAAGCCCAATTAGGTTAGTTTCGGAGTTTTCTTTTTTTTTTTTTGGGTGGGGGGAATAATTTTTTTTAACACAACCGGACCTCATTGGTTTAGGAAATTATCAAACTGATCAAATCCCTACTAAAATAAGCCCACCAAACTGACTTGCAGGTGATGGGCTTGGATTTTCAGTCTGGGCCTATATTGTTATCCCCAGTGGGACCTTTTTATTTTTTTGGAGGAAAAATTTGACTGTTTATTTTGAATGAATTGTAAATAGTTTTGGGCTAATTATTTGGACCTTCATTCAAACGAAAATAATATACAATATTTCAGGCTGGTTCGGATTGATCAGGTTGAACCATTGAGCTTTACATATTTTTAAAATTTAACTATTAGGTTGTATGTTCTTTACGTTCTTAATACGCATTTCAAATTTTTTGTTAATAAAATATTATTTACTATTTGATTTATAAGGTTATTTTTTTATGCATAATTTTGGAATTTAAAAACTTGAAATTTAAACATTTAATTGATGACATAGTTATAAATCTTTAATTTTTTCAAAATTTTGTAAGTATAGACAATAAAAGAAGAAAATGCAATCCAATGGTAGATTTGACAAAGTTCACATCCAATAAAAAGATATTAAATGAAGTTTTAGCTATTAGCTAGAACTAAGTTTGTAGTCAAATTTTGTCCATTTGAGTGCATTCGTTGTCTAAAGTTGCTGAAGCCTAAATGGGCCAAATCAACTATGAAAAATGGGGCCAGGTCATTGCAGCTCTCATAGTTGTTAAAACTTAAAATCTAAATCAAGATTGTAAGATTTGAGATCCAAAAACAGACTTGATCATATTATAGGATCTTCAACTAGTAGCATCCAGATTTGATCTAGATCCAAATAGTGGGATTGGTAGGATTGCAAATTGTGATCCTATCAAGATCACACCCACTTCTAAATTTTGATAAATTGTAGATTATATTATTCTTATTTTCTATTGAAGAAAATTTCATCACCTATGTTGATGATAGTTGAATACAATCCTAGCTACCGGGAGTTTTGTAACTCAATGACAACCTTAACCATGTTATGTTATTGGCACCGATATTTGCTTGAAGTAACTCACACGTAACTCGGGACCTCCTTTCATGCTGAGAAGAGTTGACATTGCTATTTCACAAGTCACAAACAGAAACCAGAAGAGAATCTAACATTATTCATCCATCAAATGCCACCTATAGTTTCCACCTTATGTTTACTTCCTAAATACGGAAGTGACTCAGAGCAAAAACAAAAACAAAAAAAAACAAAAAAGCAACAAAATCTCTCTCTCTCTCTCTCTCTCTCTCTCTCTCTCTTTGTGTGAAAGTATCATATATATTAAAACAAGTAACACATTACAGCTGGCTCTCTCAAAGCCATATTGACTTTACTTACATCCAAACAAGAACCATCATAATATTGAAGGACTAATTTTTCACCCCCACCTTTGTTTCGGTTGGGGTACCTCCACATTTAAATTTACGATGTCCAATCAAATGCCAAAGTATGTCCTACCATGAAATCCAAAGCAATCGACACACCTTTTTTTTTTTTCTTGTCACAATATCATCACATCTTATAATGTATGAAGTGTGAAGGAATTATTAAAAGAGGATGATACTTCAAAAACTAGGAAAAAAAAAAACTATTTCTACATTGTACTGTTCATGAAAAATAAGAATTGTGCACTTTCTGCCGTAGTGGTAAATATTAGCCACATTTTTGCGTACAATATATACTTTACAGGATATTATTTTATGTAAACTAATCAATGGTCATTTATCATTCAACACCATTGAAAGAAGCACGTAAATTAGATGTCTTTTTTTCCCCAAAGTAGTTAATTAGAAAAAGAATTAGAGAAGTGCACTTACCTTTCTCTCATAAAAAACAGAGAGAGAGAGCGAGAAGCAAATGAAGCTCTCCGCTAAAAGTCTTATAGTTCAATTAATATTTCTTAGTGTTTTTAATAGAGATATTCAACATTCAAATCCCTCCTTCCTTAACTATCAAATTATAAAAAAAGAAAACGAAAAAGATGAAGGTCGGTGAATTGGATGTCATTGTCACGCATTATCAACTACTATTTTTATGACGCAATTAGCAAATAAAAGTTGGTATGTATGTTTTCCTAGCTAGTCTCTGTGTCACAACAAATTAGTCAAAGATTTTGTTGAGAATCTAACTAACTTTTTTTTATTTTCCTTATAATAAGTTGGGGGAGAAATCAGAAGTTCTTTATATGGGAAGAAGTAGGTACGTAATACTATTGAGGTACACAGCTCTTAATAAGAATCTAACATATCTAATTACAATAGTAATTTTTTTAAAAAAAAAAATTGTAATCTTTAAAATAGATTTACTTTTTCCTGCATAGATATAGCATGATTTCCTTGATTGATGTGAATCTCTTAATTCTCTTCTAAGTAATGGATATATTCTCCTTCTAAGTGTCTCAATGGTAAATTAGTGATTTAGTTTGGTGGGAGCCATGTATTTGATTACAGCTATATTTGTGGATTTCAATCAATAAGGATCAGTGTTCTGCCTTGATTGAGCGGCTTTAAGGCATCGATTGTGCCATTCCTACCACTAGTGCTGAGGAAAGCCACATTGCAGATGGGATAAGTTGGTAGGTTTAATGGTCAACTGTTCGATCATTAGGCCTTGGATAAAATCTAATATACATTATCAACTTGGGATTCAGGCCAAAAAGAGATATTCACCCATTAATTTTCAACTAGAAAAATTATGAGTTAAGTATAAAGTACGACTATCCCCATTAGAATTTGCAATGGTTGCTGATAAATTCATCAGCACTTCACTTTGCATAACCTTCAGGCTTCATTGATTCACCAAGTTCTATGACCCACTGTTTCTATGATGATGTTTTTACCTGTATATAAAAAAATAATAATAATAATAATGAATATGTTTTACCTGGAACATTAACATTGATGTTATTTAGGACATGGAAATGTGTCCCGCATAATTAATGAGTAATTGCAAACAATTGATTATATGATTGATCATATGAATGTTTGTCGTTTACCACCAAAATAAAAAATAAAAAACCCTCAAGTGTGACCATATAATACTTTATGGATATATTGCAGTGAACCTTTTAGATTTTCCATTATTACACTCGTATTCCTTCTAGTTTGGAATAAGACAATCACTTCTTCTATACTTGCTTCTTGTGGATGATTGAAAACAAGCTTTAAAATTCTTGATTTTCATTTTTTACGCTCTACTTAACTATTACCCATACCTTCTATGATAGAAAATTTAGGATTTTTTAAAACATTTATTTTTCAGAATTTTTTTAAAAAAAATATTTATTTAGTCATTTAGGAAAAGTCAGTGCAAATGTTATTTGCATTTTAAAAAAGGTGAATGTCTTATTCCAAACTAATGGAGATGTGGGTGTAATAATAAAAATCTTAGGAGAGGTCAATGCAATTTTCTCCCTTTTTTTATGTTGATATTTTCCGTGATAATTTTATTATAGCTACATCAATAAATAAAAAAATGTATATGGAAAAAATAGTAGTAAACAATTACAAGTTTCCTCTCTATACAAATATATGTATAGAGAGTAGAGACAAAGAAAGCCAAGCTGACACTTGACACCGATGGATCACTGATAGGTGAGGTACAGATGAGGTTTGGAGGGGAACATAAGCAAAGAATGAAACGGTGCATAGAGGCTCAATGATGGTCCAAAAATGAAATGTGGTGGGTTTTGTGTCTAGCAGAAATGGGAACAAACCCATATGGTATGGTGAATATTGGTGAGAGAGAGAGAGAGAGGCAAAGATCTTCCAAACACTGCTGGAGATCCATGGTTTCCTTCTTCACCATCACTCATCCTCCTCACCCGGAAATAAATCCTAAAGTCGGCTGCATTAATTTCTTCTGTACAAAATCTTCATTTTCAACTATACGATATCACTTGGGGACTTTTTATGTCTATGTTCTTAATGTTATCCCAAAACCTTCATGTGATAATGTCTCTTACATTCCTTACTAGTTTAACATCTCACCTAACTCTAATTAATTTTTAAGAGAAGGGGTTTCCTTCTTCTCAAAAAAAAAAAAAAAAAAAAAAAGAAGAAGAGGGAAATGGGTTTCCATTTTATGTCTTTGATTTTGGGAGCACCATTTACTTAATGGAAGCAAGCATTTAGCACAAATTCTTGTAGGGCCTTTGTTGATGTCTAATGGGTGGGTATACACTGACAATTTACTTTTTACACCACCCAAAAAAGGAAAAAGAAAGAAAAAGGCAAAAATATAAACTACATTAGTTAAGTTTAACTATGATCAATTGTCATTTTGGTCATTTAAATTTCAGTGATTGATTGAATAAGAAAAAGACTAAGAATTTTTGTTAAATCATTTCATTCTTTATCTTCAACCCATCAAACTAATGACCATAGGAAGTGTTAGCTTGGAATTAGTTATTCTTCCTTCTTTAATTTCTTTTTTTTGAGAATCAGATAATGGTTCTTCTTTTACAACATTTTGACTCCCAATTGTACATATTATCCATTTCTTTTTAGTAGGATCTTATTCTATATTCGAGCGGGCTAAGCTTGAGATTTTTTATATAGTCCATTTTCAACCTAGGCAGGAATATATATATAGGAAGGATTTGACTCTATGGGAGGAAAAATTTATAATTAACATACAAATACAAGTTTAATATTTTGTATATTACATGAGGCAATTTGGAAAATTAAAAACCAATCATGTGAGCAATTAGGAAAATTAAACATTTTTTTTTTTTTTAACGCATGAAAATATTTTTTCCAATTTTTTTAAAATCAAATTTCTATTTTGGATTCATAATTATCTTTTTTTAGCTAGATAAAACTCAAGCACGACTTATGTAAATTTAGGAAAAAGTATATATACTTTCCAACCAAACTTAGAGGAAAATCGCTTCCAATATGTGGCAAGTATTAAAACCATCCATACATACTTTCATTCATATCACTTTTATAGAAATTTTTTCCAAAAAAAAATAATTCTGCCATCGTACTTATTCCAAAAAGAAATTTATTAGTATTTTTATAGAAATTATAACAAATCGGATGACATTAATTCAAATACTATCATATTTATAAAACAAGGTTTAGAGTTCGATTCTTATTTATAAACTATATTTAGAATTCTCTCCTCAAGTTAAAAGGAATTTATAAAGAGAATCAGTCTCCTTTTATTTTCTTTCTTTCTTTTAAGTAAAGAATTAATGGAAGAATCTACATTCTTTTTACAAATCTTGTACCTGTGACGTTGAAAGAACTAATAGAGGAATACTTAAAACCATGTTGGGTTGGCCTTTATGGTGAAGCAGATATAGACATGAATGGTGTCTTTATTTCTGTCTTTGATACTAGAGAGTAGCTGGCATATATTGTCTTTGACCATTGATTTTGAGTTTTTGACTCTTCTAAATATCTATGCTCAGTGCATGTATCCATGCAAGTGCAAATACCCTTTAAGAAAAAGCAAGAGCTCTTTTCCTCACGAGTCATGTCTGCCTTCTTATCCTCACACTGTTCATCAAAATTTGTAGTACGTTTTAAGAGAGCTTTCATACTGCTGCAGATTCTTTCAGTTGAACACTGCATTAGTTTGCCTGTAACTTTCTAAAGAACTACACAGAGTGACAAAATTTGTAGCTGTAAAACTTTTAGCCACTTGGCCCACATAGCTCTCTCTCCCTATTTCTCTATGTTGTAGCGTTTTAATTGACATCAATGAGTAGGTGTAGATTTAAATATAAAGTTAGGAGGTATATAAAAAATAAAGACACCCGAACGAATAAGACCAAACTAGCATTGAATTTTATATTTTTTTATTAAAAAAAAATTGTAACATCCTGTACTTTGTCTATTCACCAATCTCAACATTTTTAATTATTTTGTCATGGTCCGGAAGCTACATTATGCATATAAATATGCAAGATGTTCATAAGGATAGAATTCTGTACAACACATCGTAACATATGCATGGTACACATTAAAAACTAAACTTGTATGATCCAAATTAAACCTTGTTGCATTGCATAAGCATCTTAAAGAGGGTAGTTAATCAGACTTTTCTCCGATAACACATGGGATTCATATATGTGGAAATCACACTTGTTTGGAGAAAAATATTTCATAAAACAGTCTCAGACAATTTTTCGAAATCTTAAACAATTCATTTTAGATAAACAATAAGCGCGAAAAATATTTCATAAAACAGTTTCATAAGACAATTTTTCGAAATCTTAAACAATTCATTTTAAATAAACAATAAGCGCCAAAGAAATTTAAAAAGAACATGTCAAGATTAATATACCAAATTTTGAGATTAATAGTAAGAGTTTGATTACTAGCTAATAATCATTTTGAGATTACAACTTTCCAACAAAAGCCATGGGACTATTGCAGCCTTAAAAAAAAAAAAAAAAAAAAAATTACAACTATAGCTATGAGTGGTCTTGGACAAATATATGCATGAGTTACATCAAGATTTTGATCCATGGGTGCCATGCTGACATTCCACACGAAAATGGGGCCAACCTCAAGAATTTCAATACAAACCAGGATTTTGATACGTTGCTTTCACTTTCTTTGGCTGAATAGTTTGCCACTATAAAAAAGATGCCCGCATTGCCTTTTCGCCTGGCTCGTACGTACAAATAGCTGGGTCAGTTTGGAGTTTGGACCATCTTTCTCTTCTTCACAAAGGCACCAAAGACACAGACTGTGACTGATCAGACCCCACTTCATCGCTAGCTAGTGAGCCCTAGATCTAACGGGCAGAGAATAGTAAATTACGAGGGGTATTCAAAGAACCTCACCCACCCTAAGTGAACAGTTGCCCTTCTTTGTAGGGTTACTATAAAGAGTTAAAAGAAAGGAAAACGTTTGTGTTTATTGTAATGGTCTAGGATCCGGACACTTTTGTGTACTTGACTCGATATATTATTTTCCTTTAACCTTTCCGTTTCTTTTTAATAGAAATTCAAAATGATGTTAGAGAAACATTAATTTTGCAACAGAAAAAAAGTGGCTTCTTTTCTTATGTTCAATTATTATTATTAAGAAAATGATCCTTAAAATATTTTCTTCCATGTTGGGATGAGTCATGTTAGGGACACCAATTTTGGCACAATTTTTTGGCACAATTTTGTACCACAACTCGCCATGTCACATGGCGAGTTGTGATTAGAAAAGGTGTGTCCCCACATGATTTACTGGCACACTTTTATCAATCACAACTCGTCATATGGTAAGTTGTGGCACAAAATTGTGCCAAAATTAGTGTCTCTACCATTACTCTGTTAGGATAGATTATCCTTAGTTGTGCCAATTAACCAATTCAAATGTGAGTTATGCTAACACAATTCAAATTTTGGTTAAACAATCAAACACCATATTGCAAAAATCATAAAATAGTGGAAGATTTATCCACTTACCTCAAGAAAATCCTAGACAGGAAAACTCTTTGAAGGTTTATCCACTAACCCCAAGAAAACAAATCCTTATAATAGAATTGAACTTTACAATAAATTTAAACTTAAATCTATTGCTACCAAATGTAGATTTACTAAGACATCACGCAACCCCAATTCCATAGACTCTTTTATCTATGGACTATAGTTGAATGTGAACACCCACACAGAACTTCAATAACTCTTTTGAAAATTCTCCATAGCAACTGGTTTGTTTATTTATTGCAACAACTTTAACTGGAACATCGAAAACTTGAATCTTGAAACAGGAATTACCAATTGATTCTTTGAGAGAACTCGGTTAACCCTAACCCTAGGTGGCCACTAGGTTTTCTTTTATAGCTTGGCTTTGTAGCACGAAACCCAAAAGGCTTGGATGAATGATTAGGCTAGATTTGGATTCTATCAGCATGATTCTTGATTTAAGTTGAGACTGTCAATTGATTGACCATATATCAAGTCTGTATCAAAAAGTAGAACTTGCAATTTTTGTTGAGTAGTCTTGGGCTTCAAATACATATGAAAAATACATACAACTACAAGACACTAAATTTGTTCACATTTAGCTCATAAAGAAAATCATTAATACTTCATTTGTTAATAGAGTTGGTGGAAGTAGTAGCAGTGTTGTTGATGACAACGAAGGTAGAATCCATATATATATATATATATATATAATAGGTAAAGTTAAGAGAAACTAAAATTATAATTCTAAATTAGAGTTCTAATTTTGCGACATGTGTCCTAAATTATTTATTCTTAAAAAGTTTTATTTTTTAATTTTAGAATCAAATGTAGGGTCATACCATAAATTCATCTAAATGAGTTATTAAGTACAAAAACCAAATAGTCTAAAATAAATGAATTGTAAAAAAAAAAAAATGCTTTACAGTAAAATAAAAAAAAATAGACAATTTACATTTTATACCTAATAATATCCTTACAAAATTTTTTAGAGAGTTAATAAAATATAAAAATGACTATTAATAATATTTAAATTATATATATATATATATAAATTATATTATACATCTTATTGTGTATCTTTAAGTGTATTCATGTATATGCAGGGACGGAACCAAGATTTGAACCTGAGGGGGGCAAGCATAACCAAAAAAAAGTTTCGCTTCATAATAATGTCCAAAAAATGCACACACATCATAATATTAATTTGTGGATGTATTTCTAATATTAATTTTTAGGAATTTATCCTATGTAACGATCCAAAATATTTCTTGACTTGCAAAGTTAGGAATCTTTAACCTATATAAAAATTAATATTTTTTTTATTTTTCTTTTCGATATTTATTTCTTTATTTTAAAATTTTAAATTAAAAAAAAAAAAAACTCACCAGCCACAACAATATTATTATTAGTAATTTATTAGCACAATAAAGTTACAACAAAAATAATGGATATAAGGTAGTTTTAAGATAACTTTATGAATGTAAGGAAGTGTATACCATATGATTAGACCAAAAAAAAAAAAAAAATTTAAGTGCACGTGGCTTTATGTTGGCCACAAGAATCACATTGAGTTGTAGTCATCTTTGCCACAATCTCCAAAGTGCCTTTGTCAATTGTCATTTTGCAAAATAGAGAGAAGGCATGCAGTGAACTCTGAAGGTTGTGAAGTTAGAAAAAAAAAAATAGAAGAAGAAGAAAGCAGCAGAGGTGCAGCTGGCCAGAGAAGAAGACGACGGTGGTGTAGCTGGCCAGAGAAGAAGACTATGGTGGTGCTGCTGTACTAAAGGATTGTTTTGCCAAGGATTTGTTATTTGTAGTTATCTTGTGGGTATTTATTTATTTTTTTTTGGTACTGGATTTGTGATTGTCTAAAGGTTTTTCTAATTATCCAGTTTTATGAATTGTTTTGTTGGTTTGTCTAATGGATTTTCTTGATATGTTTGGGGCAACACAGCAAAGGGATGGTTTGATTAAAACAATTTGGGAAAATTCATAGGTCAATTTGTAAAAATATTTGGGGAGGGGGGCAAGTATATACCATTTAGGGTCAAAAGTTAGAATTTTTTTATGGCTTATGCATACTACTAGTTAATTTTTCAAAATTTGAGGGGTCATTGCCCCCAGCCCAAGTGTAGTTCCGTCACAGTGCACATGCATGAAGTTACAAGCCAGTTATATATAATGGTGGTGGCTAAGATAATAGTCATAGTAATTGTGGTGATGGTAATGGTGATGTGGTGGTAGTGATTGTGGGGTTGGAGATGGAAATGGTGTGCTTGGTGGTGGTAATAGCAATGATAATGGAAATGGTAGTGGGGGCAATTGTGATGAATATAGTAGTATTGATTGTGGTGGGAGTAGTAGCGTCAAAAGTTGTGGCGACGGTGTTGGTAGCATTGTCACAAAGGAATTGAGAAGCGGAAAACATGTGCAGCCTCTTTTATCGTTATTTTTAATTTTTGTTGACGTACTAAAAAAATATTTTTCTTTGTCTAAGATTTTGTCACACCGAGTATTGAAAAATACAAAAAATAAAAAAGATTACATGCCAAAAGCAATAGAATGAATAATTCATTTGTTTTATGGATAAGAATGAGAAGAAAAGAGGTGGAACTGACTCACTCACTCTAACTTAGTGTATAGCTACCATGACGTATCATATATGAATGATAGAGAAGTTGTCAATTTCAATAATGTACGTGAAAATCGCCTCTCTATACTGAACAAGTAAATAATGGAGAGATAGCTAGGGTGACAAAAAGAAACATAATAGGGAAAACTGTATTTTTTGCTCTTGAAGTATGTATGCATCTACACGTGCACGCACACTCACAGAGAGAGAGAGAGAAATCCTAAACTATTTGGAAAAAAATATATTGTGAATGTATCAAACCATCAATGGTGATTACTTTCCCCTAATAACGGGATACTTTTTAAAACTAATATAACATATGTGGTAGATTATTAACATTAACCACATAATCTTCTACATGGTTACACAACAAACAATTATTATTTTTCTCATAATATCTAAATTAAAATTGAAAATTAGATTACAACTTTACCAAACCATACATTGCTTTATTTCTAAGATAAAGTAAACATCATTTCTTTAAAAATAATAATTTTTTATTTCTTTTTATTAAATTTTATGTTGAACTATGATATTTTTATTTTCTATATGAAATTACCCTTGATTTGGTTAGTACTAATTTATTAAGTTGTGTATTTAATTCATTAAAATAACCCTCGTTTGGTTTTCATTAAAAAAAAAAGTTATTTAATTGAAATTTATATATGCAAAGGTTCCATTTAATTCTATTATCTTATGCCTCAAACTATATCGAGCCAACCAAGCCTATGCCACCACCCAGCTCTTGTGATTTTCTATTATAAATTAAGTTGAGTGTTGATTTTGATGTCGTACGAGGTTGATTTTCATGTCAAATTGCACTCATTAATTCATGATCCATGCATTTAGTAATTGCAAACTAGTTTGCTTGATAAAATGTCTAGTCAAACCTCAAACCCTTATGCACATGATGGTGTCATTTTTCATTAGTTTCAATTCATTTAGGCTTCAAACTTCACGACCAATTGGTGCTTTTTTCATTTCTTGTGTCTTAAGGTTTGATTCTAGTCATTGTGAATCACTAAATGTTTTCCATCTTTATCATGATGATTGGTATAAAAGGAGAAATATGGCCCCTAGCTAGCTGTAAACGTACAAAATCCACTTGTATAAAGTATAAACCTTGGCGGCAGATTTCATGATTTTCGTTTTTCGACCATGCATTCTTATCACACCATTGTCGTATAACCTTCCCTTCACTTGAAGAGTCAATACGTGACCTTATATAAACTTCAAATCACAAGGATTCCTTAATCACGAGGGTGTATTTCTTTGACTTCTAGTTCTAGGTTTTTTTTTTTTTTTTTCAAGGAATTTTGAGTCACATAGGTGGATTTCTTTGACTACTATAGTTTTTTTTTTCAAGGATTTTTGAATTACTTGGGTCGATTTCTTTGACTTCTAAATATATTTTTTTCAGCCTCCCACAGAGTTAATTCATCACGAGTTCTATTCCAGCTCGCATTCATATAGTTATTCGAGATGACCGTTTTAAAGCTACTCATCATCTTTTGTGTTAATTTATGTGCACCAATCTTGATCCCATCTCACACATGCATAAGCACTTTTCACCGATGTTCTCGCATTGACAATTTGACATATTGTGGTCACATTTTTCAGGTGCACATTTGTACCTTTGAGTATCAATCCAATTTGCACTCTCTGCTTACCTTTCCCATGCATCCTTACTTGACCTGTCATAACTCAACAGGTCTGGTACAGTCCTCGAGACCTTGATTTATCTTTTATAAATACCCAAAAAATAGAATTAAATTAGATAAAAATGAAGAAAAAACACAAACACAAACACATGTACACACCTGAAAACTTGGTTCTAGAGTTCTAGTCAGCATTTGGCTAGAAAGCAAAGTGTTGATCCGTGATTGGAACTTTGTTTTCCCATATTCAAAATGTGTGTTTTTTTCCAATGTTTTTTTTTTCTTATATGGTCTTCCCCAAGACTATTAAGGGATAAATATAAGATTAAACCCCTAAAATACACTTGAAAACTTTGTAAAATTTTTTATACATGGGGGAAGTCATTAAAGAAAAGGGGAGGTCAATTTCCATACACTAGAGAATCACTCTGTAGACTTCCTGTCAAAGTACTTACTTTTTGGAAACGTACGAAATTTAGAGCAATTTGGTGGTTCGATCTAAGTTTTTGAGGCATGGTTTGGTCGGTAAGCATTATAATTTTGTTTTTAATTAAGTTATAATTCATTCAACGGACAAAATAATGATTTTTTTCATTATAAAATGACATTTTGACACTTGGTGTAAAGTTAAATGATGATTGCAAAATTAGAATTATACAATTTAAAATATAAGGATCCATGTGTAGTTGTGTACACACGTACATACAAGTCACAACTATTAATGTTTAAGATTGCATAACCAAAATCTCTAAAACAGTTTAGATCCAAATAAATCAACATTTTGACACTTGGTGTAAAGTTAAATGATGATTGCAAACTTAGAATTATACAATTTAAAACATAAAGATCCACATGTGTAGTCGTGTACACACGGTAAACACAAGTCACAACCATTAATGTTTAAGATTGCATGACCAAAAACCCTTGAAAAGAAGACTAGATCCAAATAAATCACCTCCCATCATAAGACATGCTTTTTAAACGATTCTTTTATTATTGGATTCTACAATTCTTGGATTCAGTTATGAACTTCATAATTTTCTGATAACATGGTATCAGCCATTTCCATGATCACCCGGATATCCAAACCATGAATTTGAGTGCCATGCGGCTTTCAATAGTACATGAATATGGGACACCTGCACATTATGATGAAACTGTGATATCAATACTCAATTTTATGGAATAATGGCAATAATGATAGGGAAAAATATAGTACTAAGATAAAAAGAAATATGAGAGTTATTACCATGACGTTCAGTCGAAGACTTGAGAAAAGAAAATGGGGGAGAAATTAAGTTGCTTGTTTTGTTTCTCCAATGATGTTGTCCACACTATCATTAACTACACAAAAATCCAACATATGCTATTTTATATTCAATATATGAACATATGCTTTTGAATATTTTATTTCGAAGGGACTATGCAAACGTACGTATGAGACGTTTCTCAAGTCCCTAGTATTAAAAAGAACAGTTCAGTTAATATATAATATTTTCCCATACTTTCCAACATACAGAGAGTCATTTGCTTATGATTGCAAGCACAACAACGTAAGTTATCCACAATTAGTTCCAAACTTTGATTAAGATTTTTTCTTAACAATATACAAAATATCACATTATTTAAAATTTTAAATAATGGAACATTAAGTTCATCTTTAAATTTGTAATATTAAACCACCACTTATTAGCATCTTGGAATCACTCTCGAGGGATTCATTTTTATAATAATTTGATGTGTGTACGAACAAAAAAACTACATATACTTAAGAAAATAGTCAAATACTCGAAAAAATTAAAGCATTTCAACAAGGGAGTATTTTTTGAAAGAAAAAAGGTTGTGTCCTAATTTAAAGCTAATTTGCAATCCCATTTGAGAGTAAAATGATACGGAATCTTTGGTTGGACTTTACTATATATTCAGGGTAATTATTCAGCATTATAGGACATAAGTGCTACAGTAGTGGCATGAGATCCTCCTATGAAAATCATAGCAAAACAGTAAACAATCACTCTCAATAAATAGGGGAAACAGAGGGGCTCGTTGGTTCATTAAAGGAGGGAAGGAAACCCATAGGATTGGTCTGAATATGATTAGAAATAATAGCTGTAAGTGGATTGGAAGCCAGAGACAGAATAGAGTCACCAAAATACCCCAACTATAAGTGCTCTATCTCTCTCAACCCCATTATATAATAGAGAGGGCCTGCAAGAACTAGGATTCCCAATACATCGGATCTGCTGCTATATTTCATTGCTCCCTCACCCATATCTCTGTCCCCTCTATTATTTTTTTAAGTCATTTAACCATTATAGATAAGATAAAGAGGAGCCTTGAATCAATTTTATAATTATAAAACCGAGTAGTGCTTTTGTTTTCTTGAACTAGTTTAGCTGTAAATGATACTATAAATTTTAAAGTTTAGAATACAATTCAATATTAAAACTAACTAGCTCAATTTACCAAGTTGAAATTGCTAAAATTTTTAATTGACCTTTCAATTTAAAGGTTGGTAGATCGGCGGCGGTTTAGAATTTTTCCAATTCACCAATGACTAATCAGTTAAAATTTTTTCCCTCAACCTACCTAATCTGGCCCGCATATATCCTATCTATCGCTATCCCTTCTTGTTAGTTCAATAAGGGAGCTTCATCATGGAATTTGAATTACCACATTGTCACAATTCACAATGCATACAATCAACAAAACATGCACTTCTTAAATATGTCTTATTAATATTCCAGGTTGTGATTGGCAAGGAAATTTGCTAGGTTGTTGTTGCATTTTTTTTTTGGTAGAATTTTTGTTTTGTATAAAAAAAAAAAAATGCAAGAAGACACTTATCTAATTACCCTACTTTCAAATGGTGAAGATGCCTTTTAGTTGATCAAGAGGGACTATGTGATTATATAAAAAAATCTATGGGGTACCCCAATAAATATGCTGTACTTTGGGCCTCTAAGTCAATCCAAATACAAAGATGAAAAGCACTTTAGTGAGCAAAAGGAAAGACAGATCAAGGGGGACTATGTGATTATATATAAAAAATCTATGGGGTACCCCAATAAATATACTGTACTTTGGGCCTCTAAGTCAATCCAAATACAAAGATGAAAAGCACTTTAGTGAGCAAAAGGAAAGACAAATTACAACAGGCAACAGGTTAGCTTTGTTGATAAAGACCACAGAGAAGGAGATGGAAGAAAATGAGATAGCAAGATAGGTCCCATTTGCCTTTCACCATAGTATAAGGTCATGCTTAAATGTATGCAACTAAGGGTGGAGAGAGAGAGAGAGAGAGAGAGAGAGAGAGAGAGAGAGAGAGAGGTTTAAACACGTATTATAGAGGAGAATTGGAAAAAGGGAGAGGAGGTGGGGAGGGTTGAGAGGGCCCAGTAGGTGATAAATTGATAATGGAAGTAGCCTTCATCCTCTCTGGATTTGTTCCCACACCAATCCAAATTACATCCACTATCCCTATCTCTCATTGCTTCAAGCTTCAAATGGCTGCACAATTTTGCAAGCAAAGCATGATTTGGACAATAGATTGTATTGTCAAGTGGCTGAATTCATTGAATATTCAAGTTATGGTAAATTCACCAGCAAACCCTTGTGGGGAAGAAGAAGAAAAAGAAAAAAAAAAAAAGAAAAAAAAAAAAGAAGATAGTTAAGAGCAAGATCTAGGATTAAACAAATCAGCAAATAAATATGATCATGTTAACAGCTTTTTTGTTAAAGGAGAAGGAAAAAAAAAAACCATGATTAGGACATTTGATGTAAAATATTCCACATCTTTGTCATAATACAATAACTAAACGCATGCAAAATTGATATGATTCATTTTAGCTTAACTTATAGCGACAAATAATTAAATGTAATTATCTTAAATCTGTCAATTTTTATAACCTAGGATTAGTTGTCGCTTTAACTACCTTTCTTGAAAAAACAAAGTTTATAACCACATCATATTCCCTTTCTAGATGTAACCATAAAATAATTGAGACTGCGTAATTTGTTGTATTGCCTTCAACAAGCAAATAAGTTTGATGAAGTAGACTCTTTAACTACTCCAACGACAAAGGTGAGACATGGAATTTTGGCCTTTGGAAATTAAATCAAATACCATCTAGGTCTAGGATTCCACACCCGATTGTGTGATAAGTTGTTAGTAACAACTAAAAAGTGATGTTAATCAAATTCTAATAAAAAGAGAAATGTTAAGTATACAATATTTTTACAATAAATTTTAAGTGATAAGTAGTTATTGATAGGTAAAAAAGTAATTTAAGTTGTGAATTTAAATTAAAACCACCTAAATTTGTTGTAAAAATATTATGAAAATTTGTGTTTTTTTTTTTTTATATAAAAATATTTACAACATGCTTATAACTTTGCAACTCGAACACTTTCTCCTTGGACCTCAAGTACTTTATGCATGTGGAGGTTTCAATTCGGTTACAAGATCTTGTCTTATTTTTTTAGGGTGTGATTTCTATCCAGTGTCCTGTGACACTAAACCTGTTACAACCATAACACATGATTAAAAATAAACATGTGTCATGATCGTAATAAGTCTAATACAATGGACTGAAGCTGCGCCCATTTATGTATATATATATATATATATATAATACTAAGTCCATTTTTCTAGGTACATGGTGCAAAGATATTTTTTAGAAGAAAAATCAAACTAGAATTTTTATGAAATTGATTGATGGCGTATTTTGCTCCTCTTCTTTTTTCCACACATAATAAAGTAATGGGAATATTAATAAAATAAAATAAAAACAAGGTTCTTTAATTAGAAAGTTAGTTACTTACATAAGCATACTATTAAAGACAAAGAAACAAATAAAGATGTTTATTTAATTGACCCAACTACTATTTATAGAAGGGCTCAGAATCTCCCAGCCAAAAAAAATCATGATTTAAAAATATTAAAACATTCTCTTTTTTTTCTTTTTTTCCATTAGAGTAATACTCACGCAACCAATGGTTGTGCTTCGTGTCTTCACGCGCCTGACATGCGAGCGTGGGAAAGAAGCTTCCGTAGGTTCTGATTTTTGCCGTTCTGTAATATCTCTTACAACTTCCCAGGTACTAAGTACCAACCACAGGACCAAATCCCCGTTCAAACACGTCACGTTCCACGTCACTGTTCTGACATGTCAGATCCAAAGCATAGGAATCCGCCACGTGGATGACTCCATGTGGTTGATCACGTATGTAAGCCCGAACTTTCCCGCCCTCCTTCACGGGACCCACAATACCAAAACCAAAGTTTTTTCTTTTTGCTAATAAAGAATTCCACCTCTACGAATTGTTCAAATAAATACAGGCATGCTTTTTAAAGATACATGTTTTTAGGACATTTTTTTTTTATTTTTTTAACGATATAAGTTAATTTTTTTGGGTTCAAAAATTGGTACGGTAAAAAAATCATAAAAACATCAAGTTATTGGTTTTTTAATTGGTTCTAGATTGGTTTTTACGAGTGTTTGATTGGTTTGAGAGGTTTTTATTAGACCGAATTGGTGTTCGATTTTCGTAGAATTAGTCTGTTTGGTTAAATTTTTAAAATTATGGTACTAGTAACGCAAACTTAGTTACAACTTCTTCACAAGACAAACTATGACCGGCTTCTTGTCAATTTTATATGAACTAACCATTTTTTTTCACCACTCGCAATTAGTTATGTAGGAGGATTGTAATAAAAGTTGTGAATTTGTTTATAGCGCTAAATTTTTTGCCACTTCTGTAAAACCCTCTTAGC
Organism: Quercus gilva; assembly: GCA_023621385.1. Taxonomy (NCBI): domain Eukaryota; kingdom Viridiplantae; phylum Streptophyta; class Magnoliopsida; order Fagales; family Fagaceae; genus Quercus; species Quercus gilva. The sequence continues at coordinate 49,250,084 of CM042483.1, forward strand.
ATAATTTTTGAGAAAATACTCTCCAAAAAAGGCCTAAACTAGTAGTAATAGTAGTAATGGTCACAAATATTTAAAAAGTTATGTCTATTGTAGTTGTCATAAATGTTAACATTGCACTATTACATGTAAAAGACTTTTAGTCTAATATGTTAGTTGTGATACATTCATTGCAAGACAGTGACTAAGAGATTGTGAGAATCACGGACAATAAATTATTTCCAATTTTGCTGCTACCATGTTTAGTTCAGTTCATGAAATGAAAAAAAGTTGGGTTGTATGATTAATTTGGTCTTTGACTACTTGTATGATTTGGAGTGTGCATGGGTCGAGTTGAGAAGTTTTCTCAATTCTCAATCATGGTCGAGTTGGAAAAAAAAATCCAACACAACTCAATCTATCAAAGGGTCCAATTCAACCCACCTAATTCGAGTTGGACCCATAGATTGAAAAAAAATTGAAAAAAAAAAAATTTAATTGAACATTAGAAAAATATCAATACAAGTGGGTATGGTTAGGTTAGGTTAGGCAAATTTGTAAATCTACTGACCCGCACCTAACTCAATCTACTGTAAATTTTATAATTTAATCCAACCCACTAACCCCTAAAAACCGACTCAACCTAGCAGGTTGAATTAGATCAGGTTTGTTTTGGCAGAGTGGCAGGTTGGTTGTGCACCCCTAAAATTATGATCACTTGTGTAATTGTTTCAATTTAGTCTATGAAATACCTTTGTTCTCTAAAAATAACCATGAAATATATTTGCACTTAACTGATTTTTTTTTTGTCAAATTTAAAGAAAAATTCAAAATTTAAACAATCATTTTTTTTTTTTTGAAAATTTTTAATTTTTTGGGTTAAATTTAACAAAAATTCTAATGATAATGAGATAAAGTACTTATAATCACCAACTAATATTAAAATGAACCATTACTCAATCTTGAAATTAAAGAGAACAGTGCAACTGGATCAAAAAGAGAAAGCGCAATTAACCTTGATATTTTATTTTTATTGTCACTTATTATAAGAGTAAAATTTATTGGAGTAAACTGCAAAAATCATTCTTGAAGTTTGGGCAAATACCAAGTACTATTATTTTTTTTCAATCATGCTCGTTCAAGCAACAATTGACACCATTTCAAAGTTCTCTGCTCTTGAGTTCTTTACTTTCTTCTAATAACCATTATATCCTGTTCATAAAAAAAAAAATGGGTATATAAACAGCAACCAAAAAAAAAAAAAAAAAAGAGTCCCAAGAGAATTTTCAAATAATACTAAGTGACGTTTATACTTGGGAAGTAAATTGGAATTTTTCAAAAGTTTTTGCAGTTTACTTGGCATTAGCTCAAACAACAGATATAATTTATTTATAATTAGTTGAATGATAAGTATGCAAAAATCCTACAATTTGTCACATGACGAGTTATAAATTGCAGATGTCAAATAATGATTTATATCTTTACTATCCACAACTTAGCATGTAATGAGTTGCAGCAAAAATTGCGAGATTATTGCTCGTCCACGTAACCACGCAATTTGTTAACTGTGTTTTCATGTTTCCTTAAAAAAAAAAAAAAAAAAAAAAAAAAAAGAGTTGAGATCTTTTGTAACGAAAGTAGTTGGTGCGTAATCCCGCTGACTCCGTTTGAACTTTGAACTAAAAGAAAATAGGGTTAATTTTTGTTTGTCACACACACTTTTTATCTTTCGGACAGTCCCACGTGGCGGTCATGTCAGGAGGTCCCACGGCCCACGGCCTCTAGTTATGGATACATTCGATGGCTCTCTGCCCCATTTCCTAACATTTTTCACTTCTCTCTCTCTCTCTCTCAATAATTCCGGCCAGTTGTTTTCATATTCCGGCATTCATTGTCAGTCTTCCCCGACCACCTCTTTTTCTTCTTTAATTATAAATATGCATATATACCCCACCTTTTCTCTTCCCACTTTATCCTTATATATACACTGACCAAACCCCAAGTACAAGCACATACATACATACATAGGTGTACTAAGCCCCCCACGTATATCGCTCCCAGCAACAAGCATTAGTACCCCCTTTGTGACTCTCATAACAAACCCAAACGCCTCGTGAGTTTGTGTGTGTGTGTGTGTAAGTGTTAGGCACAACCGCACAAGACAGTGCAAGTTTGCCTAATCCTTCAATAATATAAAGAGTAAAGACTTACTAATTGCAGTAAGACATATTCATTGTTCACCAAGTGCCACTGAATATTAGTACTACTTTTTGTAGAGAAAAAAAGCCGGTGCCTGCTCTCTTTCTTTTTCTTTTTCTTTTTCTTTTTTTTCTTTTGTCACTCCGAAAGGGTCTTTGTTGAAGGTGATGAACAGGGGTTATATACAGGAGGAGATGTTGCACTGTACGGACGTGACAGTGCCGGAGAGGCAAAGGGCGAGGATGAAGTGGCATCAAGATCAACAGCAACAGAGTTATTTTGGAGGGACTGAGTTTGGTGGTGGTGGAGGTGGTGGTGTGTTTCAGGGTCACGAGGGTTATCATCAAGTTCAGAACTTTCAGGGTTTGGTGGGTACTGGTGGTGGTGATTTGGTGCTTGGAGAGGTGGTGAGTCAGTCAGTGAAAGTAGTTGACCCAGCTGATTTGAAAAATAGGTGGGCTGAGTTGGGCAGGCTTGAGTTACCTGACATGGGTTTTGAGTCTTGTGGGTTGGTGAATGGGACCAGTAGTGAGTTTGAGATGACTGCTGGTGCTATTTCAAGGACTTCAAGTTGCGCACCAAAAGTGGTGTTGGCAGCGGTGGCTGAGCCAAAAGGCAAGGTATCAGTGCCAGTTGGGAAAGAGAGCTCCAAGAAGAGGAAGGCTGATAAGGTGCAAAACAGTCAGGTGGGTGTTTTTCATTATCAGGATTTGTGTAAAAGTTTTTACCATGGAGACTGTAAAACTATGCCCCCCAAAAATAGATACTTTAATTTTTCAATGCTTTCCCTTCTTTTTGCATGGTGTTTAATGAACGATTAATTCCTGGTACTTGATTTCTCTTTGTTTTGAATGAATGCCCTGTTCCACTTGTAGAATTTATTGTGGAAAGGACAAGTTTGAACTACTCTTTTGACATAAAAAGTTTATGACTTTTGAATGGCTTAGTAGACTTACAAATTAGAGGCTTTTTGACCACTTCATAAGGTTAAGATCTTTAAAGAAATACCGTCTGGCAGGTTTTGCTGAAATTACTGATGAGGATTTCTTTTGGATATGTGTAGGTTGTTGTGGAAGATGAACCCAAAGAAAAGAGGAGCAAATTATGTGCAGAAGACGGGGAATCAAAGATCACAGAGCAAACCAGCACCAAAAACACCGCCGCCGACAACAACAATAGAGAAAGTTCTTCTGATAATTCAAAGGAGAATTCAAAAGCTTCCGAGGTTCAGAAGCCGGATTATATTCACGTCCGGGCACGCCGCGGCCAGGCCACAGACAGCCACAGTCTAGCTGAGAGGGTAAGAAAGAATTTGTGGTATTTTCTTTATTTGGGCATTATTGCAGTCATCCAGAATTTTTCTTCAGCAGTTTGTGTAATTTATGTCATGTATGAATGTGTTATGCAGGTGAGGAGGGAAAAGATCAGTGAGAGAATGAAGTATCTGCAGGATTTAGTACCAGGGTGTAACAAGATCACAGGGAAAGCTGGAATGCTCGATGAAATCATCAATTATGTTCAATCTCTTCAACGACAAGTAGAGGTGGCTTACCTGCTAATTTTCTATGTAATTCTTCATCTATTTTGAAATTTCATTGTATTCTGAAATGTGTCTTCTTGTCATTACAATATGCAGTTCCTGTCCATGAAACTAGCTGCTGTAAATCCAAGGCTCGACTTCAACATTGAAGATTTCTTTGGAAAAGAGGTAAGAAAAATAAACGTATGTGAAGAATATAAAGCACGTGTGTATTTGCCATCCATTTGGCAATTAAAATTGATTTGCCTGAAGACTCTTGATTGCTAACTCTACAGAAGGTCAATTTTAAGCAAAATTCATGTTCTTTCGTTCCATTGGGAAACCTTGGTGTCCAGCATTTCCTTATGTTGCTCATTCTCTTTTTACTTCAATATCAACAGATGTTTCCTGCTTGCTCAACAAGTTTTCCAACAATTGGAATGTCATCCGAAATGACTAATCCTGCCTACCTTCAGTTTAATCCAGCACAAGTGGTTGCGTGTTGTGGTTTGGAAATGGGGATAAATTCATCTGATATGGCTCTTCGACGAACCATCAATGCACCTATGTCGATCCCTGAAACATATATTGACACACCCTGCTTCACTGTAATTGCTTCTAAACTTTGTGCTCCAATGCTGTTCTTGTGTCAATTTAAATTCATCAATTTCTAAAATATATCAAACTTGCCCTGCAGCAACTACCGCCTTCTTCAACTTGGGATGCCGATTTACAAAACCTGCTCAATCTAGAGTTCCATCAAGGAAGATCAACATCCTTTCCATCCCAACCATTTACAGGTAGATAGAGCTAGCATGTCACACTTTTTGGTTCCATGTTTCCGTCAGTTTAAGGTGAAAATGAAGTAAAGTGGAGTTTTTTACCAATGATAGAGACCATATAGTACCCCCGCACAAACTTTAATGATTTTCTCTAAGAAAGTATAGTATCTTTTTTTCATTGAAATCAAGAAAGTTGATAATAAGGATCTCTCTATCTTTTTCTTCCAAAATGATTAAATCCACAGCTTTTTTTCAGTGACCATAATACAACCACGACCTGTTTTGATAGAAAAAGGAAGCCACCAAAGGTGTGGTGCCTTTGACACTATGTCACATAATCGCTATCATCATCAAATAATGGCGAATATCCCCATCTGCAAATTAAATGAAACATTTGCCAAATGCTGACACTAAAAGCACTACATTGTTTTTACAGGTTCCATTGAAGCTAGCAATCTAAAGATGGAGATGTGAATCGATGTATCCATCATACAATTTCTTGGACGAGTTTACTCCACATGCCTCTGATCCAGATTCTTTCTTTTTCTTTTTTCTAGTTAAAGTACATAACGTATATATTTGTATGTATACTTGCCTCATAGTATGAATAAGATCAATATCTATTAACCTCAACAATCTTTGTGTGTTTCTTTTCTGTCATAATCTCACCATTATGAGATTAAATTGCGTGAGAGGTACTAAGAAAAGTTGATGGTGACAGACGACAGGACCAAGGGTGGGACAAAGACGGAATAAAGTAATAAGACTAAGCTAATCTAGTTTACATCCTTTTTAATTTCAAACTGTTTTGCTATTACAGTAAACACTAAAGATAACACCCTTGTTTGAGATTAAAAAAAACCTCTCATTCCAATATCAAGACAAAACAACACAAAATTAAACAGACCTGCAAGCTGTGATTAGGATGGAAGAACTGCCACAACATACTTGTTAATGTGAAAGGAATGTGTCTCTGTAATCCAGTGGCACAATTGTCCCTCCATTGGATGAACCTGAGAGACAACTTCAGGCACTCTTGTGAAAGACACACGACATGAACCTACTGGTGGACCGACTGGCTTCAATTTTTTGACAGAACAATATGTTGATTGAGACGCTTATAATTATGCAGCAGAATGATGAATAGACTATATTAATTAATCCAGATAGAGAGAGATAACAAAGATATCCAATCCTTGCACAACTCATTAGAAAGGTCTCAAGAACTAGCAGTCTAGCACGTTATAATTGAATCACATCATTAACATATCTACTTTTATTTCCAAACTTCTGAGTTTAATGTATGGCAGAACATAAAGGGCTCAAACATCATTAATGTCCTGGCTACAAAGATATATCCCCAATAAAATTTCATTGACATATGGGAATTTATGGCAGTTAGTTTTATATCAAAACTTGATAATGTAATTCTGCTGATTCAGCTATTCTATGGACTTTGGTAATGTAAATCTGCTTGTTTAGCTATTGAGAATAACCCTCATTCATGCAGCAGCTTCTCATTCCCTTTCAGTTACACCATATATATGATGATGAATTCAGCAATGTTAAAGTTATTAACAGCCTATACCTAAAAATTAAAATTAAAATAAAAAAATAAAAAATACATGATCTACAAAAAAGTTGGTTGAAAAGTTTAACAGTACCTAATCCTAACAAGTTCTATTCCAGAGTCAATGATGTTATGCAGGCATGAAAATACATCAGTAACTAATTTTTTTGATCACAAAGAAAATGGTAATCAAGCAGAAAATTTCAGAATCATTTTCAAAGGTTTCCAATTTTCTGAGTACCCAAGTAAAAAGGGAGGAGGGCAGGGGAGCAGAGAGTCTTTTGAAAATCTTCTCTGTTTTTGTACAGATGATCTGTTCTCACACAAATGATCATATTCACACCAGGCCAGCAATTCTCTATCAATTTCAAGGAAAACTCAGAAGATATAAGCTACGAAAGTTCATTAGCCTATTCTTAAACTTAATCAACAAAATTATGAATGATGAACCTGTACTCCTATGACTTTTCTACATAAAAAGTTCATATCTTCTCTAACTTATATAGGCATTTTATATCTTCATTTTACTACAAAAGAAACGAGCTTTTCACTTTTCAGTTTTCAGTGTTAGGCTGCAGTAATGATTGGGGGACCACTAAAGGGTTGCGTACACCTTCACCGCATCTTCCTGCTATTATAGAGTTAACAAGAGCCTCAGCTTTCCTTCATTATCAAGCCATACGTAACGGTGAAAGGGATGGGCCTGGCCTCATCCTTGGGCAAGATCTTTTTGCTACTCTTTGTCCCTTGAGATGGTGAGAGATGATATTGCCCTTTCCCTTTCTTGGGTCCATTTCAGTTTTTTGTGAAACTTTCACTTCTAATCTTTGAGGTTTTCCTCTCCACCTTTCACTCACATGGTGTAGTTCAAACGGAACAAGAAAGCTAAAAACACAAAGATTATCTTGGCAGCGTGCAAATGTTCATGCCACTCATAAAGACTTGTTAGGCACAATTGAGCTCTCAAGTTTGTGTCTTCTTCTAGTAGGAGAATCCTAACAATAATTAATGGAACCTAAGACAAATCTTTCTGTGGTTCAGAAAACAGAAGGGAAAGATAAGAATATTGAGTAAAATTTACCAGTAGTACAGGGAATTTTTTCAATGGTATATTGGGTGGGAGAATAATTCTGTAGTCATTGTGGTAAGGGCAACCCAAAATAGATTTTGTTGCCAGCAAAAGTACCCAGGCCCTACCAAGCCTAAGGACTTGTGCTTGGTCCTAGAGATTATTGTCATGCATTGGCCAAGGCTCTACTGGAGATAACGTTTGGAGGGTACTATAAAAATCTACATACACAAATGACTTAATTGGTAAATAAAATTAATATTAGGAGATAGGCCAATTATCAAGAGCAGGGCTAGTCCAAAGGTCTAAAGTGGGAAGAATTTTTTAGTTTCAGATATCACAGGCTAAGTATATCATTCTTTTGCATAGTCACACATACCAAGGGGCTGTATATAAGAACATGGAACTGACATATTTTATGGGAAACTAACATGGAAACCAACATGGGCTAAGATCGGAACACACATGATACCTAAATTCACGCATCCCAAAGTCCAAGTACAATGAAGGAAATGCATGCTAATGGAAGGGGGATGATCAAGTGCCAGTATGTGCTAAATTGGTATGGATAGCTGTTAGTAGCAGAATCTACGGAAATCATTGTGATCCATCAATTGAGATGAGGGGATGAGACGATGGGGTCAACACAAGCAACACACATGGACAAAATTTATAACTAAAAGACTTGGATTACATGGATAGCTAGATAATGGAAAAAGAGAAAGAAAATAGGTACAAAGCATATTTGAATTAGAAAATTTTGTTAGGTCTATACTTTATACAATAAGTTAGCTCAAAGAGCATTATGTTTATCTGGGTGGGCATATCACATATGCATTGGTCTATGTGAGAGAAAAAAGAAGAAGTGAAACACTAATGATCATATATCTTCATGCTTGAGAACTTTGGGATGACTTGGATCCCACAAATTTGCTACACTGTGTACCACATCCATCACCCCAAATTGCATCCAGACATCAACAGCTAATTCCATTAAATAAGTTGATACAATATACAAGCAATATAATGTTCATTCACATCACATAAAATCATAAAATATCTTCCACATACACACCAAAAACAAATATATAAATACAATAAAACAAAACAAAATAAAACCCAGCAAGTATCTATGTCCAAGCATGCTATTCTTAGTATCCCAACATTCAGGACTAACAGTTTACTATATGCCCATTTCACTAGGTCAATGATTCGCCTCCAGCTGCTGCCAATCCAAGATATGAAATCCTTGAGACTGAATACTCATTAATAGGAAATTTTTAGGATTTTATTGGTGAGAAATAATACCTTTTCCAGGAACAATTATGACAGGTGCTGATTTACAGTTATGGAAGCAGTACTCACTCACACTACCCTGCAGCACACTGAAGGTCCAACAACAATGAGAGAGAGAGAGAGAGAGAGAGAGAGGGAGGGAAGGAGGGAGGGAGGGAGGATGAACCTTTGAATAATGCCTCTGCCTCTGGTACCCATGACCACGGCTGCAGGCTTCAATCTTTCAGCTTCCTTGCATATTGCCTTACCAGTATCCCCTTCCACGATCCGAGCCTTAGTCCTTACCTATTCCATCAAAACCATTTATAAATGACAATAAAAGAACTCAAAGTAGCAACACTTCACTATATCAATTTTTTAGTTGTGGCAAATTTATGCATAAAACTAGTTTAAGCTAAATTGGTATTATCTTATATTCAGTTGGCTACAGTATATCCCTATAGGTCAAGCTTAGTAATAACTGAAGTTAAGGGGAGTACATGATTGATTGAAAGAATGCTCAAGCAACAAAGAAAATGCTAGGGATGCAAGAGTCTGCCTTTTCTCACGTAAGCATAAATTAGATTCAAACTGAACCACAGAGGCAATTGCATGCAGCTTATCAATGTAGAAATTTATTTTTGGCTGTTTCAATACAAGTTGGAGTCATGCATTGAGGGTTTTAATAGCAAGAGAAAATCCATTCATGTGAACTACTTGTTTGAAGATGAGAAGCAAAGAATGCACGAAGCAATGACATTTTAGCTGGACTCCATGAATCACGCTTCAGATGTAAGTGTCATCACATATCAGATTGGGAGAGTGGAGATAAGTGCAATTTAAATTAGACAAAGAATACAGGAGATGAAGGCATTTAGCGACAAATTTAAACTTTCAAGATCACTATAATTTCAAGCTGAATCTCTATGCAATAAGAAGCTTAAGCTGATAAAAAAATTCTGAACTTAATTCCCACCCACCCCCCCCCCCCCCCCCTCTCTCTCTCTCTCTCACATATTTGGCCCAAACTCCACCTTAATAAGTGAGATCCAACATGTGGGGTTTTTTAATTTTTAAATGGGAGGAAGGGTGGAAAACATGATTTGATTCACAGCCACCAACTTTGATACCGTGATAGATTACTTATTGTCACAAAAAGCTTAAGTTGATAGGAAATGGATGTAATCATTTAACCATCATTCTAACAAGTGTAATGCAGAGAATCTAAGTTTTAACATCCAAACAAGTTCTAGATCCTACATCAGAAAATTAACACATGCTGCACTGGAACACTTCAATTTGTAAGTTGTAACTATAGACTATAAACTTCAGTAATGAGTCCCAAACTATTGCAACGGAGGCCAAAACGGCACATTAGTTGAACCAACAGAACAAGTTTGATGATGCAGGACCTTAATCATACAAAAAAAATCAACTTCAGTTGAGTAAGAAAGATAGCAAGAGGATAGCATCAAAAAATAGAAGGGGGGGGAGGGGGGGGGGGGGGGGGGTGGACAGAGAGGCTGCTGATTAATGATGGGTTAAAAATCTATGAACATATGGCTTAATCTAGGGGACAATAACACTGCATATTTTCACAGCATTGTCAAGAGGTTAGCCTTTTTAAAAATTTAAAATTTAAAATAAATAAATAAATAACTCAATTATATTAATGACCAAAAAATACAGAAGTATACAAGGAGAATACCATGGGAACAATACATAAACTTCTCAAATTACAATGCTCAAACAAAACTAAAAGAGAAGAACAAGAAATGATTGCAATGCTATAGTCCAATCAAGCAAAGATGAGCAAGGAAACAGTGTCACTGAAATTAATCAAATAAAATATGTGGCAGCCCAATTCCAACAAATGATGCTACACAATTCAAGCTTCCATCTTGGAGCTTAGGATAAAACCAGAATATCGGATTTGCTTCCTATACAGATATCTAGAGAGCAAGCAAGTATGATGCAAAGGGAGCTCTCTTCTGAAGAGATCCAGAAGACTCTTTCCATTAATAGAGACAAAGGTCCTGGCTCAGATAAATTCACAGCATATTTTTTCAAAAAAATCAAGATCTTTAGTAGAAAATGAGATGATTCTTTCTAGTAACTCCCTTTTTAATTCAAAAAAGCTACTTGGAGTGGTAAATGCCACCATTCTTACATTGGTTCCTAAAGTTTCTAGCCTTTCTTCTATGGGTGAATTTAGGCCAATCTTGTTGTAACATCATTTATAAGTGCATTAATAAAATCCTTACAAACAGACTCGAGCCTTGCTGAGTCAAATTATCAGCCACGACCAGACTGCATTTATTGCAGGTAGAAACATATCAGAAAATATATTTTATAGCATAGGTAGTTAAGAACTGGTGAAAAGTTACCACAGAAACAAAGAGGCCTCAAAGGTGCACAATCAAAGTTGACTTAATGAAGGCTTATGACTCTGTGGAATGGGAATTTATCCAGTTCTTGGTTGTCCAAGTTTATATATTGATCAGGTTAGAGAGTGCAAAACTACTACAAAATTCTCTGTGGCTTTAAATGGTAATTTGGTTGGTTATTTTGGTGGTAAGAAAGGGAAGAGGCAAGGTGACTATTTGTCTGTTATCTTTTTGTCATTGCTATAGAGGTGTCTTCCAAGTTGACATAAAACCTGTCCAGGAATCCAGAAGTTTCAGATTCCATTCTCAATAAGTTGCAGCTAACTCATTTGAGCAGGGGCGGAGCTACAGCTAAGCTTGGGAGGGCCATGGCCCCTCCAAAATTTTAAAACACTCATTTATTTTATGTATAGTTATTAAGAATTTAAAATATTTAGCTACAAAAATTAAAGTTGGCGTCCCCAAATATTTAAGTTAGTCCAATGATACTCTTAAAAAACAATAGAACTTGTTAATTGGCCTTAGTAGTTATACAGACAAGGTGGTTTTTGTTTCTCAAATTCACTTTTTGTATATGTTTAATAAGACTAGACAACTTTTGTATACTCATTGGAGTTTAAAAGATGATAAATTCCCCTGAAAATATTATCTAGCGAATATACATATGTCAAAGTTGATAGTTCTGTATACAATATATTTATTAATTATGACCAACTCTAGTATCAAAATATTAAGGTTTATATATGTGCATGTGTGTGATGGTTTATCTTGACTCTTGACTAATATATTAGTATCACAATTCCCCACCCCCACCCCCCCCAAAACAAAAATTCCTAGCTCCACCCCTTGCATTTGAGGCTTGCTGATGACCCAAAGTTTTTACGGCTTGTTAAGATGGTCAGATTGAGTTTAAAATATTGTCAGAATTGACTGCAAACACCAAGAAGAGTGAAGTATTTTGTTCTAATGTGGATTCTTAACTGAAACATCGGATTCTGAGCTTACTTAAGTTTCAGCAAGGGCAAGCTTCCAGTTAGATATTTGGGGGTTCCTTTAATCTCTAGTAAACTTGCTTAGCAGGAATGTTAGCCCTTGGTTGACAAGATATTTGCAGGAATCTGCTCCTGCTCCTGGACCACCAAGAAACTGTCCTTTGCTGGCAGAGTTCAGCCATTGAGTTTTGTTCTGTAAAACATTCTAGTCTTTTGGGCTAGTGTGTTAATTCTTCTTAAGAGAGTCATAAAAGTGATTGCGTATAAGTTCAACAGCTTCCTCTGGAATGGAAATGACACTATCACTAAGGTAGCTTGGGCTCAAGTTTGCCTACCAAAATTGAAGGTGGTCTTGGGTTGAAGAGAGTTGAAGAATGGAATAAAGCTGCAATTATGAAGCATATTTGGAATTTGGATCTTTATCAGTGGCATAAGTGAAGGAGAGCTTGTTAAAGTGGAGGATTTTATGGATGGCTAAAATCCCCTAAATTGCTCTTGGGGTTGGAGGAAAGTTATTAAAATGAAACCAGGCAGTTTTTTAAGTTGGAAATTGGGGACGGTTTCTCTTGGATCTTTGGTAGGATTGGTGGCACCCTGATGGGATTTTATTTACCCCAAATGAAGCGTCTGTGCTTCCTAGTATTTACCAAATATGGTCCTTGGATTGCATAAGATGCAACAAGCAACATTGAGGACAAAGTTTTAGAGTACTGAAAAAAAAGTGGTGCTGGGGTCAGGCTCAATATGATGCATTTGTGGCTGTTCAGTGCAAGCTCGCTCTTGTGGAAGTCAAAGATCAGGATAAACCATTGCGGATGCCATCTAAATTTGGTATTTTCAAAACTTCAAAGACTTGGAATACTATTACAATGAGAAGTGCTGAGGCCAAGTGGGCTAAACTGGTCTGGTTTTGGCTATTTCTAGACATGCTTCCTTGCTTTGGTTAGCAGTGTTAAATTGGCTCTCTACTAAGGAAAACTTGTGCAATGGGCTTTAAAGGGGACAGGGTATGTGTTTTATGCAGAAGAAGCTTGGAAGACTAGACATCACTTGTTCTTGAATGCTCATTCACCAAGAGAGTATGGACATTGGCCATGCAGTTTTGTTTGAATTTCAACCCTCCAACTGATTGAGAAATGTTGGTGAAATGGGGTATTAAGAACTGGAGAGGGAAGAGCTTGAGTGCAGTAATTAGCAGGTTAACACAGGGATCCACAATATACCACCTTTGGTTACAAAGAAATAGAATCATCCATGGTGGACAGGTTAACACTGAAGAAGGCTTTGTTCAGATTATCATATTGAAAGCTAAAGCTTGTGTGATTACAAGACTGAGTTTCAAGAACTCTTTTCTTGATAGAGTGTTGTTCTGTGCTTGGGGAATCCCTCCTTAATCTGTTTTGCATAAAAAGGCTGCTTAGTTTGCAGCCTTTGCTAGAGGAGTATTTTGTGCTGGTACTTGTGTCAAAATGTATAAGCCTTTGGGATTAAGTGTCTTTGTTACAGATGTTCTATACTTGATTTGTTTCAATAAAATTTCTGCTCGCCTATTAAAAAATAAAGTAAATGCAGAAGGAAAAAAGAAAAAAAACCAAATGAAAGAAGATGAAATACTTATTCACTTACCATGGCAACTCGAAAAGCCTCAATCGTAAGCTTCTCCATAAGCCGCTCGCTCATCTCATACACTACCTCGTTCTTGACACCTAAATAAACACCAAACCAAACAAAACCCAGAAATATTAACACCCAACAATTACAATTCCAAAACTAAAACCACAAAAAGAGATAACTTTCAAGGTTTTCATTTTCAGAAGGAAACAGTTAAAAACTATGAAAAAGATTGTGAAATTGAAATGTAACTTGAAACAGCATGGATGAGATGGACAGTGTCGTCCGTTCTGCAGAGATGAGCGAGGACCCAATCAAAGGCGAATTTGCTCTTGGGTCCATGATCCACAGCTACAAGTATGTCACGGCCTCCCCTTCTCTCTCCTGATTCTTTCCCATGCTCTGGCTGTGATGCCAAAGCTGGGACCCTCACGTCTCTCCAGCTATACTCTTCCACCACATCTTCCCTCACAGTCTCCATTGTCAAACAAAAAAAAAAACTCTCTCAAAGTTCTGGTTTCAGAATTCGGGTTGTTTCTTTGTTGTTTTTGCTTTTTGCTTTTTGCTTTTGTTTGGTTCAAAATGATGTCTGAGCGTGTAACAGTTCTGTTTTGTTTTTGCGTTGTGTTTTGTGACATGTGTAGCAGCCGCCAAAGAATTTTCGTGTTGAAAACTTGAAATTGTTCACGTGTACGGACAAGTGTCTATTAAGAGTAAGAAAGGCCAGACTTTTCGAAACAGAAAATTCTAAGTTCTACAATCTTATCTTCCTATCAAAAAATGAGAAATGCATGGCGGATTTTAAGTTATAAGTCGTTATTGGTCGATATTATGAATAAAAAATATAACTTTAATAGTGGTTTCATTTAAGTTTCTTTTGGATATGTGATTTGTTTACTTTTCCAAACAGAAAATTCTATTCAATCTTATCTTCCTATCAAAAAAGATAAATGTATTGCCGAAGTGAAAAGTTGTTATGGGCCCATACTGTAAATAAAAATTAATAATTTTTTTATATTTAAAATTAGTAATATTTTATCATTTAAAATTTATTATGAAAATAATAAAAAAAGTTGTGAATCTAGTATTTTTTTTTATTAAAAATAATGGTCAGATTTTAAAATTGAAAATGACAAAACCTTTGGGCTGAGCACGATCCAGGTTGGGTTCAAACCTGACCCACACCCCAATTAGATAGAATTGACCCAAAATCTCTCTTCCTCAAAACCTGCAATAATATCAAAAAGTTTAAACTAATTATAGGCTAAATATAAAATTGATCACGTCACAAATCTATATATATAATGTACCACCAATATACAACTTGCAATAATATCAAAAAGTCTAAACTAATTATAGCTAAATCAATTTCATCGTCTCACGTCATACTCCATCGAATCCCTCCCCAAAGATTGCTTCTTTGGTATTGTCCTAAGCTAAAAGGTAGAGTTTAATGTAGATAGTATTTTTTTTTTTTTTTTGAGAAACTGCATTATAGATAGTTAATCTATGCAGTTTTGTAGCAGAGCTTTCGTGATCTAGAAATTTAATTATAAAACTCTTTAATGTTTTGATTTTTTTTTTCTTTTTTACTTTGAAGTGTTTAACAAATTACAATAAATAATATGTAGGGACAAGGCCCAAAAATGATATATTGAGCCTTGGGCTTTATCTAAGAACATTGGGGTATCCGAGGAGAGACAAATAAGTGGAGGGTCATTCCAACTTAGCGCCTCATAAGTAAGAAAGGAATAGAAGACGGTTCGAGGAGTAATGTCTCCTCGAACAAGACAAACACTACTTATTTACATATTACAGCAACAAAAATGGCCTCAATAGGGGCATCGGTGTCAGAGGCATGTTACATAAACTCACGAGAAGGAAGGAGACACAAAAATATCTAAGGAAAGGCTGCTACCTCCGCATTAAATGCACTGCAGCTGCTTTTATGGTCGCATTTATGTGGAGAAGACATCTGAACAGTGTTTTCTTAGCCATCGCAACTCACAAAAGGCCAGAAGGGGTGTCTGATGGGACAGGTACTCAAGTGGTGATCCGGATGATCAACAAGTGGAAAGCTAGGATCACCATAAGGGACCTATATAATTTGAGAGACCCTCCATGAGTGAGAGATCGAAGAACTGAGAAAGAACACTGTACCGACTAGAATAGCACTTGTAATCAGTTCCCACATACTATAAGAATATTGGCCTCTTCGGACAACATATTGACCGAACCTTACGTGTATTTTTCTTGCATGTCTGTCTTACAAACCCTTCCCAGCCATTGTAACACTAACTAGGGCCCAGCTCTTCAACCCACTCTCTACAAATTTATTGTATTAGGCTTACTAACCCAAAACCCTATACTCATTGGGCCTGGGCCACTAAATGTGACCCTACAATTGACGCCGTTTGTGGGGAGAGCTTGTGTGATAGTGAGTGCATCGGTTAACAATGGTAGGATCAAGTCCACACTAGGCACAATCCATGGCACCCCAGCGCGAAAACCCCCTTGCCAACCAAGAGTGGAAAGAATATCGAGAAGGCAGTGTGCACACTACGCATACGAGCAAAAGTCACACTCGAGTCAGAAGTCACGTCTCTCAGGACCAGCCCAACAGAGCCATGCAGTTGGAAATTGACTGGCTAAAAAGGGAACTACGCCATGCACGACGAAGGCGAACTCCTTCTAACTCTGATGCTTCTTCTGATGACGGAAATGACGTCAGTTACAGGCGAAGATCTCGAACCCCGCCCAATGAGTCCTTCTTCTACGAAAGGGAACGCCATCGCGGAAGGAGAAACGAAAGCTTGCCTCGTAAAGGCATGGGAAACGACGCTGTGAGCAAGGCATTGGACCAAATCTCTAGGTCACCCTTCACGCGCAAGATCGAGGGGGCTAAACTTCCCCAACGATATACCTAACCTACTTTCACCGTGTACAATGGTAGAACAGACCCCGTGGAGCACATAAGCCATTTCAACCAAAGAATGGCTATCTATTCCAAGGACGAAACCTTGATGTGCAAGGTTTTCCCATCCAGCTTGGTGCCCATCGTGATGAGATGGTTCGACAACCTGAAAGCAAACTTTATAAGCTCCTTCAAAGAGCTCACCCAGGCGTTTTGCTCTCGCTTCGTCACTTGCAGCAGGGTTCCTCGGTCCTTGACTTCCCTATTGTCCCATAGCATGAGGGAGGGAGAGACACTGAAAGCCTACTCAAATAGGTACTGGCAGATGTTCAACGAGGTAGATGGTGACTTTAATGATGTGGCTATCAGCACCTTCAAGCTCGGGCTCCCTACCGATCACGATCTGAGGAAATCCCTAATTGGCAAACCAGTTACCAATGTACGCTAACTAATGGACCAAATTGACAAGTACAAAAGGGTTAAGGAAGACTAGCAACAGGGGAAAGGAAAAGAGAAGGTTATCCCTCAAGAGATGAGAGATTTCAAGTCGGACCGACATAATAACGACTGACCACGGAGAGACTTTATCGGACAGTCAGGGTCTACTCATCCCAGGCAGTTAACGCTGTGTTCCGAGAACCAGTATATCAAGTTCTGGAAAAAAATTAGGAACGAGCCATTCTTCAAATAGCCAAATAAAATGGTGGGAAACCCCACGAAGCGCAACCACAACCTCTATTGCTAGTACCACCAAGACCACGGGCAAACCATAGAAGATTGTAGAAGTCTCTAGGACCACCTGGATCAGCTTGTCTGTGAAGGAAAGTTGAAGCAACTCTTGCATCACTCCAATGGTCAAGGGGGCCAAACGAACTCGAGATCCCGAAGAGATGAATCCTCGAGACCTCCCTTAGGAACGATAAATGTCATCTTCGCTGCTCCAGGGAGAACTGGATCATGCCCTTCCAGAATAATGTCAGTGGCTCAGCTATTTGCCGAGGACTCGAAGCAGGAAGTGAAAAGGGCAAGACTGGAAATCCAGCCGGTTTTAGGTTTCTCGGACGAGAATAATATCGGAACCATTCAACCCTATGACGATACTTTGGTGGTCACCCTCAGGATTGGGGGATATGACCTGAAGAGGGTGATGGTGGACCAGAGCAGTGATGCCGAGATAATGTACCCCAACCTATACCGGGGGCTGAACTTGAAACCAGAAAACTTAACACCCTATAGCTCGCCCCTAGTGAGCTTTGATAGGGAGGTCGTCATCCTGAAGGGACAGATCAAGCTGCCCATACAAATTGGCTCAGAAGTGGTGGAGGTGGACTTCATTGTGGTAGATGCATATTCTTCATACATAGCCATTGTCGGAAAGCCCTAGCTTCATACTCTAAGGGCTGTCTCCTCTACCCTCCACCAAAAAGTGAAATATCCGTCAGGAAGACAGATTGAAGAGATTATTGGGAGCCAATCTGTGGCTAGACAATGCTTGGTGGTCGCCATCTGTCACTAGTCTGAAACGAAGTCCTCAGCCCATACTGAAGAAGGCTTATAGCAATTAATAGACCCGGCGTAGTCCGTCAACGGGTCGGCCAAGGAGGCGAAGTGCGAGAATTTGGTGAAGGTTGTCATCGGTGACGATTCGAAAAAATTCTTCCAGATTGAGGCTCAGCTACCTCTTCCAGAGAGGGAAGAACTGGTAGAGTTTCTCAAATGAAACGTCGATGTCTTTGCATGGACTGCTTACGAAGCCCCGAGAATGGATTTGAACTTCATCTGCCATTATCTAAATGTCAATCCGTCAATTGTCCCCAAGAAGCAACCCCCTCGGCGCTCCTCCAGGGAACATTCTGATGCTGTCAGAGAGGAGGTGAAGAAACTGAAGCAGGTAAGGGCCATCAAGGAAGTATTTTACCCTGAGTGGTTGGCTAATACTGTGGTAGTAAAAAAGAAGAGTGGGAAATGGTGAGTGTGCGTAGACTTCACAGATCTAAATAGGGCTTGCCCAAAGGACCCTTTCCCTATGCCTAAAATAGATCAGCTCTTAGATGCAACCGTGGGCCATCCTCGGATGAGCTTCCTAGACTCCTTTTAGGGATACCACCAAATACCACTCGTCCTGGAAAATTAGGAAAAGACCGCTTTCATCACCCCTACCGGAAATTACCACTACAAGGTGATGCCGTTCGGTTTAAAGAATGCAGGGTCTACCTATCAAAGGATGATGACCTGGATGTTTGAGCCGCAGTTAGGCAAAACCATTGAAGTCTATATAGATGATATGGTGGTAAAAAGTAAGGTAGTGTCCGAGCACTTAGGGGACCTCAGGGACATATTCAACATCCTGAGGAAGTACAAGTTGCGCCTCAATACCTCCAAATACTCCTTTGGCGTAGGATCAGGCAAATTTCTAGGCTACATGGTAACCTACAGGGGAATTGAAATTAATCCTGACCAGATTAAAGTTATCAATAGCTTGCAGCCACCTCAAAACCCCAAGGAAGTCCAAAAGCTGACAGGAATAACTGCTGCCCTGAACCGGTTCATCTCTCGGTTAGCGGATAGGTGCCGACCCTTTTTCCTATTGATCAACAAATGGAAGAGATTCGAGTAGACCGAGGAATGTGCTTCAGCTTTCCAATAAAGATTATCTCTTCCCAGCCCTGAGGTTGATGAAGTCCTGTTCGCTTACACCGTTGTAGCCACTTATGCTATAAGCTTGGTCCTGATACGTGTCGACAATGGTATGCAAAGGCCTGTCTATTATGTGAGCAGGTCACTACACGAGGCCAAGATCCATTATCTGCCGCAGGAGAAAGCCATCTTGGCAGTAGTAGATGCCACACGTAAAATCCCTCATTACTTTCAAGCACATGTGGTCATTATCCTAACTTAACTTCTGCTTAGGGCCCTACTCCGAAGCACTAATTATACGGGAAAGATCGCTAAATGGGCCATAACCTTGGGAGCTTTCAACATTAAATGCATGCCTTGCACTTTCGTCAAAGGTCAAATCTTGGCAGATCTAGTGGCTGAGTTCGCCGAATCCCCTTCAGAAGAAGAAATGAAAGCACAACACATGGATGGAAAATCAGTTGGCATGATCACCCAGTATGGCCCTTTATCCTGGAAAGTGCACGTTGACGGTGCAGCAAACCAAAAGGGTTCCGGAGTAAGGTTAGTGCTAGTGTCCCCTAAGGGGATTACCATTGAGAAGTCACTTAGATTAGGGTTCTCAGCCACTAACAACGAAGCTGAATATGAGGCTCTGCTAGAGCGAATGACCATGGTTCGGAAAATGGGCGGAAAAGTTGTAGAGGTGTTCTCTGACTCAAGATTAGTCGTCGGCCAAGTCAAAGGAGAGTTTGAGGCGAGGGATGATAGAATGCAGGGATACCTGGGCCAGGTTAGGCGCCTACAGTCAGAATTCAAGACTTTCAGCCTATTACACATCCCTAGGAGCGGAAACACCTATGCCGATTCCCTGGCCACACTCGCAACCTCCTCGGCGCAGAGCTTATCTGGGGTCATCCTCGTAGAGGACCTATGCAAGCCCACAGGGATGAACGAAGGGGCGGTTCATGTTCACCAAGTCAGGGTGGGGCCTAGCTGGATGAACCCCATAGCACTAGTCTTAAAAGAAGACACCCTACCCAAGGAAAAATTTGAAGCAGACAAAATACGTAGGAAGGCTCCCCGGTTTTGGCTATCTGAGGACTAGAAGTTATATAAGCATTCTTTTACTAGGCCATACCTGCTATGTGTGCACCCCAAAGCACCAGAATTGCTCCTAGAGGAGTTACACGAGGGGATCTACGGGAGCCATACCGGAGGCAGATCTTTGGCGCACAGAGCCATCACTTAAGGTTATTGGTGGCCCAGTATGCTAAAGGAAGCACAAGAATACGTAAAAAAATGCAATCAATGCCAAAAGTTTGTGCCCAACATACACCAATCAGGGAGGTCCTTAATCCGGTGTCCAGTCCCTGGCCCTTCGCTCAATAGGGCTTAGACATTATGAGCCTTTTTCCTAAGACAGCTGGAAACAAGAGATACTAGCTAGTCAGCACGAACTATTTCACTAAGTGGGTCGAGGCCGAGCCTCTAGCAAACATCAGAGACGTGGATGCGAAGAAGTTTGTATGGAAGAACATTGTCATGTGATTCGAAGTCCCTCGCACCCTCATCTCAAACAACGGTTTTCAATTTGATAGCAAATCCTTCAGGAGATACTGCTGTGACTTGGGAATTATAAACAGGTACTCTACCCCGACCTACCCCCAAGTAAATGGTCAAGCGGAGGTTGTTAACAAAGTCATTCTAAGCGGACTCAAGAAGAGGTTAGACGGCGCAAAGGGAAAATGGGTGGATGAACTGTTACATGTCCTGTGGACGTATCGGACCACACTTCGCAGGTCAACGAGGGAGACCCTTTTCTCAATGACATATGGGGTCGAAGCCATTATCCCTTTGGTGACTGGTTTCCCAACGTTAAGAACTAGCTTATTCAATCCAACCACTAACGACGAGCTACTGGAAAAAAGCCTAGACCTAATCGAAGAAAAAATGGAAAATGCAATGGTTCAATTGGCATACTACCAACACAAGCTCAAGCAGGGTTATGACGCTAACGTGAAGCTAAGACCATTAGCGTTTGGAGATTTGGTGTTGAGAAAGGTCCTGGGTACTACAAAGAACCCAGCATGGGGAAAGTTCAGGCCTAATTGGGAATGACCATACCGCATCACCTCGGTGGCTAGTATAGGGGCGTATTTTTTGGAATACTTAGACGAAGATGTAATATCACGCCCGTGAAATGTAAACAACCTGAAAAGGTATTACTATTAATTAATAAAAGTTTCCTTTGTCAAAAATGTTCATTTGTTGTGTAAGGGCATTGCATTTCCAGTTGTCCCTCATTTATAAGTGTTTAAACTAAAACTCAATCATACCTGAAATCCTCGGACCAAATGATGTGGGAAGGTTAACACTCTATTACAAATCTTTTTAAGTGTTTAAACTAAAACTCAATCATGCTCGAAGTCCTCGGACCAGATGATGTGAGAAGGTTAACACTCTGTTACAAAACTTTATAAGTGTTTAAACTAAAACTCAATCATGCTTGAAGTCCTCGGATCAGATGATATGGGAAGGTTAACAATCTGTTACAAATCTTTATAAGTGTTTAAACTAAAACTCAATCATGCCTGAAGTTCTTGAACTAGATGATGTGGGAAGGTTAACATTCTGTTACAAATCTTTATAAGTCTTTAAACTAAAACTCAATCATGCTTGAAGTCCTCAGACTAGATGATGTAGGAAGGTTAACACTCTATTAAAAATTTTTATAAGTGTTTAAACTAAAACTCAATCATGCCTGAAGTCCTTGTAGGGCAGATATGGAATAAGTGTTTAAGTTTGCTACTCATTACCAGATTTAGACCTCATAGGGCAATTATGGAATAAATTTCTACATCACTGATGATCGGTCAAGTTACTTACATTCAGGATATTGCTATTAGTATTTGTTGAAACCAAAATGGCCACGGGTCAGGTTTATTCGAAATAACAGTTAGCCCGAGAGTATGAAAAGTAAAGACACAAGAAATTAAGAGAGAATTACGTTCATTAATCAGAGGTAATTTCATTACACGCGTAAAAAAAAAAAAATCCTACATCTACTTCTGCGAGGGAAGAGAGCTTTTCTTGGAATTCGTGGCCTTGAGCTTGGCGTCCCTAGCATCAGACTTGGACTCTGATGCCTTGGCTTGGGAGACCATGTCCTTGATAGGAATGTTATCCTCGGAGGGAGTATCTCTGGCCAAGGGTAGGACCTCCTCACCCTTCCCAACCACCCGTAAGGGAACCTCAGCACCCATAGTAAGGGCCTGCTCAGGAGGTGGGAGAGGTAGAGCAGTGGTTAGAAGGAGATCAGCTGGAACTTCTCGGATGTGTTCAGGAAAGTACACGTTCTCAGCCTTTCTCAGCTCGGAGTCAGCAGGGACCCCTACACTATTGAGCACTTCTGTCCAGGAAATAGTGCAGTAGTCCTTGCACACTTCGGCCACCTCCTCGGCCAACCTTTTTTCTGTCTCCTCCACCCCGCGCTTATAGGATGCGATCACAGCAACATTAGCAGCTTCCTTGGCCACTTAAGCTACCTCTTTTACTGCGTCCTTGACCCTCTGCAGCTCAGCCCTAAGGTCTAGAACCAGCTGTTTCTGGGTGGCCAAGTTTATGTCGATGATGTAGAGCTGTTTTCGCTGATCCTCGACCTGGGCTTCAGTAGTCTTCAGGAGGGCCAGAGCACTCTTACAATCACTATCCATCTCTTTTAGCTTGTTGACCAATATCGTGTACTCCTCCCTCAAGGCTCTAAGATCCTTCTCCACTTCCCGCCGAGAGTGGGACTCAGCATTAAGTTTGTGATGGGCACTTCGAACCCACTTTTTGGCCACGTAGACCTGCTGAGTGACCTACATAAAAGTGGCAGAGGGGTTACAATGAAAAGAAATATATATATATATATATATATATACACGTGAGTGAAAAAGGCAATGAATTAAAGTGTTACTAGGAGCTTATTTACCATGGCAAGGTCTTTCTTCAGAGACATGAATAGGTCAGGCTGTTTTGTTTGCCTAGGGCCTCTATGTCTCTAGGGAGGAGGAGAGGCTATTCTAGGGCTTGAGCTAGGTGGGTGGCGTGCCCTCTGCTGGATTCCCTTATGGTAGAGTCATAGAGGATAGGAGCCTTATCCATCTCTATCACGAGAGCCCATGTACGCTGTTGTCGGCGCACCTCAGCGTCATCCCGGCTGTCTACTGATTTAGACCTCTTATCTCTAAGGTCTTTAGTTTTTTTCTGTTTGGTGCCCCTGTAAGGGGGCACCTCCCCCTCTTCCAGCTCCTGTAAGGGTCTCTTCTTCTTCGGATCGGGATCAACGCACATTTCGAGATCAGTTGGAGGAAGAGAAAGAGGAGGAGGAAGATTGGCATAAGCCTAGGCCTTGGGAATCTCAGACAGAGTTGCCATCTTGTTCCTATTAGCCATCAAACCCCTCAAGCCAGGCCTTTTCTTCTTCTATTCCATCCCTTCTTCTTCCTTTGAGCTTGAGTCAATCTGAGTAACGATTAACTTTGGGGGACGAGCAGTGGAAAGCTTGCCAGACTCAGTCTCGGGCCTAGGGCCTTCATGTCCCTAGGGAGAAGGAGAGACTGTTCTAAGGCTTGAGCTAGGTGGGTGGCGTGTCCTCTGCTGGATTCCCTTATGGTAGAGTCATAGATGATAGGAGCCTCGTCCATCTTTATCATGGGAGCCTATGTACGCTGTTGTTGGCGCACCTCAGCATCATCCCGGCTGTCTACGAATTTAGACCTCTTATCTCTAAGGTCTTTGGTTTTTTTCTGTTTGGTGCCCCTATAAGGGGGCACCTCCTCCTTTTCCAGCTCCTGTAAGGGTCTCTTCTTCTTCGGATCAAGATCAACGCACATTTCGAGATCAGTTGGAGGAAAAGGAAAAGGAGAAGGAAGATTGGCATAAGCCTGAGCCTTGGGAATCTTAGACAGAGTTGCCCTCTTGTTCCTATTAGCCATCAAACCCCTCAAGCCAGGCCTTTTCTTCTTCTATTCCATCCCTTTTTCTTCCTCGGAGCTTGAGTCAATCCGAGTAACGATTAACTTTGGGGGACGAGCAGTGGAAAGCTTGCCAGACTCAGTCTCGGTATCCGAGAGCTCCACCGGTTTCTTTGGTGCTCCCTCTGATTCAAAGCGAAACTAGTCTATCTCCTCGTCCAATGACAAACGCGAGGAGGCAACTTCCTCTTCCGCTACAGCTATTACTTCTGCTTTGGGGGGGACTTGTTGTAATGGTATAGCGAGCTGATGAGGGACTTAGTGAGCTGGTAATATGACAGGGGGGAGGTTGTGTGGGCCCCGAAGTCCAGTTTTGACACGTCTATGCGATTTATCCGAGGATCACCAGCTCGGCTAGCATGGCCGACCTCCAGAAAGATCTTTGAAATGGGGTCAAAGTCTAGGATCAGATGGACAGCCCGCAACTATCGGTCCTCGCTCACAAAAATTTCTGACCGGAGCAGATAGTTGAGGGCCGCAACGCTGGTAAGGCTGAGCCGAGGAGCTACCTGCCTCCTATCTACAGAAATAACCGGGAAATCAAACACAATTAGATATTTGAAGTCCGATATCAGAGGAAAGTAAAATAAAGGGCATGGGTAGGATTAAAGATCTAAGTCTTTTACTAAGGAACCTAACTCTAAGGTACCCCACCTATCTCTCTCTCTTGGGTTGGGCAGTGGAGACTATCGTGTCATGCCTCCAAAGCGATGAGGTAGTCATCTTTCATCCCTTTATTGGATTTAGGGAGGCATGAAATAAGCCTGACAATGGGCGACTTGGACTTAAGGTAAAACCCACCGCAAGCTTGGGAATGATACTCGTACATGTGAACCATGTCGTGCCATGTGAGTCCTAATCTGAAATGCTTGTTGAGAGTATCGACGCAGCCTAAGACCCTAAACATATTGGACGCACATTGATGGGGACACAACCTATGATTAATGAGGTAGTCCTGGGTTATCCTACCCATGGGAAGGGTCATCCTTCTTTCTATGAAGGCTATTATGGGGATGACGACCTCCCTTGTCTCTCTATGTGTAGCGATTTTTTCTGGAGAACAATATCGCAGACCGACTTCCTGGGGTATATGGAAACTCTTATTAAAAGCTTCTATTTTAGCAGGGGAATCTACTAGACTCTCGAATCTACCCATTTGGACAACTTTAGAAAAAGTGAGTAAAATGTGTGTTGTGAAATTTTAAAGTACTCGCAAGTGTACGAACCTTACCGAAGTATGAGGACTTGAATGAACGTAGGAAAATTAATTAAATCTTAATAAAATTAATCCTAATCTAGTTTAATAAAAATTGGTTTTTCTGAGATTAAAAAAAAAAAACTAAGCAAATAGTTAAACTAAGCAAAAGATATAAAGTAATAAAAAGATGTAAACAATCAAGAAAAATGAATTAAGGTTTTGGAATCCGCCTTGTAAGTCATATCAGCATATATTTATGATCATTAATTTTTCCCAGCCACTGCATGATAATCTAGAGATCAATCTTGCTACCATGGAAAATATTATCAATAAAACTTCTATTTAAATATCTAAAGCATGTTCTTCTTTGCTTATTAAGTATAAAACCAAATCATCAATTGTATCCGTAGCCAAACAAATCATAAGATATATCTAATTCTAAAAAAAATCAAATCATAAATTGTATCCATTGACAGACAAATCACAAGTGATATCCAATTTCATAATCAAGAATTAATAAACCAAGCATTCAATTAATTAAGGCAAATCCTAAATCATGAGAAAAACATGATTGAACTCATATCTAGAATCTCGTCTTAGTCAATTGATATAAAGTAAGAACAATTTAAATCATTGAAGAACAATTATTGTAGGAAAAATCAAATCACATAAATATTACTAATAATCCTTAATAAGGTTTCATCCTCAACCCTAATTATAAATTTAGCTACTCATGGTAATTGAAAGAAAATACAAAAATAAAATATTAAACATTAAACTAAACAAATAAAATAGAGAAAGAAATAGTCACAATGCTATCATGGAGAAAAGCTACAGAGAAGCCACATGCGGCACTGCCTCTTGCTCCAATTTTCTGTTTTGCATCTCAGCCCTAGCACTAGCCGCCACCCCCCCCCCCTGAATTTTGCCCTAAAGAGCCTTTAAATAGGTCAATAGATCCTATTACAAGTTGAATTCCCGTTTGGAGAAAATCCCAGATTTTTAGAATTCATTTAACTGACTATTTTGGCCCATTTAAATTCAGAATTTGGACTTTTGGTAAACAACAAAGTTGTAGCCCTTTAAGTTAAATTTCTAGCCCAACTTGAATCATCTCAATTGGACATTTGAGCCAAAAGTTATGATGAAAATACTAACTGATGTGCAGGTTGGAATCCTAATCCTAATTGGACTTGGATTTGGTGCAAATTTCCTTTGATTCCTTGCTCCAATTGGACTTAAATTTAATTGGGTTGGTCTTCTCTTGAATTCATGCCTGGCTGGATGTAAGTTGGCTTGATTCAATGGGCCTAGCCCACTTTGAAAGTAAAGCCCTTGTTACCTACAACACAAAGATATTATATAATCAGTCACAAAATAACATAAAAGTAAAACTAAATATGTAGATATGTGAGTACTTTATTGTATATATTTCATGCACTTCAATGTGTAAGCAAAAAAACAATAACTAAAAGGGCCGAGGAGACTGGCCGAGAAGGGAAAGGGAGTCCATAAAGGCAGAAACTTACAAAAGCAAGAGTGCCAACCCTGATCCTTTAAAAAGGGATCCTTTAAAATTTTCTTAAATGAAGAGTTGTGGAGGCTTAGGAATTTAGGATACTTTGTGAGTTGGAGTGCTGGGTTCTCTAGATTATTTAAAAATTCGCATAGCAAAGAAGGAAAAAGGGTTCCCTTGAGGCTTTATATAGAGGGTGAAAAGGAGCGGGAGTAACCCCGCTTAGAATTCTAGGAGAAATATCCACCGTAGGATGTGTGCCTCACCGTTGGATAGGGGGAACAAGGAGCCGCCTGGAGCAATAAATGACAACGTGCGGACCCCGAAGCGTCAAAAGTAGTTATGAAGCGTGGAAAATGGTACTCCTACACATGTAAGCCAGAGAAGTAAGTGGTCTTGCCTCTGGAAGATCAAAACCCCACTTTTTCTCCTCGAATGAGAGGGAAAAACCAGAATTTTGAGGGGCTATTGTAGGAACAAGGCCAAAAAGGGTATATTGGGCCTTGGGCCTTATTTGAGAATGTTGAGGTGTCTGAGGAGAGACAAATAAGTGGAGGGTCATTCCAGCTCAACGTCTCATGAGTAAGAAAGGAATAGAAGACGGTCCAAGGAGTAATGTCTCCTCAGACAAGACAAACACCGCTCCTTTACATATTATAGCAACAAAAATGGCCTCAATAGGGGCACCGGTGTCAGAGGCATGTTACATAAACCCACGAGAAGGAAGGAGACACAAAAATATCTAAGGAAAGGCTGCTACCTCCGCATTAAATGCACTGTAACTACTTTTCTAACCACATTTATGTGGAGAAGACCTCTGAACAGTGTTTCCTTGGCCACCACAGCTTACAAAGGGGTAGAAGAGGTGTCTGATGGGACAGGTACTCAAGTGGTGGTCTGGATGATCGACAAGTGAAAAGCTAGGATCATCATAAAGGACCTATATAATGTGAGAGACCCTCTATGAGTGAGAGGTCGAAGAACTGAGAAAGAGCACTATACCAACTAGAACAGCACTTGTAATCAGTTCCCACAGACTACAAGAACATTGGCCTCCTCGGACAACATATTGACCAAACCTTACGTGTATTTTTCTTGCATGTCTGTTTTACAAACCCTTCACAGCCGTTGTAACACTAACTAGGGCCCAGCTCTTCAACCCACTCTCTACAAATTTATTGTATTGGGCTCACTAACCCACAACCCCATACTCATTGGGCTTGGGCCACTAAACGTGACCCTACAATTGACGCTGTCTGTGGGGGAGAACTTGTGTGATAGTGAGTGCAACGGTTAACGATGGTAGGATCAGGTCCACACTAGGCAGAATCCATGACACTCTAGCGCGAAAACCCCCTCGCCAACCAAGAGCGGAAAGAATATCGAGAAGGCAATGTGCACACTACACATACGAGCAAAAGTCACACTCGAATCAGAAGTCACATCTCTCAAGACTAGCCCAACAGAGCCACGCAGCTGGAAATTGACTGGCTAAAGAGGGAACTGCGCCATGCACGACGAATAAATATAGAATTTTTTTTGTTAAAGTTATTAATTTATAACAAATAAACCGTGAATAATAGAATTTTTTTTGTTAAAGTTCTAAATTTCTTAATGGAACCCATGAAACTTAAAAAAAAAAAAAAAAAAAAAAAAAAAAAAAAAAAAAAAAAAAAGGGTTGTAAGACATTTCATTTTCATTTTTATCTAAAAATAGCTTTAGAACCCTTTAAGATCTTACATGGTTGTGTACTAGAAAGCCTAATCTAGACATTTCTACATGAAGTAAGGAGTAATACTATAGTCACAAATTATTTTACAACATTTTTACGAACGGTTGTTATGGCCAACTTCTTATTGGTTCTCATTTAGACCTACTAATAACATCATTTTTTTATTTACTAAGAATCACTCACCATATTAACAGTTTATCTAAACATTTCATTTTTATCAAAAAATAGCTTTAGAACCCTTTAAGGTCTTACATGATTGTGCACTAAAAAGTCTAATCTAGACATTTCTACAAGAAGTTAGGAGTCATAGTCACAAACTATTTTATAACATTTTTACGAGCTATTGTATTAATCAATTTCTTACTGATTTTCATTTGGACCCACCAATAATATCATTTTTTTTATTTACCAATAATCATTTAATAATTTGTTAAAATTTTTAAATTATCAATATCGTCGGCTCAAGCAAGAAAGTTGTTGGGTTAGGTAAATTACACACTTTCCCTTTGCTTCCAAAGAGTACCCACTAGGTGTCAATGGATGAGTTTATTTTGATCCTTAAATTTAAAAGGAATGCACAATTTTTTAAAGGATTTTTTTTTCCTTAGGTACAACCATATTTTTTACTTTATAAACCAAAGGGGTAGATTGGGATTGGAAATTGAAAGCAGTTGCAATGATTATTTGGGGAAAAGGTCTAAATACAATGAATTTTGGTGCCCACGTACGATAGGATGGCCCTTAAAGTCCCCAAAATCAGAGGGTGGTTAGGTTTAAAAGGACAAGACCAAAATAAAGCTATTGCAATTGATCACATTTGAAATTCTTTTCACTTATTAAGTCTTTTTGATCAGTTTGGTCTATTCCATCAAAAAAATTTGTAGAGAGGAAGACTTAAAACTGAGATTTTGCTCGACCTTGGAATCAAGCATCCTATTGGTAATAGTGAGAGTATGACAATTGGCTTCCTGAAAGTCCTCTGCTTCATATTAGGCTTTAAGTTAGTTTAATATGCTACTTGTACCAGTACCATGGTCTATGGATACGAAGGGGCTGTTTGGATTTGCTATTTTCATAATTTATAACTCTATTTCCATAACTCATAACTTAAAAATGGTGAGACCCATGGCTGAAAAGTCCGTTTAGATTTTGTTTCCATCACTCAATTTTCTGATTTTTAAGTGATGAGTTACTTTCCCTCCATTTTCTATTGCATCTCCCACCAATACTTACTTTATCTATATTTACTTTTTCTTCTCCTCCACTTTATCAATATCATAGAAAAAACTAGAAGAAGAGTTCAATGTTCAACAAAAAGACAAGAAAAAAAGAAGAGTTCAATGTATGATCAAAGAATGTCTACAAAAATATAGTGTTCAAGAAATTATAAATAAGGTACATATATTTCTTTTGATCTTAATTTATTTTTCAAATATATTGAAATATGATGTTAATATTTATTTATCATTTTTGTTAAATTATTGTAGACTCAATGGATGAGAATTTTGTTGAGAAGAGTTCAATGAATGATCAAAGAATGTCTACAAGAATATAGTGTTCAAGAAATTATAAATAAGGTACATATATTTCTTTTGATCTTAATTTATTTTTCAAATATATTGAAATATGATGTTAATATTTATTTATCATTTTTGTTAAATTATTGTAGACTCAATGGATGAGAATTTTGTTGAGAAGAGTTCAATGAATGATCAAAGAATGTCTACAAGAATATAGTGCTCAAGAAATTATAAATAAGGTACATATATTTCTTTTGTTCTTAATTTATTTTTCAAATATATTGAAATATGATGTTAATATTTATTTATCAATTTTTGTTAAATTATTGTAGAATCAATGGATGAGAATTGTGTTGCAAGTGAGATTCATCAATTAGTTCCAAAGAGTTGTTTTGACTTAAATGAATTACTTCAAGAAGGTATACTATTTTATTCTATTTTATTTTATTTATAGTTTATATTTCTTTTATAATTGAATATGATGTTGATTTTTTTGTTTTTTTTATCCTTGTTACAACATAGAACAAATGAATGATATTGTACTTGCAAGTGAGATTTATCAAAGTGTTTCAAGGAATTGTGTTGACTTAAATGAGCTTCAAAATGATGGAGAAAATAATGACATTTGTGGGGAGGAATTAGTGGTTTGGAATGAATATCCAATGGAAGAAATAGGAGTTATTGAAGAAAATGAAGATATTAATTCAATAGAAAATGAGTTTGAACCTTTTGTTGGTCAATGTTTTCTTAGTGAAGAAGAGGCTTTCATTTTCTATAACTATTATGCAAATCGATATGGTTTTACAATTCGAAAAGGTCGTTTTGTCACAAAAAATGGAAAACATGTAAGACGTAATTTCTTTTGTCACCGAGAAGGTAAACAACAATTAAAAAGAGTAGATTCATCTAAGGAGCAACGAAATATGATATCTACAAGATGTGGATGCAAAGCTCATCTAAGAATCACATTGCGAAAGTCATTTGACATTTTCCCACAAGAATGGCATGTCACTAAGTTTGTTATAGATCACAATCATGAATTGTTATCCCCTTCGGAAGTGAGATTTCTTCCGGCCAATCGAGTTATCACTAAAGAAGATAAAGATCGCATTCTCTTATTGAAAAAGGGTGGACTTTCGGTTAGGCAAATAATATGTGTTATGGAGCTTGAGAAAGGTGTGAAGCATGGAGATCTTCCATTTTTTAAAAGAGATATCCATAACCTTTATGTGAAAATGAGAAGGATACATGCAATAAATGATGCTATGGGTCTCTTACAATTGTGCAAAGTTGCTAAGGAAAAGAATTCTAAATTTCAATATGCATATACAACTGATGAAGAGAGTAGGTTGGAGCATATTCTTTGGGCGCCTACTCCTTGTTTTGATTGGTACCAAAAATATGGAGATGTGGTTGTTTTTTATACTACTTACAAAGTAAATGCATATGACATGCCTTTTGGTATTTTTGTTGGTACAAATAATCATAGAAAGACAACTCTCTTTGGTTGTGCACTTCTTCGAAATGAAACAACTAGTACATTTTAATGGTTAATGAAAGTACGTAAATTATTTAATTATCTTGTAAGGCAAAAGGAATGGCAAAATTTGCCAAATAGTATGATTCTGAAAAAAATTTAGGCGGATGGCATGTGTTCAAAGTTTATTAGTTAGTTGGACTGTTTTTTGAAAAATCGACTTCCAGCCAAAATCGCCAAAATCGAGTTTAATATACTTGACTTCCTATTCCCCTCATAATTCTATCAACCATTTTCAATTCATGCGTACCATACATTCTACAAACAACTATAAGTAACAACACTTGCAAATGTCTATCCGTTCTTTATCTCTTAAAATGTGAGTTACATCTCTTAAGTAGTTATTTTTCTTTTTATAATATTCATGTTGATATGTTTTTGGGTATAGCTAAGCATGAAAATCTTGTTTTTGTTAAATTTTTTGTTCATGCAAATCTTGTTTTTGTATTATGTGTTTTGCAACATGAACTAATTTGTATGATATGTTTTAAATTATTTGTCCATGAATTCTTGCCTAAAATTTCCTATAGCAAAAATATATTTCAACATTGTAGGCCAGTTTTTCCTTAAAGAAATACTTAGTTTGTTAGCCTATAATATACACGTATACAATAGAATCTGTTGATCCCTGCACAATGGAAATTGTCAAAAAAATTGTGCTCTCTGTTTATGATCTTGATGATGATACCAGGTTCAAGGCACTTGTAAAACTAGAAGTCCTCGAAAAGAGGATAAGTTTCATGAGTTTGCCTCCGGACAAACGACGGGGCTGGATCCAATTTACTAGTCGTTTACCACAGGGGAGTTGAATGTATTGTTTTACTAATTTATTTCTTCCTAGTGCAATTATTGAAATAAATTTGTAGCATTTTCACAATGATCAAACATCATCTTTTCTATTTCAGCACTTTTGTTGTATCCAATTAGATTTCGTTTAATTCCATTAACTGCTTAAGTCAATAAGCACATTGGTATAAATAAAAAAATGAATGGCATCCGTGTCTATTTAATTATCAACCATATATCTATTCGAATTCAGATCCGAAATACCCGAAAAAAAAAAAAAAGGAAAAGAAAAAGAAAAGTAAGGTTATTTAAGTAAATTTGTTTATGGGATCAATTTTATAATTAATATTTCTAAGGGGTTTTTAAAAAATAAAGTCGAAATTTTAGTTATATATAAGTTTATTATGTTAACTTATATGAAGAGTTTAAGAATTTTTTATTTTTTTTTTGTCAAATCTAAGTTTTATTTAGAATTAGAGTATTTTTTATGTGGATATTTTGGATAATAGTGAGACCATTTAAAAAAAAATCCAATAAAATATGATGATGTAAACGAAGAAGGAATCCAATAACTGAAAGTGCTGCACAGGCTTACTGAATTGAGTCCGAATTGAGTTTTGGTGAATAGCAAAAAGTTATGGTGTAGGTTGGTAGTGTGATAATTACGCAAGTAAAATATATGTGTCAAATAGTATTTTTCTGTAAAAGCATGTCAGGAGCTTGATCCTTGTTTGATAGAGTGATTTTCTTAGTTTTGTCCTCATGTCAAAAGTGAACTATTCGAAAGCATTGGCAGGAAAGAAAAAAATATATATACATTTATATATGTATATATGATAAATGGAATTACCACTTTAAGAAAGCAACGCCAGCTCATTTTCTTTATTGTTATTAGGCTTTTGTTACCGTGTGCCCTAGAGGCATACGGTAAAGCCAATGATGGGTGGTCTATGCAGGCCTTTTGCATAGGAACTTGAAAAAAAGCAGTACAAGGAGTACTTTCTTTTATCTAACAAAACAAAATGACAAATATGGCCTCCAATTTTTTTAACAAACCAGATCTGTCCTCAATTTTTTTAACAACTCTGTCCTCAATTTTTTTAACAAGCCGGATCTGTCCTCAATTTTTTAACAAGACAAAAATGCTCTTTTTGCAATACATACTTTCCCTCCATTTTCTATTTCATCTCCCACCAATACTTACTTTATCAATACTTACTTTTTCTTCTCCTCCACTTTATCAATATCATAGAAAAAACTAGAAGAAGAGTTTAATGTTCAACAAAAAAACAAGAAAAAAAGAAGAGCTCAATGTATGACCAAAGAATGTCTACAAAAATATAGTGCTCAAGAAATTATAAATAAGGTACATATATTTCTTTTGATCTTAATTTATTTTTCAAATATATTGAAATATGATGTTAATATTTATTTATCATTTTTGTAAAATTATTGTAGACTCAATGGATGAGAATTTTGTTGAGAAGAGTTCAATGAATGATCAAAGAATGTCTACAAGAATATAGTGTTCAAGAAATTATAAATAAGGTACATATATTTCTTTTGATCTTAATTTATTTTTCAAATATATTGAAATATAATGTTAATATTTATTTATCATTTTTGTTAAATTATTGTAGACTCAATGGATGAGAATTTTGTTGAGAAGAGTTCAATGAGTGATCAAAGAATGTCTACAAGAATATAGTGTTCAAGAAATTATAAATAAGGTACATATATTTCTTTTGTTCTTAATTTATTTTTCAAATATATTGAAATATGATGTTAATATTTATTTATCAATTTTTGTTAAATTATTGTAGAATCAATGGATGAGAATTGTGTTGCAAGTGAGATTCATCAATTAGTTCCAATGAGTTGTTTTGACTTAAATGAATTACCTCAAGAAGGTATACTATTTTATTCTATTTTATTTTATTTATAGTTTATATTTCATTTATAATTGAATATGATGTTGATTTTTTTTGTTTTTTTGTTTTAACCTTGTTACAACATAGAACAAATGAATGATATTGTAATTGCAAGTGAGATTTATCAAAGTGTTTCAAGGAATTGTGTTGACTTAAATGAGTTTCCAAATGATGGAGAAACTAATGACATTTGTGGGGAGGAATTAGTGGTTTGGAATGAATATCCAATGGAAGAAATAGGAGTTATTGAAAAAAAATGAAGATATTAATTCAATAGAAAATGAGTTTGAACCTTTTGTTGGTCAATGTTTTCTTAGTGAAGAAGAGGCTTTCATTTTCTATAAAAATTATGCAAATCGATATGGTTTTACAATTCGAAAAGGTCGTTTTGTCACAAAAAATGGAGAAAATGTAAGACGTAATTTATTTTGTCACCGAGAAGGTAAACAACAATTAAAAAGAGTAAATTCATCTAAGGAGCAATGAAATATGATATCTACAAGATGTGGATGCAAAGCTCATCTAAGAATCACATTGCGAAAGTCATTTGACATTTTCCCACAAGAATGGCATGTCACTAAGTTTGTTATAGATCACAATCATGAATTGTTGTCCCCTTCGGAAGTGAGATTTCTTCCGGCCAATCGAGTTATCACTAAAGAAGATAAAGATCGCATTCTCTTATTGAAAAAGGGTGGACTTTCGGTTAGGCAAATAATATGTGTTATGGAGCTTGAGAAAGGTGTGAAGCATGGAGATCTTCCATTTTTTAAAAGAGATATCCATGACCTTTATGTGAAAATGAGAAGGATGCATGCACTTACAAAGTAAATGCATATGGAGATGTGGTTGTTTTTTATACTACTTACAAAGTAAATGCATATGACATGCCTTTTGGTATTTTTGTTGGTACAAATAATCATGGAAAGACAACTCTCTTTGGTTGTGCACTTCTTCGAAATGAAACAACTAGTACATTTCAATGGTTAATGAAGGTACGTAAATTATTTAATTATCTTGTAAGGCAAAAGGAATGGCAAAATTTGCCAAATAATGTGATTCTGAAAAAAATTTAGGCGGATGGCATGTGTTCAAAGTTTATTAGTTAGTTGGACTGTTTTTTGAAAATCTAGTATAGCAAAATTGACTTCCAGCCAAAATCGCCAAAATCGAGTTTAATATGCTCGACTTCCCATTCCCTTTATAATTCTATCAACCATTTTCAATTCATGCATACCATACATTCTACAAACAACTATATGTAACAACACTTGCAAATATCTATCCATTCTTTATCTCTTAAAATGTGAGTTACATCTCTTAAGTAGTTACTTTTCTTTTTGTAATATTCATGTTGATATGTTTTTGGGCATAGCTGAGCATGAAAATCTTGTTTTTGTTAAATTTTTTGTTCATGCAAATCTTGTTTTTGTATTATGTGTTTTGCAACATGGACTAATTTGTATGATATGTTTTAAATTATTTGTCCATGAATTCTTGCCTACAATTTCCTATAGTAAAAATATATTTCAACATTGTAGGCCAGTTTTTCTTTAAAGAAATACTTAGTTTGTTAGCCTATAATATACACGTATACAATAGAATCTGCTGATCCCTGCACAATGGAAAATGTCACGAAAATTGTGCTCTCTGTTTATGATCTTGATGATGATACCAGGTTCAAGGCACTTGTAAAACTATAAGTCCTCGAAAAGAGGATAAGTTTCATGAGTTTGCCTCCGGGCAAACGACGGGGCTGGATCCAATTTACGAGTCGTTTACCACAGGGGAGTTGAATGTATTGTTTTACTAATTTCTTCCCAGTGCAATTATTGAAATAAATTTGTAGCATTTTCACAATGACCAAACATCATCTTTTCTATTTCAGCACTTTTGTTGTATCCAATTAGATTTCGTTTAATTCCATTAACTGCTTAAGTCAATAAGCACATTGGTATAAATAAAAAAATGAATGGCATCTGTGTCTATTTAATTATCAACCATATATCTATCCGGATTCGGATCTGTAATACCCGAAAAAAAAAAAAAAAAAAAAAGAAAAAGAAAAGTAAGGTTATTTAAGTAAATTTGTTTATGGGATCAATTTTATAATTAATATTTCTAAGGGGTTTTTAAAAAATAAAGTTGAAATTTTAGTTATATATAAGTTTATTATGTTAACTTATATGAAGAGATATTTTGTGAGAGAAAATTATCGAAATTATTCTAAAAGAGAAGGTTTGATTGCACAATTTTAAGGTAAGAGTCTAAGAATTTTTTTTTGTCAAATCTAAGTTTTATTTAGAATTAGAGTATTTTTTTATGTGGATATTTTGGCTAATAGTGAGACTATTTTTAAAAAAATCCAATAAAATATGATGATGTAAACCAAGAAGGAATCCAATAACTGTAAGTGCTGCACAGGCTTATCGAATTGAGTCTAAATTGAGTTTTGGTGAATAGCAAAAAGTTATGGTGTAGGCTGGTAGTGTGATAATTACGGAGGTAAAATATATGTGTCAAATAGTATTTTTCTGTAAAAGCATGTTAGGAGCTTGATCCTTGTTTGATAGAGTGCTTTTCTTAGTTTTGTCCTCTTGCCAAAAGTGAACTATTCGGCGGCACTGGCAGGAAAGAAAAAAAAATACATTTATATATGTATATATGATAAATGGAATTACCACTTTAAGAAAGCAACGCCAGCTCCTTTTTTTTATTGTTATTAGGCTTTTGTTACCGTGTGCCTAAAGCCAATGACGGGTGGCCTATGCAGGCCTTTTGCATAGGAACTTGAAAAAAAGCGGTACAAGGAGTACTTTCTTTTATCTAACAAAACAAAATGACAAATATGGCCTCCAATTTTTTTAACAAACCGGATCTGTCCTCAATTTTTTTAACAAGTCTGTCCTCAATTTTTTTAACAAGCCGGATCTGTCCTTAATTTTTTAACAAAACAAAAAATGCTCTTTTTGCAATACTTACTTTCCCTCCATTTTCTATTTCATCTACCACCAATACTTACTTTATCAATATTTACTTTTTCTTCTTCTCCACTTTATCAATATCATAGAAAAAACTAGAAGAAGAGTTCAATGTTCAACAAAAAGACAAGAAAAAAAGAAGAGTTCAGTGTATGATCAAAGAATGTCTACAAAAATATAGTACTCAAGAAATTATAAATAAGGTACTTATATTTCTTTTGATCTTAATTTATTTTTCAAATATATTGAAATATGATGTTAATATTTATTTATCATTTTTGTTAAATTATTGTAGACTCAATGGATGAGAATTTTGTTGAGAAGAGTTCAGTGAATGATCAAAGAATGTTTACAAGAATATAGTGTTCAAGAAATTATAAATAAGGTACATATATTTCTTTTGATCTTAATTTATTATTCAAATATATTGAAATATGATGTTAATATTTATTTATCATTTTTGTTAAATTATTGTAGACTCAATGGATGAGAATTTTGTTGAGAATAGTTCAATGAATGATCAAAGAATGTCTACAAGAATATAGTGTTCAAGAAATTATAAATAAGGTACATATATTTCTTTTGTTCTTAATTTATTTTTCAAATATATTGAAATATGATGTTAATATATATTTATCAATTTTTGTTAAATTATTGTAGAATCAATGGATGAGAATTGTGTTGCAAGTGAGATTCATCAATTAGTTCCAAAGAGTTGTTTTGACTTAAATGAATTACTTCAAGAAGGTATACTATTTTATTCTATTTTATTTTATTTATAGTTTATATTTCATTTATAATTGAATATGATGTTGATTTTTTTTGTTTTTTTTAACCTTGTTACAACATAGAACAAATGAATGATATTGTAATTGCAAGTGAGATTTATCAAAGTGTTTCAAGGAATTGTGTTG
Source organism: Quercus gilva (assembly GCA_023621385.1). Taxonomy (NCBI): domain Eukaryota; kingdom Viridiplantae; phylum Streptophyta; class Magnoliopsida; order Fagales; family Fagaceae; genus Quercus; species Quercus gilva. The sequence continues at coordinate 49,288,131 of CM042483.1, forward strand.
ACTTAAATGAGCTTCCAAATGATGGAGAAACTAATGACATTTGTGGGGAGGAATTAGTGGTTTGGAATGAATATCCAATGGAAGAAATAGGAGTTATTGAAGAAAATGAAGATATTAATTCAATAGAAAATGAGTTTGAACCTTTTGTTGGTCAATGTGTTCTTAGTGAAGAAGAGGCTTTCATTTTCTATAAAAATTATGCAAATCGATATGGTTTTACAATTCGAAAAGGTCGTTTTGTCACAAAAAATGGAGAAAATGTAAGGCGTAATTTCTTTTGTCACTGAGAAGGTAAACAACAATTAAAAAGAGTAGATTCATCTAAGGAGCAACGAAATATGATATCTACAAGATGTGGATGCAAAGCTCATCTAAGAATCACATTGCGAAAGTCATTTGACATTTTCCCACAAGAATGGCATGTCACTAAGTTTGTTATAGATCACAATCATGAATTGTTATCCCCTTCGGAAGTGAGATTTCTTCCGGCCAATCGAGTTATCACTAAAGAAGATAAAAGATCGCATTCTCTTATTGAAAAAGGGTGGACTTTCGGTTAGGCAAATAATATGTGTTATGGAGCTTGAGAAAGGTGTGAAGCATGGAGATCTTCCATTTTTTAAAAGAGATATCCATAACCTTTATGTGAAAATGAGAAGGATACATGCAATAAATGATGCTATGGGTCTTTTACAATTGTGCAAAGTTGCTAAGGAAAAGAATTCTAAATTTCAATATGCATATACAACTGTTGAAGAGAGTAGGTTGGAGCTTATTTTTTGGGCGCCTACTCCTTGTTTTGATTGGTACCAAAAATATGGAGATGTGGTTGTTTTTTATAATACTTACAAAGTAAATGCATATGACATGCCTTTTGGTATTTTTGTTGGTACAAATAATCATGGAAAGACAACTCTCTTTGGTTGTGCACTTCTTTGAAATGAAACAACTAGTACATTTCAATGGTTAATGAAGGTACGCAAATTATTTAATTATCTTGTAAGGAAAAAGGAATGGCAAAATTTGCCAAATAGTATGATTCTGAAAAAAAGTTAGGCGGATGGCATGTGTTCAAAGTTTATTAGTTAGTTGGACTGTTTTTTGAAAATCGAGTATAGCAAAATCGACTTCCAGCCAAAATCGCCGAAATCAAGTTTAATATACTCGACTTCCTATTCCCCTCATAATTCTATCAACCATTTTCAATTCATGCGTACCATACATTCTACAAACAACTATAAGTAACAACACTTGCAAATATTTATCCATTCTTTATTTCTTAAAATGTGAGTTACATCTCTTAAGTAGTTACTTTTCTTTTTGTAATATTCATGTTGATATGTTTTTTGGGCATAGTTAAGCATGAAAATCTTGTTTTTGTTAAATTTTTTGCTCATGCAAATCTTGTTTTTGTATTATGTGTTTTGCAACATGAACTAATTTGTATGATATGTTTTAAATTATTTGTCCATGAATTCTTGCCTAAAATTTCCTATAGCAAAAATATATTTCAACATTGTAGGCCAGTTTTTCCTTAAAGAAATACTTAGTTTGTTAGCCGATAATATACACGTATACAATAGAATCTGCTAATCCCTGCACAATGGAAAATGTCAAGAAAATTGTGCTCTCTGTTTATGATCTTGATGATGATACTCGGTTCAAGGCACTTGTAAAACTAGAAGTCCTCGAAAAGAGGATAAGTTTCATGAGTTTGCCTCCGAACAAACGACAGGGCTGGATCCAATTTACGAGTCGTTTACCACAAGGGTGTTAAATGCATTGTTTTACTAATTTCATCCCAGTGCAATTATTGAAATAAATTTGTAGCATTTTCGCAATGACCAAACATCATCTTTTCTATTTGAGCACTTTTGTTATATCTAATTAGATTTCGTTTGATTCCATTAACTACTTAAGTCAATAAGCACATTGGTATAAATAAAAAAATGAATGGCATCTGTATCTAATTAATTATCAACCATATATCTATCCGGATTCAGATCTGTAATACCCAAAAAAAAGAAAAAAGAAAAAGAAAAGTGAGGTTCTTTAAATAAATTTGTTTATGGGATCAATTTTATAATTAATATTTCTAAGGGGTTTTTAAAAAATAAAGTTGAAATTTTAGTTATATATAAGTTTATTATGTTAGCTTGTATGAAGAGATATTTTGTGAGAGAAAATTACCGAAATTATTCTAAAAGAGAAGGTTTGATTGCACAATTTTGAGGTAAGAGTTTAAGAAAAATTTTTTTTTTTGTCAAATCTAAGTTTTATTTAGAATTAGTGTATTTTTTATTTGGATATTTTGGCTAATAGTGAGACTATTTAAAAAAAAAATCCAATAAAATATGATGATGTAAACGAAGAAGGAATCCAATAACTGTAAGTGCTGCATAGGCTTACCGAATTGAGTCCGAATTGAGTGTTGGTAAATAGCAAAAAGTTATGGTGTAGGCTGGTAGTGTGATAATTACAGAGGTAAAATATATGTGTCAAATAGTATTTTTCTGTAAAAGCATGTCAGGAGCTTGATCTTGGTTTGATAGAGTGCTTTTCTTAGTTTTGTCCTCATGCCGAAAGTGAACTATTCGGCGGCACTGGCAGGAAAGAAAAAAAAAATATATATATATATATATATATATATATATATATTTATATGTATATATGATAAATGGAATTACCACTTTAAGAAAGCAACGCTAGCTCCTTTTCTTTATTGTTTTTAGCCTTTTGTTACTGTGTGCTTAGGGCACACAGTAAAGCCAATGACGGGTGGCCTATGCAGGCCTTTTGCATAGGAACTTGGAAAAAAGCGGTACAAGGAGTACTTTCTTTTATCTAACAAAAGAAAATGACAAATATGGCCTCCAATTTTTTTAACAAACCGGATCTGTCCCCAATTTTTTTAACAAGTCTGTCCTCAATTTTTTTAACAAGCCGGATCTGTCCTCAATTTTTTAACAAGACAAAAATGCTCTTTTTGCAAAACTTAGGCGCTGTTTGGATTGAACCAAACTCAAAACTCAGTTTCCTTTTCTCATTTCTCATTTCTCATTTCTCAAACTCAATTCTCATCACTCACATCCTTATCTCCACTTTTTCCTTAACTCAAATAAATTTTTGTTTGGTTCTTGTTCTCATATGCATATCTCACTTTTGAAACTCAAATTTTTGATAAATTGGTGGAGCCCACAAACTGTGGCCAGTCAAAACGATAAACCCTTTACCCGCATCCTTCTTCTCTCTTTACATCTCACTTCATTTTCAGCTCAAACATGAAGCACAATACCCACATAAAAATTGCAGAGCAACAACTCTGTACTCCATAAAGACAACCAAAAAAAAAAAAAAAAAAAATTTGCACAGAGAGGACAAGAACCTTGCCACTCATTCTTTACCCTCGAGCTTCTCATCTGTCCTCTTTCCAATTCATTTTTTTTGTTTTGTCTCGCCTCCTCACTTCCTCCAACAACCTTGCCAAAGATGAGTATAGCAGTTTTACAAAGATAATGAATAGAAAGGCCCAGGTGCAGATCAGTAAAACAGAAATTATAAAAAGAAAGAAAGATTGAAGATGAGTCCATGGAGAAAAACCCACGTCAACACACTCACCAATACCTACTTCAGTTCAAATGGTCTTTGCAATGGACAGAGAAAAATGCAATGGATAGAGAAATACCACAATACCCACTTCAGTTCAAATGGTCATTGACAATGGAGAGGGAGATAGAGATATACGCACCTGGGAGAAGATCAGAAATTGCGTTCAAATGGTGGGTTGCAATAGACAGATGTAAGTTCTTCAAACCCACTTTAGTTTAGACCCAAGTGCAGGAACTTTAAACCCACTTCGTGCTTTTTTTTTTTTTTTTTTTTTTGGAGAACCCACTTCGTGCTTGGATTTGATGGAGTAATGAAATGTGAGAGGGAAATGAGAAAGGGGGGAAAATTTTGGTTGAAATATTTTCCGGAACTGAGAAAGAGAAGTTTTTGCTGAATTTTGCAACGATAATATAATAAACTGGTTTGAGACTCTGAGCTGACATGACAATACAGACGGCTGTGGGCTCCACGAGGTCAGTCATATTACATATTTGCCACTGAGTTATGTAATTCAAAAACTGAAAACACCAATTTGGTGTTTTCAGTTTTCTGCATTGTAGCTCAACTCCAACTGAGTTTGAGTTATGAAAACAAAGAGAGGAAATTAAGCCAAACACAATATTTTTAGTGGGTCCCACGTCAATTCTCAGTTTGAGTGATGAGAATTGGCTAATCCAAACAGGGCCTTAGTGTTTTCAATTTCCATAACTTTGTTTTTAATGGCATTTCCGTAATTAAAACTACATATTGGGTCCTACGGTCAAAGTCAACTGCAACTTTTGACCATTTTTTTTTCCACTAGGTTCGGTGAGTTTGGTTTCATCTTCTTTTTTTTTTTTTTTTTTCTTTTTTTCTTTTTCCTTTCACACTAGGTGGCTTCTTCTTCTTCTTCTTCTTCTTTTTCTTTTCCCTTTCATGCTAGGTCTAGTCTGGTTTGGTCTTTTTCATCTTTTTTTTTTTTTTTTTTTCATTGGGTTCGGTGAGTTTGGGGATTGGGGGTTGAAGGAAAAAAAAAAGTAAAAGCTGCACCAAGTTTCAGGTATGAAGCCCACAAATAGTTGAAAAATTAGAGTGATGACAAGTTGAATGATAGTGTCAAACGGGTGGGTGGTAGGGAGTTCGGGTATTTTAAGTGATGAGTGATGAGTGACAAAAATTGAGTGAGGAGTTATTAAAAAAAATCCAAACAGAGCCTAAAAGTTTTGGGTTTTATTCAACATGGTCATTCACATTGGACCTGCCAAATCTGATAAGATGGAAGTTGATTCATGAAGATTGTCATAAATTACTCTGATTCAGGAGGATTCTATCAACTGTCTACTTACAAAGTCGGGTAAATTCACATATTAGTTTCTTTTGAATAAGCTTAAAGTTAAGCTTGAGAAGGTGGAAATTTTTGGCTAGGTTGGTGAGCTTAAATTTATCTTCTCTAATAACTTGTCAAAGATGGATTACCAACTCATTAAAGACTTCCCTTTTGTAGTTGTATTTTGGTTAAATAATGTATTATAAATCCGGTTTAAAACACTAATATTACTATTTTCATGTGTGTTCTAATAAATATTACTATTTACTAAAAAAAAAAATGTTTATCCCACATTGGTTATGTGTGTCTAGTGTTCTCTGTTTAGAGCTCCAATCTACAACTACAAAGGTTAGGCCCTTTTGTAGTTGTACTCTAGTTAAATAATATATTATAAACTCGGTTCAAAACACTAATATTATTATTTTCGTGTGTGTTCTAATAAGTATTACTGTTTACTTTAAAAAAAAAAAACTCATTAAAGACTCAATAACATGTCAAAGAACTCCCCATTCCCTATTACACAACTTATTTTCGAAACCAAATATACCAACAAATGCAAGCTCATTCAAATACATTCTAACCCTTTTTGCGAACAAGGGTAAGCAGCTCATGCAATGTAGGAGATTTTGATTTTTGGTTTGAAAGTATAAATTTAGCGTTTTTCTATTTTGTATTGTCTAATCCAAATGCTTGAGGGGCTTAGAAACTATTTTTCCAAAATACAAAAATTAAAAAAAGATTAATTACAACTTACCCACTTGTGATTTGGCCAAAATTTAAGTTGCTTACCTGTACTTTGAAATTTGGCATTTTACCCACCTAAAGTTATCTCAATTAGAGTTCCGTTACCCACCTCTATTAAAAATTGGGCTAAATATGTATTTTTGCTTTCTTTTATGTCTCTCTCCTCTCTAAACATTATAAATAAAAAATAAAAAAAAAAGTGAGGGTTTTGTAAAAATTATTAACAAACATTACCACCACCATAAAATCTTCTGTCAAGAATCATATCCATGAAAAACAAATTCATTCATCCATTTCTAAGCAACCAACAAAGCTATAGCATCTAAAGCTTAAATTGTTCATAATTCTCTTTTGTTTTCTCTTGATTGTAAACACTGTAGAGTTTGGATTAGAGCTAGATGGGTGCAAGATAGCATGGTGTGGAGATGATGGCCCAATCATCTTCTTCCCATTTTGGCTAAAGGACCAACAATAAGAAATGGATACCCTAGGTTTAAGCTATCTTGCACCGAGGACAACTATACCATGCTCGAGCTGCCACATTCAGGAAAGTTTTATGTAAATAGTATCAGTTACACAGGGCAGTAGATTGATTTATATGATCCAAATGGTTGTAGGGGCGGCGCCACCTTATGGCCAGGGTGGTCCTATAACTTAGGACTGAGCACTTGACCCGGCCCACCCGAAAACCGACCTGACCCAACCTGACCCGAAAGGTTTTGGACGAGTCTGAGAATATTCGGGTCGGGTTTCAGGTCTTATTTTCGGGTTATTATCGAGTTCGGGTCGGTTTCGGGTCATATAAATATCCTAAGTTTGAACTCGATTTTTTTTTTTTTTTTTGGAAAAAAACCTTATGTTGGTCTCTCTCCGCCTCCCTCAGCTCTCTCTTTATTCCTCAAAGGCTTAAACCTCATCCTTACAAGTAGGACTGAGCACTTGACTCGACCCACCCGAAAACCAACTCGCCCTAACCTGACCCGAAAGGTTTTGGGTGGGTCTGAGAATATTCGGGTCGGATTTCGGGTCTTATTTTCGAGTTATTATTGGGTTCGGGCCGGTTTCAGGTCATATAAATATCCTAAGTCAGAACCCGATATATATTTTTTGAAAAAAACCCTACGTTGGTCTCTCTCCGCCTCCCTCCCTCAGCTCTCTCTTTATTCCTCAGAGGCTTAAACCTCATCCTTCCAAGCCAATTTCAAGCTATTTGCTCCATTTATCTCTATGTAAGTCCCTTAAATATTTTCTATCATACATTCCTTTTTAATTTTCCCGAGAAAGTCCCTGGAATCGTTTTCGCATTGAGCAAAATCGTATTGGGCAATTTTTGTTAGGTTTTGTTGTTTTCCACTGAAAATCTCAACGGTTCTATATATATATATATATATATTTGAATTTTTTTTTGCCGAGTTTCAGAGGGGTTTTGAATCCGATAGTTGGGTTTTTAATACTTTCGGATTTTGGGGTTTTTTTCTATGTGAATATCCCGTTTGGGTTTGATTTTCTTGCGTTTTGTGATGTGGGTTTGGCTTGAATTGTTTTTTTTAAGGACCCATTTCAATTTTTTTTTCCAGGTTTTTAACTAAAGAGCTCTTCTGCCTCTCTCTGGGGTTTCACTATTTTGCTTTTTCGCCAAGGTAAAAGACCTTTCTGCCACAAAATCTTTGAAAGCTTTACTCTGTTTCTCTGTTGGATTCGTGTACTTTTTAAGTGTTCTGTTTGCTTTAGTTTCTTAAACCAAAGAACCCATGTCCTGGATTATTGTAACTTGTATGGTTTCAAATTGCTATCCCTTAATTCTATGATTTTAAGGTAAATTGAAATAACAAGACCCTAATACTATTTTTTTTTCTTTGTTTGATGCCTACCTAGCTCAGATCCTGAACAAGCATATAGTTATATTGTGTACTAGTAAATCTACCTTGTACAATGCAATTTTTTAAGGACCCTTGTCTTAGTCTCTGATTTTGGGAGTTTTTACATCTTTTAGGAACAACCCTTTTCATATTGATGAAAAAGAACTACTTTGGATCTGATGGGTTGGTGGGGTTTTGGTTTCTGTGATGTTATGTTATGTTGTTTTATTGTGTTATTTTTCTTAGCATGCAAACAGGGACTAATGGGTTTGTGTTGTTAGTGTCTGTTTTTCTATGCATTATTTTAGTGTCTGTTATCCTTAGATTTGTTTGTGTGCCAACACGAGTAGTGATGCTTGATTGCTTGTGCTTCTCATTTTTACAAAATCTTTGATTGATGCAGCTCTCAAAGTTGCAATAAAAATAGTATGCTAAGTTTTAACTGCCTCCTCAGTTTTTTCATAGGGTCTCAAAAAAAAAAAAAAAAAAAAGTTATGTACAAGTTGATGAGGGGTAGAATAGGAATGGTCCTTTTTTTGTTGTTGTTGTTGTTGTTGTTGTTATGAAATCGTGTATTCTTTGTGGAATTGACATTGAGTTATATGTTGGATTGGTGTTTGCAGTTTTAGGATTTTTTATGCAGTTTGAGGATGACAGTTTGGAGTTTGCAAAGACTGTGAAGTAGTGGAATGTAAAGATTATCTCAGTGAGTATTGTTTTTCTTGATCTGGTTGGTTGTTTTGATCTTAGTTATGTTGAATGGGATATGAGTATATCGATGTCTGCGGCCATTTGTTACTAGGATTTGATGTGAATGTATATTGCAAATGTGCAGATTAGCAAGAATAAGCGACACCAAGATAGAACTGCAGCGTTGGATGTGTGGGAAAAACTAGAAGATTTTGTTCGGTCATAATCACATTCTTGATGTGCACCGACTTTTTACCAATAGATAGTTTGCTTGAAAAATCAATTACCCATATTTACAAATTTGGATGGTCTGGAGTTTATGTCGAAAGTTGGAACTTTGATAAAAATAAGTAGGGCATTGTAGTTGACGTTGTTAATTTTAGGTGTGTGTGTATAATTGTTAATGTAAGACTTGGTCTTTGTTTTCGTGAATTTTGGTGAACTTTAAGGTTTTCCATTCATAGTAGTTGATACAGAGGATGCATTTTGCAAGAACACTGAATGAAGTGTTATGTGTTAAGTCACACTGCAATTTCCTTGATGGGTAATTGGAGATGGACCATGCAATTTTATTGAAATGTAAATTTCGTTTTTTGTTGTTGCCAATTTACTTAGGACAATACTAATCTTAAAACCCAGGAATGATTTTTTTTTTTGATGAATGAGCAAATTCATTCAAAAGAAACGGCCCACTTTAGGCAAGGATAGGAAAATCTAATCCGTCAAACAAAGTATCCAAAAGCTGAACTAGAGATGACCCAATAGCAACCCTACCTTAACTTCCCATTTAACAAGCAGCAATTAAAAAAAAAAAAGAAAAAAAGTCCAACTCGAGACCCGGAAAACCGACCCGATTACAAACCTGATTTTCCGGGTCGAGTCGGGTTTCGAGTCATAGTAAACCCGACCCAATATCAGTCCTACCCATGACCACTTGACCTGAAAAAAAAAAAAATTTTTATTTATATTAATTTAAAATTTTATATTTATCTACCTTTAAAAAAAATTTTGAGAACACCCTGAATTTTTTTTTTATGCTAATAAAATTAATTTTTGGTTCATAATTTGAGCAACTTAACAATATATTAAGGTCTTTTAAGTAGAAAGAACCACATGCTTTTTATATTCTTTTAGGCCTATATTATAACTTTACTTTTAGTTTTTGTTTTACTTGACATACTATCACTGGACGACTACTTTTCCTCAAAAACATTATAATATATATTATACAACTAATTGGACTACTTTTCCTCAAAAACATTATAATATATATTATACAACTAATTGGTCAAAGTCATGTAAATTTAGCATTTTTCACTGTACAACAACTTTTTTTTTTTCTTTTTCCGATAATTTTGATTAGAAAAAAATAGTAGTTTTAGTCAATTAAGTGAATAAACTTAAAAAGTTACTTAATTTTTATATAACATCAATTAATTCATCATATATATATATATATATAAAATAAAATTTTTATTTTTATGATTATAATTAAACATGTAATTGTCCATTCTAAGGAAATTTGATTAAATTTACACGAAAAATATCACTAAATATTATGTTTTTACATTTTGCTATCATATTATTAGTAATAAACTTATTATATTTTTATTTATATAATTTAAATTTTTTTTAATTATATTATTTATGACGTCACTGGTTCAACCATCAGTTGGATCTCGATTCGACCAAAAAACCAGTAAGTAGTCCCTTTTTCGGTTCTTTCACTGTACTAGTTTATAAAACCATGAAAAAAAAAAAAAAAAAAAAACTTGAACAAAATTCTAGAAAAAAAAAATTATAATAAAACCACTAACAATGCCCAAACCAAATGCCAATAGAAAAGCCCAGTACAAGATCAATCTCATCTCTGACTAAGACTATCACTACTCCAACACCAACACGATTACATTTTTAATTCAACAAATATTTTTTTTTAAAATCCTCACTGCCTTAATGTCTTGCGGATTCACAAGTCATTAAACAATTTAAACTAAAACTAAATCAAGCCTAAAGGCTAAAAGGAAATAAGAAACTCACTTACTCTTTTCAGTCATCGCCGTCCATCCCTGTTTAGCAACACTAACAACAACTACAACTAAACTCCACAAGTTATGTTGTAAAAACTTTATGTATTTACGTGTTTTTTTTTTTTTTTATTGTTGTTGCTGTTGTTGTTATTGTTGTTGTCAATATATAATTTTTTCTTTTTATTAGATTGTGTAATTTATGTTTGTTGAGAAATACCCTGAAAAAAATTTCTGGAACCGCCATTGGATAGTTGCATTGATCCAAGACTGCTTCGAATCCCCAATTTAACTTCATCTCCTTTTGAGTACAACACGTATAACTACACCTTCTTCAATTATTCAACTCACATAGATTCAACTTGGAATGATTTTATACGTATCCAAGCTTGCTTAAGCAGTACCCATCGTTACCAAATCGTATCTTTAATGTTTGATGAAGATGCTATCTCTGTGTCTCAATCTTTTGGTTTGATTTAAGCTTTAGATGCTATGGCTTCGTTGGTTGCTTAGAAATGGATGAAGGAATTTGTTTTTGTTGAAGATGATTCTTGACAGAAGCTTCTATGGTGGTGGTAATGTTTGTTTATAATTTTTACAAAACCCTCACTTTTTGATCTTGTTCTCTCTTATTCTTTTATGTTTTTTTTTTATGTTTTGAAACAAGAGAGACATAAAAGAGAGTAAAAATACATATTTAGCCTCATTTTTAACAAAGGTGGGTAACGGAACCTTAACTGAGCTAACCTCAGGTAAGTAAAGTGCCAAATTTCAAACAACGGATTGACAACTTAAATTTCAACCAAACCACATGTGGGTAAGTTGTAATTAGCCCAATTAAAAATATATTGTAAAACATGAGCATATTAACTTTTTAGTTTTTGAATTTTAGTTCTAATATATGGAAGTGCAAGTAAAAATTGATTATAGGAATGGGTCTTTATTTTTTTAGCTAAATTTGGGAATGGGTCATGATTCTTGTTTAGGACTCCTTCTGGGTATAATGTACAAATCCATTCGGAGATCCATATATTACTCTAAATCCAAAAACTGAAAAATTCAAAGAAAATTAAAGCCAAGGTTAATCCTATAGCATAAACCAACCCCAGATCCTACTGAAATGCCACATTAAGTAATTTCTCAGCTTAAACCTTGTGTTTATTTTTTAAGCTTCATCCATAACCAATTAACCCATAAGTGAAAATTATAAAGTGAACACATTTCTCGCGTGGGTTTTAACTTTTTATAACAGAACACAGGCAAATCCACAAAAGCCCCAACACACAATTTTCTAACATTTGCACATAATTATTATTATTTTTTTTAAAGGAGAAGGCAAAATCCTAGAAAATAAATTGTAAAACTAAAACATGAGTATTTAACTTTTTAGTTGTTAAATTGGAGTTCAAATATACGGACGCCCAAGAAAAATTTGATTTTGGGGATTGGCCTCTCTTTTTTTTTTTTACTTTTTTTTTCTGGATTTGTTAATGGGTCATCGTTATTCTTGTTTAAGACTCAGGGTCTGGGTATAATGTGAGAATCCATTCGGAGATCCATACATTACTCATTTACTCTGAACCCAAAACCTGAAAAATTCGAAGAAAATTAAGGCCAAGGTTAATCCTACAGCTTAAACCAACCATAGGTCCAATTGAAATGCCACCCTTAAGTAATTTCTTAACTTATAGATTGTGTTTATTTCTTGAGCTTCATCCATAAGCTAAAATTAAAAAAGCAAACACATTTCTCAAGTGGGTATTTACTTTTTATAACAACACACACAGACAAATCCAAAAAAGCCCATAATTTTTGTTTTTTTAAAGAGCAAAATCCAATAAAAGAAAAGAGTTTTAGAACAAGAAAAAGAAAAGGTGCTCAGAATATTATGAATGGATGAGTAAGATATCCTCATGTTAATATCAGATTAACGAGATTTTATATATAAACTCATCATCATCGCACCTTCTCCTTCTTAGTACAAACAAAAAAAACACATTAAAAGACCAATCAACAACAACAGCTGTTTCTGTGTGTGAATGTGAGAGAAACAGAGAGAAACAGAGAGAGATCTACAATCGTTAAACCAGAAAACAGAGTTTTAAAGAGTAGGGTTTGCCATCTGTTTTATAGCCATATGATCTCACAGAATTACAGAAATAGCCTCGCGAAGGTCTGGATAAGACCACAACAGAAGCCCATTCTCGAAGACCCATTTTATTAGATATCATGATAAAGAATAATAAGACTTAATAATCCATTGGTAGGCCCAACAATTGGATTTAGAAGAATGAGAGTGTGGCCCAAAATTTGATAGGTTTCCAATTGAAAAAAAAAAAAAAAAAAAAAATCTCAAAAAAAAGAGAGAAGCAATTAAAAATAATGAGTATCACCCTTAAAAATTTTATGTGAGTAATGAGTATTAGTTTAATAATTTTTCTTTTTAAGATGATCAGTTTAATCAATTTACCTTTGGACGATTCTAGAAAATAAAATAAAAATAAAAACCTTTGGACATATATATATATATATATATATTGGTTATCAATTTAAATCCATATATGTTCAATTTGATGAATTAACCCTTTGCACATTATATTCTACCACACTCTAGCATTTTGGTGTGCCAAAAAGCATTTTTTTTAAGCACACTGAATGCTAATGCTTTTAAGCATTTTTTTGGTGTGCCAAAAAGCAATTTTATAGTCATCAAACAAGAAATTTGAGTTAACTCAAATTTCTTGTTTGATGACTATAAAATTTATCAATTGAGTTAATTAAAACTCATAAATTCAACAAAAGATATTTTATTTTTATTTTTTATAATTAGATTTTTTTTTGAGGGAATTATAATTAGATAGTTCAAATAGAAGATATTGGTTATAGGTTTTCATGCGATGACTCGCCAATATTGGTTTCTAGAGGTGAAGACCCACCACCGACCGTCATTGGTATCAAGCAGGCTAGTTTTTGAGTCCACCGAAACAGTTTTGGGCGAGTGGGTTGGTTGGCAGATCTGGTTGTACACCCCTAGAAATTTGTAAAAACCGAAAGACAAAATAACTCTCAAAGTCCTCTTATCTTAACCAAAAAAATAAAATAGAAGGCAAGACCTCCATCCAATGCACTAAACACAAAAAATACGATAGAAAATTCCTATTTTATGCTAGATGGGTTAAGAGATCAACACATATTATGGACACAAAGATCAACATATATATTTCACAAAAAAAGAAAAGAAAAAAAGATCAACATATATTATGGACACAATATATGTCGCGTCCATTGTTCTAATGCCATGGACACGAGCTCGAGCTAAACCAACAAAAAGAAAAAGTTACGGAAATTGCAGTGGTATACAGTCAAATTAAGCGAAAGAAAATCAGCTTTCTTCACCTAATTCTTCCCTAGTGATGTGCCAACAAGCAAGGAATACTGGAATAGAGCAAGAACATCTAAAAGGCCGCCTCAAAAGATTAAAAAATATAGATGGTTCTTGAATTCTTTAGTGGTCCTTCAATTCCAAAAGTCAATTTACCACATCATCTAATAATGGTTTTTCTTATAAAAACAGAATAATCAATTGGTAATTAAAACCAAGCTTTTCTCTTATCAGAAAAAATAAAACCAAGCTTTTCTTAATTTTAAGCAGGCCAAGACTACATATCTGGGTTTGAGAATTTAAAATTACGGGATTTGGAAAGGAAATTTCTATAAAGAAACTTTGAAATTTTTGTTCTAACAAAAACATCTGTCCAATAAAAAGATACTGATAATGTTGAAAAATCAGTGGGCCAAGCTTTGACAACAACTTTGTAACCTGAAAAGAAAAGAATGATCAAAGGGGATTGGGGTGAGCTAACCAAAGACCCTCCAATGACTAAGCTAGTTTTTTTTCTCCCAAGGGATAAATATGGAGAGCGTATAATTGGATTAACATACTTGCGTTTGTTGAAGGTGGATCCCTTTCTATAGAGGATTTGGAGTAGGTCTACTTATTTGGTTCCACTAACATCATGGGGATTGCATGGATTTCGTGGAGTATTGCATGAGAGACAAGTGGACTTAGCAAAATGTGGGAGATAACTTTGAGGAGTTCATCCAACGTTTAGGAAACTGAAATTTAGTTACTCATATTGAGTAATCAGAATGTTTCATATTTTTCTAAGTGTTTATACTCGTCTACACCTCAGGCTGGTATGGACGAATATATTGGATTGTCAGGCTGAAATTTAGTCTCTCTAATTTCTCCTTTAGGGTTCATCTTGGACATTGGTAGGTTTAGACAATCCTTATGAATGAACTAAACTTTGTATTTTACCATTAGATATTAAGTAAGGTTGTAACCCCTTACTTAATAAAATAAATATCATTACATATTTTGAAAATCTAACGGTTAAATTTCATGTTTTTTACGCTCTTAATATACATATCAAATTTTGTGTCAATTGAATATTATTTACTATATGATCTATAAGCTTATATTTTATATATAATTTTAAACTAGAAAAACTTGCAATATAAACAATTTGTTGATGACATAGCTATTAATCTTTAATTTTCTAAAAATTTTGCAAGCATAGAGGATATAAGAAGAAAATATAATTTAATAATGAATTTGTCCAAATTCAACTCCAATAAAAAGATACTTAATTAAGGTTGTAATCTTATGCTATAATTAATTTTGTAGCTAAACTTAATCTTTATATTTAATCATTACAAATCCACGTTAAATGAGTGATTGTTTTCCTTCTTAAAAAAAAAAAATATATATATATATATATATATATTTTTTCGATAGTACCTGTGCCAGACATCATTGGTTGGTTTTAAGTTACGTTTATTCTTCTTTTTCTTGGATAAAACTTCTTTTTTCGATTCAGATCATTGAGCATCATAACCATGAGTCAAATAAAAGCCTTTTTTGCGTTATACAATTGGTTGTCTTCTAGTGTGCAATGTATCAGAAATATAATTGTGCACGTAATGCGTGTACCTGAAACGACATGGCGGAGCAATAAAACTACTAACGTAGTTTCGGAATTTCAAAGGTGGCTGACAAATCCAAGTTGCTCTTTTTAAGGAGACTAGTTCAAGTCCACAAAGCTCTGTTCAAGGTGTTGAAGCTCAAAAATTCACAAGAATTTTATTAGTCAAATTAATTTGATAATTAATTAGGTACATTAATATGATTTAGTGGGAGTTTCAATATTCATTATTGGATATTAAATTTGATGGGTTGGAGTTACATATATTAATGGTGGATTATATAAAAAGTTTTTGAGCTTGTTAATTTTTTTTTTTAAAGAAAAGTTAACGGATACCATAACCATATTGGTTTGTTAAATATTTTTAAAAACTTTTTTATAAAAAAAAAATTAATAATTTATTAATAAATACCTAATTGAACAACTTTCCTTAAGTTCATATTAATAATGGATTAGATAGAGAGTTTCTGAGGCTGTTAATTTTCCTTAATAAAATATGACCATTAACTCATCTGGATATGACTCAAGCTCTACTCCAATACATTTTAACCAATTAGTCACTACACTTATAAATAATTAATTAAGGAGTACTCTCTCTCTTTATCAATGTAAAATTCCATATTTGATTAACTCATGATTATCTTTGGTATTAACTCTCTCACATCCTTACAATTAGTTTGCCAACTTTTAATTTAAATAAATCATTTAAAATTTTTTTCTGATAAGAAAATCATTTAATATTTAAATGCTATAACGCTCAATCATGTAAATGAAATGTATAAGTTTGAGGTAGAAACTTGTTTGTTTAGGTCACCATGAAATGTAACACGTAGAGTGCTTTCTCAGACACACCTTTCTTTTCTTTTTTTTTGTTGAATAACAAAGACAGACGCTTGATTAGTGCATTAGAAGCGTAATATCTGCAAGTAAGGTTGGATAAACACACTAATTCTTACGTGAAGATCCTGATCTTTGAACTTCAACTATAAGAAATCGGCCATGGCTGGCCACCAATGTGTTGACCTTCACTTTGGGATGGCCATATAATAAG
Organism: Quercus gilva; assembly: GCA_023621385.1. Classification (NCBI taxonomy): domain Eukaryota; kingdom Viridiplantae; phylum Streptophyta; class Magnoliopsida; order Fagales; family Fagaceae; genus Quercus; species Quercus gilva. Next base: position 49,304,405 of record CM042483.1, read on the forward strand.
GCCATAGCCATTATCGTCAAGTGTGTCCCAAGAATAGCATTGCTTCATATCCTCACTAAAACCATAGTTTAATGCAACTTTTTTATACTTTGCACCCCCATCGAGACGAAAAAAAGTAATCACATGCGCACATGGGTGCTATGGCAATGAAGATTTATAATGGTTATGCTTTTGCAGTCTTGTTTGCAATAGTTGTTTTTGGTTCTTTCATGGCTAATTCAGCAACCACAGGCACCATGGACATGTCTACAGCCATTCTCATAAGGGTGGATCAATCAGGCAATGGAGATTTTAAGAAGATACAAGATGCAATTGATGCAGTTCCATCTAATAACTCAGAATTGTATTTCATTTGGGTTAAGCCAGGGACATACAGGTCTGTGTGTGGCTGTACTATATAAATGATGGTTCATTGGTTTATCTATGTTTAACTGGACTATTATTATCTTTTGCATGTATGGTTAAGCAGGGAAAAACTTCAAGTGCCTGCGGATAAACCCTTCATAACATTGAGAGGCACACTGGCCTCTAACACCATCATAACATGGGGTGACACTGGGGAGATAATTCAATCTGCAACACTCTCCGTATTTGCTTCTGACTTTGTCGCACGATCTCTCACTATTCAGGTATGTGTTTGCGCTTATGTCTACAATGTCTTCGATGCAATAATTATATATCATCCTTTTAACAATATTTTAATCTCATAATTGTGTAGACCTACATACCAGGAGAGAGATGTTGTATACGTTAGATGCATGAGAACATAAATCATTCATTATAGGCAAACAATAAAGTTTGTCTGTGACTTCTTATTTTTATAGGGAACATCTAAATATGATCAATGTGATATGTGAGTCCCCTTTCATGCAGGTCCTTCGGAACCTGCCCAAGAAATATAGATTTCATACATGATCATGGAAGATTATCAATAAAAACACTTTACTATTTTCTTCAATTATATTGAATTACAACATCAAAACAATTCAAGTCATATACTTGCAGTACTGGATATCTCATTCAGATTAATCACTCCATGAATAATATTTTGGATTTAAAATAAGTCTTCTGCAAATATTACTTTGTAATTTGTAGGTGTGTATCTCTAATTTGAAAGGCTTAGTTAGTGGAAACTTGAGAAATCGGCAATTGTACTAAAAACTTAAAACATGTGGGAAAAATGATGAATTTAATCATTTAATCACTATTCCAATACCAACCTCGTATATGTGGTGGGTTAAAGGTTTAGACTTCCTTTTGTGAAGCTCAACATATGAGATTTTTTACTCTTTAAATGGGAGATAAGGCAAAAATAGAATTTAAACTTAGGACTACCTACAATGATATTATGATAAATTATTTGGCTGTTTCAAAAGTTTAAACCTTTAGGGCTTGTTTGAATTTTTTTTGGGGGGGGGAGGAGGAGAGACTAAAGTCTAATTTCCAGTCAACTTTACTCTACTCTCTTTTGCTCTCCCTTAATCCAAAAGGATCATTAGAAAATAATAAATGTAATCATTTAACTATTATTTAACTGAACTATTCTAATTTGTGTTAATTTACATTTGGATTTAAGGATTTAAAATCTAACAACTTATGATAGCTAGCCTGATATGAATTTCAACAACATATGATAGCTAGATTTCAGCTTTAAGAATTTACTACAGCAAAAATATTTATGAATTTGAAATAACATCTTACACTTAACCATGGTAAATCTCTATATTAATACCATCTATTCATGAATTTCATCAATACTAGAAAAAAAAATTTGTACCTTTTAGTACATTATTCATTTCATTTAAACTAAAACTTGATCCAAATTCTTGTTTTCAAACAACTCCATCCAAATGAACAGCCAATTCTATGGAACTCTGTATATTTTTTGCATACTAATAAGCAGTTTAATTTTAATTTTGTTTGTATTTTTATTTTTCTATACAGAATACGTTTGGGACATCAGGAAAAGCTGTTGCTCTTAGGGTAGAGGGAGACAGAGTTGCATTCTATGGTTGCAAGATTCTTTCGTATCAAGATACTCTCCTGGATGATGCTGGTAGACACTATTACAGCAACTGCTATATAGAAGGAGCCACTGATTTCATATGTGGAAATGCTGCCTCCCTCTTTGAAGTGAGCATTTCCCTTTAATTAACTCACAAGGAAATTAAACCCCATGGCGTGTAACTCATATAATATTTTGAATTTGCTACGTACACGGAGAACTTGATGTAGATTTTGTGTCCATGCATGCAGAGGTGCCATCTTCATTCTCTCTCAACTGTAGATGGGGCTATAACTGCTCAACATAGGAATTCACCATCAGAGGACACTGGCTTTACCTTCTTGGGTTGTAAGATCACTGGTGTAGGAACTGCTCTCCTTGGAAGACCATGGGGTCCTTACTCTAGGGTGGTCTTTGCACTAACTTACATGTCCAGTGTGGTTGTGCCACAGGGCTGGGATGACTGGGGAGATCAAAGCAAGCAAAGGTATATGATCAATGTACATATATAGTGGGATTAACTCCCATTTATAGTTGAGCTTATATAACACAATATAATTCATCTTCTTCTTTCAAATTTTAAAGCTATTAAAAAAAAATGATAAGTTTAATCATTTTAAGGCAAATTATTGTTTCACACTCTCAATGTCCAAACTCCACAGTTCATACACAGCCGCCATCAGTTTGAAAAATATAGATATATACCAAATGTCCACATTTTATAAATGGTTGTCTAGTATATATGGAGTGTGGACATTATGAGTGTGAGATAATCATTGCCCTTATTTTAACACTTTCTCTCATGTGAAATCGTATGCCCCGTGTAAGTTAAATCCAATAAGAAATATTAAATTTAATCATTTAAATATTGTAACACTTTAACCATGTGAGCTAAGGCTACCATTTAACAAGTGCAAGTGAAATCCAAACACATGCGATTTTAGCATTTTAAGTGAGAGGTAGAGTAAAAATTATAAAGTAAAAATATAATTTAAACTCAAGATAGGGTTTAAATTAAACTCATTACCGCTTACTCTGATACCATAATAAACTACTAATTGTACTAAAAGATTTAGCTATTAAGAAATGATGATGATTTTTTTTTAAAACCATTATTCAAACACCGAAATTTATTTATTTATTTATATAATAATCTTGTTACTAGCCAGTATTCTATTTCTAACACGTTTCACGTTTTTTTTTTTTTTTTTTTGGGTACAACAGCACTGTGTACTATGGTGAGTACCAGTGTTATGGTCCAGGAGCCAATAGAGCGAAGAGGGTTGGATGGTCAAAGAGTCTATCAAACCAAGAGGCTACACCCTTCTTGACAAAGGACATGATTGGAGGGCAAGGTTGGCTTAGACCTTCACCAACTCACTTCAAGAGAGGCTCTACCATTGTCAAAGCGAATGTTCCTTGAAATAACTAGCATACCACAATACATCTCATAAATTATTTGGCTGATTCTCCAAGAACATTCAAGATCTTTATTATTTATTCTTTGTAATTTACATTTACATTTAATTTGATTCTAAATTCCTTTATAAACACTGCTCTTTATAGGAGACAGCATGAATGTACAGCTACGTTTTCAATTATAAATCAAAAGTACAATTCTTTCTTTATTCTTTTTATCTTGTTCTTCTTCCCCTTCTTTTGTGATGAATAAGGAAGATAAAAGTTCTGTAAATAATGACTATTTACTTAGTTACATTTTTATCTCACTTATTGCAAGTTGGCTAATTAGTGTGCCTTATGTTAGGATTAATCAAGTTACAATTAAGGGTCCTCATAATTGTTTATATAGCCTAAATCAACCTAGTAAAAGCCCAATTACTCAATATGTGTTCACATGACACAGTCATCTATCCAATGCAACACGTTCACGTCTAAAATTTGAACCATTTACTAAGCTTACCAAACAAGTCCCTCCCGGACAATCAAGGCAAAAAGTACAGAAACAAAAGTACATTCATGAAGTAAATTAAATAGTTAAAGTATGAACACTTTTCCTTAACGGTTAAGCTCGGATGGTCACGTTTGGCCCTATTTAGCTCTCATGCTCATTCTGTATTATTTTAAATAAAAATATGAGGTCTTTCAACTCCTACTGTTCCCTATCAGTATTTTGCTTAGAAGCTTTCAATATGCAACCTCTGCAGTCTCTGCCTAATTCAACAACAACACCTTCCTCTCCTCCTTTAGCAAACTGATAACTGGACTATTACCCTATATTCATCCCTATAGATACTTTAGACCTTGACCCTCATATTTCATCCAAACATACTTCACAGCATTCAAATATTTAGGCAACATTTATGGAGAACCGCCAAAATTTCCCCCTCGTTCCTTTCTTTTACTTCTTTTGCTTACTTGGGTTTGTTTTTATTCAAGCCGAAGCTGCTGTAAAGAAGTACCAGTTTGATGTAAGCATTTGACACTAGAAACTTTATGTAAACTTTGGTGTATCCTCTATATATGATGGTTTTCTTTTCTGGTTTTTCAGATTCAAGTGAGGAATGTCAGCAGGTTGTGCCATGCCAAGCCAATTGTCACAGTTAATGGGATGTTCCCAGGGCCTACAGTTTATGTTAGAGAAGGTGACAGAGTTCTAGTAAATGTGACCAACTCTGCCCAATATAACATGTCCATTCATTGGTAAGACACGCATAACATGCTCTATTGGAAAAACTTTCATTTCATGAAAAGTTTCAATATGGTTTTGTTAACGAAACATATGGCATTATTTGCAGGCATGGTTTAAAGCAATATCGAAATGGCTGGGCAGATGGACCAGCATATATAACACAATGTCCAATCAAGACAGGGAACAGTTACGTATATGATTTTCATGTGACGGGGCAAAGAGGAACACTCTGGTGGCATGCACATATCTTTTGGCTAAGGGCCACTGTCTATGGTGCAATTGTCGTCATGCCAAAACGAGGGACTCCGTTTCCTTTCCCTCAGCCTGAGAGAGAAGAAAATATCCTCCTAGGTGAGTTAGACTAATAAGTCTGCAATGATGTCCTTTCATTTCTAGTGTAAAAAAAAAAATGCATTGCTATAACTTTTGTAAATTTTGTAGGCGAATGGTGGAACAAAGATGTTGAAGCACTTGTTAAACAAGGGAACAAGTTAGGATTGCCACCTAACTTGTCCGATGCACATACCATTAATGGAAAGCCAGGGCCACTCTTTCCATGTTCTGATAAACGTAAGCCAAATCAGTTTGAAGGCTGGAAGTCTATCAAAATTACATCTTTACATCACTAGATTCACTTTTCAGGAAGTTTTGGGTGCCACTATTTCAATGTGCCTTTAAATGCACTTTCCCATTTTTGTTTTCTTATTCTTCTTTTTCTTAATCTTTTTTTTTTTTTTTTCTTCTTTTTGAGATAATTTTTCTTTCTTTTTCAGACACCTTTGCAATGGAGGTTGAACAAGGAAAGTCATACCTCTTGAGAATAATCAATGCTGCACTTAATGATGAGCTTTTCTTTGCCATTGCTGGCCATAACCTGACAGTTGTAGAGGTTGATGCAGTGTATGCCAAACCCTTCACAACTCAAGCAATACTGATAGCACCAGGACAGACCACAAATGTTCTTGTTCAAGCCTCCCAAGTTCCAAGCAGATATTTTATGGCTGCTAGGCCTTTCATGGATGCACCACTTTCCATTGACAACAAAACTGCCACAGCAATACTACAATACAAAGGCATTCCAAACACTGTACTCCCAATCCTTCCCCAATTGCCAGCACCCAATGACACAACTTTTGCACTAAGCTACAATGCCAAACTTCGAAGCCTCAATTCTCCTCAGTTCCCAGCAAATGTTCCACTCAAAGTTGACCGACATCTCTTTTACACAATTGGTCTGGGAATAAATCCTTGTCCAACTTGTCTAAATGGAACACAACTCACTGCTTCCTTAAACAACATCACCTTTGTAATGCCCCAAATAGGCCTTCTTCAAGCTCACTATTTCAACATCAAGGGGGTGTTTAGAACAGATTTCCCAGACCGCCCTCCAACTCCTTTCAATTATACTGGTGCACCACTCACTGCCAACCTTGGCACTAAGCTTGGCACCCGGCTTAGCAAGGTTGCTTTTAATTCAACAGTGGAGTTGGTCTTGCAAGACACAAATCTTCTGAGTGTTGAGTCCCATCCATTCCATCTTCATGGTTACAATTTTTTTGTTGTTGGGACTGGAGTTGGGAACTTTAACCCTTCAAAAGATCCAGCCAAATTTAACTTGGTAGATCCTCCTGAAAGAAACACAGTTGGGGTTCCGACAGGTGGTTGGACTGCCATAAGGTTCAGGGCCGATAATCCAGGTATGTCCAACAACATAACCAAATAGCATACTGCATTGAAAGTTCATTAAATAAGCAACAATAATTTTCAATCAGAATGTGCTTTTTTTTCCTTAAAATCTAAAACTTGTAAATAATCTTTCATATGGTGTTTGGCCATTGAGTAGGTGTGTGGTTCATGCACTGTCATCTGGAGCTTCACATTAGCTGGGGTTTAAAGACAGCATTTGTGGTGGAGAATGGAAAAGGTCCTCATCAATCTGTTCTGCCTCCACCTAAGGACCTTCCTCCTTGTTAGCTGATTGAAACTCCTGAGAATACTAAAGGGAAAATTAGGTGGTGACAATTTCTTGTGTTGAGAGATGAAATTAAAATTTGTATCAGACTCTTTTCAAGTTGTACCTTAAAACCTCACTTGTATACTCTAAATTCATTTGTCCATAAGGATTGGATGTTTTAGCTTCTTGGAGCTAAGAAAACCCTCTTATTGTACAATTGAAGTCATTGTTTGTAATGTCAGCTCATTTAATCATGGGAAAAAGTCATAAGCCCCTGCCATATTCCATTATTGGATTCAGTTTGCGTTATCTAAAATCCATTATGTCGGTAAGACTAAGTCTTTCCAAATTATTGACTTGGGTACTTGATTTTTTGCATTACTATTTACTAGTACTACTCTGAATTAAAAATGTTTTATCCTTTGGGCTTTTTGCTAATGTATGAACATTTAAATTTGTTTTTATACACTTGTAATGGAAGATAGATCCTTTAAATTAAAGCTAAGGGTTGACTACCTTCTAACATTTATGTCCCCGAAGTTTTGATGTTAGGGATCAAAGCTTTCAAGATATAAACTGAAGCATTTACTCCCTTACGAGTTGGAGGTTGTACCCAACTTGAAGTAAACCTATAAGTATAAAATTGCAACCTTATAATTCTTCAAATTGGTTTAAATCTTAATTTTAACTTGTCTTGCAACTTCCTCCTTAAGATTTGATCATTTTTAAGTTTTTTTTTTTTTCTACGTTTGGATTAACCTATTGTTGGTTTGTGGATTTCTTGAAACTTGAAAGTGATTGAAACACATTTTTTGTGGATGCCTTCTAATGCAGTATGATTTTAGAGATGCAGCAGGACTCAGAAAAGAGGTTGGAATGGTATCATCTTATCTAGTGGTGGAGCTATGAATTTTTTCTACCGGCCAAACTAAATATAAAAGGAAAATTAAGGAAAAAAAATCATTTTGACTAAAAAATGTTTTATTTCATAAATTAATATTAACTCAACAAAATTGTGTTCTGAACCAATTTATCAACTGATGTATAGATTGAATGGTTACAAATTTGTAAAACTCATAGACAGCCGCCAGATGTTGATCAATCAGCGAGCCTTTTGAAGTATGGTCAGGACATGGCAGCCAGTCTCATGAGATCAGATAGAGCTAGACCTCAATCAACCTATAGAAGAAAGCATGGAGTTGGAGCATCATGTTGATCAAGTGCTAGTTACTAAACAAGAAAAAGTTGAATTGGTGGAGAGGCATGGCATTCAATCTTGTCCCATTGAAGTGGACCTTAATGAATTCTATGATTTTTCTATGCATAATTTTGTGAATTCTATGCATAATTTTCCCTTTTTTTTTTCATTACTAAGAATTATGTTTTGTATAGGATTCAAAGTTTGGTTATATTCTTTTATGATAGTGAATAGTTTTTATGTACTGGATTGTACTATTATAACTAGATGCACTATGCATGCGTGCGCACACACATTTCATTAGACAATTTCTAGTTATATTTGTATTCTATTCCAAGTCTCCATACAGCATGTCCTTGTGTGGGCATTTTGATTAAGAAATTATTCTTACCTTGATTAATTTGACTGGAATAATGTAACCTGCAAAATATGCTGGTTTTGGGATGGTTTTAATTGTCTCCTTGTTTGAGCACACCTTCCATTTGCATTGCTAATATTTCATCCAATAATAAGTTCTGTGAACTTTAATTTCAAATTAATAGCAGGATGAGAGATATGCCTAAAAATATTTAGGCATTAACATTATTGAGTCAAGCATTGGTATGCTTTGTCCTTGATTGTGTAATATGCAAGAAGTAGACAATCATTAATTCTTGGGTCAAATTGGCATTACTGCATTGGTCATACTAGGTGCAAAACATATCATTCTAAGTATGATATCAGTTTTGCAGAGCTGACAATATAATTTTTCCTGATAATTTTTCATTTTTTCATCTTTAAATACTAAAATCCTTGTCGAAGGACTTTGAGAGCTCTTTTTTCCATTCACAATATTATGATAAGAATTTTTTTTCTTAAGTCATCTAATCACACTAATCTCCTACCATATTTCAATGAAACTACTTTCTTCTTGTTGGTGTGTGTTCCAAACTCTTCTATATATTATTCAATTGTCAAAGTTGTTGGAGAAGAAAACAAAAGGAAAGAAAAGAGAGAGCAAGATTCAGTGAAGAAGAAAATAAGTGGGAGACAGCAACAATGCTTCTTCAGAAAACTAAGAAAAAAGGAGAGTTAAGAGTTAGGCGAGTGAGAAAGAAAAAGCAAAAGAAATTAATAAAGAAAGAGAGGTAAAACAAGCTGAAAAATGAGGTAAATCTCCACATCAAAGATGATCAAGTTAAATTTTCATGGGTTGTAAAGATCTGTTTTCTTTTGCTCTCTCCTCCCCTTGGTTCTAGTCCTCTTCTTCTCCCACATTTTTCTTTTGTGCTATCTGCAATCTTTGGTTTGGGCTATCTGTAATTGCAAGTAAGGAAAGGCTCACTAAAGGGTTGTTCTTGAATCTACACGACTGGAAATGCATCAATCTCAAAGATTGTTACTATAGCCTAATCTTGGGGGTTGTTCAGCCAAGAGAGCCAATCACACCGAGTTATACTTCAAGTCGCACGAATCAACTTTTAAGAACAATGCTATCGCATGATTCTATAGCTTTGTGAGATCGTTCTAAACTTTCTTTTTAAATTTCTGTTTTTGCTAATTTCTTTATTGTTGAATCAAAATTTGTTTTTTCATTGCTATATTTTCCAACACTACTTAAGTCAAGACATTATTTGGTTGCTTCCTATAATAACATATATAATGAAATAAATAGAAAAGTAAGTGTTTTTAAAGTGTCCACATCAAAATATATTCTATTCTTGACTTTGTAGAATTTTCCATGCTACACGTCTGAAATGAAATCTGAATGATAAACACGCTTTTTGTTTGGATCTTCATCTGTCATCATCATGAGTCAAATTTTTTTCAAGCAACCATTAGTGAATGCTGCAGTCCTTTTCCACTATCATTTTTTGAGAAGCATTCTCTATTCCTATATATATATTGTCATATGCCATTTTTAGTGAGCTTGAGTTTCCTGCAATCCTGCTACTGCTACCATTGGTGAGAGGTCCTCCTCTTTAAACAAGTCTAACAATGCAAGTGTCTGCCATAGATTCAAATTGAAACATAATGATATTGTGCCAAGTGGAAATGATTAAGGCATGTAACAAAAAGTTATTGGCATGTATCAATCTCATTTTTTTTTTTTTAAGAATGTACTAATGTGGGCATGTGACAGTTTTTGATTCTAAGGATGCAGGCAAGGCTAGAAGCTTACCTCAGGCACAGAGAGCTGCAATCGGAACTTTGGGCCATCATAGTGGTGCAATATTGGCCTAAATGCATCTTCTTCTAATGGTTTGCATTTCTTCTTGATTTGAATTCTAACCTGAAATGAAGTCAGATATTAACAATGTCATTCCTTTGAAGTTCTAATTCACAAAGAGAAGGTAAAAGAGAATGTATTGATCACATCACCAGTCTTTTTTACCTGTGCTGGAAATCTTGATTCTCCTTTGAACTTCTTGTCTTCCCACGCTGTTGGGTCTATGTTAGACCCTCCAAAACTCATTGCCTTTTTTCATTTCAAATAAAATAAAAGTTACTCAAAAGAAGAAAAAAAAAGTGTATATAATTGTGACTTAATTTAGCTTTTTAAATATTTCTAGGCTCAGTCAAATGGTTGAGAGCAGAGGCCCTTGTAATGAAGGTTTGTAGCATTCATAGTTCATACCTGGAATACTCCATGCAGCTGGTGTGAAGTGTAGTTATAAAGAAAAAGGGGTATTCCAGGGGTTATTGCCCTAACAGAATCCTTATATTTCTGAGGTAAGCCTGCAAACAGAATTGCATTAGTAATTAGAAAGAGAGTAAGGACACATTAATTCTATTTTTCTATATTGTCATAGCTTAATACAAAATAATACTACTAATAAGTATCATTCTTCTAACTTTGAACCAAATCCATAAGCGATGTTTAGAAACATCTCATGAAGTTTAAATCAATGAAATATCTAACAGAACAATGACAAGAAGATTAGAGAAATTACCGAAGAGTTGGCGGTGGAGATCCTCTTGCATTGTCTCATTGTTACAGACAAAAATGAAGCCTCCCAAGACCTCATTCCTAGGCAGCATCTCAGCAGAGGGCAGAGTCTTATACCACTTATCAGGCTGCTGCCCATGAAAAGGATGATGAATTTTCATCTGAGAATATTTCAGTGACAGATCTAAAAAATTAATCTTTCTACAGGGATCATCACCATCTATGTTTGCATATCTTTCTGCCATTCGCACTTCGTTGTCAAATGCAAGTCTTGATGCAGCTGAGCTCCATCTGTGGTAATCATCTGTAGTGGCTACTACTTGATGGAATTGGAATTCAGTACCAAATTGCCATAGAGAGCTTCCATTAGTAGTTTTGCTTGTGTTAGTACTATTCACAATTGACATATTGTTTGGGGTATGTGAGAGAGAGAGAGAGAGAGAGAGAGAGAGAGTTTTGTACTCTTGCTGTCAAGAAATGAATGACCTTTGGCACCTTATAAAGATCTTCATGAGGTACACTTTATTTGGATGGACATAACAGACTTTTGGTAGGGCATTTTTCCCATCTTTTTAATCTTTTGCCAGAGTTTGAACCAAGAGCCCGCCATTGCACTCTATAAAGTCATATAATGTCATTGTCATTTGATTTTGAAATCTCCCTCCTACCATCTTATAAAGGCTATTAAAGCTGTCCGGGGTCCACGTTCTCACACTTTAATTATAGACATAGACAATTTGAAACTACAGTAACAAAAAGTTAACATCTCTCTACAATGATGCACAACAGTTCTCATCAACCGAAGATCAATTTTCATATAGTTACTTAAAATTTAAAAATGCCACTCATGATAGCAAGCCTCCCTTATGTGCTGTTTTAGAGGAACAGAAAACTGCCTCTTCAAAGGTCGGTCATAACAAATCCTACATGTATCCGGAGATGTAGCAATGGTTCAGTCCAAGTAAAACATAGAAAAATGACTGAAATAGATTATACTGCTAGATGAAAAGAACAAAATTTGTACAATAATGGCAATGAAATTATTTGTAAGCATTATTGAGACCACTGCACAAGGCTACACACCCGGCAAGTACCAGTTTTAAACAACAATTTTTTTTTTTTTTTTTAATCCTAATTAAACGAAGTTAAATTCCCTATAGATTCTACAATTCAACTTAAAGCACCATATCTTAGAGGCGGCCACAGTCATAGTGAGAATGAGCAGTGGGGTCACTAAAGAGAACCTTCATTAGGATGTTACATACAAATCTCACTAGCAATGGTGGATTTTTTATTAGTAAACCAGTTAGATAAGTTTGTGTTGACAATCGCACCAATCTCATCCTCCGTTCTTTCACATATTGATCCAATGCTTCTCCAACTTTGTGCGCTATCACCAGGCTTCCATTGGTCTTAATATCAATTTCATGCCTCTTTTGTGCCAAGCATCTTGCTAAGATGATTGCATCTGCTGAGCCACCCTGTGCCAAGAATGGACCCATGACATGCATGGCATCTCCAGCCACTGTCACTGTTCCTTTTCTAAAACTTTCTTGTAGTATGTCCCATGGTGCATGATATCTCAAGCGTGCAAGAGAGAGAGAGTCTCGGTCACTGTGTTTTACCATGTCTAACATTTCTGTAGGGAAGCCTTTAATTGTTTCAAGAGTCGGTTGTTGAAGGAGCTCTGGATCCTTTGCAACCACATCTGTTCATATAATTTCTCTCAGAAAAAAAAACATATGTTCATATAATAAATAAACACTGCTGTGAAAATTCAAGCCTGCTGCCACAGTAACAACAGAATTACTGGAAAGCAAGTAACATATTAGCACTGCAGGGGAAATATCATTAAATTTAATTCCTAATAATATGCATATTACTTTGAGATTATATAGGAACACTTATAACCTTAATCACAGATTTTTTTGGATTGTGATTGTCTTGACAATTGGACCTTGACTGTCAACAGCTGGAGCATTTGGGAACAAAATGCAGGTTTGGCTCAAAACTACAAATCAACAAAGCTGCTTCCATTCCTCTACTACAGAATGTATAGCAGACTGTGGGGTTGCTGCCTAATTATTACTTGATCTTAGATATTCATATCAAAGGAATTTTCTTGTTATTAAATTAGTTCAAAATGAGGATGTGAAAAAATGAAGATTATGTACACTTTATATCTTGTTAGGCACTGACAGGGTGATGCCTTTTAAAGTTTACTTGCTGTGCCTATCAACACTACAACTCTCAAATTCTTAAACTTACTGGCTCGCTAGAAACTATCAAAATACAAAATTAAATGTACAGACTGGCATGGTTGTCACCACCTAGCTCATGCGAAATTCCAGGGTGGTGCAATGTAGTTTTTACCTTTTTTAACTATACAACTTTCAAATGGAAAATTGCTGAAGATTTAGGATCTTAGCAATATTAGTGAAAAATACAAAGAAAAGAGAAATATCAACACAAAGATTTATGTGGTTTGACAGTATGCCTACATCCACGAGCAACAAAAATCTTCACTTTCAATAAAGGGTTTCCAAAGACTTTATAGTACTTCCAAAGTAACCCCAGCCCAGTATATTGAAATTTCCCAATATATCCTTAACATACTTAGACTAGAGACCAATATTACTTCCAATTTAAAATATGAGTTACTATCTCTAACAATAATTTTTTGGAACATACATTGTAACCCTTGATTATGTGGATTGAATTGGATGAGTGTGTGTTGTGTGAACATGTAGTAGGTCCAACATTGGAGGTATACTAGGTTGATTTGGACTATATAAATGATTACAGGAAATTGCAAAAAGAAACAATATTAGAGCCTACCAGGTAATGCCATATGGCTTGGGGGCACTACCTGACGAGGATGTCAAGGATAGAATGGATTAGATTGTATCTGTGTGAGCTGTGTTGAACCCTATATTGGACTCAAACTAGATCAATGAGACCTACTTGTTACTTACTAGTTCTTTTGAGGTATACCACCAATGTAGATATCAAAATAATGCTTTCCTCAGGTTGTGACATGCATAAAGAAGCAACAGTTGAAGATAAGTTGTGTCATGTCATCTTAGAGTGTACCTTTTGGATTAGCTTTATGAGTCACAAACCAATAGACCAACTTATTGTCAATTGGGATCCTCCCAATGATACTATGATCTCCTCTGATTTGGGTATATTCATTTTTGAAATCATGACCACTTGGATATTCAGTGTAACCTCTAACTTCCGATAATGAGAAAAACTTTAGTGGTTTTAGCCCAAGAAAATCTGCAACCACGGAGTTGGCTCCATCACATCCAATCAAAACCTGCGATATGATTGGTAAAAGGTAAAAAATAATTTTCTTATTTAAGAAAAGCGATTAAACTCTCTCAAATTGTAGGTAAGGAGAGATTTTAAGTATATTATTTTCATCGTATATTTGTTATTACTTTAGGTCGTAGCAGTATAGCCAAGTTGACCGAGAATGCTTTAGATGGGTGTCTGAATTCAGAAGTAATATGCCAAAAAGTGGTGGCTATAAATTATTCTTGCTATAATATTTTCCAGAATTTGACCATCAGCCTCAAAAGAGCCTTCCATTGTTTAAAGCAATTGATTAACACAACTTAGGATTTGAGTTGCCTCAGCAATGTTTATGTACATTCTGGAGAAAGCTAGCACAAGTTTTTGGAAATGCTAAGAATTGTTTCTAGAAATTACATATTCAGGAAATTTCATTTTGACATTTTCACTGAGAAAATTTCTCATATTTTGTGATTGAACCTATGAGAACTGCAAAGTAATTTTAGTTGAGTTGTAGACCCAATTGAATTGGGGGAACTACACAGGGTATGTCATTTAATTTGATTGAACAAAATGATATAAATCCATCTGTCTAAACAAAATTAATGAAAGAATACCTTAGCCTTGATGGTACGTCCATTTTGGAGTTGAATAATTGAATAGGAAGAAAGTGGGTCCATTGTAATGGAGAGTACTTGGCATCCAAGGTGTATTGTGCCAGGAGGCAAGCTTTCTGCTAGGCTTGTAATAAGCTCACTTCGCCTCAAACATCGAATTTCCCCCATCCTGTAGACATCTTGAAAAATTGGTAATGATTTTTATTCCCCCTTTTAAAGGAGTTCTTGTGTATATTACATAGTTGAGTACGATAGGCTTTGAGTCTTCAATCAACTCTCTCGTCACACCATTCATGAATTTTTGTAACTTAAAAAAGTAGTCATTTTCTAATTGAATGGAATCAAGTGATGAAATATATTCAACATATCATAATATTTATTCTGCATCTGAAGAATATGGTCTTAGACACATATAAAGAAAAATAAATAAATTTGTGTTGCCAAGAGAAAAAAAAAAAAAAGGGAATGGTGTACTTGGAGCAACTAGTTGGAACTCAAGGCATTATCATTGTCATATCATTTGGTTTGAAAATTACTGAGCTGAAGTTCAGACAATTTTCAGATTTTCCCTCTGCACACACATTAAAGACATCTAAATTAGAAGCACATGAACTTACTCAATGGATATTTCTTGTTGCTGCCCATTAGCTAGACATATATCTTTCCCCCTGTGTTGAGCAGTATACATTAATATAAGAAAATATACAAATCCATACAACATATATATACATAGACTTGGATTTGAACTACTACTTCACTAATCTTTTTTCTTTTGTTAAGCTATGATTTGATATATGAAACATCTATCAAATAATAAAAAGAACATACCCTTGTATAGGGAGGGCAGTTAGCCTGAGGTTTGAAGCAACACCAAGCTGATGAAGAGCACACCAACCATTTGTCCTGATAGTGATACCTGCTCCTGTTGAACGCAGTGTCTCCGATTTTTCTAATACTACACTTTTTATACCCTTCCTATACAGTAACAGTATACACATTTCCATATTTCACTTTTCTTGTATTTTTTTTTTTTTTTTTTAATGTCTCAGAAGTTATAAGTTACTGAACATGGTTTAAGAAAGAAGTCAAGAAAAGAAGTGAATAGAATTAGTACCTATGAAGAGCAAGAGCAGTAGCAAGACCACAAATGCCACCACCAACTATGACAATCTCTATCTCCTCCATTTCATCCATTCTCCAGTTGCTGTAATTGTCTCTGTAAAGTCTTGATGAGGAAGATGGAGAAAAACCCTGTTTTTAGATCAAAGTCAACTGTCAACTGTCAACTGAAGTCAACACTCAATAACAATACATTGGGCGTGAAGTGGACAAGGGATGTACAGATGGGCTTGTGGTCATAATTGCATATATGGGCTTTCTTCTTACCCCACCGAAACACAAATAAGGAGTTCCTATTGGGCCACTTTGGCCTTGGTTTTGTAAAAAGAAAAGTTTTAGGATGGTGTGACCTTTGGGTAGTTTGGGAACATCTTATTTAATTGAAATTAAAATTTTTTTACAGAAAGTTTTATAAATAAAGATAAAAATTAGTTAAAATAGTATAATAAGATTTATAAATAGTGCCAAAAAATACAACAAGACCTCTAAATAGTAGTAAAAATAAGATAAATAGTAAAATAAGCTCAGTAAAACTCTAATGCCAAACGCACGCTTGGTGAGAATATAAATAGAGAGCAAAACTAAAAACACAATGAACAGCAAGGGTTGAACGTATAGAGCCGCTCACGACTACCTCTTTGGTTTTCATCTATGACAGTTAGTTTTATTTTATTTGTCTAGTTTAATGTTTAATATTTTACTTATTATGAGTAGCTAAATTTATAATTAAGGTTGAAGATGAAACCTTATTAAGGATTATTAGTATTTTTATGTAATTTAACTTTTCTCACAATAATTGTTCTTTAATGATTTAAATTGTTCTTACTTCATCATAATTGAATAAGATAAGATTCTAGATATGAGTTTAATCATGTTTTTCCCATGATTTAGGAATTATCTTAATTAATTGAGTGCTTGGTTTATTAATTTTTTATTTTAAAATTGGATATCTCTTGTGATTTATTTGTCAATAGATATAATTGATAATTTGATTTTATACCTTGGAAGCGAAGAGGAGCATACTTTAGATTTTTAAACATATTAATGGTAATATTTTCCATGATAGCAAGATTGATTTCTAGATTATCATGTAGTGGTTGGGAAAAATTAATGATCATGAATATATGCTGATATAAATTAACAAGGCGGATTCCAAAACCTTAATTCACTTCTCTAGATTGTTTAATCTCTTTACTGCTTTATTTTATATCTTCGCTTAGGTCAATTTCTTATTTAGTTTATTTAATTTCAAAACAACCAATTTTTATTAAACTAAATTGGGATTAATTTGGTTAAGGTTTAATTAATTTTCTTACATTTATACAAATCTCTGTGGGTTCGACCTTGTTCTTGTCAAACTATATTTCGATATGGTTCTTACACTTGTGAGTACTTTAAAATTTCACAACATTGACTAAACTTGGTAATCAATGCATACCTTCACTGACTTGTCACCTTTAGGATACAACCACCAAACAAATGTCGTATGCTTAGAGCAACCTTTGCACAAGTTGTTTAAGCCCAAAACTCCACCAGAAAGAACCTCATTCCTTGATATCTCTTTTTTTTAATGTATAAGAATACTTGTAATTGCTATAACTTGGATTGGGTCGGAGTGAGTCTTTTTATAGGCTCAATGGGCTTCACTAGGGGTGTGCATGGGTCGGGTTAAGTCGGATTAAAGAGATTTTTTGACCTAATCCACTATGGTGGGTCAAAAAAATTCAACTCAACCCAACCCAACTCAACCCACATGGGTCGGGTTCGGTCAGATTGAACCCATGGGTTGGACAAATTTATTATTATTATTATTATTATTATTATTATTATTATTATTATTATTATTAATAAATTGAGTAGAAAAAAATATAAATATAAATATTTTAAAAAAAATCCAAAGATTAGTATCAATATGACTCCTTAAAGGCAAACAATACTAATGACTAAACAACAATAGCAATTTACTAGGGTTTGTATGAATTGATTGGCTTTTATATAGCATAGGAAGAGCTAGTTATTTTAAAAAAATTTATTACTTATATAATATATATTAAATATATAGGTGGGTCGGGTTGGGTTTGGCAGGTTTGGAATTTTATAACCCAAACTCAACCTGACCTACTATTAAAAAAAATTTTGTAACCCAACCCAACCTAACCCACCAAGCCCTAAAAATCAACCCAACCCGGTGGGTTGGATTGAGTCAGGTCGGATTTGACAGGTTGGTGGGTTGGCTGCACACCCTTAGGCTTCATGAAATTGATTGCCAAAATTAATCAGATTAATTAGGTCCATTATTAATTTTTTAAAAAATAATAAAATATTCTTTCTCATTTTCAATGTGGAATTAAACATTTCACTAATTTCGTAAAGCATCCATCTCGGCAAAGCTAAAAATTTAAGCATTTAACACCTCAAAAAATTACTTTATCTATTTTAACACACAATTTCAAAACACACCCAGCATCAATTTCTTTCTCACGTCCTCTCTACCACAAAACCCAACAAAAGGCATAATATATATATATATATATATATATATTTTATCCCTTCTTGCTACAGTGAATTGATAGTCTACAGCAGGTTGCCAAAAAAATTTGGCTTTGGCACCATTGATGTTGAGCTCTTTTTGGTGTTTGAGGTGGTAAAATAGCTAAAAAGCTATTTTACCACTACCAATACTGGTTCTCTTATCTTCCATACTAAATCTCATATCTTTATATTTATGTTGTCATATTTATTCATTTTAATTAAATAATATTAAAATGCTACAACACAATCTATATCTCAGCTAACTACAACTCACAAAATTATATTTTTATGTACCTTGTTTATATAGTTTTTATCAAAAAAATATAATTTTTTTGTAACTTTTCTATTAAACTAGTCGCAGGTCCACGTAATATGTGGGACAGTTATAATTTATTGTGTTAATTATTTATATATTTATTTTTGTTCAGTAAAAAGTTTCGTACTTTTTCCAACCACACAACAGTGTCATCAACATAAAGAGCTTGCTTTATGTAGCATTTTTTTTTAGAATACTAATTATTTTAATACACACATGCAGGGAGAAGGAAGAAGATCCTAAAGAAGCTGATAATGGTGTATTCGAAAGGGCCTATTTATTTATAAATAAATTTCTATCATGGTATGTTGAATAACTTATACCTTGCAAGATGAGCTTCACATGCTAATAGAACAAACAAAAAAAATTTATGTGCTCAGATGAATCATTAAAAGTATAAGAGAACCATAGTTATAGCAAGCTTCTAATTTCTATCTAACTTAGAAATTAGTCTTTAAATTCAAATTACATCATATCAAAATAATAAAATTATGTCATTCACTCAAAAACTAAAATGCTAACATCAGCTAAGGGGAAAATTTGCATAAACAAAGATAATACTACAAATCATTAAATTAAATAATAAAAAATAATAATATTACTTTTACTCATCTATATTTTTTAATAAATTCAAATTTAAAATAGATACTCTGAACCTAAATCTGTCTTTTTTATTCTTAAGTAAGTGCATCAAAATGAATCAAAGTGAAGTGAAATGGACCAAACTGGACGAAGTGGACCAATGTGAACCAAAATGGGCAAAATGGACATAATGAATCGAAATTGACTAAAATTGAACGAATGGACTAAACTAGACTGAATAATATCTTGGAAAGTTTAATATATTTAATATTATAAAAGATTCTCAAAAATAAATATTATAAAAATATTAGAAGAATAAATAATAAAAAAATGTGATATGATCGATTATGTGACTCAACAAGAGTATTGTAACATTAAATATTACGCTTTAACTTTTAAATATTATATAGATTATATAAATATAGATGTGTTTACAACTTACAAGAAAAAACGAAAAGCTTTATTTATTTATTTATTATTTATTTTTTAAAATCTAGCTTTTTTTTTTTTTTTTTTTTTTTATAGCTAGATTTTAAAAAATAAATAATAAATAAATAAAGCGAAAAAAAAAAAAAAAAAGGAGATGATGATAATCCATAATTACAAGAATACCCTGGCAATGGCCTGGAGGCCCTGGACTCTAACAAAAGCCCATTGTTGGTGACACCTGATTAGAGAATAGAAATCATGGTAAGCCCAATAATCTATTGGTAGGCCCATCTCAGTGTGCGTAGTTAGTGAACGAATGAATTTAGAAGAATGAGAGTGTGGCCCTAAATTTGATAACATTAGCCTTAAAATTTCAGTTTAATCAATTAAACCTTTGAACATTTTTATTTATTTATTTAACCTATATATTTTCAATTTGATCAATTGTACATTATATTTTGCCACACTTTAGTCCATGGGTACTGTTTTTAGTGTTTTAAGTCAATCTCCCTAATTGCATCACTTATTTTATTTTCTTTTTTTGCGGTTCACCTATAAGGATGCCCCATTTTAGTGATTAGACTATGTGGATCTCTTTACGGGTTCTTTTTTTCTTTCATTTTTTTTTTTACATCTTTTAAGGGTTTTTAAGTGTTTTTTAAATGACAGTTGTCTAAGTTTTTCTTTGTTGATTCTAATTTGGGTGTCAATTTTGGTTAATGGGTTTCTGTTATTATTGTTTTGGTTAATTTTGATATGAGTTTTCAATTATAGTTGCTGGGTATATGTTATTTTCAGGTTTGGTAGGGTTTTCTTTTGGCTATTTCTGATAAAAGTTTCAATTTAGTTAATCTATTTATAAGAATCCACTTCGTTATACTTGGTCCACTTTGGTCTAATTCAGTCCATCTCAGTCTATTCGGTCCATTTCAGTCCATTTCGGTCCAGTTTGATCCACTTGTTTCAGCACTCAAATGAAGTCAGCAAAGCTTTTTTTTTTTTTTTTTAATAGGAAGTCAGCAAAGCCTTAATTCATGATAATGTTACTTGGACTGCATTTAAGTTTAGCTTTGGTGTATAGATCTAGGTATGAAGTCAGCACAGCCTTTTTCTTTTTTTCTCATAGCAATGAATGTGGTGTGCTGCTTCTTTTTTTGCACCAAAAAAGTACTGTTGTGCTTGTCCTCTTCTGGTTTTCTGATCAAAGATTCAAAGGTGGTGTGCAGGGTTTGAAAGCCTCTCAAGTAGGAGTTCATAAAAATGCTAATACAATCACTCTGCAAGGAAACTGGCCTTGTTGCTAAAATCCTAGAACCCCATTTTCTGTTTCCATATAATGAGGCTGGACTCCATTATACTGAAGACAAGAAAGGATGCCTTTTGATTTTAAAAGAAGAAATTTTTTTTTTGAAACTTGAAAGTTATAGGTATTTCGTCTGATTAAATCCTATTGCATTATGTGCGTGCACTTATGTGTGTAGTCTCTCTTGGGAACATGTGGTTTGGAGGAAGGATTTTGTTGGAGATCCCTTTATGCCCTCTAAACTATATGTTCCCAAATTTTCTCCTTTAGGATTCATGGGCTTGGTTCATAAATCAATTACATACATTTTTAGTAATAAAATAAACTATTTAGTTGAGGATTTCATGAGTTTGGAGGTCTTGGTTATGGCTTTCTTGAGTTGTGACTAAAACTTGGGGAAGAAGGGTATTTATTACCCATTATCCTTTAGATGTCAGCCTCTGGTACTGTTCAGTTAGAGTTGGTAGTGGGATAGGTGGCCAGCTCCTAATTTGGTTTAGGAGTTTGGTTGCTTCTTGAGGTGACCTCCAATAGAAGGCAGAACTGAATGGAGTTCTCCAGATGGGTCAGTTTGCACACGTGCTGTTTTGGTTGAGACTTTATGTTGAGCTTGGCCATGAGGGCTGAGTATTTTGATGGGCCTTTGACTTGGTGGTCCTCTTCATTTGGGCCTATCATTTTGCTTTCTCATTGTAAGCCCTACAAAATGGACAAAGCTACCATATGTTGCCATGGATCTTAATTCCATATGGGCTTTGGTTGTTAGTAAAAATGATATGTATTCATGAGATTTAATAAATATTTATGATAGGTTTTGGGCATTAGTTTCCATGAGCTTTAAATAACAATTTGGATAGTTTCTCATAATTTTTGCCATAGATTATTTTGTAAATGATATTTTCTTTGGGGCTTTTAAATAATGACTTCTAATATTTATTGAGAATAATATTTACCATAGGTTTTAAATAGAGACAATATCCATGGGTTTCAAATAAAATATAGTAATAACCACTATAGTGGAATAATGTGTCATTCTTATGGGTTTTTTTTATAGATAATCATAATAGGCTTGTAAGGTGAATAATCACTATGAGTTCTGTAAATAAATATTATGAATGTTGTGATATAAATAGTGACCATGGGTTCTTATTATATAAATTCCATGGGTTTATAATATGGTTGAAATAAATAAATGTCATAGATCTAAAATAAATAATCATAACTTTCCATGAGATTTTATATTAGTAACTCAAATTCATAATTCTCCATGGGCTTGATATATGTTTGTCATGGGTTTTGGAAAAATGAATAACGTTACGTAATATAAATAGTTACCATGTGTTTATAATATGGTATGAAATAAATAAATATTATGAGTTTAAGATAAATCATAACTTTCCATGAGTTTTTATATTAGTAACACAAATTCATAATTCTCCATGGGCTTGATATATGTTTGCCATGAGTTTTGGAAAAGTGAATAGTATCACGTAACATAAATGGTTACCATGGGTTTTATAAGATAGATTTCATAGGCTTTTAGTATTATAGTAATAGGTTTAAGAACTTAAAATATTGTTAATCATTGGACTTTAAGTGAAATACTTATGATATAGTATTTTGCTAAGTATATATAATTTTGGGCTTTTTACTAGGTTGTGCTTTTAATAATGCCAACATAAATTGAGTTTTTGATATTGATAATGAAAATTGAGATTTTGAAATATTGCCAAGCATAAGTAACCTTGGGTTTGGGTTTTAAAAAAGAATGTGATGTGTGAATTGGGCTTGTAGGGCCAATTTCTGGCTCAGCTAAATAATCTATATCTATATATTACTAAAAGCTGAAGCGTAGCGTTTAATGCTGCTGCTCTTACGTTGTGCCACATCAACTTCCATGTCATTTTTAAAAAAATATATAATTTGTCCTACAATTTTAAAATGGTTTTTACAATTTTTAGCCCTATAAATGTAGCCCACTACTTATTTATTTACTTCCACTATCACCATATAATAAATCCAGTTCACTACTTATCTATATTCTATATATTACTAAAAGCTGAAGCGTAGCGTTTAATGTTGTTGCTCTCACGTTGTGCCACATCAGCTTCTACGTCATTTTTAAAAAAATATATAATTTGTCCTACAATTTTAAAATCGTTTTTACAATTTTTAGCCCTATGAATGTAGCCCACTACTTATTTATTTACTTCCACTATCACCCTATAATAAATCCAGCTCACTACTTATTTATTTACTTCTACTATCACCCTATAATAAATCTATATAATTAATCCAGCCCACCTCATATTTATTTAGTTCCACTATCAAGCCCAATCCAAAGCCTTTTCAGTTCAACTTTAGAGTTTTGTGTGAGCCTTTTCAACTTTAAAAAAAAAAAAAAAAAAAAAAAAAAAAGACAACAACAACTTTGAAGCCTTTCAAGCTTTAGGGTTTTTTTTTTTTTTTTTTTTTTTTTTTTTTTTTCAATTTTCCTATAATTATTTTTAACATTTATTTTTTTAATATTTACACTTCTCCAACCTTTCTCTCTCCCTTACCATTACATCTCCCCATTACTTCTTCAATCTTTCTCCCTCCCTTACCTTTTCATCTCCCCACTATCCTCTACATTAATATCATTCTTCCTCTTTCCTTTCATCTTCCTTTATTTTTGTCTCTTCTTATTCACACTTTCTTACTATAAATTTGTCACTATCTCTTCTATTCAATGCTTAATTTTCCCTCACAAAAAAAAAAAAAAAAATGGCTCTCTCTCTCTCTCTCTATAAATTTTTTGGTGGATTTTTTTATTTTTCTTGCATCTTTACTTTAGGTTGATAATTTTTTATATTCTTTAAAACTCTATTTTGGGTTAATGTGATTTAGTTTTGTTTTTTAAATTGTTGTTGTTGTTTTTATTTTTATTTTTTATTCTTTTTTATTGTTAAATGTTATCCTATTGCGTTCTAAAGAATTAAATATAGCATATAAAAATATAATATTATTCTATTACATAGCATGATTTGGATAATTTGGTATTTATTCTGTTACATAGCATGATTTTTTATATTGCTCAATTTAGATGATAAACTAGGAGATTTTACTAATTTTTGTTTATTTTTTAATCTTTTATAGTAGACAAAGTACTCTTAATAGTTGTATTAGAAGTACTCTATAATGCCATTCATTTAAAGAAAAGCAAAGGTTAGCCAAACGAAAATAGTCAGTGACAAATTTTAACTTTTGCAATTTTATTTTAATTATTATTATTTTATAACAATACATGTATAGAAATTTAATTCTTAGATTTTGTTAATAATTGTTTATTTGATAATATGTTTTGGGTGGCCGAAATTATAATTTCTACAAAGAAAATAACCTTAATATATTATCAAATACAAAAATTTATCCTAATATTGGTTCAATTAATCATTGTTAAGTTTTATTAATTTTTTTTAGTTTACGTTTTTTTTGGTGTTTTGGATTGTTCCTATATTACATTTATGATTGTTCCTATAATAAATAAAAATATAATTACGAAATACATTACTCATTATTAGATTAATTTAAATTGTAAAAAAAAAAATTTAATAAAACCATATAAAAATAATTATCACGCGCAACGCGTGGGTTTGTGGCTAGTGATAATAAAATTAGATAAGATATGATTTTTTTTTTTTTTTTTGTTGCTTTTTGTAATAGTTTATATCATGACTCAATTTAGATAATGGGATATGAAATATTTGTGGTAAACATAATAATAGGGTAAAAAATACTTGAGAAAGCCTAATAACTTATCAGTGGTGTTTGAAAATAAATAGATGGTACTTAAATAAAATTAGGTGTAAAAAAAAAAAAAAAAAAAAAAAAAAAATAGAGTAGCCTAACAAAAGTCAGCACAGCCCCTTTTTTTTTTTTTTTCATAGCAATGATTGTTGTGTGCTGCTTCTCTTTTTACACCAAGAAATACTGTTGTGTTTGTCCTCTTCTGGTTTTCTGATCAAATGTGGTGTGCAGGGTTTGAAAGCCTCTCAAGTAAGAGTTCATAAAAATGCTATTACAATCACTCTGCAAGGAAACTGGCCTTGTTGCTAAAATCCTAGAACCCCATTTTCTGTTTCCATATAATGAGGCTGGAATCCATTATACTGAAGACAAGAAAGGATGCCTTTTGATTTTAAAAGAAGAAATTTTTTTTTGAAACTTCAAAGTTATAGGTATTTCGTCTGATTAAATCCCATTGCAGTATGTGCGTGCACTTGTGTGTGTGTAGTCTCTCTTTTTGTTTGCAGCTTCCTTATAATGCAGTATGATATTAGAGAAGCAGCAGGACTCAGAAAAGAGGTTGCCATGGTATCCTTCTCTTTAAACAAGTCTAACAATGCAAGTGTCTGCCATAAATTCAATTTGAAACTCAATATGTGCCTAGTGGAAATGATTAAGGCATGTATCAACCTCCTTTTTTTATTTTTAAAGAATGTACTAATTCAGGCATGTAACAATTTTGATACCAAGTATATAGGCAAGACAGAGGCTTACCTCAGGCACAGAGAGCTTCAATCAAAACTTTGGGCCATCATTGTGGTGCAATATTGGCCTAAATTCATCTTCTTCTAATAATTTGCATTTCTTCTTGATTTGAATTCTAACCTGAAATGAAGTCAGATATTAACAATGTCAATCCTTTGAAATTCTAATTCACAAAGAGAAGTTAAAAGAGAATGAATGGATCACATCACCAGTCTTTTTTACCTGTGCTGGAAATCTTGATTCTCCTTTGAACTTCTTGTCTTCCCATGCTGTTGGGTCTATGTTCCTGCAAAACTCACTGCCTTTTTTCATTTCAAAGTAAATAAAAGTAACTCAAAAGAAGAAAGAAAAAGTGTATATAATTGTTACTTAATTTAGCTTTTTAAATATTTTCTAGGCTGAGTCAAATTGTTGAGAGTAGAGGCTCCCTTAAGGAAGGTTTTTACCATTCATACCTGGAATACTCCATGCAGCTGGTGAGAATTGTAGTTATAAAGAAAAAGGGGTATGCCAGGGGTTATTGCCCTAACATAGTCCTTATATCTCTGAGGTAAGCCGGCAAACAGAATTGGATTAGTAATTGGAAAGAAAGTAATGACACATTAATTCTAATTTGCCATATTTTCATAGCTTAATACGAAGTAATACTACTAATAAGGATCAAATTTTAATTGGACAGATTTGTGTAGGTTGAGTTCAATTGAGATGGTAACTTTTGGATGACATGGTATCTAAATAAGTTTTTTTTTTTTTTTTTTTTGAACTTTGAACCAAACCCATAAGTGATGTGAGAAACATCTCATGAAGTTTAAGGATT
This sequence comes from Quercus gilva, assembly GCA_023621385.1. Lineage (NCBI taxonomy): Eukaryota > Viridiplantae > Streptophyta > Magnoliopsida > Fagales > Fagaceae > Quercus > Quercus gilva. The sequence goes on from CM042483.1 coordinate 49,330,689, forward strand.
TGATGACTCATTCTAACTCTATGAAATATCTAACAGAACAATGACAAGAAGATTAGAGAAATTACTGAAAAGTTGGCGGCAGAGATCCTCTTGCATTGTCTCATTGTTACATACAAAAATGAAGCTTCCCAGGACCTCATTCCTAGGCAGAATTTCAGCAGAGGGCAGAGTCTTATACCACTTATCAGGCTGCAGCCCATGAAAAGTGTGATGAATTTTCATCTCAGAGTACTTCAGTGATAGATCTAAAATATTACTCTTTCTGCAGTGACCATCACCATCTATGTTTTCATATCTTTCTGTCATTCTCAATTCATTGTCAAATGCAAGCCTTGATGCAGCTGAGATCCATCTGTGGTAATCATCTGCAGTGGCTACTACTTGATGGAATTGGAATTCAGTACCAAATTGCCATATAGAGAACTTCCATTAGTAGTTTTTCTTGTGTTAGTACAATTCACCATTGTCATATTGTGTGGGGTGTATATGAGAGAGAGAGAGAGAGAGAGAGAGAGAGAGAGAGTTTTGCACTCTTGCTGCCTAGAAATGAATGACCTTTGGCACCTTTATAAAGACCTTCATGAGGTACACGGTTTTGGGTGGACATAATGGACTTTCCGTAGGGCTTTTTTTTTTCCATCTTTTTAATCTTTTGCCAGAATTTGAACCAAAGTTCCGCCATTGCACTCTATAAAGTTATATAATATCATTGTCATTTGATTTTGAACTCACCCTCCTAACATCTTATAAAGGCTATTAATGTAGGAGTATTCATTAAAGCTGTCCAATTGGGGACCATGTTCTCACACTTTACTAGCATTTAGACATACACAATGTGAAACTATAGTGACAAGAAATTAACATCTCATGGGAATTAAAATACTTGAAATTGGACTGGTAAATCTTCTCTCTGCAATGATGCACAACAATCCTTGTTAACTGAAGATCAATTTGCATATAGTTACTTAAAATTTAAAAATGCCACTCTTGATAGCAGGCCTCCCTTATGCGCTGTTTTAGAGGAACAGAAAACTGCCTCTTCAAAGGTCGGACAAAACAAATCCTACATATCTGGAGATGCAGCAATGGTTTAGTCGTAGTAAAACATAGAAAGATGACTCAAATAGATTATAATACAAGATGAACAGAATAAAATTTGTAAAACAATGGCAATAAAATTATTTTTAAGCATTATTGAGACCACTGCACAAGGGTTCACACCCAACAAGTATCTGTTTTAAACAGCAATTTTTTTTTATCCTAATTAAACAAAGTTAAAATTCCCTATAGATTCTACAATTCAACTTAAAACGCCATATCTTAGAGGTGGCCACAGTCATATTGAGAATGAGCAGTGGAGTCACTGAAGAGAACCTTCATTAGGATGTTACATACAAATCTCACTAGCAATGGTGGATTTTTTATTAGTATACCAGTGAGATAAGTTTGTGTTGACAACCGCACCAATCTCATCCTCCGTTCTTTCACATATTGATCCAATGCTTCTCCAACTTTGTACGCTATCACCTGGCTTCCATTGGTCTTAATATCAATTTCATGCCTCTTTTGTGCCAAGCATCTTGCTAAGATGATTGCGTCTTCTAAAGCTACTGAGCCACCCTGTCCCAAGAACGGACCCATGACATGCATGGCATCTCCAGCCACTGTCACTGTTCCTTTTCTAAAACTTCCTAGTAGTATGTCCCATGGTGCTTGATATTTCATGCGTGAGATAGAGAGAGAGTCTTGGTCACTGTGTTTTACCATGTCTAACATTTTTGTAGGGAAGCCTTTAATTGATTCAAGAGTCATTTGTTGAAGGAGCTCAGGATCCTTCGCAACCACAACTGTTCATATAATAAATAAACACTAATGTGAAAATTTGAGCCTGCTGCCACAGTAACAACACAATTACTGGAAAGCAAGTAACATATTGGCACTGCAGGGGAAATATCATTAAATTTAATTTCTAATAATATGCATATTACTTTGAGATTATATAGGAACACTTATATCCTTAATCATAGATTGTTTTGGATTGTGATTGTCTTGACAATTGGTCCTGGACTGTCAACAGCTGGAGCATTTGGGAACAAACTGCAGGTTTGGCTCAAAACTACAAATCAACAAGCTACTTCCATTCCTCTGCTGCAGAATGTATAGCAGAGTGTGGGGTTGCTGCCTAATTATTACTTGATCTTAGATAGTCTTATCAAAGAAATTTTCTTGCTATTGAATTAGTTCAAAATGAGGATGTGAAAAAATGAAGATAGGTACACTTTATATCTTGTTAGGTACTGATAGGCCGATGCCTTTTGAAGTTTACTTGCTGTGCCTAGCAAGACTATAACTCTCAAATTCTTTAACTTACTGGCTGTCACTAGTAACTATCTTGTTAGGTACTGATAGGCCGATGCCTTTTGACTGGCATGGTTGTCGCCACCTAGCTCATGCGAAATTCCTTGGGTGTGCAATGTAGTTTTTACCTTTTTAAACTAAACAACTTTCAAATGGAAAATTGTTGAAGATTTAGGAACTTAGCAATATTAGTGAATAATAGAGAGAAAAGAGAAAATATCAACACAGAGATTTATGTGGTTCGACAGTATGCCTATATTCATGGGAGCGAGTAACGAAATCCTCACTTGCAATTCCAAATACTTTATAGTGCTTCCAACCCTAGCCTGGTATATTGATATTTCCCAATATATCCTTACAATACCTGGCCTATAGATCAATGTTACTTCCAATTTAAAATATAAGTTACCGTCTCTAACAATAATTTTTGAATGTACATTGCAATGCCCTTGATTATGTGGATTGATTTGGATGAGTGTGTGTTGCGTGAACGTGTACTAGGTCCAACATCAGATGTATACTAGGTTGATTTGGGCTATATAAACTATTACAGGGAATTGCAATGATAACTTGATTAGTCTTTTTAAGGTCTGGCGTTGATGTGGTAATGTCATATGGCTTGAGGGCACAACCTGACAAGGACTTTAGGGATAGACTAGATTAGACTGTATCTGTGTAGGTGTGTGTTGAACCATATTTTGGATTTGAACTAGATCGATGAAACCTAATTGTTACTTACTAGTTCTTTTTGAGGTATGGCACTGATGTAGATGTCAACATGATACTTTCCTTAGGATGTGACATGCATAAAGAAGCAACAGTTGAAGATAAATTGTGCCATCTTGGAGTGTACCTTTTGGATTCATTTTGAGAGTTGCAAACCAATAGACTGACTTATTGTCAATTGGGATCCTCCCAATCTTACTATGGCCTCCTATGACTTGGACAATTTCATTTTTGAAATCATGACCACTTGGATATTTAGTGAAACCTCTAACCTGTGATAATGATAAAAACTTCACTGGTTTTAGCCCAAGAAAATCTGCAACAACTGAGTTGGCTCCATCACATCCAATCAAAACCTGTGATATGATCGGTAAAAGGTTAAAAATAATTTCTTATTTTAAAAAAGAAGTGATTAAACTCTCTTCAATTGTTAGCAATACTAAGGAGAGACTAAAATTTTTAAGTGTATTATTTTCATTCTATATTCGTTATTACTTTAGGTCTGTAGCAGTATAGCCACCCTGACTTTGAATGCTTTAGATGGGTGTCTGAATTCAGACGTAATATGTCAAAAAGTGGTGGCTATAAATTATTCTTGCTAATATATTTTCCAGCATTTGATCAGCAGTCTTAAAAGAGTCTTCCACTGCTTGAAGCAATTGATTAACACAACTTAGGATTTGAGTTGCCTCTGCAATGTTTATGAACATTCCTGGGGAAAGCTAGTACTAGTTTTTGGAAATGCTAAGATTTGTTTTCTATAAATTACAAATTCAGGAAATTTCAATATGGCATTTTCATTGAAAGAATTTCTCAGATATTTTGATTGAACCTATGAGAACTCCAAAGTAATTCTAGTTGAGTTGTAGACCCAATTGGTCCCAAAAAATGATTCTAAAACCCCCTCAAAATTGTTGATAATAAGATTTATAAAGTGATGCTCACAATAACTACACAGGGTATGTCATCCAATTTGATTGAGCAAAATGATATAAATCCATCTGTCTAAACAAAATTAATGAAAGAATACCGTAGCCTTGATGGTACGTCCATTTTGGAGTTGAATAATTGAATGGGAAGAAAGTGGGTCCAGTGTAATGGAGAGTACTTGGCATCCAAGGTGTATTGTGCCAGGAGGCAAGTTTTCTGCTAGGCCTTTAATAAGCTCACTTCGCCTCAAGCATCGGATTTCTCCCTTCCTGTAGACATCTTGAAAAATTGGTTATAGGGTTCCTTAATCCTTATTAAGGATTTTTATTCCCCCTTTTAAAGGACTTCTTGTGTATATTACATAGTTAAGTAGGATAGGCTTTGAGTCTTCAATCAAATCTCTCGTCATACCCTTCACGAATTTTTGTAACTTAAAAAGTAGTTGTTTTCATTTTGAATGCAATCACGTGATGAAACATATTCAATATATCATTCTGTATCTGTCTTGAGTAAGAAACAATGCTTTTTACATTTTAAAAAAAAAAATTTAAGTAGGTCATTTATGCAAAATATTTGAAGAGTATGGTCTTAGACATGGATAAAGAAAGAAATTTGAAGCAACTAGTTGGAACTCAAGGCATTATTATTGTCATATCATTTGGTTTGAAGATTACTGAGTTGAAGTTGACATAATTTTCAGATTTGGCCTCTGCACACACAGTAAAGATGGCTAATTTAGAAGCACAGGAACTTACTCAAATGGTCTTTCTTGTTGCTTTCCACTAGCAACACTTATATTTTTCCCCCTGTGTTGAGTAGAATACATTAATATAAGAAAAATATACAATTCCACACAGCACACACATATAGACTTAAATTTGAACAACTACTTCACTAATCTTTTTCCTTAGTGTTAAGCTCTGAATTTGATATATGACACATCTATCAAGTAATAAAAAGGACCAACCCTTGCACAGTGAGGGAAGTTAGTCTGAGGTTTGAGGCAACACCAAGTTGATGAAGAGCACACCAACCATTTGCCCTGATAGTGATACCTGCTCCTGTTGCACGCAGTGTCTCTGATTTTTCCAATACTACACTTTTGATACCCTTCCTATACACATTTCCATATTTCACTTTGTTTGGTTTTTTATGTCTCAGAAGTTATAAGTTACCGAACATGGTATAAGAAACAAGTCAAGAAAAGAAGTGAATAGACAGTACCTATGAAGAGCAAGAGCAGTGGCAAGACCACAAATGCCACCACCAACTATGACAATCTCTATCTCTTCCATTTCATTCATTCTCCAGTTGCTGTAATTGTCTCTGTAAAGTCTGGAAGCAGAAGGAGAAAAGCACTGTTTTTAGATCAAACTCAATTGTCAGTTGAAGTCAACAATACTAAAAATATCAATTATTTTACTTCCAAGTTGAAGCCACTAACTACCAATACTCTAGCACGCGTGTGGACGTTTAATTGGTTAACTGCTTATTTATAGAGTACTATTTTATTACCATACTAGTGTGGAGCAATTAGAGAAAGGAAGACAGACAAAGAGAAGGACAAAGTGAAAAAGAAATTTAGCAAAATTTTTATTATAAAAATATAAATAATTTGAAATTAAGCAAATTATTTTTTTCACTATAAAAAATATAATTATTTTTTATTATAAAATAGTACTCTATAAATATACATTTAAGCAAAATTAAGCAAAATTTGAAACTAGCATCTAGTGGCAAAATTAAGCAAAATTAAGCAATAGTACTCTATAAGTGGCAAGACCACAAATTAAGCAAAATTTGAAACTAGCATTTAAAATTTTTATTATAAAGATACATTTAAAATTAAGCAAGATTTTTATTATAAAAATATAAATAATTAGTCAATTTTTTTTAAGTAAACGTAATTAGTCACATATTAAAATTCTTACCTAAATGTAATACCACTTATGATCAATTTTTATTAAGTATTGGTACAAAGATTAAAAAAACTTAAGTGAATAATTATGGTGTGGTCCCCACAAAATTTAGACATATGATGCAAAATTAGATTCTAATTTCAAATTTTAATTGAACTTTCTCTGAGGTTTATCTATATATATATATATATATATTTATTTATATATAGGAAGGTAGGAATAGATGTGCATGATTGGATTTGTTTTTTAGAATTTGAAGAAGAAAAAAAAAAAAAAATGATAAAGATGGAGAGATATGTAGAACTAAGGGCATGTTTGGTATACTGAATGAGAATTATGATAGTAATGATAATCTTTTTCACACGAAATAAAACATGTTATAATAGGATAACTAAACATATTCATAAGTTTGGTTGTGAGTTGAAACATTAGAATAAAATATAAGATATATGTTAGGAAATACCTTACTTCTACAATTATATTTTCTAAAAAGTAATATTTTTTTATTATTTTAAGACCCATTTACTTCAAAATGAACCGAAATGACCAAAGTGGACCAAATTGGACTAAATTTGACAGAATAGACTGAATTGGATAGAAGTGAACCAAAATCGATCAAATTGGACCAAATGGATTGAAGTGTACCCAATGGACCAAATGAACCGAAATTCTACACTAATGTGACTCAAAAGAAGCCTATTATGCTTAAACTTTTAGATATTTATATATATATATATATATATATATATATATTGCTATGCTTATTATTATTATTATTATTATTATTATTATTATTATTATTATTATTATTATTTTGCAGCACATTGCTTAATGTCCGTAGCTCTTTTATTTATTTATTTTTTTTTATAGATATAAATACAATAGTATTTCAATATATATTTGGGCTAATTGGAACCCATAAAAAGCAAATATGTTTACAATAGCTTATTTAGATAAATTTTATCAAAAGTTATGTTAAATGTATTTCAAAATGCTAAGAGCTAAACTACACATGTAATAGTTTCTCTTCGTTGAGTGGAGCTTTCTCTCTTGTGTAAGCACGAGTTTCTTCCTCCCTTAGCCTTGAGCGAAGGGTATTGATTTGCTTGTTTTTTTACTACAAACATGGCAGATGATGTGGTTGACAGTATGGATAGAATGAAGCTAACATTAGAGGAGGAAGAAATCATAGCTCTATCTGACGAAGGACGGTTAGAAGCCATTGAGAGTTGTAATTTGAGTATGATTGGGAAATTCCTAACATGCAAATCCTTTAATAAACTGGTGGCAAAGAACACAATAAGGAGGGCGTGGGGATTGGATGATTCTCTGCAGATTTTAGAAGTGGGGCCGAATTTGTTTCAATTTAAGTTTCAATCTGAATTTGATATGAATAGGGTTTTGAGAGGAGGTCCTTGGTCATTAGATAACCAACTTCTCATGCTACAACGATGGAAGAAAGGAATGAATGTGGGAAATATCCTAATGGAGAAAGTCTCGCTCTGGGTTCAAATTTGGGGGGCTTCATTTGACATGATTTCTCCCTAGGTTGCAAAGGAAGTTGAAAGCAGATTGGGAGAGGTTGAGGAGGTGGAATGGAAAAGAACGAATGATATCAATTATTTTATGAGAGTAAAAGTGGCATTACCAATAACGAAGCCTTTTAGAAGATGAGGGTTTATTGTTGGATTGGAGGGAGAGAGGTATTAGGTGTCATTTAAATATGAGAGGCTACCTATGTTTTGCCATTTTTATGGGATATTAGGGCATGATCTGAAGAACTGTGTAGCACACTATGCAGCGGAGAAAAATGGTGGAAATATGGAGTATCAATACGGAGATTTTCTAAAGGCAGTATGGGGTCGTGCAAGGGTCTCAACAGGTCAACATACCAGTCCCTAGTCTAGTACGGAAGAGGGTACAGGCAATGATTCAGGGCATAGTCCAATTCCGATGGTGCATGACTTGATGAAGACGGTGGCAGCGAGGGAGTTAGGTCCAAAAAACCCTAGGAGTGCTGATGAGGATGATCCCATGAATCTAGTTATGGATACGGAAATCACGCGCATTGATAGCATAGATTTTGCTCGGCAAGCTAACGTGAAGGAAGATAATTCTAGTGCAGTAAGGGTAAGTCTGAAAATCACGCCAAGCTTTAATGATAATGATGAATTGTACAAAACTTTTGGCGAGGATATATCCTTTGTTAAAACGGATGAGGGGAGAAGAAAATATAAGATAGATGAAGTTCAAAGTCATGTATCTCTCAATAATAATAAAACTACGGAGGAACTTGGGCCATCTTCTACAAAGCCGAACTTGGGCCATCTTCTACAAAGCCCAAAAACACATGGACTCGTATCAATAGAATGGACTTTGGCCTTGGTGGTTTAGCTAGGGCTATTATGCTACCAACATTAGGTAAGCATGACCTGAGGGATGTTGAAGATGGGCAGTATGAAAAACAAAATGCCAAAAGAGGTAAAGTGGTTAATGAGGAAAGAAATATTGTTGATATATCGGCGGGGCTGGACAACCACCCTTGCTGGAAGCAATGAGGCTGATAAGTCAGAACTATCAAGGGCTTGGGAACCCTTGGACAGGTAAAAGCCTTCGCAAGATTGTGAGGGAAAAAGATCTCACAGTCTTTTTTCTTATGGAGACAAGACTGGACAAGGATGGATTTGAAAATTTATATAGTAATCTACATTTTCAGAATAAGTTTATTGTTAAACATCCTAATGTCGGTGGAAGGTTAGCTTTTTTGTGGAAAAATACTCTAAATTTAGAGGTCATTAATTACACTGCAAACCATGTCTTGGCTTTAGTAAAGGAGGATGGTGGCTTTAAATGGTGCTTGACTAGTTTCTATGGATGATCGGAGGCATAATAGAAAGAAAAATCATGGAGATTGCTAGAATATTTGAAGACATTTGTGGATGGTCCATGGCTGGTCATTGGAGACTTTAATGCATTCCTACATGCTTTGGAGAAGAAAAATAGAAGACCACCTCAATCATCTTAGGCTGAAGCTTTTAGGGAAGCCCTGGATTCTTGCCAACTTCAAGACCTTAGGTATAGGGGATATCCTTTTACTTGGAACAATAAGAGACCGGGGGAAGCAAATACAAAGATCAAACTGGATAGAGGAGTTGCCAATAAAGATTGGATAGTGAAATTTCAGATGAGTACTATTACCCATCTATCAACACATGCATCGGAACACTTACTAATTATGTTACAAGTTTAGTCATTTGCTCAGCAAAGGCAGATGCATGGGAGGGAATTCAAATTTGAGGAGTCTTGGTTGCTTTCTAATGAATGTGAAGATGCAATAAAGGAGGCATGGGGCAAAGAGGGAGGTGGATCACATGGGTTGGTTTCAATCAAGAATAAAATAAAAGTTTGTGGGCTGGAGTTAATGAGATGGGGATCGGCAAGGACAGACCCCGATGAAGCAACCATTAAAGAGCTCCAAAAATGGCTGGACAGGTTGCATGAAGTCGAGGTCAGCGAGGAAAGTAGAGCTGAATACCTGGATTTGAGTAAAAGATTGGATGAGCTTCTACAAAAACAAGAAATTTATTGGGCATAACGGCCTAGAATTTCATGGTTGAAGCATGGGGATAAGAATACGAAGTTTTTTCATTTCAAAGCAACACAAAGGAGGAAGAAAAATCATATACGGGGTATTCAAAATTCACAAGGGCAATGGGTGGAGGATTTAGAGGAGGTGGTTGAGGTAGCTTTAGCTTATTTCGACAACCTTTTTAGTGCAGGTGTAGGTGATCAGATGGAGGGATGCCTGAATGTAGTTCCTAACATGGTGACTAGTGACATGCAGGAGGTTCTATCTTGTGAGTTTATTGCAGAAAAAATCAAGGTGGCTTTGTTCCAAATGGGACCTACAAAGGTTCCAGGACTCGATAGTACGAATGCCCTTTTCAATAAAAAATTCTAGCATATAGTGGGTGATGATGAAGTTTCTGCTGTTTTGGATTTTTTAGATAATGGTAACATGTTACCTAAGATAAATCACACAAACATTGTCCTTATTCCTAAAGTGAAAAATCCACAAAAAATGTCTGATTTTAGACCAATTAGTTTATGTAATGTGATTTAAAAAATTATTTCCAAAGTCCTGGCAAACAGATTGAAACAGGTATTCGCACACATTATTTTGCCTACTAAAAGTGCCTTTGTACCGGGGCGATTGATCACAGATAATATCTTGGTGGCCTATGAGACACTACATATCATGCATTCTAGGAAAAATGGCAAGAAAGGGACATTGGCATTGAAGTTAGACATCATCAAGACTTATGACCGAATTGAATGGCAGTTTTTGTAGAAGATTATGGAAAAGTTGGGCTTCCTAGAGGTGTGGATAAAGAGAGTGATGAGCTATGTCACTACTCTATCCTTTTCTATTTTGGTGAATGGAAAATCATATGGCATGATACATCCCTTTAGAGGAACACGTCAAGGAGATCTTTTGTTACCATATTTTTTTCTCTTATGTGCAGAAAGCTTCACTACTCTTTTGGCAAAAGCAAAATTGGAAGGACGGATAAGAGATGTGTTAATTTGTAGAAGAGCACCCAAAGTTACTAATTTATTGTTTGCAGATGATTCTCTGTTGTTTTGTCAAGCAACACAAACTGAAGGGGAAGTTGTAGCGGAAATCCTCCAAACCTATGCAAAGGCTTCAAGTTAAAGCATAAATTTGGAGAAGTCATCAACTTACTTTAGTAGTAATACAACAAATAGTCAGAGATAACAGATTTTGCAGATTTTGGGGGTCAAAGAGGTGGAGAAGTTTGAATCTTATTTAGGGCTATCAACCTTGATTGGATGGGCTAAATATCACACATTTTTCTATTTCAAAGATAGAATATGGAAGAAACCACAAGGATGAAAAGACATGTTATTATCCAAAGCTGGTAAAAAGATTTTTATAAAGGCAGTGGCTCAATCTATACCCACATACACTATGAGTGTATTCCAACTTGCTTTGAAACTGTGTGATGAATTGGATAATTTGTGTGCCAAATTTTGGTGGGGACAAGTAGGTAATGAAAGGAAAATTCACTAGAAAAGTTGGGATAAGTTATCAACTTCAAAAATGGAGGGTGGTATGGGATTTCGGGATTTAAGAGCCTTTAATTTAGCTATGTTGGTTAAACGAGGTTGGAGGATGATTCAAGGTAATGATTCTTTATTATATAAGTGCTTTAAAGTAAGATACTTCCCTTGATCATCTTTCCTTGATACTAAAGAATCACCACGGTGCTCTTATGTCTGGAGAAGTCTTATGGCTGCCTTACCTATTCTTCAATTCGAGCACTGCTAGAGGGTCGGCAATGGGAGTTCAATGAGTTTAATAGGGGATAGGTGGATCCTTAATCATCCCACATACCAGGTTTTGCATCCAAATCATGATCTGTTTGATGAGATGGCTGTTTTAGGGTTGATTAACCCGGAGTTACATGCATGAAGGAGTGAACTGATTATGTCAATATTCCACAGGGAAGATGCTGAAGCAATCTGTAGAATTCAGCTTAGCCGAAGAAATGTCTCTAACTCTATTATCTAGAGCTACAATAAAAATGGAAAATTCTCTGTTAAATCAGCTTATAAGGTGGCAAGGAAGATTCAAGGTGGAGATAGGGCAGAATCCTCAAGTGGATGTGCTGGGAAGAAAGTGTGGAATGCATTATGGAAACTCCGAATCCCAAATAAAATCAAAGTCTTCGGGTGGAGGGCTTGCCATGATATTTTGCCCACAAGATTTAATCTATCAAGGCGAAAAATAATTAATGAAGATAAATGCCCTATATGTACAAGGGAAACAACGTCAACCATTCACGCATTATGGGAGTGTGCTATAGTGCAAGACATTAGGGTAGGAAGCATTAGGAAACTGTAGTGACGGTGCTCAGTACATACGAACATGCTACAGCTAATGGAGTATTTGCTGGACAAGTTAACGAATGAGGAGGTTGAGCTGTTCTAGATTCAGTCTTGGCTCATATGGAACCAGCACAATCGTGTGGTGTATGGTGCTAAACTGATGGACTCGAATAGCCTGAATAAGAAAGCAGAAGAGTACATTGAAGAGTATAAAACATTCCAAACTCAGTAGATAGTGATTCGAATGGAGCAGCCCAGTAGTGACATTTGGCAACCACCTCCACCATCTGTTTATAAGCTGAATTTTGATGTAGCAATCTTTTCAGAGTTGGAGAGGTCTGGAGTTGGAGCAATAGTTTGTAATGATAAGGGTCAGGTTATGGCGGCAATGACTGCAAGTGGGCCGAAGGGGACTTCTAGTGAGGAAGTATAACTGATAGCATGTAGACGATCAATTGAATTTGCTATGGATGCTGGTTTCACCAAATTGATTATTGAGGGAGATAATGTGAATGTGATGCAAGCGATTTCCTCATCGATGATCAACCATTCATCGTTAGGTTATGTGGTGGATGATATTTGTCATTTGGTTCATTGTTTAGAGTTGGCTAGCTTTAGCAAAACTAGGAGGGGTGGGAATAAGGTAGCACATGCTCTTGCACAACATGCTAGGAATACTCTAGATGATGATTTGTATTGGATAGAGGATTCTCCTCCACCAGTAATGGAAGTCTTGTATCAGAATGTTTTATTATTATAATTAAATGAATGAATGATCATTTCTCAAAAATAAAAAATAAAAAATAAATGCTAAGAGCTAGATTATTATTGTTATTATTATTATAATTATTTAAAATAAAATAAAATAAAATAAAATAAAAAATAAAAACCCAAAAAAGGGAGGCGATGGTTAGGATTAGGGTTTGCTTTCTGTTGTATATACTTATATAGCCATGATGGTCTTCCTTAATTACAAGAATACCCTCACGATGGTCTGGACTCCAACAAAAGCCCATTCTTGGTGACACCTGATTAGAAAATAGAAATCATGGTAAGCCCAATAATCCATTGGTAGGCCCAGCCCAGAGTACGCAGTTAAAAAGCAAATGGATTTAAAAGACCGAGAGTCTGGCCCTAAATTTGATAACAACAGTACAACACCCTTAAATTATCAGTTTAATCAATTAATTAACCATCGGACATTTTTTTTTTTTAAAATTGATTAATTTAACCCATATGTTTCAATTTGATCAATAACTTTGCACATTATATTCTGCCACACTTTAGTCCATGCATGCTACCATGGGTTCTGTTTTAAGTCAATTTCTCTAGTTGCATCACTTATTTTATTATCTATTTTCGTAGTTCACTTAAACTTGTGCAATTCATTTAAAGACTAAAATACTAATATCAGCTAAGGGGAAAAAATTGCATAAAGAGAGATAATACTACAAATCATTAATTAAGCAATTAAAAATAATAATATTACATTTTCTCATCTAAAATTTTTAATAAATTCAAATTTAAAATATATATTCTCAATTCAAGCCCGTCTTTTCCCTTTCTGCAAAGTGGTTGTACATCTTGGCATAGTTTTGTCTTTCTCAATTCTACTTTCGAGGCAAAATTTGCTCAACAATACATTTTTTGAAAAAAATTTGATGGCTGGCATGCGTTTGAAGTTATTTAGCAAGGTAGACTGTTTTTTGAAAATCGAGTTTGTGAAACTCGATTTCCAACCCAAAATCGAGTTTCTCAAACTCGATTTATGCCTAAACTCAATTTAAAAAAAGAAAAGAAAAGTAGAACTCGAGTTTACGAAACTCGAGTTCCATTTAAAAAAAATAATAGAACTCCCGTTTCGTACACTTAAGTTTCATTTGCGTTATTTTTTTTAAAAGCATGGAACTCGAGTTTTTTAAACTCGAGTTCCATCTTCTTCTTCTTCTTTTTTTAATTGAGTTTAGGCGTAAATCGAGTTTGAGAAACTTGATTTTGGGTTGGAAATCGAGTTTCACAAACTCGATTTTTAAAAAACAGTCCAACTTACTATTTAACTTCAAACGCGTGTCAGCCACCAAAATTTTTTCTGAAAATGTACTGTTGAGCAAATTTTGCCCTATTTTCTATTGCAATACCAAACAAATCCATAATCTTTTAACAGATATGGGGTGATGTGCCTTAAATATACTTTTATAATAAAATTAATTTCATTAATATGCACATAATGTAATTTTTCAATAGATATGAATCATATAATAGGATTTGAACGTATGGCATCTGTAATATGATGATATTAGAACTCAAATTTCTTATTTGACAAGTGGAAACTTTATCAATTGAATTAATTAACCCATATAATAATAATAATAATAATAATAATAATAATAATATAATTAACCTCATTAAAATTCAACAAAAAGATCTTTTTATAATTCAAAAGTTCAACAGAAAATCTTAGACAAAAGAACTCCTAAACCCCCTCATCCTAACAAAAAAAGGGCAAGACTTCAATGTTCAATCCAATGCACTTAAAGGATATGCAAAAAGTAGGATAGAAGATTTCTATTTTGCATGGGAAGGGATAAGAGATCAATATATAATTAATTATGGATATGTTTCATGTTGTGTCCTTTTTATAAATTTTTTGTCCCACTTTTTGTAACACCCCATAATTTTATTGCTAATTTATTTCATATACATAAATTAAAGAGGAGGCCCACAATTAAATGTACTTAGTTGAATTGGGCTTAAGATATTAATATAGTAATTATTATGGTATAAGAGGCTTAAGTAAAATGACATAAGTAAATATATGGGTTTTAATAATTTTTAAAAACCCTAATATTTTACCTCTTAAGCTATACATGTATATATATAAGAGGTTTCCTTTTGTTTTATCCGCAACACACAATTGAGCCTTTTCTTTTCTTCTCACCGCCATGCTTTCAGGTATGATTTTGTCTTGCTGTAATTTTAGAAAGTTTGAATTATTCTATGGTTAGCAATTGTCCCCATGCTTATAGGAAGACATGGGCCTGTGCATCTATTATTTTGGTACCTAGCAGAATAATTGGCGTTGGTTTCATGAATCCATAGGCTTTAAGATTGATTGGATAAAAATAGTACCGGATAGAGTAATAGGCTTGGACTTTATCAACTTAAGTTTGTCAACATTGGAATGGGAAAAAGTTGCTTTATGGTTGATATATATCTTCCTCATCATCTTTCTAGTGGCATCTGTATTCATCTCTAATTCATTGTGGTCGGCAGCAATGCTTTTCAAGCCAAGAATATCCTTTTAGCCACTGTATTGCAGGAATAAGAAATCATATACTATCTAAGTTCACAATCTGTCATCCACGCACCTGCCATTGTTCAAAAACTTGTCCAGCTTTATCATTATGTTTTTGCGACATCAAGGGAATAATGGGCTATTGGATTGATCAATTAAGATTATAATATGTGGCTTCTAAGAATTGTAGTGGTCTATATGATGACTAGACATGTAATGAAGTACTAGAGTTCTATAGAGTTGCAGTACTATCATGTCAATCAATAGACAGTGAAAATATGTGAAGCAGAACAATTGGATCAAAGCTGAAAGTGAATGGGACAGTTAAGTAACCAAATGGAAAATTTTGAAAATATCAAGATTATATTGTTTAAGTATATGAAAATAGATTTTGGTGGGAAATTTGTGCATTGATGGACCTATTTTTTGTATTGTTAGGTTGTAATTTTACTGATTTATCATGATTCAAGAGTGGTTGATTTTATTTTTGTAAATAGGAGGTAAGTGGTATTTACTAATTTGGCGGTTTTCTCGAAACAGTTTTGATTATCAAACTATTCTTATAACAAAGAAATATTTTGATATTCTATAAATATATTGATATCCTATGAATGTTTGATGTGCACATTATATGGAAACATTGACTATTTATTATATGAAAAACTTGTGGAATAACCTAAACTTATTTAAACTTGTATGTGTGGATAAATCATAAATCTTTGTATTTTTGAGTATTATGACTGGATTATTTGTTATGAACATCTTGAATTTGCTTTGAATCCTATGACAAATTTTGATTAAAAGCTCAGTGTTGTATTTAGTCCTTAGCAAGGACAATTACACTATAGCTAGTCCTTAGCAAGGGGCAAGGGACAGTCCTAGAAAAGGGGGATAGTGCACAATTGGTAGCTCCTTAGCAAGAGAGTATACAATCAGAAAAGTGAGCTCCTTAACAAGGGAGTGCACCTCTAGGTTCCAAAGGAGCCACCCTTAAGAAAGGAAATGAAAAGGGGGTTTCAATCCCAAAAATGGGACAACACAACCTTGTCAGTGGGGCGTAAAAGTTGACCACGAGAAAAACCTATGAAATTGTTTATATGATGGTGTTGGTATATTATGATGGGTCATAATATAATGATATTTTTATATGAAATATTTGATATTAAAATACATATAGTTTTGCAAGTTATAACTTTGTTGTATGGAATATTCATTTAAAAGGTTTGTTTCCACACCCTAATCTTAGTAAATTCTACTTATTGAGTTATCTCACCCCCTCCCCCCCTTTTATTCCTCCTTACAGATACATTAGAGGGATCATTTGAGTAAAAATTCTCGGAAGATAATAGTTACAAATTATTTGGTGGAACTGAGAATTTTATTATTATTTTTATGGTATTAAATATTGTACTGAAGAACTATTTTAAGGATATTTTATTTTTGGTGGGATTAGAGCTTTGATAATTGTGATGAGATTTTAGATTGCTAGTTGCATATGTTTAATATTTTTATGGATTATTTAGATTGAATAAACTTTTATTATTAATGAACTATAAAATAAAAATAAAAAACCAATCACATCTACTCAACAAAAATCACTATGCAACAAAGATCACCACATATTCTGTCTTATTAATACTTTTGCTGATTTGAATTGATAATGTTATGTTGCCTTTTAACCAAAAAAAAAAAAAAACAATGATCATAAGTAGTATTAAATTTAGGGAAGAATTTAAAATATGACTAATTAAATTTATTTTTCTTAAAAATAATTTCACTAATTATTTATATTTTTATAATAAAAAATGTGTTTAATTTTAAATACATCAATGCGTATGCATGGGTTACTTGCTAGCAACAAATTAAAAACACATTCAGATTTAATCACTCCACTCACATATTCTGTTAAAGGTATAATTAAACTCACATGTTCGGTTAAAATTAGGGGTGGCAATTTGTGTTTGAGTGTCGGGTTCATGTCGTGTCAACTCATGAGTATTCGACTATATGGGTTAACACTAACTCGACATGTTTATTAAATGGGTCAAGATTTCTTAGCTCTAACCTATTTATTAAAATACATATAGTTTTGCAAGTTATAACTTTGTTGTATGGAATATTCATTTAAAAGGTTTGTTTCCACACCCTAATCTTAGTAAATTCTACTTATTGAGTTATCTCACCCCCTCCCCCCCTTTTATTCCTCCTTACAGATACATTAGAGGGATCATTTGAGTAAAAATTCTCGGAAGATAATAGTTACAAATTATTTGGTGGAACTGAGAATTTTATTATTATTTTTATGGTATTAAATATTGTACTGAAGAACTATTTTAAGGATATTTTATTTTTGGTGGGATTAGAGCTTTGATAATTGTGATGAGATTTTAGATTGCTAGTTGCATATGTTTAATATTTTTATGGATTATTTAGATTGAATAAACTTTTATTATTTATGATTTTGGGGCGTTACACGTTTTGTGTTTCACTTTATACTCTATCAATCATGATATGTCATGTATTTATTTATTTATTTATTTTTTCTATTTTAAACTTTGGTTATTTTATAAAAAATTCAAAAAAAAATTTAAAAAGTTGTAATTTGTGAAGTATAAGGTAAAATAGAGAAGTGGGAAGAAAGAAAAAAAAAAGTGAGAAGAAAGATTTGTACAGGTAAAAGATCGAAATTGCGGAGGAATACGGTAAAATTATGCGAAAGAAAACGTACTTTCTTGGTTTCTTCACCTAATAAGTCTTCTCTGGTGTTTATCCAAAAAAAAAAAAAAAAAGTCTTCTCTGGTGCTTTTGCCTTTTGCTCACAAAAAAATAAAATAAAAAAAGACTTCCCTTGAGAATAAAAGAAAAAGACTTCTCTAGTTCTGTACCGAGTACCAACTAGCAAGGAATAAACTAAGTACATCTAAAAGGTCGTCTCAAAAGATTAAAAAAATGTAGGTGGTTCCTGAATTATTCTTTAGTAGGTGGTTCCTGAATTATTCTTAATTTTTAGCACGCCAAGACTACATATTTGGGTTTGAGAATTTAAAATTAAAGGATTCAAAAAGGAAATTCTATTATAAATTACTTTATATGAATCTTACATATATATATATATATATATATACGACAGATATAATTAAACTTTGAAAATTTTGTTCTAACAAAAACATTTGTTTAATAAATTTGAAATAACATCTTATATTTAATCATTACAAATCCACTTTAACTGACTGAATTTGTTTTCCTTCTTAACTGTTTTCTTTAGTATCCATGCCAGACATCGTTGGTTTTAAGTTTAAACTTCATTGGTTCATTCAGAATCACTGAACACCATAACCATGAATCAGATAGAAGCCTTCTTTGTGGTTTGTGCAAACGTATCAGAAATTCTGCTGTAATAAGTGTAACTGAGAATTTCAAAGGTTGCTGACAGCTTCAAGTTGCTCAATCATCAATTACGTAATGGTACGTATAAGTTAGCGGTAGAGAAAAGAGAGCTTGGGTTGTTTGAGTCACCATGAAATGTAACACGTCGAGTGTTTTCTCAGACACACACGGTACACTTCTTTTTTTGTTGAATAACTCAGACACATCAGACACACACTTGATTCATGCTTCTTAAGCTTACAATCTGCCCAAAAAAAAAAAAAATTTCTAAGGGGTTTAGTAAGAAAATGTATCTCGGGTAGGAGGTAAATTTTGCGGTCCACCGTGGTTAATATAAAGATAAAGTACTATAAGTTTATTTGGTTTGGTATATTGTTTCTTAATACAATGAACATATTAATTGTTGCTAAGATTAAATTTTGGAAATTGTCTTTTGTTTCTAAATATAATAAATGTATTAATTATTATTGTTAAGTGAATTTTAATTATTACTTCTTAGAATACTTTTATTTATTTATTAGTTTATGTCTACACTCTTTTACAATATTTTATTTAATAATTCAACTCAACTTTGATAACGATTAGTTTTTGTAATTGTATTAATGTTACGTTAACATTTGCTTTTGTTTTCACTCAGTCACTCCCATGCCCTTGTCTAATTTGTTTTTTTTAGAATCATCCTATGTTTAATTGTTTTTTAGTGTTAACATTTGCTATCCACTGATTGAATGACCCATGCCCCCGTCCCCACTCAACATATATATATATATATATATATAAAACCAAAATTGAGAAAAAATCCAAGTAGATTCTAAATTAGATTCCAATTGTTATCTCATTTTGCGCTACGTGTCTTATTTAAGTTTTTTTTTTTTTTTTTTAGGTGAGTTAATGTTGTACAAAAGGCAAAGAGTCTAATATAAATAAACAATAAAAAATTCAAGTAGCTAGATTCTAAATTAAATTCCAATTGTTATCTAATTTTGTGCTATGTTGTGTCCTATTTAAGTGTTTTTTTTTTTTTTTTAATTTTTTCTAGGCAAGTTAATGTTGTGCAAAAGACAAAAAATCTAAAATAAATAAATATTAAAAAAACCCAATAAAAAAGAGTAAACTCGTTTGTGTATAAAAAAGAGAGTAAATCTCATATATATATATATATATATGACTTAAAAAATGTGTACTTTTTACACTAGGTATAATTTGAATCTATATATATATGTAATTGTAAATATTTTTAGTTATACCCGTGCATATACATGGGGTTATACACTAGTATAATTAAAGTCAAAGCTTGAAAAAAATTCAATTAGATTCTAAATTAAAATTCAATTGTGGGCTAATTTTGTGTAATTTGTCCACTTAAGTTTTTTAATATTTGGACAAAGTTTAGTTACAAAATTTGTTGTAGCCTGAGGCTACAACCATACTCAATATCTTTTTATTGGAGGTAAATTTTGACAAATCCACCATTAGATTACATTTTCTTCTTATATCCTCCATGCTTGCAAAATTTCTAGAAAATTAAAGATCAATAGCTATGTGTATCCTATTGTCACAAAATTTGACATGTGTATCAAAAGCGAAAAGAACATGTAATTCAACGATTAGATTTTCAAAATATGTAGTAATATTTATTTTATTAAGTATGGTTGTAGCTTGAGGCTACAACCAATTTTGAAGCTAAACTTTGTTCTTAATTTTTGTGCCAAGTGAGTTAATGAGTACAAAATACTAAGAGTCTATTATTAATGAACTATAAAATAAAAATAAAAAACCAATCACATCTACTCAACAAAAATCACTATGCAACAAAGATCACCACATATTCTGTCTTATTAATACTTTTGCTGATTTGAATTGATAATGTTATGTTGCCTTTTAACCAAAAAAAAAAAAAAACAATGATCATAAGTAGTATTAAATTTAGGGAAGAATTTAAAATATGACTAATTAAATTTATTTTTCTTAAAAATAATTTCACTAATTATTTATATTTTTATAATAAAAAATGTGTTTAATTTTAAATACATCAATGCGTATGCATGGGTTACTTGCTAGCAACAAATTAAAAACACATTCAGATTTAATCACTCCACTCACATATTCTGTTAAAGGTATAATTAAACTCACATGTTCGGTTAAAATTAGGGGTGGCAATTTGTGTTTGAGTGTCGGGTTCATGTCGTGTCAACTCATGAGTATTCGACTATATGGGTTAACACTAACTCGACATGTTTATTAAATGGGTCAAGATTTCTTAGCTCTAACCCATTTATTAAATAGGTCAATTGTGTCAATCTGTTTATAAGATTTTATTAAAATGAAAAAAAAAATTTATGAAAAAACAAACAAACAAATATTTTTAATATAAAATTCATAACTAACGAGTATCTGCATAACAAATAATCATTCAAAATTAAATCATTTCTCAATATTACAAATAATCAATCACAATATGTCAAAGAAAATAAACCACAACAACTAATAAATTTATATATCTAGGGTTTGAAAGGTATATTGGTAAAATGCCATTTAATTAAACAGGTTAAACAAATCAAATTAGTTTCATAGGTTGAACACTAACCCAACCTGTTTATTAAACGGGTCAACTGTATCAATCCAAATATAACATGAACATATTAAGTCTCAACCCATAACTTGCTAATTTCATGTTGTATCGTATTTGGTTCGCAGATCATGTCCAATTTTTCTACCCATAGTTAAAAGTAAAAATTAATTGAGAAGTGTTACGCCCACTATTATTTATTTAAAAATTCAACTCAACTTTGATAACTATTGGTTTTTGTAATTGTATTAAGATTTATTTATTTATTTTACGTTAACTTTGACTTTTGTCTTCACTCAAATATTCCTCTATCCCATGCCTCTTGTCTTCTTCTTTTTTTTTTTTTTTTTTTTTTTTTCTTCCCTAAATTTCCCTCTATCTAATTGGTTAATTGTATTTTAGTATCAACATTTAATACCCCCACTGATTGAATGAACCATGCCCCTGGTCCCCACTCAAAAAATAAAAAATTAAAAGCACATTCAGATTTAGCCACTCTACTCACATATTTGGTTAAAAGTATAAATTAATTGAGAATTGTTATGCTCACTATATTTTCATAACACTTATACAACAAATTATAAGCGATAAATTGTTACTAATTCTAATTTGAAACTCCCACTAATTTTTTTTTTTCCAACAGTAATAGCAAAGTAACAACCTGTCACTTATAATTTGTTATAAAAGTATTGTAAAAATGTTGCAAACATAAAACATTTCTAAGAATAGATTTTTAAGAGGTCATATTCAAGCTTATATAAGTTGGTCTTAAAAAAAAATTAAGGTTAGATGTTCAAATCTTTATTTTAGGGATCAAAACAAAAAATTAAAAAAAATTATACAATATGGTTTTTGTCAAACTTGGAGCATTTCTTTAGTGCAAAAATTAAATTTTTTTTATTCTAGTGGTTTTTGTCAAACTTGGAGCATTTCTTGTTTGGGAAACTTCATCATAGGTAAAACACATTAACTCTAACATGAAGATCGTGATCTGTGAACTTCAACTATGTGAAGGACATGCATGATAGATGGCTGGCCACCAATGTGTTGACCTTCACTTTGGGATGGCCATACAAATAGGCCACAACCATTATCGACTTGTGTGTCCCGAGAATATCATTGCTAAGTTCTCTCACTAAAACCAGAGTTTAATTAAACATTTTATTACTTTGCAGTCCCATCGAGACGAAAAAAAGTAATCACATGCGAACATGGGTGCCATGGCAATGAAGATTTATAATGATTATGAGATTGCAGTCTTGGTTGCAATAGTTTTTTTAGGTTCTTTCATGGAAAATTCAGCTACCACCACAGGCACCAATACCACGGACACCAATACCACGGACATGTCAACAGCAATTCTCATAAGTGTGGATCAATCGGGCAATGGAGATTTTAAGAAGATACAAGATGCTATTGATGCAGTTCCATCTAAAAACTCAGAATTGTATTTCATTTCGATTAAGCCAGGGACATACAGGTCTGTGTGTTTGTGTGGCTGTACTATTTTCATGATGGTTAATTGGTTTGTATATGTCTACGTTTTAACTGGACTCTTATTATCTTATGCATGTATGGTTAAGCAGGGAAAAACTTCAAGTGCCTGCGGATAAACCCTTCATAACATTGAGTGGCACACTGGCCTCTAATAACACCATCATAACATGGGGTGACACTGGGGAGATAATTCAATCTGCAACCCTTTCTGTATTCGCTTCTGACTTTGTTGCACGATATCTCACAGTTCAGGTATGTGGCTGACCTCATGCCTACAATATCTTTAGTGCAATAACCATCTTATGCATCTGATGTATACAACATTATTTTCAAACGATGTAAGTGATCTCACAATTGTATGTGAAGTCACATACCTACTTATTATGAGAGGGATGTTGTATATATTAAATGCATGATTACATACCTTATTATCATACGCATACAGTACAATTTTTGTGCATGACTTCTTGATTTTATAGGGAACACCTAAATGATTAATGTGGTATGTGAGTCCCCTACTCCCCTTCCATGCACGAACCTTCGCAACCTGCCCAAGAAATATAGCTTTCATACATGAGCATGGAAGTTTATCAATTAAAAAACTCAATTATCATCTTCAATTATAAATTACAACATCAAATAATTAAATTCATGTCATATGCTTGCACGGGATATCTCATTCAGATTAATCACTCCAAAATGGATTTGAAATGAATCTCTTTTGCATATTTTACTTTTCACATTTTATATTTTGTAGTGTTATTGTCTCAAAAGTTTAAATTATTATGATATGGTAAATTTAATCATTTAATCAATACTTCTAACATGTAGATGTATGTCTCTCCAATTTCATGCTTAATTAATGGTAGGCTTCATTTTGAGGCCCCCACCACCCCAACTCCTAAGAGCATTCTCATCAAAACTTTTAAAAACTTTAGCTTTTAACATCTCAAAAATCTATTTTATCAATTTTAACATTTTATTTTAAAATACACAAAATATCAGAAGTTCTATTTTTTATAGCACTTCATTTAAATGTATTTTTTTTTATTATTTCTTTATTTATTATTATTTTTTTATTCTTGTTCTCTCATCTTTCTCCATCTTCTTCTCTATATCTTTCTCTTCTCTCCACCCACACCTGCTGCATCTCTCTCCTTTGCCACCCACCCATTGCCACCAACCACCACCACCACCAGTTAAGGAAATATCAAACAAGAACTCACAACCCACTGCCAGCCACCACCACCACCACCATCGGAAGAAAAAAAATAAAAAACCCATCACAACCACACCCACAACCACAACTAGCCACAACAACCACCACATAAAAAACACAATCAAAGCCAACAAAATCCATCACCACCACACCCACAACCAAAACCAAAGCCAACAAAACCCATCACCACCACATCCACAACCAAAACCAAACCAACAAAACCATCACCACCACACCCACAACCAACCACAAAACCCATCACAACAACACCCACAACAGGCCACAAAACCCATTACCACCACACCCACAACCGGCTATAAAGCCCATCACCACCACAAAAGAGAGAAGAAAAATTGAAAGAAAGAAAGAAAGAAATAGAGAGAGGTATTTGCGGCCATAGCTTAAGAAATTTAAAAAAAAAAAAATAGAAGAAAGGAAGAGGAGGCAGGCAAGATCTAGAGAAGCAGAGATGAGAAGCTAGAGAGAAAAAAGAGAGAAACAAATGGTCAGAGAAGAAAGAGAAAGAGATAATTTTTTTTTTAAAGAGAAGTGGAGAGAGAAAGGAATAAAATAAATTTTTTTTTATAACATTGGAGCTACAATGAGATGTTATCTTTGACATCTCACATGTGAATCTAACTCTCCCTTAATAAGTAGAGTCAACACATGAGATTCTTTAACTTTTTAGATGAGAGATAGAGTATTAGAGTACGTAGAGATAGGGTTTGATTGTTATGATATTTTGATAAATTTTTTATTATTCCAAAAAATTAAACTATTTTTAAATAATAAATATAATCATTTAACCATTATTAATTTTAACAAAAAATAATTACATTCAAACTCTATTGGAGTATCCTAATTTGCCTTAGTTTACATTTGGATTTAAGGATTTAAAATCTAGATTTGAGCTTTCAGAATTTACTCCAACAAAAATGCTATGATATATTTGAGCTTTGAGAATTTATACAAAAATGCTTATGAATTTGTGAATTTGAACTAAGATCTTACACTTCAATCATTATAAATCTCCATATGAATTTCGTCAATAGAAAATTTTTGGAGTTTTGTACTTTATTCAATTCATTTAAACTAAAAATTTGATCCAAATTCTTGTTTTCAAAAAATTCCATCCAAATGAACAGCCAATTCTATGGAACTTTATATTTATTTTGCATTCTAGTAAGTAGTTTTGAATTTTTGTTTTGTATTCTTTTTTCTATATAGAATACGTTTGGGACATCAGGCAGAGCTGTTGCCCTTAGAGTAGAGGGAGACAGAGCTGCTTTCTATAGTTGCAATATTCTTTCGTATCAAGATACTCTCTTGGATGATACTGGTAGACACTATTACAGCAACTGCTATATAGAAGGAGCCACCGATTTCATATGTGGAAATGCTGCTTCCCTCTTTGAAGTGAGAATATCCCTTTCACAAAGAAATTAAACCCCATGACATATATAATATTTTGAATTTCCTACGTACATGGAGAACTTAATGTAGATTTTGTGTTTATGCATGCAGAAATGCCATCTTCATTCTCTCTCAACTGTAGGTGGAGCTATAACTGCACAACATAGGAATTCATCATCAGAGGACACTGGGTATACCTTCTTGAATTGTAAGATCACTGGTGTAGGAACTGCTTTCCTTGGAAGACCATGGGGTCCTTACTCTAGGGTGGTCTTTGCACTAACTTACATGTCCAGTGTGGTAGTGCCACAGGGCTGGGATGACTGGGGAGATCCAAGCCAGCAGAGGTATATGATAATTCCAATTCATAGTTGAGCTTATGTAACATTAAATAATTCATCTTCTTTCTTTCAAAAATTTAACTATTACGAAATGGTGAATTTAATTATGTAACTATCTTTCAATATCCACACTCCGTATACATTGGACATCAGTTTGAACATTACGAGTGTGAGATAGTCATTGCTTTTATTTTAATTAATCCATCTCATGTGAACTCAAACTCTCCCTTAATAAGTGTAAGTGAAGTCTAATAGGAAATGTTGAATTTAATCATTTAATTATTATTGTAACACTTCCTTTCCCACATGGGTTTAGACTCCCATTTAACTAGTATAAGTGAAATCCAACACCTTTCTCAAAAAAAAAAAAAAAAAAAAAAAAAGAAGTGAAATCCAACACATGAAATTTTTAACCTTTTAAATTGGAGGTAGAGTGAAAACATGGTTTGAACTCAAAATAGGGTTGAAATTTAGAACCACAACCACTTACTCTAATATCATAATTAATAAACTATTGTTTCTACCAAAAAATTTAGTTATTAAGAAATGATAAATTTAATCATTAACCATTGTTCTATCACCACAATTTATTTATTTATGTAACGGGTGGTGCTTGTGTCCAGTGGCCAGTTCCACTGGACACAAGCCATTCCCTTATGTTACAATCTTGTTGTTAGCCAGTATTCTATTTCTAACACGTTTCACATTATTTTTTTGGTACAACAGCACTGTGTACTATGGTGAGTACGTGTGTTATGGTCCAGGAGCCAATAGAACGAAGAGGGTTGGATGGTCAAAGAGTCTATCAAACCAAGAGGCTACACCCTTCTTGACAAAGGACATTATTGGAGGGCAAGGTTGGCTTAGACCTTCACCAACTCACTTCAAGAGAGGCTCTACCAACGTCACAGTGAATGTTCCTTGAAATAATTGAAAAAAGGAGTGTTTGGTACATGTGTTTGAAAACATGTATTTTGTTTGAAAACATATGTAGAAATACATATGGGTGAAAAAATGTATAAAAATGCGTGTAATGTTGTTTAAAAACTGAAAATGTATGTTTGAGTGTGTGTACCAAACACTCCCGTAGCATAGTATATCTCATAATAAGTAAGAGTTCGAATTTGGTAAAGATGAAATGTAAAACTCATATTTTACGTCATCCAATAAAAGATTGTCATATAAGTTTTTACTTAAATCTCAATACATTTTATCTCCACGTAATAATATCTCAATAAACTCACAGTTCAGTTGGATTTTCAAATAAGCATTAGAATTTATTGAGTGTGATTGTGTCTATTTTTTAATATGTAATATGATGATGTGACATGTTGGGATTAGAGAGGTAAAACTTGGGTATTATACCACATATATATATATATATATATATAAAAGCTAAAGCGTATCATTTCCAACATTCTTTCTCTTATTTTAACTCTTTTTTTTTTCTTATTAATTTCCTAACTTATTGCTACTATACTTTCTCCAACTTTTCCTCTCCTTCTACTTTTTCATCTTTCCACTACTATCTATCTTAATATCACTTTTTCTCTATCCTTTTATCTTACTTTATTTTTGTCTTTTTTTTATTCTCCTTCTTTTACTATAAATTACAATTCTCTCTCTCATTCTATACATAGTTTTCCCACACACAAAGTGTTATATCTCTCTCTTTCTCGCTCTCAATTTTTTTTTCTTCATTTTTTGCTTTTTTTTTTTTTTTTTTTTTTTTTTGCATCTCTACTTTAGGTTGACGAACTTTTGTATTATTTGGAACTTTACTTTGGATTAATGTGATTAAGTTGTGTTTTTAAGTTGTAATCTTTTTCCTTCTCTTTGATTTCATAGATGTTATCCTATTACATTATAAATAAAGTTTATAAGAATATAATGTTATTTTATTACAAAACATACAGGACCTGGGTAATTTAGTATTTATTACTATATATTTTTATTTTACATTTTTTCATCTCATATTATTTTCTTATTATTCTCTCTTGAAAAAGTGATTATTCTCTCTTTCTTAATTTTTTATTCTTTCTTGCAATTCTAATTTAGATTGATGAATTATTGTGATTTTTAAAACTTTATTTTGAGTCCATATGTTTTGGTGTTGTATTTTTTAGTTCCCCGTTACAAGTAGTCTCTCTCTCTCTCTCATATTTTCGCTTTAATTTTTGTTTGACTTAATACTTGATTATTTTGCAAGTAAGAATTTGAGTTTATATCAAAACACAATCTTGACTATGCTAATTACAGATCGACATTCGGTCCATTTTGGTCAGTTTCAGACAACTTTATCTATTCAGTTTGGTTTGGTCTACTTCAGTCCACTTTGGTCATTTCGGTCCAATTTGGTCTACTTTGGTCCACTTTAGTTCAATTAGATCCATACAGTCTACTTTGGCCAATTCAATGCAATTCGATCTATTCGGTCCATTTGGATCACTTCACTCAATTTCGGTCCATTCTGTCTACTCTGGTCCTGTTTGGTTCACTTCAATCAATTCCTTCCAATTCGGTCCATTCAGTCCACTTCAGTTTATTTGGTCCATCTAGTCTATCTCTAATCACTTCGGTCCAATTTGGTGTACCTAATTAAGAATGGGAAAATATAAGTTTGGGTTGAAAGTATTATCAATTATTTGAGTAATATCAATTTTAATTATATAATAAGTTTTGGTTATCATAATAATCTCTCAAGAGAATGAGAACTTGATTAATAACTTTGAAATTTAAAATTTTAATTGTAACAAATGAAACTAGGAAAATATAATGCATAATAACAATAGTTAGAAGAATGTGGACCATTTCAAAAAAGAATAATATCAATCAAAAACATTAAAAAAAATGATTAAATTATATATTTGTAAAAATGGAGTGGTGGAAATTACTTCTTGAAATTGTTTAATTTTTAGGGAGAACAAATTATGTACAATAAAATTTAGAGAATAATTTATACATATTCAATGCAAGTTTGTTATGAGTTTTGATTATCATATTCAGTACAAATTTATTTAAACAAAAATTATACATATATTTTTATATTATTTTTTGCTTGAAGGTATAATCAACCTCATGCAATTCATTTAAAAGTAATGACTTTAAAACAAATGAGTAACTACCTTAAAGATTATATTTGTATATTCATAACCTTCATATTTAGAAAGAAGTTTTTAAAAGGTAAAGGTATATCTGCATAACTATTTAATTCATTGGGCATTTCTAGAATATAAGGTTATGGAGGGGTGGTAAGTGTAAATTCTGGGTGAGTCATCCACCCTATTACCCTTAGCAAGAAACATTCTCCCTGATCTATTCTTTGCTGCACCGAATTCCATTTCTTTTGTTTCTCTTTTTTTTTTTTTTTTTTTTTTTTTCTTCTTTCTTTGTTCTCACCAACAACCCCCCTTTCTCATCGAAACCATAGATATATCTCTCTCTCTCTAAGAAGATGAAAGTTCAAAAAGGGTATACAATACCTTTGAACGTTTAGACCCCAAATACAAAAATACCAATTCAAGCTTTATATCAAACAAATAATGTGTCGAACATGATAACAAGCTTATAACAGAATTGATAACTAATTTAAGCCAAATATAAACACATCCACAACGGTAAATATAAGGCAAAGATAAAGGGAAGGAAGATGCAAACACACGAACAACACACGATGTATTATCGAAGAGGAAACCGAAGCCCTCGGCGTAAAACCTCTTCGCCGCTCTCCAAGCGGTCAAATAATCCACTAGAAAATGTAGTTGGGATACATGAACAGCAATAGACCCTTCAAGCCTAATCTACCCAGGTACCTAAGCCCTCCAAGCTTCTTGCTCCAACGAGGTTGCGCCGAACCTTTTTCTTTTCTAGCTTACCGGATTCCGCTACTAGACCATAGCATCAACCAATGTAGATTGGTTCCTTCTTAATTGCTTCCCAACAGCACCAAATGAACCTTCTCACATATGTGGGTGTGGTGAGATAAGGATTTGGTAAAATGCCTCTCAAAGGGATAATAATGGAAAGGAAGAGAGAAGAGGAATTTGTAGAGTCTTTTAGGTAAAGATTGTGGATGAATCAATCTTATATTTCTCTAGGGTTTCTCTCACAAAATTCTCTCTGGAAGCTCTCTCAATATGGTGGGTATAAAGGTATATATATAGTAGGGTAAGAAAGGAATGCAAAACGTCAATTTTTGCGAAATAGGGCATTTTGGTGACTTGACCTCGCGACTGGGTCAAGTCTTGAGTTCAAGCTACGAGCTAACGACCTGGCCAGCCTGGGACTTTTGCCCTGTAGTGCGACAGCTGGCGCGGCTCTTCAACTTCTGGCATGCTTGGCACGTGTGCAGGCATTTGGCGACTTACAAGCCGCGACTCACCCGCGAGATCCAGTCGCGAGACTCTGTTTTCTTGCACACTTTTGAGCATTTCTTCACATCTTCTCACACACTACCCTTACAATTTTCCCACCTAAATACAGGGTTACTAAGTGCTAAATTACAAGCAAATTTGTCATGGAATAAAGCCAATAAGATGGTTGATTAAATTCAACCTTATAGAAGAAATCAAACTCTTACTAAAGTTTCAGATTCAGTTTTGGGTAAGTAAATAAAATTATTTTCTATTATGGGTAATGTTGATGGTGTAATGGTTTGCTTTAGTTTCCATTCTATATTCTCTATTTTGATTGTTAGATGCTGGAATTTGTGGTTTTATGTTAGCAAGTTGAAAGATTGAAGATATTATAGTCAATTGGATGCATATTAATGTATTCTAACATGTATAGTATAGGTATAAAAATACCAACACGAAATGAAGGCCATTTGCAATTATTTTGATGATTTTGTGAGAAAGGTGTTAAAGCTATCACTGTGACAGATTTAGAGTTTACAACATGAAAAAGTTGGATTAAATCATATTCTGTGAATTAGGATGAGTAATTCTTATGAATTCTAAGACACACATGGTTGTAATGGAAGTGGCCTTATTTCAATTGGATCAATATAAAATAATGGTTTAATTTCTAAACTGAATGAAATTTTGTTAGGACAGATTTGAGAATGTTATCTTTTATGATTTTTAGTAAATCATGGTTTTATACTTTGACTCTAAATAATTGATATGATATCTATTAGACATCTAGAGGAGTGGCTCTATAAAATTGCATAAAAATTGGATGTGAATGAATAGCCCATTTGTATTTTATAAATGAGGTAAATGCTGCTGAAATAAGCAGCGAATAGTAAATGATATACCTAACTTTGAGGATTTAATTCTAAAGTTAGGGTGAATGTTTTGAGAAATAAATTAGTGTGCTCATCATTTGGTATGTTTGGATCATAAATAAATTTTGTATGTCTTGGTTTCTCTATGG
Source organism: Quercus gilva (assembly GCA_023621385.1). Taxonomy (NCBI): domain Eukaryota; kingdom Viridiplantae; phylum Streptophyta; class Magnoliopsida; order Fagales; family Fagaceae; genus Quercus; species Quercus gilva. Next base: position 49,361,632 of record CM042483.1, read on the forward strand.
TTTGGTACATCATGTGTTTGATGAATGTATCTTGTATTTGGAGAACTTTTGTGTGATGAGAATTAAGATTTTCTTGAGTTGAGAGTTAGGTTGTGATTCATGTATAAGTTTATATGCTTAGGAAGATTTGTTAGTAACAAGTTTTGGTCCTTCATTTAGGTGACGAGAACGAGAATGTGAACACTTGAGCTCCTCTTATACAAATCTCTCGCATCTTTTGTTTTCAGGTAAGGGATATGTGACATGTGTGTTTGATAAGTATAAGGATTGTTTAGAAAATTTATTATGCATTAAAACCTTTTAATTAGAGATATTACATATATGCATGATTTAAGTAAAGATATACGTTCGTGAGTTGTTGAATCTTATATATATGATAATTTTAGCATATCAATGCTATTACTTATATCACGAACATCATATTTAGGAATGAAGTGGATATGCTATTGTTATGAAATATTTATGTAAAACAGTAAAAGTATAATTATCAGAAAAATATAATTTTCAGGTTATTCCTTTGTTATGATCTGAACTCAGCCAGTAAGGGTTATAGTACTCGCATTTTTCATGGAAATTTTGATTGGCCATTATATGTGGTGAGGACTCTGTTGTACCCACCTTTGTTAGGAATGGCCAACTTGTGGAGGATGCCAACCGACCCAATGGTTGATGATTTGATCACACCGAAAGGGGTGTGATACTTTCTGATATGATCTTGGAATTTCCTAGCATTGTGGGGAATGCTGGATTCCTAACACAATGTGCTTAAAGCCTTCCAAAATTGTGACAGACTTACAATTGGACTGACTAATATGTATTATAATTGAGCTATTAAGCTATTTGGAATTTATAAGAAAAGTATGATGATAAGAAATGTATGTTAAATGTGTTATAAGTCTGATGGAAAGTTTATGATAAAATATTTTATAGTCTATTTAAAGATAAAGTTATTGAATTATATTTAAGTTCCTTATTATGTCATTTTATTATTATATGATAAGAAAATGATGTATTTTCATCTAAAAGTTCATAAGTTATTTAAGAATAGTATGAATAGTATGAAGACTATTTATCAAAGCTGACATATTCATAAAATATTTGATTTACATGCATTCTTATTAAATGCTCATGAAACTTAAAACCTTACTAGGTTTCGTAGCTCACCCTATTATATTTCAGTGCATCGGTTCTTTCTTGGAAGCAGCGAGAGTATTAGAAATGGCAAGGAATCTGTGATTCTTGTCTGTTAGAATGTATAGTTTTTTTTTGTTGTATTGTAGTTTAGCTCTTTTGTTGTATAGGAAGAATTAAGATGTACTTGATCCTTTTGAGTACAGATGTATTTTAGAACCTTAGTTTATTTTGAACCCCAATGGTATATCTTTGAGGTTAGGCTTGTAAATAAGAGTTTTGCTAAACGTTTAATTATGTAATATTTACATGAATATCTTAAGTTACAGCCAAGTTGTAATCTTGTAAAGTTCGAAATGAAATAAAATTTCAAAGTTTTTATCAATTTTGTATATTATGGCTTTTATGCAAGGAAATAAAAAGAAATACAAGAAACGATTTTTGATAAGCACCTTCAGCTTTAGTAAGTTCGTGTTAGTATTGAGGTAAACTTGATATTAACATGCCGGTCATGCTCTAAATTCTGAAGTATAGGTTTGGGTCGTGACAGAAGTGGTCTGAAATGTTACGTTAATATGGCTCAACAAAAGGGTAGCAATAATAAATGTTTTGCTTAAGATTTTAGATATTAATATTACGAGTTTGAGATCTATATATTTATTAATAAATTTATATTTAAAATAGGTGCTCTCAACCCAAGCATGTCTTTTCCCTATATGTAAGTCCACCAAAATGGATTGAAGTGGATCAAATGGAATAAAGTGGACCAAATGGATAAAACAAGATTGAATGGGAACAAGGTGGACTGGATTAGACTGAATAGAACATAGTGGATGAATTTACACTGAATAGGATCGAAGGGGACCGAAGTGGATAGATTAGGACCAAAGTAGACGTATTGGACCGAATAGGAACAATTTGGACGAAGTAGGACCGAATAGAACCAAAGTGGATAGAATGGACCGAATAGAATTGAAGTGGATTAAAATGGACCGTATAGGAATGAAGTGGATAGAATAGGACCAATGTGGACCGAATAAGACGAAAGTGGAGCTAATAAACCGAAGTGGACTGAAGAGGACATAATGGATCAAAAAGGACAGAGGTGGACCAAATAAGAGTTTTAAATATATATATATATATGTGTGTGTGTGTGTGTGTGTGTGTGTGTGTGTGTCATTTTTATTGTATTTTTAGGACTCATATTTCTAATTTTTAATGTCTATTTTGTTTGTATTTTTTAACTCAAAACTAAAGAGTTTAGCTCAAATATAATAAAATTTCATACTTTTCAACCCAAAAATTATGAAAAAAATGAAATTTTGAACTAAACTTGAAAAGGCAGCCTATAAAAGAATCAATTTAAGGCTCAATCAGTCCAAAATGGACTGAAGGGGACCGAAATTGACTGAGTGGACTGAATTAGACCAAGTGAACCAAATTGGATGAAATGGGACCAAATTAGACCAAATTGGATTGAATATAAATTGTTTAAATTTTAGAAAGAACAAATGATGTTCAAAAAATTTTAGGGGAAAAAGTTATACATTATATTACAATTACAAAATAATTATTTATTCTCACGCATCGCTTAGATTTGCGACTAGTTCTTATAGAATTTAATTGTCATAAATTATTTGGCCGATACTTCAAGAACATACAAGATCTTCTATAATATTGAACTCTTTGATTCTTTGAAATTTACATTTAAATTTAACTTGACACTGAATTTCGTTATAAACACTGCTCTCTATAAGAGGCAGCATGACTGTACAGCTATGTACACATACGTTTCCAATATAATTATATGAATCAAAGTAGAATTCTTTCTTTGTTCTTTTTATCCTGTTCTTCTTCCCTACCCAACAAATTTACTGCAATTTGTAATTACTCATAAATATATACAAAAAAGAAGGCATCCAACTACGTATTTTATTAATGTGAACCATTTGTATTATTATTGCAACTCCTAGGCTAAAGACTGCCTTATACACACATCTTACATGTATAGTTTTTTTCCTTTTCTTTTTTTAGAAGAATCTCACATATATGATTCTAACTTCTAAGTTGAGATGAAATTCGATTTGGGTTAAAATTATGATTAAGTAATTAAATATACAATTTTCTGTAGGATTCAGTTAACTCAATTGGTAAAGTCTCTGAGGGTTGAATAAGAAATCTGAGATTCAATCTCCGCCTACACTGAAAACCGATTGGTGTCTTGATCTAATAATAAAGAGCTATTATTAAGAGTGGACGCCATAGGTTGAAACTCTCTCAAAAAAAAAAAAAATTTACAATTTCCTAAAAAATAAACTTTTAAGATAATCAATAATTTAAAGGATCCAAAATCATGCATTATTAAAATAAATAAATTCGATTTGGGCCATTTTGGGTCACCGAATAAGTCACAGGCAGGTAGCACGTCTGTCTGTCTAGCCCAAAAAGATCTCTTATTAAGTTTAAGTTTTCCTGTCAACAGTATGGTGTACCGTGCGACCGTTTTTGGTTGGCAACATGGTTACCTCAAAAAACCACCATTTATATTTTATAGGTGTAACAAAAGTTGAAGTACTTCACAAGTATAATAACTAAACAACCATAGGTTTGAATAAACAACATATTCAAAGGCTTAGAAGCAAGGTTTTTCTTCTTTGCTTGCCAGATTTGAAGGAACACAAAAAAGTTCAATAATTTATTACCCTTCTTTTGTGAAGAGGAAGATAAAAGGTTTTATATATCATGAATCTTTTTACTGGGTTACTTCTTTAACTCCCTTAACCAGTTTTGGGTTACATTTTTAACTGACTTATAACAAGTTGGCTAATCAGTGTGCTTTATGTAAGTATTAATCAAGTTACAATTAAGGTTCTTTGTAATAGCTTAGATCTACTTAGTAAACACCCAATGACTCAATATGTGTTCACATGACACATTCATCTATCAAATATAAAATATTCACATCTAAAATTTGACCATTTTCTAAGCTTACTAAACAAATCCCACCCGGCAAAAAGTTCAGAAATGAATGTACATTAATGAAGTAAATAGAAAAGTTAAGTTTGAACACTTTTCCTAAACGGTTAAGCTCAGGTGGTCAAGTTTGGCTCTATGTAGCTCTCATGCTTATTCTGTACCATTTTAAATAAAACATGACGCCATTCAACTACTACTGTTCCCTATCAGTATTTTGCTTACAAGATTTCAATAGACAACCGCATGTTTTTATTTAAAATTGACAACCTCTGCAATCTCTACCTAATTCAACAACACCACCTCTCTCTCTCCTCCTTTGGTTACAAACAGACTAATAATTGGACTATTACCCCTTTATTCATCCCTATAAATACTTTAGACCTTGACCCTCATATTTCATCCAAACATACTTCACAGAATTCAAATATTTAGGCTACAGTTATGGGCATGGCGAACCGTGAAAATTTCTCCTTGGTTCCTTTCTTTTACTTCTTTTGCATGCTTGGGTTTGTTTTTATTCCAACCGAAGCTGCTGTAAAGAAGTACCAGTTCAATGTAACTATTTGACATCAGCAATTTTATGTAAACTTTGGTGTTTTCTCTTCTGGCTTAAGTTCTATATATGATGGTTTTCTTTTCTGGTTTCTCAGGTTCAAGTGACGAATATCAGCAGGTTGTGCCACACCAAGCCAATTGTCACGGTTAATGGGATGTTCCCAGGGCCTACAATTTATGTTAGAGAAGGTGACAGAGTTCTAGTAAATGTGACCAACTCTGCCCAATATAACATGTCCATTCATTGGTAAGACATGCATAACATGCTCTATTGGAAAAACATTCATTCAATGAAATAAGTCAATATGGTTTTGTTAACGTAACATATGACATTATTTGCAGGCATGGATTAAAGCAATATCGAAATGGCTGGGCAGACGGACCAGCATATATAACACAATGCCCAATCAAGACAGGGAACAGTTATGTTTATGATTTTAATGTGACGGGGCAAAGAGGAACACTCTGGTGGCATGCACATATCTTTTGGCTAAGGGCCACTGTCTATGGTGCAATTGTCATCATGCCTAAACAAGGGACTCCGTTTCCTTTCCCTCAGCCTGAGAGAGAAGAAACTATACTCCTAGGTGAATTAGACTAATAAGTCTGCAATTCTGTCCTTCCACATTTACACGTAAAACAAAATGCAATTGTTATAATTTTTGTAAATTTTATAGGCGAATGGTGGAACAATGATGTTGAAGAGCTTGTTAATCAAGGGAACAAGTTAGGATTGCCACCAAACATGTCTGATGCACATACCATTAATGGAAAGCCAGGGCCACTCTTTCCATGTTTTGATAAAAGTAAGTCAAATCAGTTTGAAGGCTTGAAGTCTATCAAAATTATCTATTTAACATCACTAGATTCACTTCTAAGGAAGTTTTGGGTGCCACTATTGCCTTAAATGCACTTTTCCCTTTATCAGCTTCTTCTTCATTATCTTTTTCTTTCTTTTTCAGATACCTTTGCAATGGAGGTTGAACAAGGAAAGACATACCTCTTGAGAATAATCAATGCTGCGCTTAATGATGAGCTTTTCTTTGCCATTGCTGATCATAACCTGACAGTGGTAGAGGTTGATGCAGTGTATACCAAACCCTTCACAACTCAAGCAATACTGATAGCACCAGGACAGACCACAAATGTTCTTGTTGAAGCCTCTCAAGTGCCAAGCAGATATTTTATGGCTGCTAGGCCTTTCATGGATGCACCACTTTCCATTGACAACAAAACTGCCACAGCAATACTACAATACAAAGGCATTCCAAACACAGTACTCCCAGTCCTTCCCCAGTTGCCAGCACCCAATGACACAAATTTTGCACTAAGCTACAATGCCAAACTTCGAAGCCTCAATTCTCCTCAGTTCCCAGCAAATGTTCCGCTCAAAGTTGACCGACATCTCTTTTACACAATTGGTCTGGGAATAAATCCTTGTCCAACTTGTCTAAATGGAACACAACTCACTGCTTCCTTAAACAACATCACCTTTGTAATGCCCCAAATAGGCCTTCTTCAAGCTCACTATTTCAACATCAAGGGGGTGTTTAGAACAGATTTCCCAGACCACCCTCCAACGCCTTTCAATTATACTGGTGCACCACTTACTGCCAACCTTGGCACTACACTAGGCACCCGACTTAGCAAGATTGCTTTTAATTCAACAGTGGAATTGGTGTTACAAGACACAAACCTTCTCAGTGTTGAGTCCCATCCATTCCATCTTCACGGTTACAATTTTTTCATTGTTGGGACTGGAGTTGGGAACTTCAACCCTTCAAAAGATCCAGCCAAATTTAACTTGGTGGATCCTCCTGAAAGAAACACAGTTGGGGTTCCAACGGGTGGTTGGACTGCCATAAGGTTCAGGGCTGATAATCCAGGTATGTCCAACAACATAACCAAATAGAATACTGCATTGAAAGTTTAGTAAATAAACAACAATAATTCTCAATCAAAATGAGCTTTTTCTTAAAATATAAAACTTGTAAATAATCTTTCATATGGTGTTTGTTCATTGTATAGGTGTGTGGTTCATGCACTGTCATCTGGAGCTTCACACTAGCTGGGGTTTAAAGACAGCATTTGTGGTGGAGAATGGAAAAGGTGCCGATCAATCAGTTCTGCCTCCACCTAAGGACCTTCCTCTTTGTTAGCTGCTTGAAACTCCTGAGAATACTAAAGGGAAAATTAGGTGGTGACAACTTCTTGAGTTGAGTTCCTAAAAAGTGTTGAGAGATTAAAATTTGTATCAGATTCTTTTCAAGTTGTTACTTAAAACCTCAATTGTATACTCATTCATTTGTCCATAAGGGTTGGATGTTTGAGCTTCCTGGAGCCAAGAAAACCCTCTCATCCTACAATTTAAGTCATTGTTTGTAATTCCAGCTCATTTAATCATGGGAAAAAGTAATAAAACCCTGGCATTGGTTCATTGTACGGTATCTAACATAATCCATGCTTCAAATTATAAATAAATACTACAAGCCTCAACATTAACAAGTCCCTTTCCCAACCCTGCTGCCATACCGTTTACAATTAAATTCTGCAATACTAATCAACAAAAGGTTTCAAGCGCAAGCCTTGCACTCACTGTTTCCTAATTAAATTTTGGGGAGCCCTCATTGTTCAATTATGTTTTAAGGATTCAGCTAAATGATCAGAAAAAGCACAGAATCATCTGACAAGCTCCCCTGTATAGAACAAACTATTAAAATAGCTTTCACACATGAAGAGATAGAGAGAGAGGAGACAAGTAAAATATCAGCCTTAAAAGATGAGTCTTTATCTGATAACAAGAAGAGAAGCATAGTGAAAAAAAACTCTCATTAACAATTTTACAAAGCTCAACAGCAAAACTTTGTTCAAAAAATTCAAATTGCATAGAAACCAACAATAAAAGATGAAGAGATATCATCACAAATTGCCCTCCAAATGACAGTATAACCAAAATGGAAATCAAAACTCGGCATTCACTATAGAACTCCTTCACAAGAAAAGCTCCAGCATATTCACAAACAAACCTCCCCAGCTACCAAAACCACATTCTAGCCAACCTGTGAATTCATGAGAAACTTCAAGATGCTAGGATGGAAATAAAGCATATCAGCAACAAAACCAGCACCAAAGCACCTATCCAATAGGCCCATTTTCTTCTTTTCTTCTTCATCTGATTAGCATCGAATAGTTTATTGGTTCCACCTTCAATGTAAGCGGCTGTGCGAGCCACATTCTCTTCAATATCATTAATCTGCCCCCCTTGTGTTTCCACCAACACAGCCATGTCTAGAAAAACTTGATGAAGCTCTGTCAAGCTCCTCTGTACCTCCTTCAAAGCCTCATGCCTTTCCTTATTCTCCATTATCAAATCTGCTCTCCCTTCAAAAACATTGACCTGCCCACCTTCCAAAATCATCTTATCAATATCTTCCTCTGTAAAGTTGTAATTTACAACTGTATTTTTGTTGGCTTTTATTCCGTGCCAAATTTGATTGTAATTATTTTCAATCGTTTATACCCTGTATTTATTGTGGGATTTATTGTAAGGGTTGTGTGTGAGAGAGAGTGTGTGTGAAGACTCAAGAAATTGAAGACTGAAGAGTTTTCGCGGGTATCTCGCTACTAAGCATCCCGCGAAATGGTGCATGTGCCCTGCACGTGCTGGAAGTTGAAGAGTCATGCCAGGCTATTATTTTCGCGAGTGTCTCGCTGGTAAGGCCTTCCCGCGAGACAGTCGCGAAACTTTCTGCCTGGAGGATTTTATTGAGTGACCTTCTTACCCTTCACCCACTCTATATATATACCCTCATTACCCACATATGTTGGTGTGGCTATTCAGAGAGAAAAACCCTAGATAGGTTTTCAACAACTCACCCACCCATCTTTTGAGAGAGAGCTACTCCTCCTTAGTGAGAAATCATTATAGCCTCTTCTCCATCCCTCTCCTATTATCATACCTTGAGAGGAGATTTGTACCCAAACACAACCCACACACATTCAGAGTGTAGAGAGTGTTTTGGAGCTATTGGGAAGCATTGGAAGAAGCCAAGGATGGCAAATGCAACATGGAGCTTGTTGCGGGATCCGGAGAGCTAGACAAGACACGGTTCCGAGAAGCCTTGTTGGAGTAGGAGCTTGGAGGGCTTAGGTACATCGGGTAGACTAGGCTTGGAGGGTCTCTTGCTAACCCATGTATCCCAACTGATTGTCTAGTGGATCGATTTCCGCTTGGAGGGGGGCGGAGAGGTTTTTCGCCGAGTTCTTCGGTTTCCTCTTCGAGAACACGTCTCGGTGTTTTCTGTGTTTGCACCCTTCTTCCCTACTCTTGTTTATTTCATTTTTACTGCTGTGTTGCTTTAAATATGGATTAGAGTAGTTGTAGTGCTCATACGCTTGTGTTTACACTATTCCGCACTTATCATTAAGTTAGTGTAAAATCAACCAAGCCGTAATTTTAATTTGGGGGTCTAAACCGCTCGTGTGTTTTCAACACGATTTTCGAGCTTTCATCCTCACTTGGTTCCTCTCCGGTGGCAGCATAATACCTCCTCTTTAGTCCTTCTTTGTGCTCTTTAACAATCTTTTCTCTCAAAGATTGAAAGTCATTCATCATATCCTTCAATTTGACTCTCAAACCATTAGTCACCGAAATCCTTGTTCGATCAACTGGACTTCCTTCTTTGTATTCCACCGACACATTACGATTAGCTTCATTAGACCGATCAAGTGACTCCAATCTTGCTTTTATAGCTTTTGCTTTCCGAAGAACCATGACCATGTCTGAGTTAATCCTATCTCTTATCCCTCTAAGAACTTTAGCACTGTGACTAGACTTAGTCTCTTCATTGAGGTCTTGAAGGTTAAGAAGAAGATTGGTGATCTCTTCCATGTCAGCCTTGATTGCCGCCACTTCTTCGAAAAATTGTGAGAGGTTCTGTTCATCAACGGGGTCAAGTTTTCCCATCTCGATATCCTGATCGGCTTCTAGGTCTTTCATGGCCTGTTTCTTAAGCTCCACGTAACTAAGAAACGATTTTGTCATAAGATCATTCATTTTTGCGACGAACTCAAAAGGACAACCTGAAAGAAAAACAAGGCTAAGGTTATGCTTGAATTAACTTTCTAGTGATTCTTATCTCTCCAACAAAAAATATTGAATGAAATGAGGATTGGGTAATAAACAGATAAAATGCTTGCCCACTATTTGTTTACCTAGAAAACATAGGATAATAAGGATGCTCTGTTTCCTTAAAACGTTATGTCTAAATTCTAAACTAAAGTTCTTTCATTTTCTCAGAAGAACTATTCAATTATATATTAAAAGAAAAAATTTCTCTGCAACCAAACAAAACCATAATCCAACGCAAAGAAGGACCCAGAAAAATAATGATTAAACAAAGCAAGAAGGAAAACTAATTTAAGAGAAACAAGGCTAAGGTTATTCTTGAATTGAATTTCTTGTGATTCTTATCTCTCCAACAATAAATCTGAAATGAAATTATAATGGGTCATAGACAGAACAACCACTTGCCCACTATTTGGTTACTGCAAAAACAGAGGAAAATAAGATTTGCTCTGTTTTCTACTTTTCTCTGAGAAATGCAAAAAAAGCTCAACTCAAACCAATCTTTACATGTAATATCTAAATTCTAAACTAAATAATTTCATTTCTCCAGATGACATATATATTGATAGACAAAAATTTTCTCGGCAATCAAATTGATAATCTAAGGAATCCCATGTTAGAAATAACATTGTAATTCAAAGTGCAATGATATAAATATTAAAAAAAAAAAAATGATTCAAGAACAATATAATGAATAAGAACAAGAAATTAAGAAATAAAAGGACCTTGAAGAAGTGAAGTGGATGATAAGAAAGGAAAAGAGAGGCTCAACTGCTTGATTGTTGATGATTCTTTTTTTTTTTTTTTTTCTTATGGGGAATAGCTCTGAGTTTGAAAATGGAAATATTTGAAGGGTTTTGCAGCTTATAAATCTATATATACTCCTCCAAAAGAAAAAAAATGTATAGAAGGCTTCAGTTACAATTTTCCTTCTTTCAAATTTCAAATTTAAAGGCTCTCTTAAAATAGCCGTTAAAAGGTTTGAAAAGTCCCAATTTTGAATTTTCTCTTTGCTCGAATGATGTTGTTTCGTTCATAAGGCTTCTGTACAAGTTTTTTTTTTTTTATAAAAAATAAATATATTCTTTAATTTTTTTTTTTCTTTTTAAGCTGTTTTTGTAATTAAAACCATTTCCATGGAATTAAATAAAGGCCAAAATGCAAAAAGGCTCGCATGGTTTGGGGTTTTTTACAAATTCATCTCATGTGCTATCAATTTTGTATTATTGACTTTTGAAATTTAAGAATCGTCAAAATTGACTACCATATCTTATTTCTGCTAACTATAATTGCTTAAAAAAAAAATTATCACATGGTGTGCAAATAACCTCTTTACTTAAAAAAAAAATCATTTTAAAAATAATACGTGCATAACACATGACATTTTTCTATCAAAATAGTTCATGAAATTAAGTTGGATGGGTCAATTTGAATAATTCTTAAATATCTGAGATAAATAATACAAAATTTATAGTATAAAAGGTCAATTTGCAATTGACCCAACCCTTGGGAGCCTTTTTGCATCTTGCCCTTAAATAAACTATTATGTAAAATGCTTCTGTGGGGGGTCGGAATTTTCACCTCTTTGAGGCTTGACACCCTATACCTCACCTTAGAAGACTTTGTCCGCTTTGGAGAGCCAAGCCCTCACGGTTTTGTATTACGAAAAGGTGGGATTGTCCCACATCGCTTAAGTAACCCTCCCACTCATGGTTTATAAGCCCTTGGAGTAACCATCAGTGTACCACTACTACACCCTTTCGTAATACAAAACCGTGAGGGCTTGGCTCCCAAAAGCGGACAAACCCTTCTAACCTGAGGTATAGGATGTCAAGTCTCAAAGAGGTGAAAATCCCGACCACCCACAGCTTCAATTCCTTTCCTTGATTCATTAAAATGTTTAGTTTAAATTTAAATTATAAAGAGGTTTGAGTATATTTTCTTAAAATTTAAAATGAATGTGGCATAATTATGGTCAGGTAAATTACTCAATATAAAATTAGAGACATTAGCATATCTATTTAACACTTATTATTCATTTTCAAACATTGCCAATTATCTTAGATTGTATTTTTTGGAGAAAGTCCAAAAACACCTTATAGTTTTATGCTTGTCTTAAATTAAACCTCATATTATAATTTGCTCAACCCTCTCTTAAAAGTTATCATGACTTTTAAATGAAATTTGTGATGTGGCTTTTTGTTAAAACTGCATCCCCTCTCCCATTGTGTGGTGTGGCTTTTTGTTAAATTAAAGAAAATATTTCAATAATATTATTGACATTATTTTTTAATTTGTTGAATGTTTTGGTATTATAATTTTAAATAGGTATAAAATTACATGAGGAAAGCATATTGATATCATAAGATATGTAAGCACGTAACACCTATGTCATATTATAAGGACTATGTTATACAAGGTCAGACCTCTCTTATTAATATGACTAAATACATTTGTTACAATAACGCAAAAAGAAATTTAAACTATGAACATCTCTATTGAAAATATTAAAAAATGCAAATATATTAAGTATATAATATGAATTGGCAATATAAAAAGAAAAAAAAATGAAACAAATAAAATAAAGCCTTTGTCTCAATTTTTTTAAGAATTTGTTATGGATCTTAGCACTTTCAAACTTTGATGGAGATTTCATTTGATCCCATAGCTTTTCTTTAATAAGTTACAATATTTATGGTACAATACATACATGACATGATTAAATCATAGTATTTATGGTATATTACTATTAGGTTGCGTTTGGGATTAGAATTTAAATCAGCTTATTTTACTATTTAGTTTATTTTTGTTACTATTCAGTTTATTTTTACTATTATTCATGAGTCTTACTACATTTTTTTGTACTAATCATGGGTCTCATTGTACTATTTCAGCTAACTTTTACCTTTATCTATCGTACTTTTACCAAAAAGTTTTCAATTTCACCTAAATAAGCTATTCTCAAATAGACTCTTAGTCTATGACATAATTGGGTTCTATTTTTACAATTCAAGTGACATTCAAAGAAAAAAGGATACCATAATTCTTCAATTAAATTTAATGACATTATTTTATTAACTGATGTTATTATATTTTTAAAAAATGATTAAATTTAACCTTTGGTAATTGAAAGAAACACCACCCTTAAATAAAGAGTAAAAGCGTAAATGCACTTTTAGTTCCTACATTTTGCATCTTTTCTATTTTGGTCCCTACATTTTCATTTCACTACTTTTAGTTCCTAAATCAATTAACGCGTTCCATTTTAATCCCTACCATTTCTCACTTAACAGAAATAGCCTATGTGACAAATGGAATACACAGTTTACACTCATATTGCTTACATGGCTATTAAAATAATAATAAAAAATTTTAATCTTGCATTTAAATAATGCCACATCAGCATTTTAATATTTAAAAAAGCCACATCATTAAAAAAAATAATTTATTAATTTTAACTAAATAAAAAAATTAAAAAAAATTATTTAAAAAGAAATTAAATTAATTAAATTAAAACTCTAATCTAAACATAAACAAAACATTCAGATCTTCTCATAAAAATTAAAAAAAAAAAAAAAAATTCCAGATCTTTCTCTTTCGGTTTCTCAAAAAAAACCCAGATAAAATTTGAAATATGAATTTTGAAAAGAAAAATTTTAATATCAAGATCACAATTTCTTTACTTTTCTACGAACCAAACACATCAACAATGTTTGCGGAGAAATCTGTAACAATCTGTAAGCAACCAACGTACCATACACATCTCCAGAAGCAATTTGCCGGTTCATGTCACGCCCTTGCATTGCTGGTTCTAACACCGCCCTCTACATAGAATAAATCACATTTTCAAGCCAAATCTGTAGCCATAAACCACATTTTTGAGTCGTAAACCAAAACTTTTATTGCACAAACACACTATACAACAAAAATAGAGGGCTTAAGCTTCAAAGTCAAAACAAAACAAAAACAAAAACCCTCATAAAATCTAGGCCATTGAAGGCCAAACTTCACTAAAATTCACCAATACAAAAAACCTGTTAATTTAAAGACCCCATTATCAAAGGCAAGACACACAGATTCTAAAACAAGATCATAATTTTTGTTTATAGTTATGAAAAGGGTAACCATTATCACTAGCTACACAAACAAGGACATAATTTTTTTGAAATTACAAAGAAATGATTTTTGTTACTTGTTGTGGGGCCCTATTACATTTAACCACGCTGGCCCACAACGAGCGGCCCATGGCCTGCGCCGAGGATAATACTAAGGCCGAGGACAACGGGAAAGGGCCCACAACATCCAAGGCCTAAACCGAGGATGACCTGTCCTCAGCACACCGACATCACTAAAGGGAAATATCCTACATTCACCGAAAATATCCCACCAACATTCTGACCACTTTAACGATGATGCGACCAATGCACCCAGTTGCCTCGATTACTCCGACTAATAGAAAAGCCTGCAAAGACGGCTGAGAACTAACGTAAAGTCTACAAAAACAGATGATAGGACAATCTCTCATCTAGAGTGACCGAATAACCGACAAATGGACGACTGAGATTAACTAGAGCAACACTATATAACCAAGAGGACCCCCGCCACATAAGGGGGAGAGAAAAACTCTAAGGAAAAATAGATCCTCGGCCTGGTCCGAGGACCAACAGGCACTTTAGTTTCACAGCCAAAGTGATGATCATTCCCTACAAAAAATACTTAACCGAATTCATTTGATGAGATTCTTATTAATTTCTTGTCATCTATTATTTATCGTAAATACCAAATTAACCGTTGTTCACTTCAGTGATGCCAAGTCCGTGTACCCACTTCTCTACAAGTTTTATTGTTAAGGGTTCTTTACAAATTGAGCTCTTACAATTGGCGCCCACCGTGGGGCGGAGTTGTGCACTAGCAAGTGTAATGATTAGTGTAAATGAAAAATCATCAGTCAAGACTAATACGGTCTGTAGTGGCAACATTCATTCGAAGATATATAACTACCAGAAACGAAAATATAAAAAGAAAACAAGGAAATAGATAATACAAAACAGATCTACTTTTTTTATTCATACTTGAAGAAAAATTACATCTTTTACAAGTAAAGCCCAAGGGGCTTGTTCTAAAAGCTAGCTACAAAGGCAGACGCTTGGTAAAGCCGGCAGGGGAGCAAAGGGTAGAAAGCAAAGCTGGTTGAGGAGCAAAAGAAAAGAAAGAAAAAGAAACGGAAGAAGAGATGAAGAACAAATAAGTAGAAAGCAAAGCTGGCTGAAGATCAGAAGATGGAAAAGAAGTGAAGCAAGAGAAGAGGAAGGAGAAGAGAGAAGAAGGATTTGAAGGAAGAAAGGCAACCTTTAAGGCGGAAGAGGCCGAGGCACAGGACGGTTCCGCTTTTAGGTTCCGCCTGGTTCCCCTCCCGCCCTCTAGGCAGCCGGCTTGGAGGGTCAAGAACCCAGACCCAAGAGAGGGAGGTTACGTTCTCTCCGGATACTCCTCCTGATGGTGAGGAGGGCTCTGTCTCCGGTTAGGTTGAAAAGAAGGAGAATCTTCGGATCTCCACTACACCCACCCCAGCGTGGCGCCAAGGGTTGGGGTGACATCCTCGGCTCCTGATAGGGGCTGTGCATTCTCAGGAGTGCCCTTTTCCAGGGCCAACTCATTCGAAGAGGCTCAGATGATTGTGTCTTGACGGTGTGTTTTTAGGAGAAGTTTAGAATGAACGATTATCAGGTGTGAAGGGGAAGGATGCCCTAGGAGCGCCTTTTATAGAGGGTGGAATATTAATGAGGGCCAAATCCACAATAAATCCCAGGGAGCGATTTTCGGAGACCTTTATTCCGCCCCAAATTCCAAAAGGCCTAACAGCCGTTAGATCCTCGTGGATCCACGGCTAGCATTAATGAGGAGGCGCCCCATTAAATGAGAAGGCACCGAAGCGTCAGCACATGTTACCTGGACAACCCAGGAAACGCCTCGTAATCAGTAGAGTTCCATCAAAACGAAGAGGCAGAACACGGCAGGGTCTTATCCTTCACCAACTCCAACTTGTATTTATTATTTGTTATTATTTCTGCTTGAAAAGTGTAATTATCTAGGGCTTATTGTAAACTATAGCAATAAAGAACCAAACGGCTACGGATAAATAGCTAAAATAAACGAATAAAATGAGAAAACTAGGTACTGGACAGAACCAAGGCCTTGCATGGTCCTCGGACCCAAGCCTCAAGGTGAAACCAGATACTTTAGATGATCAAAAATGAGAAAACTAGGTACTGGACAGAACCAAGGCCTTGCATGGTCCTCGGACTCAAGCCTCAAGGTGAAACCAGATACTTCAGATGATTAAAAATGAGAAAACTAGGTACTGGACAGAACCAAGGCCTTGCATGGTCCTCGGACCCAAGCCTCAAGGTGAAGCCAGATACTTCAGATGATCAAAAATGAGAAAACTAGGTACTGGACAGAACCAAGGCCTTGCATGGTCCTCGGACCCAAGCCTCAAGGTGAAGCCAGATACTTCAGATGATCAAAAATGAGAAAACTAGGTACTGGACAGAACCAAGGCCTTGCATGGTCCTCGGACCCAAGCCTCAAGGTGAAGCCAGATACTTCAGATGATCAAAAATGAGAAAACTAGGTACTGGACAGAACCAAGGCCTTGCATGGTCCTCGGACCCAAGCCTCAAGGTGAAGCCAGATACTTCAGATGATCAAAAATGAGAAAACTAGGTACTGGACAGAACCAAGGCCTTGCATGGTCCTCGGACCCAAGCCTCAAGGTGAAGCCAGATACTTCAGATGATCAAAAATGAGAAAACTAGGTACTGGACAAAACCAAGGCCTTGCATGGTCCTCGGACCCAAGCCTCAAGGTGAAACCAGATACTTCAGATGATCAAAAATGAGAAAACTAGGTATGATTCAAAAATAAGAATACGAATGCTGAACGAAACCGAGGCTCCTATACGGATCACGAGTTCCAAACTAAGGCAAAGCCAACTCCCTTTCAGGCACTAAGCGAACGAGCCCCATCAGGGACAAAAACCATGAGAAATTGAATGTTATAGCACAAATAACTCAAGCCTAACCATCCTCGGACGGCACTTTGCGCAAAAAGAAAAGCTGAAAAAACAACCAAAGTAATGATAAACACTGACAATAAGATAGAACCCAACAGGCCGAGAAAACATGCCGAGGTGGTCAAAATCCTCCTCCCCGCCCAAGGGGACGTGCAGCAGAATTTTGAGGGGCTATTGTGGGGCCCTATTACATTTAACCACGCTGGCCCACAACGAGCGGCCCATGGCCCGCGCCGAGGATAATACTGAGGCTGAGGACAACGGGAAAGGGCCCACAACATCCAAGGCCTAAACCGAGGATGACCTGTCCTCGGCACACCGACATCACTAAAGGGAAATATCCTACATTCACCGAAAATATCCCACCAACATTCTGACCACTTTAACGATGATGCGACCAATGCACCCAGTTGCCTCGATTACTCCGACTAATAGAAAAGCCTGCAAAGACGGCTGAGAACTAACGTAAAGTCTACAAAAACAGATGATGGGACAATCTCTCATCTAGAGTGACCGAATAACCGACAAATGGATGACTGAGATTAACTAGAGCAACACTATATAACCAAGAGGACCCCCGCCACATAAGGGGGAGAGAAAAACTCTAAGGAAAAATAGATCCTCGGCCTGGTCCGAGGACCAACAGGCACTTTAGTTCCACAGCCAAAGTGATGATCATTCCCTACAAAAAATACTTAACCGAATTCATTTGATGAGATTCTTATTAATTTCTTGTCATCTATTATTTATCGTAAATACCAAATTAACCGTTGTTCACTTCAGTGATGCCAAGTCCGTGTACCCACTTCTCTACAAGTTTTATTGTTAAGGGTTCTTTACAAATTGAGCTCTTACACTTGTTATTGAAAATTAATAAAGGGTAAGAGCCAAAGAGACCTGAATAGGGAAGAGTTTGGTGATACCCCTCTTAGACAAAGCAGAGATAATCTCTTGAGAGCAGGGATGGAGCCAGCACTTGGAGTTAAGGGGGAGGGGGGGGGGCGGTTTTATTGTTAGCTTCATGTGGTGGCTTCAGCTTTCGGCTCTACTGTTTAGCCGGCAAAAGTTTTCTTTTATTATTATTATTTTTATTGTGTGTAGAGCGTGTCTTTTGTTGGTAAGGACAAAATTATTTTGTTTAAAGTTTTTTAAAGGGCTAAGTTGTTTGTATTTTGTAAAATTGGTTGATTAGTCTCAAATTTTTTTTTTTAGCTTTGCTATCGCCTATCGGTAATTTTTGTTATTGGGCTAATATTTTGGGCTTGTATATATATATATATATATATATATTAGATTTTAGATCTATAAAAATTTTTTTATGACACTAGATCTACAAACTTTTTTACAAATTGTTGTTGTGATTAGTAGTTATTAGTAAATAAAAAAGTAATGTAAGTGGTGGACTTAAATGCAAACCAGTAAGAATTTACTATCTTAATAGTTTATAAAAATATTGTAAAAAAGTTTGTAGTTGTAACATTTTTCTTATAATGATCAAAAAGTGGGACAAAATGTAATTTTATTGAACAAAGTTGCTAAAATTAGTACCTAAATATATAATTATATAGTTATATTATTTTTAAAAAAAATTAGGGGGGGCCATTGCCCCCCCCCCCCCCCCCCAGTCCATAAATGGCTTCGTCCATGCTTGAGAGATTCCAAGCTTAGCAACTTCCAAATCTTCATTAGCTTTTGGTGACGAAGAAGATGAGGCTTTGGATTCGTAATCAGCTATGGTAGCAAGCTCGGCGAGAGAAAGCGAGGAATGAATGGTGAAAGTATTCGGTTTTTCTGAGAAACTGAGCGAGGAATGAATGGATGTTTTGTTCATGTTTAGATCAGGGTTTTAATTTAATTAATTTAATTTCCTTTTAAAAAAATCTGTTTTTAAATTTTTTTATTTAGTTAAAATTAATAAATTAATTTTTTTAATGATGTGGTTTTTTAAATATTAAAATGCAAAATGCAAAATTGAAATTTATTATTATTATTTTAATAGCCATGTAAGCATTGTGAGTGCTGACTGTGTATTCCGTTTGCCATATAGGTAACTTCTGTTAATTGAGTAACGGTAAAGACCAAAATGAAACACGTTAATTGATTTAGAGACTAAAAGTGGTGAAATGAAAATGTAGGGACCAAAACGAAAAAGATGCAAAATATAGGGACTAAAAGTGCATTTACACCAAGAGTAAATTTAGTGCCACACTGTGAAAATTGGTGTGGTAATATATTTTTTGTTAAATAAATAAGGGATTTAGGGAGAAATGGATTTTAGTCATTTAAGAAGTAAGAGCATTAGTATCAGTATGTGTAAAGTCTTGCATAATAAAAAAAGTTGCTCATTTTACACATTTTGAGCAAAAAAACACCCGCATTAGTGGGTGTAAAATTATGCATTTATGCACAATTGCTACAGTAACCTTACATATATGCACAATTAATGTAACTCTTCTATCTATTATTTTATATATTTTCTCTCTCTCCTCTCTCTTGCCTTGTGAGTCTCTCTCTCACCCACTCTTCAATGCCAAGAAGAAGAAGAAGAAGAAGAAGCCGACCATCATAAGATTCACAACAACCAAGCACCACTAACCACCACCACTGCAACCCAGTATCGCCAACCACCACCACAACAACACAGACATACCATAAAATCATCAAAATCGTTCTAAATCTAGATCCAAATTCATCAAACCTATATACAAATTCATATAAATAATTAAACCGAAATTGAAAAAAGAAGAAGGAGAAGAAGAAGAAAGAAAGAAAAAGATGCTAAAGAGAAACGGAAACTGCAGATCTGCCCAAAATCACCATTTTCTCCACCAAAAATTTTTGCTTTCTCTGCCCAAAATCACTGCCCTTAATCAAACCCAACCCAAAATCATTATCTATAATAAAAGTAGAAAACCCAAATTGTAAAAGAAGAAGAGGAAAGAAAAAGATTCTCAGAAATATAAAAGAAAGAAGGAGAAGAAAGAGAGGCAGAGAAAGAGATAAGGACAAGAAGAAGAAGAAGAAGGGAGTGTATTTAGAGAAAAAAGTAGTAAGTGTTAGGTGGGGGTAAGTGGAAAATAATTAAAGAAGTGAGGAAAATTATTATTTTAATAAAAAATTGTGTATAATAGATAAATTGATGTGTAGAGGTGGCAAAATTGGACACGACTCGTAAACCCGACACGACACGACATGAAATTAGCAAATTATGAGTTGAGTCTTAATGGATTCGTATCATATTTGGGTTGACACAACTGACTCGTTTAATAAATGAGTTGGATTAGTGTTCAACATATGGAACCCGTTTGACCTGTTTAACTTGTTTAATTAAATAATATTTTACCAATATACCTTTCAAATTCTAGATATATAAACTTATTAGTTGTTGTAGTTTATTTTCTTTGATATATAGTGATTGATTATTTGTGATATTGAGATATGCTTTAGTTTTGAATGACTATTTGTGATGCAGTTACTTGTTAATTCTAAATTTTATATAAAAAATATTTTTTTATTTGTTTTTCATAATTTTTGTTTCCATTTTGAAAATATTTAATAAACAGGTTGACACGACTGACCTGTTTAATAAATGAGCCATGTTAGGGTTGATGAATCTTGATTTGTTTAATAAACATATCGGGATAGTGTTGATTTATATAATCAGATAATCACGAGTTGATATGACACAACTTAACACGCGAATATGAATTGCTACCCGTAATAACGTGTGTGTTGTGTGTGTGTGTTTTTTATAAATGTGCGTAAAATAAAAAAAGCAGATTTTTATACTAAAATTGATGAAAAATTTTAGATGGAGCGATGCCGTTACTCTATGTCTTCGGAAACTTTTTACTTTTTGAAACTAAACTGAAGGCCATTTTGGAGATTCTGAGTTTTCAGTGAACATCAAGAGAGATGGAGAAGAAGAGCAGAATACTGATTATTGGAGTGACAGGAAATCTGGGTTTCCACTTAGCCAAAGCCAGCCTCCATTTTTCTCACCCAACATTCGCTCTTTTCAAAGACCCTGCTTTCTCTGACCCCGTCAAATCTGAAATGCTTCACTCCCTCTCCAACTCCGGAGCCACACTCCTCAAGGTCACTTTTTCACGCCTATTCCCTTCTGGGTTTTGCTTTTCTTTCTACTTTTTAGTGTTATATGATATATAGTATGTGCATTTCTTTTGAATATCAGGGTTCTCTGGAAGATGAAGCTAGCCTAATAGAGGCGATAAAGCAAGTGGATGTTTTTGTTTCTGCTGTTTTTTCTAAACAGGTTCTTGCCCAGAAGCTTCTTATCTCAGCTATAAAACAAGCTGGTTGTATCAAGGTCTTTCTTCTCTCACTCTCAGTTTATTTGTTTATGCTTTTGGTGTTAAAATTGTTGAACATTGAGAGATTGAAAAAAAATAATTAAAAAAACGCAGAAGTAAGACAATGATTTTACAGCGAGGGAGAGCACTCAGGCCAGTGCGTATAATAAAAAAATGTGTCAAATTTACACATTTAAGTCCAAGATCTACCAGCTCCTCAAAAAAAAAAAAAAAAAAAAAAAAAAAAAAAATCCAAGATCCACCTACATCAGTCAAATTTACTCATTGTTAATAGAAAAATATTTACATGGTTACTATTCACATGCAAATCTATTTTGGCGTAAAATGTACTTTTAGTTTCTATATTTTTATTTATTTATTTTTTTAATTTTGGTCATTACATTTTTATTTTACTACTTTTAGTCCTTAAACCAATTAAAGCGTGACATTTAAATCTTTACCATCAACCAACTAACATAAAAAGCTAACAGAAAAAGCTGACGTGACTGACGACACATTAAAATAATAATTAAAAAATCTATTTTGGCATTAAAAAATGCTACATCAACATCTAAATTTAAAAAATTAATTTATTAATTTTAACTAAATAAAAAAATTAAAAACAAAAAATCACATAAATTGAGATCTAAGAGTGCCTTGAATAAGAACAATAAGAACACAAAAAGAGATGCTACGTCTATAACAATTTTATAACATTTTTACAACAAATCATAGGTGGTTAGTTGTTATTGGTTCAAATTTGAAACTAACATTAAGATTACTTTTTTGCCCTAACAATAACAACCAGTGACAACCTGCCACTTAGGATTTGTTGTAAAAATGTTATAAAAATGTTGTAGACATATCATTTCTCGAACACAAATCCAGATTTAAGAATAAGAACATTTTCCTTTATTTGACATTTTCTCTTTTCTTTTTTCTTAGAAAACAAACACAAGATTAAGCAAGAATACAAACACAAACCCAGTAAGAACACAAACACAAACACAAACACAAATGCAGACAAATCCAGCAAGAACACAAACACAAATCCGGCAAGAATACAAACACAAACCCATCAATCCTGTAAGGTTGTAATTTACAACTGTGTTTTTGTTGGCTTTTATTCCGTGCCAAATTTGATTGTAATTATTTTCAATCGTTTATACCCTGTATTTATTGTGGGATTTATTGTAAGGGTTGTGTGTGAGAGAGAGTGTGTGTGAAGACTCAAGAAATTGAAGACTGAAGAGTTTTCGCGGGTATCTCGCTACTAAGCATCCCGCGAAATGGTGCATGTGCCCTGCACGTGTTGGAAGCTGAAGAGTCATGCCAGGCTGTCATTTTCGCGATTGTCTCGCTGGTAAGGCCTTCCCGCGAGACAGTCGCGAAACTTTCTGCCTGGAGGTTTTTATTGAGTGACCTTCTTACCTTTCACCCACTCTATATATATACCCTCATTACCCACATATGTTGGTGTGGCCATTCAGAGAGAAAAACCCTAAATAGGTTTTCTACAACTCACCCACCCATCTTTTGAGAGAGAGCTACTCCTCCTTAGTGAGAAATCATTATAGCCTCTTCTCCATCCCTCTCCTATTATCATACCTTGAGAGGAGATTTATACCCAAACACAACCCACACACATTCAGAGTGTAGAGAGTGTTTTGGAGCCATTGGGAAGCATTGGAAGAAGCCAAGGATGGCAAATGCAACATGGAGCTTGTTGCGGGATCCGGAGAGCTAGACAAGACACGGTTCCGAGAAGCCTTGTTGGAGTAGGAGCTTGGAGGGCTTAGGTACATCGGGTAGACTAGGCTTGGAGGGTCTCTTGCTAACCCATGTATCCCAACTGATTGTCTAGTGGATCGATTTCCGCTTGGAGGGCGGCGGAGAGGTTTTTCGCCGAGTTCTTCGGTTTCCTCTTCGAGAACACGTCTCGGTGTTTTCTGTGTTTGCACCCTTCTTCTCTACTCTTGTTCATTTCATTTTTACTGCTGTGTTGCTTTAAATATGGATTAGAGTAGTTGTTGTGCTCATACGCTTGTGTTTACACTATTCCGCACTTATCATTAAGTTAGTGTAAAATCAACCAAGCCGTAATTTTAATTTGGGGGTCTAAATAGCTCGTGTGTTTTCAACACGATTTTCGAGCTTTCAATTGGTATCAGAGCGGGTACACTTGTTTTGGTTTAAATACCTAAGTGTGATCCTTGACCCCTTGTGTTTATTTGTCATGGATTGTGCTATGTATGCCTCTTTGTATGATTTGGTTGGTGATAAATGTAACATGCCACGTGTTTGTGAAAATGCCTCTATGAGTGATAATCCTCATAATTGTGATGCGATGTTACATGAATCTTTTGGTGTTGTTGATATTCCTAACACCAAACTCTTAAAGAAAAATGCTAAGAAATTTCAAAAGAATTTAAGCAAGTTATTTTGTGAAAAGGATGATTTGATTGCTAAGCTCAATGAATCCATCAAATTGGTTGAAAAATATAAGAAACTTGCTGAAAATTCTTTTGAAAAGCTGAAAGAGTTTGAATGTTTGAATATGGACTTGGATGCTAAACTTGTTGTGTCTAACAAACTTGTTGATGATCTTAAATCTGAAAATGAATCTCTTAAGATGCATGCCAAGTGTTTGATTGCTGATCCTACTGTTAAAAGGGATGAAACTATTTGTTGCAATCATGTTGTGGTACCCGATTTTGTGCCTATTGTTTGTTCTATCTCAAAGGACAAATCGGTGTACATTCCTCCACACAAAAGAAATCAAAAAGTGGAGAGAAAGGCTCTTAAGCCACAGCCTCTGTTTAGGTCTCAACCTAAGGCTTTGGATGGATCTAAGTTTGTTCCAACTTGCCACCATTGCGGTGTGATTGGTCATATAAGGCCTAAATGTTCTAAGTTGAAGAGAGAACAAAACCAAGTTGTTAAATCCATTCCCAAAAAGCCTAATGGACCTAAACACATTGTTTGTCACCATTGTGGTGCCCTTGGTCATCTTAGACCTCATTGCTCTAAGTTTCAAGCTTTTAAAAGAATAAAAAGAAAAGAGAAACTTGAGCTTCTTGGAAGTTGTGCTAAAAATGATAAACCGGATTTGAGTGAAAATAGCATGTTGTTAAAGAAAGTGTTTAATGCTCTTAACTCCTTGACTATGTGCATCTCCGGTTCTCATTCTTCCAACCCTCGTCTCACTTCTCTTGAGACACTCATTCCAAACAATCATTCCGTTTGGATGAGGAAGGGTTCCTATGGTTGAGCTTATGCTCTTTTGGTTCTTGATCTAATTCTTTCGATCTTTGTAGGACCCTTCATGCATTGAATGTCATATCTTCATGCATTTGTGCACTTTGCATTTATTTGTATGCATTGTTTTTGTTTTGATCTTACTTTTTTGTTTTAGCTTTGTGTGTGTAAAAAATCCAAAATCACATAAAAAGTGAAAAATTCAAAAAGTTTGATCGTATATGTTTGAGCACATTTCATATGTGAGTTTGGCCTAGTACCCTCGTACTAATGGCGTAGTGCATTTACGAGCTTAGCTTGTTATGTATGCACCTATTTCTATGTGGAAGAAATCTTGAAAACTATGTGTGACTGTTGTAAATAGATCTTCAAGCTTGTCATGAATGATTGGTCAATAGTCTTGTTGGTCTTGATACTTGCATAGACTTGTGTCTATATCTCTTCCCACTTTATTTTTATGTTTTTGCAAAAAGAGCTCACGAAATGTAAATCTCAAAATGAAAAGAGATATTGAGCTGCAAAAGCCTGTCGCACATACTAGTATTTTACTAGGAAAAAGGGAAAGCGACTCTTTTAATGTAAATTTTATGGTGCTCAAAAAGCCAAAGTCTAATCATCAATGTTGAAATATCATAAATTTCAAGCACCTATCTCAAAATGAGATGTTTTGTCCATACAAAATAAAATGGACCAATTGTTATGCTTTATGTAGAAGCCAAATGAAAAGCTTCTAAGTTATGTATTCAATGTGTGGGAGGTCATATATACTCATTTCTATAATGGAGATAGTCCACTTGATTTCGTATCAGTTGTGTATGACTCGTTTGAATTGATCATTGAAGCTTCGCTCTGGTCTAAGGACTATTTCACACTTGATTCCCACACACAACACACAAGTTTAATGTTCAATGAATGCCTATTTCATTTGTGTGATTGTACATGCTCAAATGTGATGTGTGTGTGCTCAACCATATGTGGTTCAAGCCAAAAAGATTTTTGTTCTTTTTGTTTGCTTTTGGAAGTGATTTGTATCACCTATGTTTTTCAAAGTTTTTAAAGTTTTTTTTGTGTGAAATACATGTTTTCTGGGTGTTTTCGTGACTTATTTCATGTTTAAGTTCAGTCACGAGTGAAAGGGTCCAATTCGCAAGTTTTTCAGCTTTGGACAGAAAGTTTCGCGACTGTTTCGCGGCTGTTTCGCGAGTAATGCTTACCTGCAAGATACCAGCGAGATACCAGCGAAATTTTCGCGGGATGGTAAGTAGCGAGATACCAGCGAAAATTTCCAGATCAGCTTTTTAAAGGGCATTTCGTGGGTCATTTGTTTTAAACGTCTCCCATCCTCTCCCAAACCTCTGGTTTAATGTTTCTACATCAAAACCCAACTAAATTCAAGTGTTTTTCATTCCATAAACATCTCTAAGGTAATCTTTAACTCTTTTCATTGATTTTAATCCTTAGATTACGTTTTTGGGGTTTTATGTTCATAATTGGGATTTTCTCAAATGGGAGTTGGAAAACTTATTTTCTGTCAAACTTTTTGATTGGGTTTTGTTTTAAATGATGATTTGGTTTGGTTGTTGGCCCCTTGTGGCAAAAATAACATGTATTTAGGCAAGATTTTCATATGTTCTTGCATTGTTCATCATACATGTATAGTGTGTGCACTCTATGTGTTTGATAAAATGCCCAAATGGCATTTTCTCGTTGTTTTGGACTCCGATGAGTACCAAACTTTGGGGATCACCATAATTATTCATGTTTTTCATGTTTTGATCATTGGTGGTGTGTTTTGTACACCTTGCCCCTTGAGTGCTTTGCTCTTGCATTAGTCATGCATCACACATGCACACTAAATGCACACTAGATGCAATTTGCTGCACACACTCTAACACTTGACATGTTTTTGCATTCACTCATGCTAGTTAAGTCTTTTTAGACCTTTTAGCACATATAACATGTTCTTGTGTCCATGTCATGCCTAGGTTCATATCATGTTCCATCATCCTTAGCATGTCATGTTCTTTATGCTTTGTAGCATTTTTTTAATGTTTGTATTATGTTTGAGCTTCAGTTTCTCATTCATCTTACACTCCTCATGCATCATCTTCATATCTTCTTTTCTTTCCCTCCTTCCTCTTGATTAACTTGTCTATTCGTGACAAAAAGGGGGAGAGTATCGTCATTTCTATATGACTCATGTGCACACTCTTAGGGGGAGAAATTCTACCTTGTGCACATTCGTAGGGGGAGAAAGCCATAGGGGAGATGCATATACCAAGGGGGAGAAGACATTCTTTTTGAGAAAACCTTGATTTACTTTATACTTGTTTTCTCGTTGCTTTATGATGCTTTGATATGCTTTGTTGCTCTCATTGCTTCGTGTTTATGTGTTGGACATGCTTTTAACCTTTTGCTATTGTGCTTTATTGGTTGCATGTTCGGATGATCATTTGCTTTGCTATATGATCATTACAGTCATTTCCATGACTGTTTTGGTGTTTGATCAAGTTGCTCACATGTTTCACATCTTGTTTTCTTGATCGCATTTTACTTGTTACACTATACTTGTCCGTTTATTACTTGCTTTACCTTGAGGGTCTAATGTGTTTTGTGCAAGTGTTTCAGGTTATAGGTATATATGTTCCAAGTTCATCACAGCTCCTATGATTCATGATAGGGGGAGTGATACGATAGGGAAGTACTTTATATTTTGTACCCATGTTGCTTTTGTAAGCTTTAAGGGTTTGTTTCATGCATAGTTTGTAGGTCCTTGTGGTTTGTGCCATGCATTTGCAATACCTTGCCTATGCAACCTTCATGCATGTTTGCTTGTTGTTCAATGTCATGCATTTTACTTCAAGTACATCACTCTTGTGCCCATGTAGGATTGTTCCTAGATACATACACGTTCTATGCATTGGTTGAGTGATGAACACTCGTGTGCCCTAGTAGGATTGTTCCTAGATGCAAATACTTCGTGTAGTTTGCATTGGTTGAGTGTTGGAGTTGCAAGTGACTCTCTTCAATTGAGCTTTTCTTCTTGCAAATCCAGATGTTCATTCCATGTGTGAATGAGCATAGTAATTGCTTCTGTATAGTGATTACTTGTTTGATCTTGCCATGATCTAGTGTTTCTATTTCATTGCTTGATCTTGATATTATTGCTCCGTATGCTTTTCAAGTTTTTCTGCATACAATGATATTATTGTGTTGTTGTGTTTCAGGAGTTACTTGTTCATATGTTCAAGAGCGTTTCAGAATCTAGAATTAGGTGTGAGTGAGTTTTGCCTTTGTTCCCAAACTCACGTTTAAGTCTAGAGTCTGTTTTAGGGTTTTGTCACGGAATAGCCAAAGGGGGAGATTGTAAGGTTGTAATTTACAACTGTGTTTTTGTTGGCTTTTATTCCGTGCCAAATTTGATTGTAATTATTTTCAATCGTTTATACCCTGTATTTATTGTGGGATTTATTGTAAGGGTTGTGTGTGAGAGAGAGTGTGTGTGAAGACTCAAGAAATTGAAGACTGAAGAGTTTTCACACACACTCTCTCTCACACACAACCCTTACAATAAATCCCACAATAAATACAGGGTATAAACGATTGAAAATAATTACAATCAAATTTGGCACGAAATAAAAGCCAACAAAAATACAGTTGTAAATTACAACCTTACAATCTCCCCCTTTGGCTATTCCGTGACAAAACCCTAAAACAGACTCTAGACTTAAACGTGAGTTTGGGAACAAAGGCAAAACTCACTCACACCTAATTCTAGATTCTGAAACGCTCTTGAACATATGAACAAGTAACTCCTGAAACACAACAACACAATAATATCATTGTATGCAGAAAAACTTGAAAAGCATACGGAGCAATAATATCAAGATCAAGCAATGAAATAGAAACACTAGATCATGGCAAGATCAAACAAGTAATCACTATACAGAAGCAATTACTATGCTCATTCACACATGGAATGAACATCTGGATTTGCAAGAAGAAAAGCTCAATTGAAGAGAGTCACTTGCAACTCCAACACTCAACCAATGCAAACTACACGAAGTATTTGCATCTAGGAACAATCCTACTAGGGCACACGAGTGTTCATCACTCAACCAATGCATAGAACGTGTATGTATCTAGGAACAATCCTACATGGGCACAAGAGTGATGTACTTGAAGTAAAATGCATGACATTGAACAACAAGCAAACATGCATGAAGGTTGCATAGGCAAGGTATTGCAAATGCATGGCACAAACCACAAGGACCTACAAACTATGCATGAAACAAACCCTTAAAGCTTACAAAAGCAACATGGGTACAAAATATAAAGTACTTCCCTATCGTATCACTCCCCCTATCATGAATCATAGGAGCTGTGATGAACTTGGAACATATATACCTATAACCTGAAACACTTGCACAAAACACATTAGACCCTCAAGGTAAAGCAAGTAATAAACGGACAAGTATAGTGTAACAAGTAAAATGCGATCAAGAAAACAAGATGTGAAACATGTGAGCAACTTGATCAAACACCAAAACAGTCATGGAAATGACTGTAATGATCATATAGCAAAGCAAATGATCATCCGAACATGCAACCAATAAAGCACAATAGCAAAAGGTTAAAAGCATGTCCAACACATAAACACGAAGCAATGAGAGCAACAAAGCATATCAAAGCATCATAAAGCAACGAGAAAACAAGTATAAAGTAAATACATGTATTTATTGTGGGATTTATTGTAAGGGTTGTGTGTGAGAGAGAGTGTGTGTGAAGACTCAAGAAATTGAAGACTGAAGAGTTTTCGCGGGTATCTCGCTACTAAGCATCCCGCGAAATGGTGCATGTGCCCTGCACGTGTTGGAAGCTGAAGAGTCATGCCAGGCTGTCATTTTCGCGATTGTCTCGCTGGTAAGGCCTTCCCGCGAGACAGTCGCGAAACTTTCTGCCTGGAGGATTTTATTGAGTGACCTTCTTACCCTTCACCCACTCTATATATATACCCTCATTACCCACATATGTTGGTGTGGCCATTCAGAGAGAAAAACCCTAGATAGGTTTTCTACAACTCACCCACCCATCTTTTGAGAGAGAGCTACTCCTCCTTAGTGAGAAATCATTATAGCCTCTTCTCCATCCCTCTCCTATTATCATACCTTGAGAGGAGATTTATACCCAAACACAACCCACACACATTCAGAGTGTAGAGAGTGTTTTGGAGCCATTGGGAAGCATTGGAAGAAGCCAAGGATGGCAAATGCAACATGGAGCTTGTTGCGGGATCCGGAGAGCTAGACAAGACACGGTTCCGAGAAGCCTTGTTGGAGTAGGAGCTTGGAGGGCTTAGGTACATCGGGTAGACTAGGCTTGGAGGGTCTCTTGCTAACCCATGTATCCCAACTGATTGTCTAGTGGATCGATTTCCGCTTGGAGGGCGGCGGAGAGGTTTTTCGCCGAGTTCTTCGGTTTCCTCTTCGAGAACACGTCTCGGTGTTTTCTGTGTTTGCACCCTTCTTCTCTACTCTTGTTCATTTCATTTTTACTGCTGTGTTGCTTTAAATATGGATTAGAGTAGTTGTTGTGCTCATACGCTTGTGTTTACACTATTCCGCACTTATCATTAAGTTAGTGTAAAATCAACCAAGCCGTAATTTTAATTTGGGGGTCTAAATAGCTCGTGTGTTTTCAACACGATTTTCGAGCTTTCAAATCCATCTTCAGCAAAACCAGTAACAACCTAATTCGCTTACCTCCATCTACACAAACTCCTAGTACAAACAAGCTCAAATGAAAAAAACCCAATAACAAAAGCCAAATCCTAAACCAAAAATATGAGTAATCGATTCTAGTGGAAGCAAAATCGAGAGGCCAAAGTGTTGAACTAGAGAAACCAAACACAAAATCCACCACCAAAACTAGATCCGAAACCACCAAATCATAGATTTGAATGACCAAACCCAAATCCCATATCCGAAACCCGTTAGCAAAACCTAACGATCTGAAACCTCCAAACCCAAACTTCCATCGATCAGCGACCTCCACCATAGCTTTCAAGGTCCTTCCCTTCTCTCACCGCATCCGCCATGTGGCAGAACGAGACGTCTTGCACCGAAAAATCTTTGAGACCAGACCGATCGAATTCGACTCCACCATCGAGCTCCGCTGTCATTGGCCTTGCATTGCACCGTCGCCAGCCATACCACTGCTAGCAACTGATCACAGCATCTCTCTAACCCAGATCAAGCCAATCTCAGCCTCTTTCTATCTTAAACCCAGATCAAACCCATCACACCCGACTTCACAAACCTCACCACCAACGGCTTTGTCATTTCAGCAATGGATTTAAAGAGAGAGCTCACCTTCAGTTAGCCCGTAGAGAGAGAGCTTGAGAGATTCCAATTGTTATTTTGGGTAAATTTGGGTTTGTAATGAGAATGTGGAATGTGAAAAGATTGTAAATTTGGGTTTGTAATGAGAATGAGAGATTCTAATTTGGGTTTGTAATGCGAATGAGAGATTCTAATTGTGTAAGACTTTGGGTTTGTTGAAGGTATTTTGAATCTTTGAAGGTAGGAGGGACTGACAGGTTAGAAGTTTATGGGTTCTTCATGTTCTTCCCAAAAAAAAGAAAAAAAGAAAAAAAAAAGAGAAGAAACAAAATTAATTTAATTCTTTTCTTTTCTTTTTAAAAAAATAAGAAGATTAGAAATTTTTTTATTATTTTATCTGATGTGGCTTTTTTTTATATATAAATTACTGTGAAATAAAAGGGTGGGAAGCTCATGTGGCATGGGTGATAAGTGCCAGGTGGATTTTTAATAATATTTTAATTCTTCTGTCAGCCACGTCAGCTTTTTCTGTTAGTTGGATGACTGTAAGGACTTAAATGTTACGTGTTAATTGGTTTAGGAACTAAAAGTGGTAAAATAAAAATGTAGGGACCAAAATAGAAAAAAGTCAAAATGAAGGAACTAAAAGTGCATTCTTTATTCATATACACAGAGAAAAAGGGGAAAGAGATGATTTGAGAGATTAATAAAAAATTGATAAAGAAATAATATTTTAATAAAATAGAGTGTAAAATAGATAATATAATGTGGGTGCTTTTGAAAAGTGGTTATGTAAATAGAAAAAGTAGGTTCTTAAGTTGAAAATTAAAACAGATAGGAATTTTTGCTTGAACTAATGTGAATGCTCTAAGTTGGTGTATTACAATAATATAGGGGTTTACATACTAGAGAACCTTGGACTAAACATACATTATTTACTTGTTCTATAAGTACGTGGGCCTACAAGTGGTTTGAGCCTCTTGGGCCATATTATGTTTAAGGGACATTTTTGGATTCGTGGGAGGTTTGTACACTTGCTCTAAGTTGGTGTATTACAATAATATAAGGGTTTACATACTAGAGAACCTTAGACTAAACATACATTATTTACTTGTTCTATAAGTACATGGGCCTACAAGTGGTTTGTGCCTCTTGAGCCATATTATGTTTAAGGGACATTTTTAGATTCGTGGGAGGTTTGTGCACTTGATACGACCTTTTTAGTCCTCAGATGTGTCTTTGTGTGATGGGAACGTGAGCAAAATGATAAGAGAAGATCATTTACAATAAATGAAACAAAAGAAATGTGTTCATGAACCAAAGGCAGCCTGTGTGTTCTTATTCTTATTGCATCCATAAGGTCAACACTTTTGAGAATTAGCAGTTTTTAGGAATTAATTAAGGTTCTTTGTTGGTTTTAATCACAATACAATGTCATGGTTTATTTAGCTTGTACTGCTCTCTCTTTCTCTCTCTCTCTCTCTCTCTCACATACACACACAAATACTGCCAAAGTATGCTGTTCTCCTTGAGCTGCCAAAAGTTGTACTGAAAATTTTGAGTCATTCTTAAATCTTAAGTATTAATGATAGTCTGTGAGGAATGTAAAAATGTTTCTTTCTTCTCAATGTACATATGTGTGTTTGTATGAAGTCAAGATGGTTTCCCATCACTTTGTAAATTACGTAAAGCATGGTAATAAAATGGATGAGATGCATTGTATTACCTGTGAATTTCATAACAATCTTAGAGAAAATATCTCTACGATTTAGTTTGGTTCAAATTAGTATATCTCCTGGTCCGAATTTGAACCATTTTTTATCTTGAATCTCTTGCATTCTATGTAAACTGTGTTATGATCTCTTACAATCGTACAGAACATCTCAATCTTATATTTTATTTATCTTATAATACTGATAATCATAAATTGATCCAGAGGTTCATTCCGTCATAATTTGGAGCAGACCCAGATAAGGTTCAGATATCAAACATGGCATATAACTTCTATACACAGAAAGCTGAAATTCGACGTCTTGCGGAAGCTGAAGGCATTCCCTACACTATCATTTCCTGCAACCTTTTTTACGAGCTTTTTAATTCCTTCACTTGTTTAACCGGACTTAGAGACTCCTCCAAGGGACAAGGCCACCATCTTTGGCTATGGAGATACTAAAGGTATGTTGATCAAGATCAAACTCAGCTCCCTGAGCTGTCTCGATTGGTTTTTAGAACGTAGGACTTTTGGTAATCTACTGCTTGGTTATTTGGCTTTTCTGCAGGTGTCTTTGTGAAGGAAAGTGATGTTGCTGCCTTCACAATTAGTGCAGTGGACGATCCACGCACGTTGAATAAGGTGGTGTATTTGAGGCCCCCAGGAAATGTGTACTCCGTCAATGAGCTGATTGAGATTTGGGGGAGTAAGATTGGGAAGAAGCTTGAGAAGATTTATGAACCAGAAGAAGAGCTCCTTAAGAAAATAGAAGGTATTTTACTAGTATTCAAAAAACTTCTTTGTGCCCTAGGTGGCTGCTAATTGTCAACTCAAAGACTTTAAAGTGGCACCTAAGCTACTAAAAGGGGCGAGAAAAGGAAAAACAAAAAGAGAGAAATTTTGAAGAAATAAAATTTAATATAAATTGCAAATCACTACAATACCAGAGATCCTATTTCCCAAATGATCTTAAAATAATTGTAATCGATTATTCTTGAAATACTATTAGCAGTTTTGTAATACTATAGTAATATGAGAAAAAAATGTAGAAATTCCATGGAAAAACTAATTTCATATTTCTTTTCCATCTGTCTAATCAGGGGCGGAGCCACATAGTGGCTTGAGGGGGCCGAGGCCCCTGCAAAAAAAAAAATTTTCCCATTAGAGTAGGAAGAAAAAATTAATAGGCCCCCCCATCATTAACTAGCCGGCCCCCCTACCCATTTCTCAACCATTTTCCCAGCCCCCAATCAAAAATTAGAAATACCTCAAATTTAAAAAAAAAAAAAATGTATCTGTTCTACTTTCAAGCCAAAAAAAAAAAAAAAAAAAAAAAAAAAAAAAAAAGCCCAAAACAAATTTGAACTAAAATCTGAAAAAAAAAAAAAAAAATGTAACAGAGCCCACGGCCAGCCCAGCCCACGGCCAGCCCAAGCTCGCTCACGGCAAGCCCACGGATTCTCAACCAAAAAAAAAAAAAAAAAAAAAAAAAAAATCAGTACAGAGCATCACGTCGAAACCATCACGTCGCTGGCAGTGCAGAGAAATCAAACCCCAATGCACATCAAACTCTTACTCCAGCAAACCCAAACCAAAACACAAAACACTCCAGCAAACCCAAACCAAAACACAAAACACTCCAGCAAACCCCAAAACGCAAAACAGAGGTGTTTCTCCAAAAAAAAAAAAAAACCCTTATACACAACACAAACCAAAACCAAACCCAGTAACCACGGTCACGTCGCCGTCGTCGTCGTCGCAGCTCAGTCGTCATCGTCGTTGCTTGCCCGGTCGCCGCTCATCGCAGATCGGAGATCGGAGATCGGAGATCGCAGAGTTCTCTGCCTCTGCTCCGGTGCTCCCTCCGGCCTTCCCTCAAGGTATTTCTCACTTTTTCTCTCTAACTTTCTCAGTCTCTCTCTCTTTATCTCACTGAAAATTTGAAATCTTTTTTTCGCAGATCGTAGCTGTCAGTGCCTCATCGGAGATCGCAGATCGTGCTCCGGTGCAGCAGCGCTCGTTGGCAGTTGCTCCCTCCGCTCCGGCCCGGCCCTCCCTCAAGGTTTTTCTCTCTAACTCTCTCTCAGTCTCTCTCTCTCTTTATTTCACTGAAGCCTGAAGGAGAAAATTGAAATGAAAATTTATAAAGACTCTTTATTCTTTATCTAAGCCTCTTATGTCTCAAATTTCGGTAAGTGTCTCTCTCCCTTTTGAATTGTTGCTCTCTGATTGGCTGATTGGTTGGTTTTGCTTTTTGCCTGTGTTAGTGTTTTTGTCTTTTTAAATTTTGGCATTATCTTATCCTTTTTGTTGTTAGTCAGTGACTTGGTGTTTGGTAAAATATTAATTGTCATTTAGTTAGTGTAACGTACTAACGTGTGTTATGATTTATAATTGGCATTGTGAAATTTTCTGATTGCAGCTAGTTATTGTGATTGGGGCACATTTTGTGTTTGTCTGTTGCTATGGGCACATGGGTCGGGTGTCGCATAATAATTAAAGTAATGTAATTAAATTAACCAAGATATAATAAAAGCTATATAATTAAAGCTATAGTGAAAATTAAGTTAAAGCTAAACAATAATAATTAAAGCTATATAATTAAATTAACCAATATATAATAAAAACTATATAATTAAAGCTATAGTGAAAATTAAATTAAAGCTAAATAATAATAATTAAAGCTATATAATTAAATTAACCAATATATTATAAAAGACAAATTAATTAAATTATTTTTGTTTTTGTTTGAGGAGTTATTATTAATTAAAGTTGTATTAAAAATGGGCTGATTGTTTAAATTATAGTGAAAATTTTGTTTTTTTCTTGAGTATGAATAACATTCATATAACTAAGTAAAAATTTCTAATTAAATTTTTTTTTTAAATTCTTTTCAGGTTAATTTTTGAGTCATATTCTCAAAGCTAAAAGAATTATGAGCAAACGAAAAACAATTGATGCATTCTTTAAGAAAAAAGATGCTAGCAATTCAGAAATTAGGACACCTGTGGCTGTAGAAACAAATCTTAATACTTCAATACCTGATGAACACCCCTCCAAATGTCCAAAACTTCAATTTGAAGAGATAGATCGTGATCCAGGATCACGTAAACAAATATGTGAATTTCCTATCAACCAACAAGATGAAATCCGACGAGCTTATATCAAAGAAGGTCCATATCAACCTGAAAATATAAACTATCCATACAATGATGATACTCATCGTCGTCGATTTCAACCGTCATGGTTTGGTTCACATAAGGATTGGTTGGAATACTCACCTTCAATGGATGCGATATATTGTCTACCTTGCTACCTTTTTAGTAAGAAACCAATAGGTCGTCCTGGATCAGATGTATTTATTTCACGAGGTTTTAATAATTGAAAAAAGGTGAAAGATGGAATGAATTGTGCTTTAATTCGTCATGAAGGGAAAGAACCAAACTCCCCACATAAAATTGCTATGAACTGTTACGAGAATTTAAAGAATCATTCACGGCATATTGACAAGCTGATTGAGAAACAAACGTCAAAAGAATTAGAGAATAATCGATTGCGGCTCAAAACCTCAGTAGAGTGTGCTCGATGGCTAGCATTCCAAGCTTGTGCTTTTAGAGGTCATGATGAAAGCCTTGATTCAAAAAATAGAGGTAATTTTATTGAATTGATAAAATTCATATCAACTTTCAATGACAAAGTAGCTAGTGTTGTCTTAGAAAATGCACCAGGAAATGCCAAATATACATCACCCACAATTCAAAAGGAGATTTTGCATATTCTTGCTAGTAATGTGCGAAATGCTATTCGTGAAGAAATTGGGGATGCAAAATTTTGCATTCTTGTTGATGAAGCTCGGGATGAGTCAAAGAGAGAGCAAATGGCCATCATTTTGAGGTTTGTTGATAAAGAAGGTTTCATTAAAAAGCGTTTTTTTCATGTTGTGCATGTTAGAGACACTACTGCATTGACTTTAAAGAATGAGATATGTGCTGTCCTTTCTCATTACAACCTCCACATTGAAAATATTCGAGGTCAAGGATATGATGGGGCTAGTAACATGCGTGGTGAATGGAATGGATTACAAGCTCTTTTTCTTAAAGAGTGCCTATATGCTTATTATGTACACTGTATGGCTCATAGGTTGCAATTAGCTCTAGTTACAGCATCTAGAGAAGTAAAAGATGTTCATCAGTTCTTTGATCATTTGGTTAATATTATCAATATTGTTGTTGCTTCTAGTAAGCGTAACGATGAATTGCAATATGCTCAAGTAGAACAAGTTGAAAATATGATTGCTTCTAATGAAATTGAGACTGGAAGAGGTGCAAACCAGATTGGTACTTTGCAACGAGCTGGAGATACTAGGTGGGGATCTCATTTTCAATCTATTTGTAGTTTGATTAACATGTTTGATGCTACTTGCAAAGTTATCAACAATATTTCTGAGGAAGGGGCTAACTATAAACAACGCGGTGATGCCGAGGGAGCTTATCAGGTATTAACATCATTTGAATTTATTTTAATCTTGCATTTGATGAAAGAGATAATGGGAATTACTAATGTTCTTTGTCAAGCTTTGCAACAACGTTCTCAAGACCTTTTAAATGCCATGCATTTAGTTTCAACTACAAAATCACTTATTCAAAAGTTGAGAGATGATGGATGGGAGCCTTTACTTGCTAGTGTTATAGCATTTTGTGAGCAACATGAAATTGATATTCCTGATATGAATGCTCGTTTCACTAAAGGTCGAGGTAGATATCGTCGTCAAGATGAAGATTTAACAATGGAACATCATTTTAGAATTTGCATATTTACAGTTGCAATAGACTTTCAATTGCAAGAATTGAAAAGTAGATTTTGTGAGCTAACAACGGAACTTGTCATTCTTAGTTCGGCTTTAAATCCCAAGGATTCTTTTAAATTATTCAAAATTGTTCATATATGCAATTTAGTTAAGAAATATTATCCTCAAGATTTTACTGAACATGAACAAGAACTTTTGGAGTCTCAATTGCAACATTATGAGCTTGATGTGATAAAACATCCAGATTTTCAGAATATCAGTACAATTTCCGAGCTATGTAGGAGATTAAAAACTTCAGGAAAGTCTAATATCTATTTTTTGATTGATAGACTTATTCGTCTTGTGTTGACCCTTCCAGTTTCTACAGCAACTACAGAACGAGCTTTCTCAGCTATGAAGTTGTTAAAAACAAGACTTCGCAATAGAATGGAGGATGAGTTTTTGGCAGATAATATGATAGTTTATATAAAGAAGGAAATTGCAGGGAATTTCACTATGGAGATGATAATGGATGAATTTTATTCCATGAAAAATCGTCGTCAGGCATGATTTGATCCGGTTGATGACCCGACCTGACTTGAATAATGTTGTATGGATTTTAATGGGAGATTTACTGAGGCTTAATCCATGGAGTAGAGGCTTGGGTAGACAAAATTTTTTTGGCCTGTTTTGTAGCCCATTGTGAATCCTGTGCGCAGGATATAAAAGCCTTTTTTTTGTGATTAGGGTTTTGTCTTGTTGTTGTTTTTGAGAAAGCAAAACACTGTAGCCTCACATTGTAATTTTTTTTGATAATAGTGAAATCCCTGCAACTCCGTGGACGTAGGCAAATTGCCGAACCACGTAAATACTGTCTTGTGCGTGTGATTGTTTTTCTTTTGGCGTTTTGTTTTCGCTATTTGAAAGTTGATAATTTTGTATCCAATAGACTTAAGAATTATATTTAGTATATTTATGTTACAACCCGGGCCCCCCATGTATTTATTCCTGTCTACGCCCCTGTGTCTAATCCTTGCAAATCAGATATTTATGGAGTATGCATGTAACTGGCTACTTTGTGAGATCTACACTAGAAAGCAACCATAGATAGCTATATCTAGAAGTTAGATTTTACTACTCCTGTGCTCAATAGTCTTGTTGCTTGGTCCAAGATCTTAGTCAGAAGTCTAGATGCCACATTTAGAACTTCCTCTTGCTTGGTTTACTTGGTTTTCAAAGGACAAAATTATGGTGTTATTTCCAGACTAAGATATATGGTATACTGAGATATATGGTATATTGAGATTTTCTTTGTTGGTTTGATGCAAAACCATGAAAAATGTCGTTTTGTGAGGGCTTTGATCTCGTTTGACCTTCGATCACACCTAGGGTTGACTAGGGGCGTTTTGGTCATTTTAGCTAAAAAATGTACTTTGGGTGCTTCAGTGCCCGAATGGATTGCGTCATTCTGGATGTTCTCGCAACCCAATGTGAAGAAAATAATATTTTTGAATTTTTCAGGGTCTGGTACGCAAATCGAGGATGGACAAAATACAGTATCAACATATATATATATATATATATATATGATGATGTATGTTTTTTTTCACCTTTGTCTCACATGTGTTGTTTCTTTTATCTCTTTATACACATGTTTCTTCTTTTATACAAATTGTCTATGTTTTACACTTGATGCCTTGATGAATTTTGTTTAAGTGTTCTAGTTAAGACAGGTTGCAAGCCTACCATACCATGATCTCTCTTCTTACAAAGTCTTTCAAGAGTTCGTAGTAGAGTTAGACTTATATACTTTTGTAAGTTATGGGATAGTTGTGTTAGACTTCTCTCATAACTATTTTTTGTGGTTTTGTCATGGATTGCCAAAGAGAGAGATTGTTAGGGTCATATGTTTTGTAATTGACTAGTCATTTGACAAAATGCATTTTACTTGTAATTGGGTAGATCTAAGATGGGTTTAGTACTTCAAGAAACATGTTGTTCAAGTCAAGTATTAAAAACATTAAGATTGATCCAAGAAATAAGGAAGAAAAGTTGTTCATTAAGTCTCGACAGATAGCTTGACAGATGCCTGCTATCGAGACTTAATGCGAAACTCGATAGATAGCTCGACAGCAGCTTAATCTATCGAGAATTACGATTTCAGAATTTCCAAATTTGAAATCCGACCCAAGCTTATGTGTTTGTTTATGGTTTCTTTTCTCACATCCCTAGACGTATATAAAGCTTATTTTAAGAGCCATCATGTACGGGTATAGAGACCAAGAGACTTATTTTCTCTGTGATAAGTTATTGCGTTTGTACATCATAGGGTTTTGTAACTAAGTGCTTCTAGATCTTCATTGTTAATGAAGTGAAGAACTTTGCAGCTAACAAGATCAAGTTCAATTGGGTATTGGAGCGAAGGTTCAACTATAGGTTGGTATTTTGGGAGAAGCCAGGGTAGTTGGTAAAATTCCTTATACTTGTAATTGCTTGATTGTTGATTAATGGATTCTTGGGAGTAGTGACCTTAAAATCACTCGGTGGGATTTTTTTGCCTTGCGAGGTTTTCCCTATTTGTCAACAAATTACCGTGTCAAATTTATTTTCCGTTGCATTTAGTATTTTTGGTGATTTGTTGGTGCCTTCATGATTTCCATGCAATTGAACATAATTAATCAACTTGGGTAATTGAATTAATTAACTGGGGTCAAGCTATCTTAAACCATCATTGTATATTATTTTAATGTGTGGATATATTATTTTATTGTGTTGTATAGGAAAATAAAAGTTAGGATATTGGGTGTGTTGTAAAGTGGTATGGTATAATAAATAAAATAACTATTTGAAATGGTAAAATGAGATATTTTTTAGAAATCAGATGCTAATGCTCTAAAGAAAAAAGATAGCATAATTCTTCAATTAAATTTAATCACATTATTTTATTAACTGATGCTATTATATTTTTTTAAAAATTATTAAATTTAACCTTTGGTAATTGATTAATGCAATCACATTCTAAAACTTAGGGTACGTTTGGTACACTGAATGAGAATTACGACAGGAATTGTAATCTTTATTACTAGTAATAAAGTGTGTTGTAATGTAATAACTAAACCTATTCATTAGTTTGATTGTGACTTATAACATTATAATGAAACTTAACATTTATTTTAGGAAATATCTTACTCATACAATTATATCTCCTTAAAAATTTTTATTTTTAAATTTAAGAGAGATTTGTGTTATTTTTATTTTTATAATTGTTAGATGTATACGGAAATTTTATTTATTTGGAAATATATTAAATTTTGAAATTATTGTACTTACTAAGGAATAGCTAATACAATATTTTAATGAAGAATAATTATTCCTCATTTTGAAGAATAGCTATTCATAAGGAATGACTATTCCTTGTAATAAAAACATAACCAAACTAGAGAATAACTAAACCATAGAAATAATTATTACATTATAGCGCCTATTACAGTCTACCAAACATGCCTCTAATCTAGAATTTTTAAATAAAGGGATCACACTGTTTGAAAGAAACACCAACCTTAAATAAAGAGTAAATTTAGTGCCACGCTGTGTGAAAATTGGTGTGGTAATATATTTTTTTGTTAAATAAATAAGGGATTAGGAAGCAACTCTTTGGAAACTTTTGACTTTCTGGAACTAAACTGAAAGCCATCTGGGAGATTCTGATTTCTGAGTTTTCAGTGAAGATCAAGAGAGATGGAGAAGAAGAGCAGAATACTGATAATTGGAGTGACAGGAAATCTGGGTTTCCACTTAGCCGAAGCCAGCCTCCATTTTTCTCACCCAACATTCACTCTTTTCAGAGACTCTGCTTTCTCTGACCCCATCAAATCTCAAAAGCTTCACTCCCTCTCCAACTCCGGAGCCACACTCCTCAAGGTCACTTTTTCACACCTATTCCCATCTGGGTTTTGCTTTTCTCTATAACTTTTTTACGTTTACTGCGATTAAAAGTTGTTATATGATATATTATATGTGCATTTCTTTTGAATATTAGGGTTCTCTGGAAGATGAAGCTAGCCTTATAGAGGCGATAAAGCAAGTGGATGTTGTTGTTTCTGCTGTTTCTTCTAAACAGGTTCTTGCCCAGAAGCTTCTTATCTCAGCTATTAAACAAGCTGGCTGTATCAAGGTATTTCTTCTCTCACTCTCAGTTTATTTGTCTATGTTTTTGTTGTTAAAATTGTTGAGCATTGAGAGATTGAAAAAAATTAAAAATTAAAAAACGCAGAAGGACATGTATAATAGAAAAATGTTTCAAATTTACATATTTAAGTCCAAAAGCTACCCATCATGTGTATATTTACATACATTTACATCGGTTACTGTTCACATACAAATCCATTTTTAACACTTTTTTATTCATACAGAGATAGAGAGAGAGAGATGATTTGAGAGAAATAAAAAACTGATAAAAGAAATAATATTTTAATGAAATGTAATGTAAAATATTCTGATGTTAGTGCTTTTAAAAAGTGGTTGTGTAAAATAGAAAAAAGTAGGTTCTTATACTAAAATAGACAAGATTTTTTGCACGAACTGATGCAAATGCTTTAGGCTGGTTTATTACAATGAACAAATACAAGGGTTTATATACTAGAAAACCTTATACTAATCATGCATTATTTGCTTGTTCTATAAGTACATGGGCTTACAACTGATTTGAGTCTCTTGGGCCATATTATGTTTAACAGGGACATTTTTGGGTTTGTGGGAGGTTTGTTTGTGCACTTGGTGTACGGCCTTTTTAGTCCTCAGATGTGTCTTTGTGTGATGGGAAAGTAAGCAAAGATCATTTACAGTAAATGAAACAAAAGAAATGTGTTCATTAACCAAAGGCAGCCTATGTATTCTTATTCTTATTGCACCCATAAGGTCAACACTTTTGAGGAATTAGCAGTTTTTAGGAATTAATTAAGGTTCTTTGTTGGTTTCAATCACAATACAATGTCATGGTTTATTTAGCTTGTACTGCTCTCTCTCTCTCTCTCTCACAAACTGTCAAAGTATGCTGTTCTCCTTGAGCTGCCAAAAGCGGCACTGAAAATTTTGATTCATTCTTAAGTCTGAAGTATGAATGATAGTCTCTGAGAAATGTATAAATGTTTCTTTCTTCTCAATGTACATATGTTTATATGTATGAAGTCAGGATGGTTTCCCATTGTTTTGTAAATTAGGTAAAGCATGGTAATAAAATGGATGAGATGCATTGTATTACCTGCACATTTCATAACAATCTTAGAGATAATATCTCTACGATTTAGTTTGGTTCAAATTAGTATATCTCCTGGTCTGAATTTGAACCATTTTCTTATCTTGAATCTCTTGCTTTCTATGTAAACTGTATTTCGATCTCTTACAATCAA
The DNA here is from genome assembly GCA_023621385.1 of Quercus gilva. NCBI lineage: Eukaryota > Viridiplantae > Streptophyta > Magnoliopsida > Fagales > Fagaceae > Quercus > Quercus gilva. Next base: position 49,404,314 of record CM042483.1, read on the forward strand.
GCAGAACATCTCAATCTTATATTTTAGTTGTCTTACAATACTGATAATCATAAACTGATCCAGAGGTTCATTCCGTCAGAATTTGGAGCAGACCCAGATAAGGTTCAGATATTGAACATGCCATACAACTTCTACGCACAGAAAGCTGAAATTCGACGTCTTGTGGAAGCTGAAGGCATTCCCTACACTATCATTTCCTGCAACTTTTTTATGAGCCTTTTAATTCCTTCACTTGTTCAACCGGACTTAAAGACTCCTCCAAGGGACAAGGCCACCATCTTTGGCAATGGAAATACTAAAGGTATGTTGATCAAGATCTAACTTAGCTCCCTGTGGTGTCTTGATTGTTTTCTAGAACCTAGGACTTTTGGTAATCTACTGCTTGGTTATTTGGCTTTTCTGCAGGTGTCTTTGTGAAGGAAAGTGATGTTGCTGCCTTCACAATTAGTGCAGTGGACGATCCACGCACCTTGAATAAGGTGGTGTATTTGAGGCCTCCAGGAAATGTGTACTCTGTGAATGAGCTGGTTGAGATTTGGGAGAGTAAGATTGGGAAGAAGCTTGAGAAGATATATGAACCAGAAGAAGAGCTCCTTAAGAAAATAAAAGGTATTTTACTAGTATTTAAAAAAACTTCTTTGTGCCCTAGGTGGCTGCTAATTGTCAACTCGAAGACTTTCAAGTGGCACCTAAGCTACTGAAAAGGGGTGAGAAAAGGAAAAACAAAAGGAGAGAAATTTTGAAGAAGAAATAGAATTTATATAAATTGCAAATCACTACAATACCAGAGATCAGATTACCCAAATGATCTTAAAATAATTGGAATATCTTATTCTTGAAATACTATTAGCAGTTTTGTAAGTTGAGAAAAAAGTGTAGAAATGCCATGGAAAAACTAATTTCATATACCTTTGCCATCTGTCAAATACTTGCAAATCAGATATTTATGGAGTATGGGATGTCTTTGGCATGTAGCTGGCTACTTTGTGAGATCCACACTAGAAAGCAAACATAGATAGATATCTAGAAGTTAGATTTTACTCCTGTGCTTAATACTCTGTTGTTGCTTGGTCCAAGATCTTAGTCAGAAGTCTAGATGCCACATTTAGGACTTCCTGTTGCTTGGTTTACATGGTTTTCAAGGGACAAAATTATGGTGTTATTTCCTGACTAAGATATGGTATACTGAGATGTTTTTTGTTGGTCATTTACTTGAACTGTTTTTTTTTGGTTTATAACACTTAGTGTTTAGCTTCTTGTTTAATTTTTTGCACTGATTGCAGAGATCCCATATCCCGAGAACATGAAGTTCATATTCCTATATTCTGCTTTCATAAAGGGTGATCATACATACTTTGATATCGAATTGTCTGGTGGTGTTGAAGGGACAAAACTATATCCACAACTGAAATACACTACAATCAGCAAATATTTAGACACCCTACTGTAAGAAACTCTAACAATGTGTCAATGTTGTTTAATAAGTTGTAATCAGTGATCCTTGTTTCCCTACTTCATTGTTTTACAAGGACAATTATGTAGTTTACCATTGACAAGGTCAAAAATAAATGCTTGCATTTGAATAATTTATAATAATAAATCTATATGAGTAGCTTGTTTGCAGTGTCAATTGGTAACTGAACAACCTATTATCTTTCTAACATTTAGAGCTGTAATTGGCTGCGTTCTTGAGTGAAATTGTCATATTTGAAATATAATATTTCCATCATGTATAATGCAAAAAAGACAGGACTACAGGAGTTTTTAAACTTTAAAATAACTTTTTAAGTGTTTACAGGAAAAACATTGAGCTTGAATGATGGAAAATTTCAGAACACTTTGTGCAATAAGTGTTTTTTACCTTGAGTTCAAAAATAAACTACAATGTTATACCTGTGATTTGATAGGAAGGGGATGGTGATGAGAAAGAAGTCGTTGACCACAACATCTGCATTGTCCTCCAAAGGGGAAACTATAACCCAAAATTTGAGACCAACTACCTTTATCATCTTTCAAGTCATTCTTTGTCTAGGGAAACTTGAACTCTCAGACCTTTTGTAGCATATTATTTTTTCTTAAGAAGGCAACATGTTCATAATAGGCTAATAGGCATCTTGCTTATGACCACTTCCCAATGGGATGCTAATTCCATTCTTTTCAGCCATGGCATAGGCAACCTTCATTCTTTCCACTTAGATGAGGTACTTCTTATTGTAGGAGAAGATATCTCTTGTGCAAATATGCATTTAGTGTCTCACTGTCACAGGGAATAATTGTTCTTGTTGTAGGATGCTTTAAAATTGAAAGACAAAAAAGACTATTGCAGAGTATATAGCAATTATTGGTCATCTCAAAGCATGAATAGAAAATCTTAAAGAATTTTTACTTTGGTTGTCAATATTATCAATAGCAGTGTTTAGAACTTGGCTTAGGTAATAACTGTTAAACATATCTAAGGCTTAATTCCTAGTCAAGGCTCTAGTCTAATCCTACTTGGTGGCTATTAAAGAAATCCTAATTCTATTTGTATTGCAAGTCTTGTAATCTTATATTAGTCTAGGTTTTAGCTTCCTATAAATAACACACCATGCTTAATAATAAAGATGTAGTCATCAAGGGTTTTCCTCTATAGATGTAGGCTGTCAGACCTAATTGTGTAAATCTGTCTCATGCTTTCACTTTGCCTCTTCACATTATTTTATTTCTTCTTTCTGTTTTCACTTGGTGTCAAAGCTGTGATTTACTTTTTCTACTAAGAACAATATGAATTGGAGAGTTAGATAGATCTTAATTGTCAAATCTTGCTCAAGAGGAACAATGTATTTTAATATTGAATCAGAACAACTAATACTACGTTAATTTATTATGAGGACCACTAACTTTGAAGTAAAACGTGAAGATGTAATTGTGGTTTACTTGTCCATTTTTATTAGACACTATAATTTATTATTGTTTGAGAGATATGATAGAAATTCAACTTATGTCTTCCATTCCATGATAATTGTTCTTTTCTATCATATCTATAAAAAAAGTTAATATATGTCTAGGCAAGAACAATGCTTTTCTTATGTTTGGATGAAGAACGTATGAGTCCCCATTGTTGGGGTAAGCTTTATTCAATCCCACGGTTTTGGTACAACACCAAAATACTACATGAAATAAACAAAACCAATGCTAATTATGTAAGGTGACAGACAGAACAGTTCAATTTTTAACCTCTTTTTTTTTTTCTTTTTTTTTTTAGATTCAACGTATGATTTGTTGACATCAAATAATCCTATTACAATTTTAATGGAGGGAATAATTAAGGATGAGTTTAGGTTGCTTTTTAAAGTTATAGGACCAAATTTATTTTTATATAATACTTAAAGGGATCAAATTAATAACTTGACGATGACAACAACAAAAACAAACAAAATTTTAGTTCCAAAATTTTGAGATCAATCATGAATCCTCGACAGATTAGTTAGGATCAACTATATATCAGTCAATTGTACTCATGCAAAAATTTGGACCCTATCTATTACTTGACAGTTCATCGGCTGAGTGTTGGGGTTAGTTTATTTTATTGTTAATTCCGTTTGAACAATGCTTATTTGTTAAAAATACAATAGAAAATGATGAAATTTTTTTTATTAAAAAAATGCTTTTAACGTGGAATCGGGTAAAATAACTGGCATATATAACTTTAAGCCTTCAACTAGAGAAGAAAAAAGAAAAAAGAAAAAGAAAAGAACTATAGAAGATTAAAATTTCTTAATTAAGCCAATAAACTACCTTTGTTACTAACAAGTAACAACTATCATAATAGTTTGACCTTCAGTTCTTCCCAATCAAAGAGGCAATCCCGTCATTGAGAAAGCTGAAACAGTCAAGACTCAAAAACAGTTGAAACACAAAACTCTCTAACTATATATAATGTTAAGGGACAATATGTTACTCTCAAATTCAAACTGCCACCGAGACTCTCTCTGTCTCTCTCTCTCTCTCTGTAACATAATATTGTCTGCACAAAGACAAATTCCAATGGAGGCAAAAAGCAAGGTCCTGGTCATTGGAGGAACTGGGTACTTAGGAAAATTCATTGTCGAGGCCAGTGCTAAGTCTGGTCATCCTACATTTGCTTTTGTCCGAGAATCCACTCTCTGTAATCCTGCTAAGACCAAAATCATCCACAAATTTGTCGCCTTAGGCATCAGCTTTCTATTTGTACGTAAACATCAACAAGTTTCATACCATTTCAATGTTATATGAAACCAAGTTTTAATGGTGGAGGTAATAATGTGGGTTCTAGTTACCCCATTAAAGTGTCTTAGTTGTTGAATAAAAAATCTAGAATTCGAATTACAACAAAAACCAATTGTTGTCTTGGCTTAATGATAAAGAGCAATTATCATGGTTGAAATTCTATGATATCTATCATAAAGAGCAATAATGAATTGAGTTTCATGATAGCTTTCTTACTAATCATGATATGGTTGGTTCAAAATAGTAATATGTGAGCGAGACTTGAGCTAAAAGTCATTTGTTTAACGTTGTTGTGGTGTTACATGTTAAATGTGCAGGGAGATTTGTACGATCATAGGAGTTTAGTGAGGGCAATAAAGGAGGTGGATGTGGTGATTTCTACGGTTGGTCACCATTTGTTGGCCGATCAAGATAAGATCATTGCTGCAATTAAAGAAGCTGGTAATATTAAGGTAATTTATAAGTAATAACCCCTCCTTGATTCTGGATAATTATTTCTTTTCTAACTATTATTTTGATTTCATTCCTAAACTATTGATTTATTATTATTATTTTTTTATGATTCGATAGTTAGGGGAAGGGGGATTTGAACCCCAGACATCTTGTTGGAAACACCATGAGGCATCAGTTAAATTACAAAACTCTTGGCTTATTAATTGTGTTAATTTGGTCACAAAGTTTTGAAAACAGTTTAATGTTAGCGTAACTCCCATTCACCACTGAAGTTAACTATTGAAATCAAATATATTGTACATTGTTGGAACTCTTTGGTCTTGTGTAATAATATCTCACTAGATTTGTAAAGTAATTTTATGAAAATCACTTGATTTCTAAAATAAATTGGGGACAATAGTAATATTGAACTGCTTTCAAAAATTCAGGAACTAAATTAATGTAAGTGATAGTTTAGGGACAAATTGGACTTTAACACATAATTCATGGATAAAAATAGTGCTTTGCCCTTCTTTGCCTCCATAATTGTTTCCATTTTTCTAGTATCTAATTATAACATATGTATTAACAAAAGAAAATGATATCATATGAAGAACAATGGTTTGTGATGCTTGAATAACCTAAAAGAAAAAGGAAATAACAATACAGTTTTTGGTGGAAATTAAAAAGTTATGTGAGTTGGGTAACTAGGGTTGAGTTGCAATTGGAGAACTTTATTTTGCATAGGAATTAATTGATTGCTCTAATAACACAAAACACCTTGTTAATCAAAAGATGAATAATACTTCTTGACATAAAAGAAAGTAAAAAATGTGGACTTTGATTTTAAGGGTTCTAGTCATTATACATTTGATATTTGGTTGTGATTTTTCTCTTGGTCATGAATCTTTTATGCAGTGATACTAGTTTTTACCACTCACTATTAACCTTTTCATACATATTTATTCAAATTCAACCCAACAATAAAGCCTTGTGTTGTGGTTCTAGTAGAGGATGAGGTACTCTGTTTAATTAACTATTAAAAGAAAAAGAAGGGCTCCATTTTACTAATTTACTATGGGGCAAAATTGCACCGGACTAATAAGATTCATGTTTAAAAAAATAGGAAAGAACATTGCACAGATTTTATTTAGTTTTTTAGAGGATTTATTCCCCATATTGATAAAACTAAAATTTTCCCATAATGCAATATTTTCCCCTCCCATCATCTGAGCCATTAACTGACTGTGCAATGAGAATATGTTGTTGCATTATTCTTCCAAAACCATTATACTTTTTCTTATGTACTATGAATCTATATCTATATATATCTAAAAGCTGAAGTGTAGTATTTATTGTTTCTACGCTCTTGTTGAGCTACATCAATAGTCACATCATCTACATATTTCCCATTTCTCTCTACTACTTCTAACCATAATTTCCCTTTAACCTTTTCATCTCTCCACTACTCTTAACCTTAATGTTCCTCTTTATATATCCCTTTCTCTTCCTTTTATTTTGACTCATTTTATCCCCATTCTATTACTATAAATATGTCATTCTCTCTCCCATTCTATACATATTTTTTCACATGATAAAGGTTATTACTCTCTCTATCTTTCATGTTTTATTTTTGTGTGAATTTTTCATTTTTTGTATCTCTACTTTAGATTGATGAATTTATGTATTCTTTAAAATTTTACTTTGAGTTAATACAATTTGGTTTTGTGTTTTTAAGCTATTATCTTTTTCTTTGCTATGATTGTTAAATGTTATTCTATTGCATATACAGATAGTTTACAAGAATATAATGCTATTTTATTATATAACTTGGCTTGGATAATTTGGTGTTAACTTATGACTATATATTTTTTATTTTGACGCTTCTTCTTTTCATTTTATTTTCTATTTCTCTCCCGAACAATGTGATTACTCTCTCTCTCTCTCTCTCTCTCTCTCTCTCTCTCTCTCTCTCTATATATATATATATATATATATAAAATAATAATTTTTCTTTTTTGTAACTTTACTTTAGGTTGATTAATCACTGTATTTTTTTTTATAATACTATTTTAGGGTAATACGATTTGATAGTGTGTTTGATTTTTTAAAACTTTCCATCATAGGTCTACTCTCTCCCACTTATAGCTTTTGTTTGATTTTTTTTGGGACATAATACTTAGTTATTTTGGAAGTGAAATTTTGAATTTATATCAAAATACAATCTTGGCTATGTATTTGAATGTGTCTATCAACTATTAAAACAACTCAAGATGAATATGTATAGACAATATTTTTGTTTTAAATTTTCATTGATTTATTATTTAGTTATAACATCAAAATTAAAGTAAATGAACATGTCAAGTTAAAACTTTCTAAGATGAATTTGTAATGCCAATATATTTATATATCTAATATTGTCAAAAAATTAAAAGTAAAAAATAAATAATAAAAAGAATAATGATATGGCCAATGATGTGAGGGTTGAGAAGATATGGCCAATGATGTGGGGGATGAGAAGGCTCAATAGGAGTGTAGTAACAAAAATGCGATATGAAGATCTACTTCAAGGCAATTAAATCTTAATAAATGAAAGTATATGTAGTCAAAGAAAATTTTTTGTTAGATCACATTCTCTTTATGTTGTTATACAAATTATTTTCTTTTCAATTTTAGACATAAAGTTTACTTTTTTTTCCTACATATTGTTTTAAATATTAAATTTATAATATGGTATAGTCTTTTAGAAATGTCTAAAAAATATGCAGTTCCAATCTCACGTATTTATATTAGTAAACAAAACCCAATCAATAGTTCGAAGTTACTCCTACAATAAGAAAAATTATAAATTCAATAATCTCTTTTTAAGAGAATGAAAATTTTGAATAATATATTTGAAACTCAAACAATTTAATTGTACAGGAAAAAAAAAAAGAAAATAGTACAATAGCATAATTTATTAAAATATGGACGGCCTAAAAAATGAATAATATCAATCAAATAAATCCAAATAATAAAATGATTATATATTTTTTGAGATAGATAAATAAAAAATAATTTTAGAAATTGTTTAATTTTTTGGAAAAATAAATTATTTTCCACAAAATTTAGAGAAAAAAATTATATATTATACCATAACTAAAATATAATTATTTATTCTCACGCATCAAGTGAGTTTGCGAATAGTTTCTATTATTGTGATAACCTGACTAAATGAATTGAGTTGGAAAATTTTGAATTACATGGCTCATTGTGAAAAAATGCTTTTCATTATCAGAGATTCTTGCCTTCAGAGTTTGGAAGTGATGCAGATCGTATACATGCAGTTGATCCTTTAAGATCAACATATGCCCTTAAGGCTAGAACGCGTCGAATGATTGAGGCTGAGAAAATTCCTTACACCATTGTGTCTTCCAACTTATTTTCTAGCTTCTTCCTCCCCACTTTGGCACAAACTGGAGCCTCAGGACCCCCCAAAGAAAAAGTTGTTATCCTAGGGGATGGAAATCCAAAAGGTACAAACACATTTATCATTCATAATGTTATGAATTAAATTAACTTCTTTATGGGTTTTCTTCATATTTGTCATTTGATCACAATAGTTCTAAGAGATTTCTGGAAAGGACATGGAACACATGTAATAATGTTTATTTTTTATTCCCATTGGCATCCCCAGTGCCTAAGTTGCTCATACTTTTCAATCCCCCACTTTGCATATGGATAAGTTGAAATTGTATTGTGTATTTAACAAAATGGAAAGCAAATAACAAGTTTATTTTTTTAATTAAAAAATCTGCAGCAATTTTTAACAGAGAAGAGGACATTGGCATGTATACTATGAGAGCTGTGGATGATCCAAGAACCTTGAACAAAATTCTCTACATCAGACCTCCTGCCAACATCTACTCATTCAATGATCTTGTGTCTTTGTGGGAGAAAAAGATTGGTAAAACCCTTGAGAGAATCTATGTTCCAGGGGAGCAACTTCTAAAGAACATTAAAGGTTAGTAAGAAATATAAGGGGAAAAGAAAAGAATCTATGGTTTATTTGGATATAATTATTAAAAATGAGGATTTGGGTTTCAAATTTTAGTTTAAATGGCTAGAATAGAGTATGAAATAGCAAATTATTTTCTATTGATGAAAATTTATGAATGGGCTCGAGCTTCATTAATATATGGACTTGATGATTAGGTGTAAGAAGTCATTTCAAATCCATAATATCACAAATATTTTAGTTTGAGCTCAATCTCCAAAACTGGAATCATCATTTGTTGTTATATTTATATCAAGCAATTGTTCTTCAAATCCTCAAATCCAAATGTAACTCTAATGATTTTGGGAATGAATACTAGGCATGTGTAATTTGGTTGTCAGAGTTTCAAAATTACAATTTTCTTTAATGTTCAGCAACATTAATTCCCAGTTGAATTGCTCAACTTGGAAGCTATTGAAGTATATTTAGTTGGCTCTGAATGCTGGCAAGGGTGCAAGTGTTTTAACGTAGATTTGCTTCTTTTGTTGTTCTTACAGAGGCATCACCTCCACTGAATATGATCTTCTCAGTTTATCATTCTGTCTTTGTGAAAGGAGATCAAACAAACTTTGAAATTGATCCATCGTTTGGAGTGGAAGCTTCACAGCTTTATCCTGATGTTAAATACATTTCAGTGGATGAGTTTATCAATCAGTTTGTCTAAGAGCCAAACTTTTTTATTATTAATCTTCTAAAGAGTTTCACTATCTTATTGGATAATAAAGTAGGTTGTTTTTGGCCGGGAGAGAAGGAGAAGAAGATAGTTGCTGCTGTCTGTATATGGAAAATTGGTGATTGCCTCTTTGTGTCATTGTGTGCCTACTTTGGTTGATTCTGTGGAAATGTTGGGTTACCTTGTTGATATAACCCAAATGGAAATCAATGAATACTGCCTCCTTTCACTTCTTCTTTAGACTCTGGTTCCCATGTTACTTGGCACTCTAGACATGTTTGTGCCAGTCTTGAGCTGTCATAATTCCATAACATAGGGATGTGGTTAAGAACTTTGTGCATTGTATAAGTACAAGGTGTAAAATTGGCTTGAAATCTTAGCCCAAGATTGATCAGGACTCTTCTCATGGATGACAGCATCTGAAGGCATGCTGTTGACAATGTTATAAATTGGACCAAGTTATAGATTTTTCTTAATCAATAGCCTTGTAATTCTGTCATTCTCTCGTTAAAGAAGAGGTTTTGGGATTTGACCACTACAGGATTTGTAGGGGAGAGGGATAAAGTCATAAAACAAAAAGAATGCTATTAGAGCAAAATTTAGCTTGTCATTCTGTAAAAACGTCTTGTCATTAATACAAACTAGAATATGTCACACAAAAATCATAGACATGACTATTTTAGAGAAGTCCAGCAACACATATTGTGACCCTGTGGCCTATGCCCAACAACTGGTATCTGGTAAGAATATTGTTAACTAATTACATGGCCAGTTCTAAACAGTGGATACCAACAACCACAAATTAAAAAAAAAAGCGCACAACATCAAGGAAATTTATAAAAGTATGCAAATAAATAGTCTCAATACATGTATTAAAGATGATAATATTATCCCTAAAAAAATGCTATTAGTATGCTTAAACAAAACAAATATGGAATAAAAATAAGAAGAGAATGAGGGGCACATCCCATCTGCCTTCTCTACTTGAACACACATCCATCTAGAGAACCTCTTGCTGGATGTGTTGCGAAAGATTTCCCGGACGCTGTCATCTCTGTTCGTCTTGCAGCTCAAAAATCTTATGCAACATTCCATAAAGCTCCAAATTGAGCAGCAGTAGAAAAAAAATTCCTATTATCAAATGCAAGTGGCCTTTATATGGTCTTTTAATTTGTTCAAGTGACCACACATTATGATATATATTTTTTATTCTTCTGAGTTGGACTTCATTGTATCAGTTTACACAAAATTTATTGTTTCTCTCTCTATAAAATACTAACTGCACTGGATGATGTATTAGAGATGCTTCAGGTAATCAATAAAAATTGCACTGATATATATGAGCTTTAGATTAGTGACTGGTTCACTATGCATGTGATTTGAATATAACAGGTTTCCAAAGTTTGCACCAAATTACTTCAAACCCTACCATCTCCACAAATACCTTCACTTCTTATTCTATCTTCGTTTTTGTTTCAGTATTATATCTGCATTATTGTCCAAATAACATTTAGCTCATGAATGTTTTTTTACTAAGCAACTTTGTTTACCATAAAACATGTTATGCCTTGTAACTTTTGCAAAAAAATGCAACTTGACTCCAAGCAACCACTTTATTAACTACACATCTAAACCCAAATTGATAGTATTATCTAAGGTGACAATAGGAGCTGTTTTTTTTTTTTTTTTTTTTTTTTTTTAAAGATTTGAAGTATGATTTGTTTCACATCAAATGGTCCTATTAGAGTTTCGGGAATAATTAAGGATGAAATTAGGTTGCTTATAAAAGTTATAAGACCAAATTGAATTTTATCTACCAGTTAAAGGATCAATTTAATAATTTGACAAAATAAGCTGGCTAATTTTTTTTCCTCTTTTTTTTATTAAGGATTTTTTTCCCCAAATAAAAATAATCTTTAACTAGATGAGAAGGAAAAAAATATTAATTTAAAAGATTGTACCTAAAGTAGAGTTCTAAGTAACCACAACTTTGCCACAATTTTGATGTAGGCATGTAGTAGATTGTGAGTTGTTATGTATCATTTTTATATGGATCCATCACTTACAATCTGCCATGTCAAACTTGTAACAAAAGTTGTGTCCACAGATTTGCACAATAAATTTAGCTAACAAACTAAGAAAAAAGCTTAGTCAATCCCCAACAAACCAATAACTATCATAATCACAAGGTAATTTCCCTCACTGAGAAGCAGAAACGGTCAAAACTCAAAACACAAAACTCTCCAACTATAATAAAAAGCAGCACCTTCCTAGCTAGCTCAATTTTCTCAAAGTCTTCTTACCACTGCGAATCCCTATGATAGTGTCTGCAATTTAATACTACTAAAGTGGGTTCCAAACAATTCCAATGGCTGCAAAAAGCAAGATCTTGGTCATTGGAGGAACTGGGTACATTGGAAAATTCATAGTTGAAGCCAGTGCTAAGGCTGGCCATCCTACTTTTGTTCTTGTCCGAGAATGCTCCCTCTCTAACCATGCTAAATCCAAAATCATCCACCATTTAATCACCTTAGGAGCCTTCTTTGTCTTTGTACGTAAGCTTCAACATCTTTCATACATTTTCAATGTTATTACTTACGTTTATAGTAATATGAGACCATGTTTTTGTCGTGGAGGTGATGATTACTTATTATCTATAGGACCCTATATGATTGCATCGAAAAATAGTATTAATGCGGGTTTTAGTTGGCTCAACTGTCAAATCTTTTGTCATAGAATAATTAACCCTTATAAAAATTAATGCTTTCTTTACTAATCATGACATGTTAGGTTTTTTTTGTTTGATGATTCTATAATTACAACGGGGGAGATGAATTTTGAACTTTAGATTTCTTTATTGGAAACATAGTCAGTTCAAATGGTAATAATAATAATAATAATAATAATGAGTGAGTGAGTGAGACTCGTGCTACAAGTCGTTTGGTTAATGTTGCTGTGGTGTTACATGTTTAATATGCAGGGAGATTTGTATGATCATGGGAGTTTGGTGAGGGCAATAAAGGAGGTGGATGTGGTGATTTCTGCGATTGGTTACCATGATTTGGCAGATCAAGATAAGATCATTGCTGCTATTAAAGAAGCCGGTAATGTTAAGGTAATATGAGTAATAACCCTTCCTTGATTTTAGATAATAATTTCTTTTCTAACTGTTATTTTAATTTCATTCCTAAACTATTGATTGTATTAATTTCTTTTTTTCTTTTTTTTGAAATACAAAAGAATAGACAATCTCAGGAATGTCCTCAACCCAAATCTGAGGGTACAACAAAAATTTAGAGTTTTTTGCTAACTTATCAGCAACTCTATTACCTTCTCGACAAATATTAGAGAAAAAACTGGAACTCTATTGAAATCATATAAATTGTGTATCATTCGAACTCTATCGTCTTATATTAATAAGATATTACTGGATATGTAAAGTAATTTTACGAAAATCACTGGATTTCTAAAAGAAAAGTGGGGGCAAGAGTAACATTGAACTGTTTTCAAAAATTCAGGAACTAGATTTACATAAGTGATAGTTTAGGGACAATAGTTTAGGTCCGAAAATGAACTTTGCCACGTAATTCATGGATAAAAATAGTGATTTGTCCATTCTTTGCCTCCATAATTTTTTTTTAAAATTTTTTTTTTCTAGTATCTAATTTTGCATATGTATTGACCAAAGAATAGAAAAAGTGAACTCTAAGAACTCTCTAAGAATTAATGGACTGCTTTAAGAACTCTGAATACATTGTTAATGAAAAGAAGAATAATAATTCTTGACGTAAAAATAAAGTAAAAAAATGTGGATTTTGATTTTAGAGTTTTAGTGATTATATATTTGGTATTTGGTTGTTATTTTCTTCTCTTGGTGACGAATCTTTTAGGCAGTGATACTGGTCTTTACCACATAGTAGACAGTGAGTTGCATTCTATTAACCTTTTTCATACATATTCAAATGCAACCCAACAATACAGCCATGTGTTGAGTTTCTAATGGAGGATCAGGCACTCTGTTTAATTAACTATTAAAAGAAAAAGAAGGGCACCATTTTAGTAATTTATTATGGAGCAAAATTGCAAGGACTACTAAGATTCACGTATAATTAAATAAGAAAAAAAGAAAATTGGACTGATCTTATGTAGAGCATAATTTTAGAGCTTTTTTTCCCTCATATTAGTTTTTTTTTAATTTTTTTTTCGTTCATTTTGAGCATGATTTTATTATGAGAATTTTTTTTTCCTATAATGTACTATTTCCCCTCCCATCATTTGAGCCATTAACTGACTGTGCAATGAGTATACATTGTTGTATTATGGTTCCAAAACCAATAGACTTTTTCTTATGTACTATGAATTTCTATTGATGTGCTAACCTGACTAAATGAATAGGGTTGGAAGTCTTTGAATTACATGGCTTATTGTGAAAATGCTTTTCATTGTCAGAGATTCTTTCCTTCAGAGTTTGCAAATGATGTAGAGCGTTGCCATGCAGTTGAACCTATAAAAACAGTATCTGCCATTAAGTCTAAAATTCATCAAATCATTGCAGCTGAGAAAATTCCTTACACCATTGTGTGTTCCAACTGTTTTTCTGGCTTCCACCTCCCCACTTTGGCACAAACTGGAGCCTCAGGACCCCCCAGAGAAAGAGTTATTATCTTAGGGGATGGAAATCCAAAAGGTACAAGAACATTTTTCATTCATAATGCTATTATGAAATTAACTTAACTTCTTCATGGGTTTTCTTCATACTAGTCATTTGATCACAATAGTTTCAAGAGATTCCTGGAAAGGACATGGAACACAAGTAATAATGTTTACTTTTGATTCACATTGTTTTCCCACAATCTAATCCTACTTGACTAAAGGACTTCACAAGATTTAATTTTTGAACTGCAATATGGACAAAATAGACTGCTCAAAGACTGTGTCTTAATGCGAAGCAACTGGAGTACAAATTAGTCTAGACGTGAAGCAATTGGCAGGCATCCTCATTGCCTAAGTTGCTCATACTTTTCAATGCAGGTCCCCACTTTGTATATGGATAAAGTTGAAACTGTATTGTATATTTAACAAAATGGAAAGCGAATGACAAGTTTTTTTTTTTTTTTTTTTTCCTTTAATTAAAAAAATCTGCAGCAATTTTTAACAGAGAAGAGGACATTGGCACTTATACTATCAGAGCTGTGGACGATCCAAGAACCTTGAACAAAACTCTCTACATCAGACCTCCTGGAAACATCTACTCATTCAATGATCTTGTGTCTTTGTGGGAGAAGAAGATTGGTAAAACCCTCAAGAGAATCTATCTTCCAGAGGAACAACTTCTAAAGAACATTAAAGGTTAGTGAGAAATATCTCTTCATAAATTTTAGGATTTATAAGGGGAAAGAAAAGAATCTATGGTTCATTTTGAAAAAAAGTACTTAAAAATGAGGATTTGGATTTCAAATTTTAGTTTATATGACTTGAATAGGGTATGAAATAGCAAATTATTTTCTATTGATGAAAACTTATGAATGGACTTGAGCTTCAGTAATATGTGGATTTGATGATTAGGTGTAAGAAGTCATTTCAAATCTATTGCAAGTGTTTTTGTTTGAGAAAAATCTCCAAAACCTAAATCATCATCTGTTCTTTAATTTATATCAAGCAATTTGGACTAAAAATTGTTCTTCAAATTGTCAAATCTAAAGGCAATCCTAATGATTTTGGGAATGAATACGAGGCATGTGTAATTTGGTTCTTGGAGTTTCAAAATTACCAATAAGTTTCTTTGATGTTCAGCAACATTAATTCTCAGTTGAATTGCTTGAACTTGAAAGCGATTGAAATATATTTAATTGACTAAATGCTGGCAAGGGTGCAAGTGTTTTAACTTTGGTTTGTTTCTTTTGTTGTTCTTACAGAAACCTCACCTCCAATTAATGTGTACTTAGCAGTTTATCACTCTATCTTTGTGAAGGGGGATCAAACTAACTTTGAAATTGAGCCGTCATTTGGAGTTGAAGCCGCACAGCTTTATCCTGATGTAAAATACACTCCAGTGGATGAGTTTCTCAATCATTTTGTCTAAGAGCCAAACTTTGCTATTGTTAATCTTCTAAATCGAGTTTCACCATCTTATTGGATAATTAAGTAGGTTCTGTCTGGCTGGGAGAGATGTAGAAGATAGTTGCTGCTGTCTCAGGTTGTGTGATTGAAAGTGGGAGCTTGCCTCTTTGAGTGCCTACTTTGGTTGATTCTGTAAAAGTGTTGGGTTAGTATGTTGAAATAATCCTAATGGAAATCAATGAATATTGCCTCCTTTCACTTCTTTAGATCCTGGTTTCCATGTTGCTTGGCGGCTTGGCACATGTTTGTGCCAGTCTTGAGCTGCCATAAGTCCATAACACTTCTGACTTTATGCATTTAATAAGTACAGGGTCTAAAATTGACTTGAAATGTTAGCCTAAGATTGATCAGACTCTCATGGATGACAGCAACTGAAGGCATGCTGTTGAGAAAGTTATAGATTAGACCAAGTTATCGGGCCAATTTTGAGATGACTAAAAACAGCCATTATTTATGCCTTGTTTAATTAAGACAATAAGATGACTTGGAAACTGGTAAAAAATTTATCAAAATCTATGAAACCACTAGAGTAACCTTTCAGGTGAATTAGCAATATATCACCACTGTTCTGGAAGTATCAAGGTGCTGTTCTAAAAAATTTGTATATAGTTTGGAAAAGTTAAAAAATGGTTTTTCTTCATCAATAGCCTTGTAGTTCTGGCATTGGCATTCCCTCATTAAAGAAGAGGTTTGGGATTGGACCACTACAGGATTTTTAGAAGTGAGGAATAAAATCACAAATTAAAAAATCAGTTAGGCAATCTGCCTTTAAATTTAATGGCAAAGGCGGCCGTAAAGCACAAGATGATGCTATTAGAGCAAAATATAGTTTTTCATTCTGCAAAAATGTCTCAGTAATACAAACTAGAACATGTCAAACAAAAATCAAGTACGTGGCTATAGGAGTTCCAGCAAAAAACATTGTGACCCTGAGGCTTTTGCCCAACAACTGGTGGCTAGTATATAAGAATATTGTTAACCAATTATATGGCCAGTTCCAAACAGTGAAAACTAGCAACCACAAATGAAGACACAAATTGAAAAAGGTTGACAGCATAAATTCAAAGAAATTATAGAAATATACAAACAAAAAGTCTCAATACATGTATTAAAGATGCTAATGATATCACTAGACAAATGCTAATAGTATGCATAACCAAAACAAATATGGAATGAAAATAGTATGCATATCCCATCTGCCTTCTCAGTTTATACAAAAGGTATTGCTTCTTTCTCTATAAAATCCTAACTGCACTAGAAGATGTATTAGAAATACTTTGCGTAATCAACAAATTGAACTGATATATTTATGAGCTTTAGATTTTTGACCGTCCTCACTGACTCATTATGCATTTGATCTGAATATAACAGGTTTCCAAATTTTGCACCAAATTACTGCTACGCCTACCACCTCAACAAATACCTTCACTTCTTATTCTTTCTTTTTTGTATCAGTATTATATCTGCATTAACATTTGGCTCGTGAATGTACTGTTTCTTTACTACTCAAATTTTTGTAGCATAAAACATGCCATGCCTTGAAATTGTTGCACGCAATATTCACTTGACTAGCAATTTAGCAAGACCAGTTTATCAACTACACTTATAAACACAAATTGATATATGGTTGTCTCTATTTTATATTGTCTTTGGGGTAAATTACTATTTTGGTCCTTAACATTTATATTCATTAATTTTGTTCCTAACGTTTCAAATGTGTCAGATGTGGAGCTACTCTGTCCTGCAGAGACTCATTGGATCTCGCCAAAAGTGGTCAAGATCTTACTGGAACAGCAGCATACAGTGGAGAACGACAAAGATCGGAGAAGGTAGAAGTGCTTTGTTAGTTGGATTAGGCTCGTCAGCATGCATTAAAACCACATCGTGTTGATCTGAGGTGGCACTTAATGGTCACCTCAACAATTGAGATTAACGAAAGGGAACAAATTCAAACTATAATTGAGATCAAGTCAAAATTTTGAAACTTTAGGCGACAAAAGAAAATTACCACAAACTTTAAGTTTGTGATTTACAATTTTATAAAATTTAACATGAAATTTGGTATTCATATTAAGGAAAAAAAGAAGAAGCAATTAAACGTTGCAATTTTAAAATTAAAAATAATAGAAAGTTATACTATAGTGTAACATTGTAAAGAATTATACAAACTCTAACTTGATTCTAATCTGTATAGACATTGTTGATCTCATCTATATAATATTTAAAGTTAAGTTGTAGCATTCGTTGTTAATATGTTTTTGTTGAGTCACTTTAGCATAGCATTTCGGTTTACTAGTGGGTTCTAATTAACTCAATTAGTAAAATATCTGATGTTTGTATAAGAGATCTGGGGTTCAATCTCCACTTATATCAAAAACTGATTGGTGTCTTGATATGATGATAAAAGAGCTATCATCAGGAAGGAACGCCATAGGTTGAAACTCTCTCAAAAAAAAAAAAAAAAAAAAAAAATTTCGGTTTACTTCAGTCCATTTCAATCTATTTTGGTCTACTTTGGTGATGCTTTGGAAAAGGAGTTTGTGTAGAAAGATGAGCCACTTCATTGACAGTTATATCACATTCTCAACTTAATGTTGGTAAATTCTTGATAAGATTACATTTTTCATATTTAATTAAAGTCTTTTTTTTTTAATATAAGTGATGAACTTACTTACATTTGCTTTTCTTTAGGTTATTTAAGATGTATAGAGAATGATCCATTTGCAAGGAGTACTATAAACATATTCTAATCACACATTACATTATTTACAAAATATCTCACCTTGTATAATAATTGAATATAAAATGTATTATGTTTTCATGAATTTTTTAAAAAAAATTTAAAATACTTTCAAATAATAAATATAGATAGCTTAATTTAGAAAATCTAATATATTGTATAAGCTATATTTTATTAGAAAATGATTACATCATTTTAAAAAAGGTTTTGGACTAATACTTATAAGTCTTATTTATTATTTTCATTTTTTACTTAACCAAAAAACAAATTGTCAATTTTTTCCATGCATCGCATGGGTTCTACGACTAGTCCATATTAATTAACTAGCTAAAGGTTTAAATCACATGCATATAATTTGAAACTATTTCCGAAATATTAATAGTTATATTATTTTTAATAATTTGAATAACTATATTATGTTTAATAATATACTCTCCCTGATATTTTTCCCCTCTCCTCAATGACATGACATGACTACAATTTGAAACTAATTCCCTAAATATTAATAACATCATATAGCATAGAGTGACCATTAAAAAAATCCTATAAAATAATTTAAGAAAAATTATAGCGTGCATGCGCATCATGGATCATGCAATTCATCACCTAGTAAGATGAAATATATTAGGATATACGTACTGTTACTTCGTAGGACAAAAATAACACATGGATTCACTCTGAGAGAGAGAGAGAGAGAGAGAGAGAGAGAGAGAGAGAGAGAGAGTAATCTCATCATGAACTCCATAAAATTATTTCTAATACATATGTTTGTAGCAAATAATAGGATGAATACAAAGAATATAACAACAACATAAAGTGGAAAGAATGGCTATTAGCCGTGTTTGTTTCCATTTCTGATTTGATTAATGTTAATTTTAACGGTTTTTATTTCATCTGTTTGTACACCATGAGCGAGGAACCATGACTTCGAGGTGACTTGGGAAACCCCTTTGGTAGATTTGAAGAGGGGTTAATTAGGCGAAGGGATGTGGGTGGGTGGATTAGGTTTAGATGGAGTAACAGGACCCTTTGTTAGTGAGCTTTCGAAAAGAGCCATATTGTGGCCTCCAAAGGCCTTTTGGTTAATTGTTGAAGATGGAATGTGGGTGCCTGGATTTGGTGCAAATGGTGAGGTTGGACCCTTCTGTAATGAGCCTTGTAATAAAACCATGTTGTCATGACTCACAAAGGCCTTTTGGCCAAACGTTGAAGTTGGAATGTGGGTGCCTGGATTTGGTGTAGATGATGGGGTTGGACCCCTCTGTAATGAGCCTTGTAATGAAACCATGCTGTCATGACTCACAAAGCCCTTTTGGCCAAATGTTGAAGCTGGAATGTGGGTGCCTGGATTTGGTGCAGTTGGTGGAGTTGGACCCCTCTGTAATGAGTCTTGTAATAAAACCATGCTGTCATGACTCACAAAGGCCTTTTGGCCAATTGTTGAAGCTGGAATGTGGGTGCCTGGATTTGGTGCAGATGGTGGGGTTGGACCCCTTTGTAATAAGCCTTGTAATGAAACCATGCTGTCATGACTCACAAAGACCTTTTGGCCAAATGTTGAAGCTGGAATGTGGGTGCCTGGATTTGGTGCAGATGGTGGGGTTGGACCCCTCTGTAATGAGCCTTGTAATGAAACCATGCTGTCACGACTCACAAAGGCCTTTTGGCCAATTGTTGAAGGTGGAATGTAGGTGCCTGGATTTGGTGCAGATGGTGGGGTTGGACCCCTTTGTAATGAGCCTTGCAATGAAACCATGCTGTCATGACTCATAAAGGCCTTTTGGCCAATTGTTGAAGCTGGAATGTGGGTGCCTGGATTTGGTGCAGTTGGTGGGGTTGGACCCCTCTGTATTGAGTCTTGCAATGAAACCATGCTGTCATGACTCACAAAGGCCTTTTGGCCAATTGTTGAAGCTGGAATGTGGGTGCCTAGATTTGGTGCAGTTGGTGGGGTTGGACCCCTCTGTAGTGAGTCTTGCAATGAAACCATGCTGTCATGACTCACAAAGGCCTTTTGGCCAATTGTTGAAGCTGGAATGTGGGTGCCTGGATTTGGTGCAGTTGGTGGGGTTGGACCCCTCTGTAGTGAGTCTTGCAATGAAACCATGTTGTCATGACTCACAAAGGCCTTTTGGCCAATTGTTGAAGCTGGAATGTGGGTGCCTGGATTTGGTGCAGTTGGTGGGGTTGGACCCCTCTGTAATGAGTCTTGCAATGAAACCATGCTGTCATGACTCACAAAGGCCTTTTGGCCAATTGTTGAAGCTGGAATGTGGGTGCCTAGATTTGGTACAGATGGTGGGGTTGGACCTCTCTGTAATGAGCCTTGTAATGAAACCATGCTGTCATGACTCACAAAGGCCTTTTGGCCAAATGTTGAAGCTGGAATGTGAGTGCCTGGATTTGGTGCAGATGGAGGGGTTGGACCCCTTTGTAATGAGCCTTGTAATGAAACCATGTTGTCATGACTCATAAAGGCCTTTTGGCTAATTGTTGAAGGTGGAATGTGGGTGCCTGGATTTGGTGCAGATGGTGGGGTTGGACCCTTCTGTAGTGAGCCTTGCAATGAAACCATGTTGTCATGAATCACAAAGGCCTTTTGGCCAATTGTTGAAGGTGGAATGTGGGTGCTTGGATTTAGTGCAGTTGGTGGGGTTGGACCCTTTTGTAGTGAGCCTTGTATGGAATCCAAATAGTAACCCACAATGGCTCTTTGGTTATTAATTGTTGAAGCAGGATTGTGGGTGTTTGGATTTGGTGCAGATGGTGTGATTGGACCCTTTGCTAGTGAGCCTTGTAAAGAAACAACATTGTAACCCACAGAAGCCCTTTGGTTGATTGAATATTTGTTCATCAATTCTTGTTCTCCTCCATGCAAGATTCTGCCAGCATCATTTGCATGCATGCTCATAAGAAAAAGCATTGTCATGACTACAGGAAACACCTTTAAATATCCCATCTTGTTGTGTAAGCTAAGATAGAAGTTTACAATTTGATGAAGATTGATGAATATGAGGACGAGATGGGTTACATTTATATGCATCAACTTGTATGACTTGGAACAATATGAGTTTCTAACCATTTTACTCTTGACTCTCTTTGCTAAGAAATGAAAGTGGAATGGGTCAGAAATTAAGGAGGAAACTGCTGTTTGCTTTGAATTATGAAGTCTCCAGATTTCACCTGCGTGAAGAAGTCATGCAATGAGCAGTTTTATGGTGATAGCATCAGCCAGCCTTAGGGGTCTGACCCCTAATTAAGATATTAACATGCTAATCAATAAGTGACTTGTTCGTTTGTGTCATGGAGCAAAAGTTTTGCCCAATGCAATAGTACATCACAACAAAAACTGGAGTTATCCCGGCGTAGGACGAGTTTTTTGTAGTGACATGGCATTCTCACCCATATGACTAGCTCTTGCTTTAATTTGTATCAACCAGTTCATCAATATATCTTCAAAGATCTAATAAGGTTGATATGATAATCTCTAAGAGAATCTTTTAGAGAATTTTTAAGGTTCAAAATATTTTCCGATCTTAATTTCGTGTATTATATACAACATTAACTCACGACATATTTTCAAAATTAATTTTCGGTAACCTCTCTTTCAAAAAATAAAATAAAATCGTGTATTCTGTACAAGCCTTAATTAATTAGTTTAGTTGTAATAAACAGTTACCATATAAATTAAAATCCTTGATCATATTAAAATTTTGACTCAAATGCTAAAATGATAGAGAGGTGGATTGGAATTCAAGAGACATTATAAGAGTATCTTCGGTGATATACGGCCCAAGCTTTCCAGAGTATTCATTCTCTATACTTTGTAACCATCTAATCAATAGAATAATTAAGGTAACACAGCCCTTAAACTTTTGAGATAGAGAGATATCAAACTACATTAATATAACTCTTTTTGTTAAATCATTTAATAACTTTTTACTATATTAATATTTCAAAAATTCCATAGTTACACTTTTTATAGATTTTTATTCTCTATATTCTTAACCTTCATGTCAAATTTTATGTCAATCGTGAGCAAGTTACACCTTTAAAATTCTCTGTCAACCTTTTAATTGGATTAATATTTGTATATACTTTGCGTCTGAAACTACAATTACAACTACTTCTAACTACTTTGCGTTCTCTTCAGCCGTTTTGAACTGATTGAAAGACAGAATTTGAAATGGTTTTGTTAGACCTTGCTTGACTGGGCCCTGGAACCATTTGCTTTCTCTTCGGGTTCTTTGAATGGAGAAACTCGGTTTTGAAGCAAATAGTTTTCCCTTTTCTAAGTTTTAGTTCGTGGAAACACGCTTACTTTACTTGGGACTTGAATGTCTGCAGCTTAAATATTGGGTTCTGGCTTTAGTTTTTTGCAAACCTTTTACAAGTCATAAATACTTTGAATAAGAATTCAAAAGTCTGGAAACGGAAGTCTCATTCTTATTCTTATACATATTTTGACCCGGTGGGGAAAAAAAAATCTGCAGCAATTTTTAACAGAGAAGAGGACTTTGGCACCTATACCATCAGAGCCTTGAACATAATTGGAAGTCTCATTCTTACTCATACAATTAGGGGTGTCCAGTAGACCCGGCGACCCGCTCAACCCGGCCAATCCGCCGGATTCCGACTCGCCGCCACTTGATCCGACGACTCTGACGGTCGGACGTGGGTTCCAAACTGTCAAACTCGATCCTCGGCGGGTCGGTTGGCGGTTTTGCATTTCAAAACTCGTGAAACTCGACCTGAATCGATACCTTCAACGTTTCCGACGAAATATTACGCAACCCAAACCAATCTCCGATACCTTTAAATGTTTTCGGCGAAATATTAAGCAACCCAGATCGAATCTCCAATACCTTTAACGTTTCCAGCAAAATATTCAGCATACCAGACCAAATCCGGCTAGACCTCGCTGTTATCCGACGAAATTGAGGCTAGATCTCGACGAATCAGGCCAGATTTCGGTTAGATCTCGTTGGATTCGGCCAGATTTCGGCTAGATCTGGCCAAAATCAGCTCCGGCGATGAAACCCGAGACCGACCTAATACAACTCGAAATCGACATGATCCGAACCGAAAAATCCGGCCAGGTCATCCGAGTCGGTTTTGGGTTATATTTTAATCCACCCGACTTAGTCGGGTCAGGTTTGGGTTGGGCACAAACCAAACCCGACCCGTGGACACCCCTACATACAATGATCTTGTGTCTTTGTGGGAGAACAAGATTGGTAAAACACTAAAGAGAATCTATCTTCCAAATGAACAACTTCTAAAGAACGTTAAAGGTTAGTGAGAAATTTCTCTTTATAAGTTTTAGAATTTTTTAAGGGGATTGAAAAGAAAAGAATCTATGGTTTGTTTAAATCATGACTTGAATATAGTATGAAATTATTTTCTATTGGTCGATGAAAAATTATGTGTGGACATGAGTAGAATATGTGATACTAGTTGCAAACTGATCACGTGATGCATGAGAATATATAATTATATTGAGATGTGGTATAATCTAAATTTTTTTGTAGATAATTTGTTCTCTCCAATAATTAAAAATTATGTAAAAGTAATTTCCATTACTTTATTTTTACAAATATATATTCTTCTAACTATTGTTATTATGCATTATATTTTTCTAATTTCTTTTGGTACAGTTAAAAATTTTAAGCTTGATATTTATTATTTAAATTCATATTAACTTAAGGAGATTATTATAATAATCAAAACTTATCATATAATTACAATTTTTTTTAGGAAAATATCATTATAATTGATATTACTCAAATAACTGATAGTACTCTTATGAACCGAATTGGATTATAATTACAATTGAGATTTTTATTTAAATTCCCATGATCAACTCAAACTTGCTTTTTTCCATTCTTAAGTACCGAATTGGACCGCTGTAGACCAAATGGAAAGAATGGACCAAATTGAACTGGAAAGACAAAATTGGACAGAAGTAGAACCAATGAACCGAATCAGACCAAAATGGACCTACTTGGACTGAAATAGACTGTTTGGACTGAAGTAGATCAAATGGACCATATAGGACCTAAAAATCTGAAGTTGACCAAAAGGACTGTAATGGACCAAATTGGATGGAATAGACTGAATTGGACTGAATGGATGGAAGTGGACTAAAGTTCACTGAACAAGACCAAATTGATTAAAGTAGACTGAATAGACCACATACTACAAAAAAAACTATACTATTGCGGTGGGCCAAAATCGCTGCAAAAGCCCAAAAAACGGTCGCTAAAGTTCCATTTGACCTATTGTGGTGGGTAGAAAATGGCTGCCATATGAGGTTACCTACCATTTGGGTCAAGTGACTTTTTAGCGGCGGGATAGGCTCACTGCTATAGGTGACAACCTTTAGCGGTGGGTATTAAGCGCCGCTATAGGGTTTATTAAATAATAGATTGTATGCACCTTTTAGCGGCAGTTACACCTACCGCTATATGTGTGAGGCTTTTGCGGTGGGCTATAAACGCCACTATAGGTCTCCAATTATTTCATAATTTTAGTCCTTCAACGGCGTTTTTTGCCCGCCACTATTGGTTAATTTTTTTTCCTCCTGGGTTCTAAAACCTCATTTCTATTACAAATAACTTGTAATAATTTTAGCTCCACTAAGACATTACCACAAATGTAACTAGAAAACACCACAAATGTCTCCAAACTAACATTATATTAACATAGAAATATATTATCAAATACATAATATTGTCTATAACCATCATCAAAGTTCCAAGCTAATACCACAATCAAAGTTCCAAAGTATTTAAACAGTTGATCAAGTCCCACCAATATGAAACTAAGATTAAGTAAAAAAATGGAAAAATTTGCAAACCAAATGGATTTGTGGTAGCAAGGTAGCAAGATCACATAAACTAAATGCCCTACACCCTACACCTTGATAGCATACTTCCTCATGGGGAAATACATTTTTTCTTCTTCTCCTATTTAGTCTTCAATGATGCCTATGCAAACAAAAAGAAAGTAAAACAAATCAGGCAATAGCCCAGCCAAACACCCCAAGCTCAAATATAAACATGCTAATGGGACAAGACTATACAAGTACACAATGCAAAATGTAAAAAAACGCATAAAAAGTAACAAGAATAAAAAAATGCATATATGAATCAAACTCACAAATAGACATACTTGGTGCTTGGTAAGCCTTCTCCTAATGGCCCTAGTCTTCTTGGTAAGCCAATCATGTAATAGTTGACATGCACCAACAATACAAACAATTAGTCCAATCTTAACACAACCAAGTCTCAAATAATTGTATTAGAACATAATGAATTCTTTAAGAAATTTCACACAAACATTGAGATATAATTTTAAGGAGAAGAAACTAACCAGAGAGAGGTTTTGAAACTCTAATCATTAAGGCAAAATATAATGAGTGATAACAAAAGTATTAACTACACTCATCATCACTAGACTCATCATCATTAGACTCATAAACATCATCGCTAAGCTTTTCATCATCGATAAAGTCTTGTCCAAGCAATTCATCCTCACTGATCAACGGTGTATCATAAATGGTTCCTTCTTCATTAACTCGAGCCCAAGCATGGTTGTCATTTGCATCATCACATGCATCATCAATAGTTATATTATAAGGGACATTCTCAAGATAGGTACCCACTTTATCATCATCATCATGTGAAGCATTAATACCAATATCAAACA
This sequence comes from Quercus gilva, assembly GCA_023621385.1. Taxonomy (NCBI): domain Eukaryota; kingdom Viridiplantae; phylum Streptophyta; class Magnoliopsida; order Fagales; family Fagaceae; genus Quercus; species Quercus gilva. Next base: position 49,430,273 of record CM042483.1, read on the forward strand.
ACTCCCTAGGTTTTGTTTTGACCACCACCGCCCAATCTTTATGTCTCACATATTCCACATAAAACATTTGTAAAGCTTGAGATGCTAATACATAAGTGTCATTAATCAATCGATCACCCGTGTGTATCAATCGTGAAAAATTGACAAGGGGAAATCCAAACTCATCTTTTTTGCATCCTCTCCTACTAATAACGTCAACCCATTGACATTTGAATAGTACATATCGATCCTTGTCAGAGTAGTTGAACTCAATAATATCGATTAGTGCACCATAATAAATAGCACCACCTTTAGTAATAACACAAACTCCACTGTTTTCAGTTTTCCTAGTTGCCTCAGAGCCTTTGGTGTGAAACTTTAAACCATTTATACATAATGCTTAAACTGTTTTGCTTCATTATCTGGATATCGAGCAAGCCATATGACTTTATCAGAGAGTTTATTTTTCTCAGATGCATCCATTGACATCACCTATAATAGACAATGACGTTTATTATAAGTATTCTATCTAAAGTGTTACAACCAAGTTTTATATATATACATTGACATCACCTATTATAGACAATAAGGTTTTATATATATGCTTTACTTACAGAGTTCCTAGACCAGTTGCAGAATTTCTTCATGTGCTACTTTTGAATAACATCATCAATTACATGAAAAGGGGAATTAGCTTTGATCTCCGTTATGTGTACATTATGTAGACAAATGTGTTAGTGTTAACTTAGAGTATTGTACTTGAATGCCATGAAAGGATACGCAATGACATATTACTTACTAGCGAAATGGGGTGATTTCTTCACAATTAAATACCACATAACTATGTGCTTGGATCCATGAATTTGAGTCTAGTGTAATGCTCACCACCGCACACATGGATTCCACGACATTCCTTATAGGCCGATTGAATGCAGTTTCAACAGATTTAAAATAGTGTGAGCAGAATGCTAAGCATTCCTCTGCTATATACCCTTTTACAATGGAGCCTTCTGGATAAGTTTTCTACTCCAACATCCCATAACTCTTTCAGTTCTTCTACTAAGGGTTGCAAGCACATGTCTATATTGTTCCCGGGCGAGGTTGGACCGGAAATCAATAATGATAGCATGAAAGAAGATCTTTTCATGCACATCCATGAAGGGAGATTGTATGGGATCAAAATGACATGCCATGTACTATGAGTACTACTCATATTTTCATACGGGTTGAATCCATCGGCTGATAATCCAAGCCTCACATTACAAGGCTCGAATGAGAACTCTATGTACTTAGAATCAAATGATTTCCAAGCTTTAGAATCAGCAGGATGCCTCATTAACCCGTCATTCACACGACCATTGGCATGCCACTTCATATGATTAGCTGTTTCAGGAGACATAAATAGTCGTTGCAATCTTGGCTTTAAGGGGAACCACTGCAGGATCTTTGCAGGATTCTCCTTCTTTTTTTCTTAGAGGAAGAATTAGTACTTTGTTGACCTTTAGACTCATTACTTTCCCATCTTAAACGGTTACAGTTGGGATAAGCTTCAAGGTTGGCATTCTCCTTTCAATATAAAATACAATCTTTAGGACAAGCATGAATCTTCTCATAGCTCAAGCCCAAATCCTTAATAATCTTCTTAACCTCATAACAATCTTTTGGCAACTTAGCATTTGAATGACGAAAATCAAGCAAAAATTGCAACAACATGGTAAATGATTTGTTGGTCCAACCATTAAGACACTTCATGTGGTACAAATGCACAATGGCTGACAATTTGCTAAAATGCTTACAACCTTTATAACAAGGTTGATTAGCATCTTCAAGCAATTTCATAAACTGAAGTGCATCTTCATTAGAACCTTCTGTGGGTTGTTGCACAATAGGGACTTCTTCCATTGGCCCAGATGCCATATCTTGTATGGAGAACATGTCATGCAACATGTCACGATGATTGGCATACTCTATCTCGTTTTCTTGGACATGACTCTTAGGAATTTCGGAAGAAGTCTGTTCAGATAATGATTCCCCATTAAAACCCCAAGGGTTATAACCCCTACAAATCTCTTTTAACACTAAGTGAGCCTGTACGACATCTATAGGCCACGAATTTGTATGCACATTTTCTACACGAACATGAAGTCGTTCTATCCAGGTGTGCATGGTTAGATGCAAAATTCAGAAACTGTTGGACTCCATCTAAATATTCTCGCGACCTTCTATTCATAATTTTCATCCAACTCCTATCCATTGCTATAAAGTGTTTACAAGAAATACCTATAATGTAATTTCATGAAAGCACAAAGCAAGAGTTAACACACATTTCATTTACACAATTTTAGCTATATTCCTAAGAAAACAATGAATTTAAACGCATAGAGAAGTTATCAATACATTTGGTAACTATAACATCATTACTAGCAATAGCCTAAAATGAATCAATCAAATAAAAACAACTCAACAAAAATCATCCAATATTACACAAAACAGTTAACACTCATAATATAAAATAAAACCACCTTATTACTTCATGTAAGCTACCTGCTTGCCCCAATTCAACAACCCACCATAACCACAGAGAGAGAGAGAGAGAGAGAGAGAGAGAGAGAGAGAGAGAGAGTACCTTAATTATTTCACCAACAGGGATTGAGATCATGTATCTTTCCAACAGTACTATTGCAATTTACACTTCTATATATGTCACCACTCACCTGTAAAAAGCAAAGGAGACTTGACAATGACAAGACACTGCATAGATATCATATGATAGGATAGTGATTAGTGACATAAGCTGAGAAAACTGAAGACTTGAGAAAAGATGCACGTGGGAATCGAGTCCTGTCTAGTCTATTAGCGCACAACTTATAGATACAATACATACAACCTCATCCTCGCCACACACTTATTCACTGAAAAACCATATATGGCTCCTAAATTAGTTAATACCATCTTATATCACATACTTTCAACCAACGCATAGCGCAGTTAATGTTTGCACTATGATTCTTTATATGTTTTTAAGTTATTGAGAGAGAGAGAGAGAGAGAGAGAGAGAGAGAGAGAGAGAGAGTGTGTGTGTGTGTGTGTGTGTGTGTGAGACTATGACATGCAATATTTTCTTCAGAATAGTTTATATTCTATAAAGTCTATACTGCGTTTTTTTATTCATCATTAATGTAGGCTGTTTTAACCTAAAAGGACCTTGAATTTGGAAACTTGTGTTGAAACTTGAAAATGTATTAGGGTAGTGTGCATCTTGTTTAACAATTTTATAATCTGTAATTGGAGGATTTAAAAGCTATAATCTTAACATGAGACTAGAAGTGTATGCATGCGATGCATGAACACAATCATTATATATAATTCAATGATAATGGAAGTCAAAATTTAGGAAACAGATTAAAATAACTTAATCATTAATCCATGAAAATTTATGGAAGGATTTATTATTCATTTGAGAAGAGAGGGTATTAATCTTGGAAGTACTAAATAATCTTCATTTATAAAAGACTGAATTAATACAAAGCAAATAGGTTTTCCTTAATATATGTGCTAATAAGTAAGAATTTAAAATTTATAATCTTATCATCTCTTGGACCTTAATCTTGACTCTAGAGTATTTCTTGTAAGTTAAATTAACAATGTAAATATGTAATTATATTTTAGGATATTTGAAAGTAGGTAGCAAAGTGGATTAACCAATTGAGTTGTACCTATTCCATTTTAAATGGTAACTTCCATGATAATAGTATAGATGAAAGAAACTATATGTCACCACTCTGTTAATGTTTGCCGTGTTATGTGTGTTGTGCATGTAGAGAGAGAGAGAGAGAGAGAGAGAGAGAGAGAGAGAGAGAGAGAGAGAGATTAGAACCAAACCAAACCTTAGTAACAAGGCATCTTCACCATCACCATAGAATTTGATATCATAAGCAGGTCCATCATGCCCTTGAACAAAGCAATCGAGTTCAGCCACTAACAAGCTACACAAATTCCACATGTAAAAAGCAAATGAACCAAGTCAACTAGAATCAACTTGAGATTTAATATTTTAACCAACAATAAATTAGCAATGCATACTTACTGTTGTGCCTTTGTATTCCTAAAACTTTGTTGCAATCAAACAACAACAACAAACAGATAAAATGGATAAATTATTTGAATTAGTAGGAAAACCAAGACTTAAAAACGATTGAATAACACTACAGTCGCAAAAAAATGTGGGGGGGGGGGGGGGTTAATGGTCTTATTCAAATCCTAATTGAAAAATTATCCCAAGAGCTAATTATGGCTTAAATAACATATTTCAAGCACCACATTTGCATCACATGGGAGACTCCATCAATTGGGACAGAAAAACATGACAAATCAAATGCCTTTACCCTCTCTTCAAACCACCCCCCCTTCCCACTCCTTACTCTCAAATTAAATGCTTTTTCCCTCTCAATTTTTCACACACATTCCAAATTTAATGTATGTTTTCCCAATTGAGACTTTCAAAAAGAAACTTAGTTAGGGTCTATTTACATCTACACTTGTATCGTCAAGGAAAACTGCAAAGGCATGGAAACCAATAAATTTAAGGGAATTTTTTTTTTCAATTAGTGCACAAACCAATAAAAAAGCACTCACACTCTTCTTATGGGATTTGAATCACTTCAGAGCCGGGTCCTCTACCAAGAGTTGCAAAGTTTAAGCAACTTACTACCAACACAACACACTAAAAGAAGAAAACCCATTCATTCACAAAGACAAGCATACTTAAATTTAAAATTCAGAAATGCATCAAATTTCAATAGTAAAGTTTATAACAAGAAAATATTAAAGGGTTGTTCAGGAGATGGCATGAGTCATGCTGCACAATAAGAAGTTGCCTAAATCCTTCTGGGGGGAGGCTGTTAACACTGCCTGTCACATACTCAATCGGGTGTATTTCAGACCTGATTCTAAGAAGACTCCCTATGAACTCTGGAGAGGGAAGAAGCCTGTTCTCAAATATTTCAGGATATTTGGCAATGATTGTTATATTCTGCGTGACAGAGAGAACCTAGAAAAGTTTGATGCAAAAAGTGATAAAGGATACTTTCTAGGATACTCTTCCACTAGTAGAGCTTATAGAGTGTACAATCTAAGAACAAAAACAACCATGGAATCTTCAAATGTTGTGATCAATGATGAGGTATGTTCACAGGCACATTCAGAAAACACTGCTCCTGTTCAAGATAAGCCTTTAGAAGTTGATGATTCACTTCCTGTTGATTATGTGGGGAAACATAGTGAGGAAGAGTTGTTGCTATTGAATGATGCAGTTGCAGTACCATCAAGTTCAGAACCATCCACTCCGGTTCATGAATCTCAATAAGCATACAGTGAGCTTAGTCCTCCTTCAGAACAGAAAGCTACCTCCACATCTCTAGTAAAAGGTCCATCATCTAGAGTCAGATTGAATCATCCTGCCACTAATATATTGGGTAGTCTGAATGATAACATGAGACTGAGATCAAAAGCCTTAAATGTGATCACTCACTTATGCTATCTATCTTAATTTGAACCAAAGAAAGTGGATGAAGCGCTTCAAGATGCTGATTGGATAAATTTCATGCATGAAGAACTTCATCAATTTGTTCGGAATGATGTGTGGGAATTAGTTCCTAGACCAAAGGGAATAAATGTAATTGGAATTAAATGGATCTTTAAGAACAAGTCAGATGAACATGGCACTGTCATTAGAAATAAATCAAGACTTGTTGCTCAAGGATATACATAAGTGGAAGGAGTTGATTTTGATGAGACTTTTGCACTAGTAGTAAGACTGGAATCCATTAGAATACTGTTGGCCATAGCAAGCCATCTGAACTTCAAGTTGTATCAAATGGATGTCAAGAGTGCTTTCTTGAATGGGATGCTGCAAGAAGAGGTATATGTTGAACAACCAAAGGGTTTCGTTGATCCACACAGACCGGATGATGTCTACAAACTAAAGAGAGCCCTCTATGGTTTGAAACAGGCTCTTAGGGCTTGGTACGATAGATTGATTGCATATCTCACTGAGCATGGTTTTAAAAGAGGATCTGTAGACACTACTCTCTTCATAAGATAGGATAAGAATGGTTTTGTTGTAGCTCAAATTTATGTTGATGATTTTGTTTTTGGTGCTACTAATGACTCTCTTGCTCAATCTTTTGCAAATGAAATGAAGGCAATGTTTGAAATGAGCATGGTTGGTGAATTAACTTACTTTTTGGGATTGCAGGTGAAGCAAACGGACTCCGGAATCTACATCAACCAAGCAAAATATGCAAGAAATCTAGTCAAGAGATTTGGACTGGACAAGGCTGCCCATGCTAGAATACCAATGGCTGCAAATGCAAAATTAACAAATGATCCATCAGGTGAGTCTGTTGATGTTACACTATATAGAAGCATGATTGGATGTCTTTTGTATTTGATTGCTAGTCGGCCTGATATTGCTTTTAATGTTGGTGTTTGCTCTAGATTTCAATCTAATCCTAAGGTTTCACACTTAAATGCTGTTAAAAGAATCATAAAATATGTAGGTGGAACTTGTGAGTATGGATTATTTTATAGCAAAGAGTATAATCTGTCTCTTGCTGGATTTTCTGATGCTGATTGGGCTGGTAATGCTGATGATAGAAAACGCACCACTGGTGGGTGTTTTTATGTAGGAGCCAATCTTGTTGCTTGGATGAGCAAAAAGAAGAATTCAGTGTCTTTGTCTACTGCAGAGGTAGAATATATTGCTGCTGGAAGATGTTGCTCACAGCTTCTATGGATGAGAAAACTTTTGAATGATTATGGAATAACCCAAGATACCATGGTTGTTTATTGTGATAACTCTAGTGCTATTGATATCTCTAAAAATCCTGTTCAACATTCTAAGACTAAACACATAGAGATTAGATATCACTTTATTAGGGACCTTGTTGAAAGAAAGATTGTCTCTCTTGAATACGTCCCTACTGAACGTCAGAATGCTGACATCTTCACCAAACCTCTTGATGGAAGTAAGTTTGAGACACTTCGTCAAGCTATTGGTGTGATTCTGGTTCCTTGATCATTCTTGGCTTTCTTGGTCCTTGTGCTTCATTGCTTTACTTTTTGTGACCATTGTTCTTTGCTTTTTGTTTTTTTTTTTTAGGATTTGCATTGCATTACATTCATGTATTTCATTCTAGGATTTATTTTTGTTTTCTTTTTTTATATAAAAAAAAAGGGAGGAAAGCAAATTATGTCTGGCATTATTTTTCTTGGTTTTTGAAAATAAGGTTGGTCAATTTATTTACACATAACATGTCCTGTGTACCTTGTTTAGCTTTGATAAGCTTATTTCTTGCACTTTACTAGTTTGAGCTTTGTAGTGCATGTTGTGTGGGAAAGATGTTTATGGTGTTAATCACTTTGTCTTAATCTTGAAGTCACATGTTATATGACTGTCGGATTTAATCCTTTTGAGAAAGGCATAAATAATCATCTCACCACTGTTTACTAGTCAATCATGAACACCTTAGTGCATATCATAAGATTTTGTGCTCGAGAAAGTGTGGCACATGCACAAAAAGAACATAAGGTGTAGCCTTGGTTTAATTGCTTATTGCTTAAAATTGGTGTGTACTATTAGGCTTCATGCCAAATCACATAATTAAAATTGGTGTGTACATTATCCTGGCTATTTAATAAGTTTCTAAATAATTAAAACTGGTGTGTATATTATGAGGCAAAATTCAAGAAACTTACATGATAGTCTCTTTTAAATTCTATGTGATGAATTTTGTAGACTTTGTGATTGATTGCTATTCACATATCACCTCACATGTATCTCAAGTTTTTGCTAGTAGCACACACTACACAAGTTACTCTTTGCTAAACACTGTACATGTTATTGTGTGTGTTTTTGATCTGACCAACCAAGTTTGAAAATACCTTGAGTTATTATGCATAACATATTTGTTGCTGCAGAATTTTAAAGGAAGATTGGTTGAATTTTTTTTTATATTTTAAAATTGGGTTTAAAACTTGGGTTTTTGAAAAAGCATTTCATCTCATACTCATGCATTTTGTTCATTAATTTTAATGCTTAGAGGAGTTGTTTGCCCAACATGTGTTGTTTTTTCAAAACTGTGATTTTTTTTCAAAAATTTAGTGCGCCTCTGCCTATTTCGATTGATCCATTCTATTTTTCGATCGATCAAAAATGTGCTTAAAATGTTTTATGAGTCTCAGGTTGTTTCGATCGATCAAATGTAATTTTCGATCAATTGAATATCGTGAATCAGGTTTTTAAAATATTAGGTTTTGACTTGTTCTTCCTTACTTTTCAAAAACTTTTCAAACCTTTTTCTCTCTCTCTGATTCGGCCAAGGCTCCACATCAATTTTTTGTCGTTTTCCTTCGAATCTTTTGCAAGGTTCTTGTCCTCTAAGGCCGGTAAGACCTTTTTACCCTTCATTTTGAGTTTATTTTCATGTTTCATGCATTTTTCATGCATTTATATTTGGGATTTTTGGACCTATTATTTTTGGGGTTTTTGATAATTCAAGCCAATTTAAGTGAAATTGATCATTGGGTTTTTGTTCGGACATGATATAGACATGATTTTGATGATATAATTTGGTCAATTTTGTGAATTGTGAAGAATTGAAATTTCTAGGGCTTGTAATTAATCCGAATTGGGGATTTGTTCAAATTAGGTTCAATTGATGAAATTGGCTTGTTGAATTGATGTGATTGATCATTATAATGTGTATTCTAGCTTGTGTGATGATCAATTTTTCGAATTCTTCTCAAAATCATAACAAGTGGCTTTTTAAATTTTGGGGTTTTTGTTAAGAAACTCTATGCTCAAGCCAATTTTGTGAAAGTGAACTTAAATTGAACTTAGTTTAACTGCATTAGTACATGCATCATCGCATTTTGATTGTTCATGCATCATATAGATTTTTGTTCTATATTTTTTGTGTGCTAATTTGCAGTCTGCCCTTGGTTTGTGTTTTGTTTTGTTCTTTTGGTTCTTTCTGTATGTCTCTGTCCTTTCCTTAGCATCATGCCTAGGAAGACTAGAGCTCGTAGGTCTGTTCTTTCACCTTTTCCTCCCCTGCCTTCCTTCGACCGTGGGAGATTTCCTTGTGAGAAAAACCAAGAGACTTTTAAGAAGCTGAACCTTAAGAGAAGGATATGGGCTGAGTGTTCTGTTGTGTTAGATGAGCTTGATCCTGCCATTAGGGCAAATTTTGAGCGTAGGGGCTGGTTACCTCTGTTGGATATTTCTGATTCTCCCCCTTCAGCTACCCTGATTAGAGAGTTCTTTTTGAACATCTCTATTTGCATCTATGATTCGAACACTTTAGTAAATAGTTAGATATGAGGTGTAGAGTACACCATTACTCCTACTGTAGTGGCTAATGCTCTAGAGGTACCTTTGGTCCAACACCCTGTTTACCCGTATGATGAGTCTCCATTCTTGGATGATGTCATGTCATACATCATTGAGTCTTCTATCCAGTGGGGTTCTGCTCTTGGAATCACTTTTGCTGAGCTTCCTGAGATTACTTTTCTTTTTCTTAGGATAGCTTGTCATTCTATTTGGCCTATCTCTCATCTTCACACCATTCCTTTTGAGCAGTGTGTCTTTTTGTATGCTCTAGTTACTGATGCTTCTATTAGTTTTCCTTACTTGTTTCTTCATTCTTTGAACGAAGTTTATAGGAGTTCATCTTCTGCTCATGCTTTTGTTCATCCTATTTTTATTTATAGGATTTTGTTATATCTTGGTCTAGATGATTTCCCTTCTTTTGAGCCCATGCATGTTATTGCTCCTATAGGTGCGTCTTTTCTTAGACAGAGGGCTGCTTATCTTCGAGTTGGCTCTAAACACCCTAGGTCTGAGCCTTCTGGTATCGCACTTCCTCCTTCTTCTACAGGCCCTGCTGGTGAGGATGTTGTTGATCCTGCTGGTGATGCTGCTGCTGCTGATGTTCCTCTACCTCCTTCGGATGACTTTGATGTACGTTGTACCTTGGAGACTGTCATGACCATTCAGGAAGCTCATGGTCAAATTTTGGTAGACTTGCTTAATGAGCTACGTGCTTTGAGAGCCGACTTGGCGCTTTTTTGTCGTTCACCCTCTCCACCTCCTTTTGATGATGGTTTTTGATTGTCCTTTGGCATTCCGTCACAAAAAGGGGGAGTAGAGTTTTGTTACTTGTAGAGGAGATTTTGTAGATAAGGGGAGTTTTCTTTTTGTTTGCGGAGCTAGTGGTGATATTAGATTGTATCTAGGTGCTTCATTGTGTATACTTTCTTTTGATATTATTTTTTTTTGGGCTATTCATGTTAAGGGAGATACATTTATTCTGATATATGATTCTTGTTTCTTGTGTTCAGTGCTTATTGATTTATATTCATGAGTTATTCATTGATATATATCTTTATTTTGTGTTGTGTGAAACATACAAGAATGCTTTGCTTGTTGTATCTAACTGAGGGGAAGAGTTAGTTTACATACTTGTTGATTTACTGTTTTTCTGTCACACATGCGTTAAGCGTTTGTTGAGTGTTTTAGGAATGTACAGGTTGATTCAATTGAGCTGTTGTCTACACTTGCAACTGATGGATAGTAGTTGGGATTGCATTTGTGTTTATGAGCATTATTTTTGTAAAGGGCTTTTATTTGTAAACTTTGAGCTTTTAATTTGTGTTTTATCATGGATTGCCAAATGGGGAGTTTGTTAGGTTCTAAAGACTTAGAATTTTATGTATTTAGAATTCTAATGTGTAATGTTGGTAAACCATGATCAAAACAATATGTTTAGTCTTGTTTAGGCTTGCTCAAAGTTGTGTAATTCATGTAAAGTTGGAATCGAGAGACTGTAGATGTATTAGTGCATTTCGGCCTGGCTCGATCGATCAAAGGTTAGACTCGATCGATTGAAAGTCAGCCAGAATGTTTTTCTGCAGAATTTCCAACTCAGCCCTATCTCATTAAACGTTTAGGGTTTTATGTTTTTGCCCTAGGTATATAAGGCAAAACCCTAGCCACGTTTTTTAGAGTTGCTCTGGTTGTATTGTTGCTCAAACTTTGCGGTTTGTGTGAATCTCTTGTGAGATCCTTGAGGAGCTTTCCTTCACATAAACTTAGGGTTTTCAACGTAGAGATATTATCAACACCTTGATGATCAACTCAGTTGCTGCCATTGGAGCTTAAAGAAACACAAGCGGGAGTGCTTGTATCTTGTGGAGAATCCAAGAAAGAAGGAGTTCGTGGATTTGGAGCTTGCACGTGGTCATGTCAGTAAGTTCTACTGGTGGGTAGCAATAGGAAGTCTAGCAGGGGTGCTTGTAAGTCTTATTGTATGAACTTCGATTCTTTCATATAGTGGATTCAAGTTTACCTTGAGGATAGGTAGGTTAAATTATCCTCAGGTTTTTTACTGGTTTGGTTTTCCTGGTGATCATATCTTTGTGTTCTTTATATTTCCATTGCTTTATATGTTTGATATGATTATATGATTGTGTTAACCTAGATTTGCATAATTTGACTAAGTTAATCACTTGGCTGTTAACTAGGTTAATCCAATTGTTGTTTTAAGGGGTCTAAAAACCTAACAAAAAATTACAGCGTGCATGCGCATCATGGATCATGCAATTCATCACCTAGTAAGATGAAATATATTAGGATATACGTACTCTTACTTCGTAGGACAAAAATAACACATGGATTCACTCTGTGAGAGAGAGAGAGAGAGAGAGAGAGAGAGAGAGAGAGAGAGAGTAATCTCATCATGAACTCCATAAAATTATTTCTAATACATATGTTTGTGGCAAATAACAGGATGAATACAAAGAATATAACAACAACATAAAGTGGAAAGAATGGTTGTTAGCCGTGTTTGTTTCCATTTCTTATTTGATTAATGTTAATTTTAACGGGTTTTATTTCATCTGTTTGTACACCATGAGCGAGGAACCATGACTTCAAGGTGACTTGGGAAACCCCTTTGGTCGATTTGAAGAGGGGTTAATTAGGCGAAGGGATGTGGGTGGGTGGATTAGGTTTAGATGGAGAAATAGGACCCTTTGCTATTGAGCTTTTAAAAAGAGCCATATTGTGGCGTCCAAAGGCCTTTTGGTTAATTGTTGAAGATGGAATGTGGGTGCCCGGATTTGGGGCAGATGGTGGGATTGGACCCCTCTGTAATGAGCCTTGTAATGAAACCATGTAGTCATGACTCACAAAGGCCTTTTGGCCAAACATTGAAGCTGGAATGCGAGTGCTTGGATTTGCTGCAGATGGTGGGGTTGGACCCCTTTGTAATAAGCCTTGTAATGAAACCTTACTATTATGACTCACAAAGGCCTTTTGGCCAATTGTTGAAGCTGGAATGTGGGTGCCTGGATTTGGTGCAAATGGTTGGGTCGGACCCTTCTGTAATGAGCCTTGTAATGAAACCATGCTGTCGTGACTCACAAAGGCCTTTTGGCCAATTGTTGAAGCTGGAATGTGGGTGCCTGGATTTAGTGCAGATGGAGGGGTTGGACCCCTCTGTAATGAGCCTTGTAATGAAACCATGGTGGCATGGCTCACAAAGGCCTTTTGGCCAATTGGATTTGGTGTAGATGGTGGGGTTGGACCCCTCTGTAATGAGCCTTGTAATGAAACCACGCTTTCATGACTCATAAGGGCCTTTTGGCCAATTGTTGAAGGTGGAATGTGGGTGCCTGGATTTGGTGCAGATGGTGGGGTTGGACCCCTCTGTAATGAGCCTTTTAATGAAACCTTGCTGTCATGATTCACAAAGGCCTTTTGGCCAAATGTTGAAGCTGGAATGTGGGTGCCCGGATTGGGAGCAGATGGTGGGATTGGACCCCTCTGTAATGAGCATTGTAATGAAACCATGCTGTCATGACTCACAAAGGCCTTTTGGCCAAACATTGAAGCTGGAATGTGAGTGCCTGGATTTGGTGTAGATGGTGGGGTTGGACCCCTCTGTAATGAGCCTTGTAATGAAACCTTGCTGTCTTGACTCACAAAGGCCTTTTGGCCAATTGTTGAAGCTAGAATGTGGGTGCCTGGATTTGGTGCAAATGGTCGGGTTGGGCCCTTTTGTAATGAGCCCTGTAATGAAACCATGCTATCGTGACTTACAAAGGCCTTTTGGCCAATTGTTGAAGCTAGAATGTGGGTGCCTGGATTTGGTGCAGATGGAGGGGTTGGACCCCTCTGTAATGAGCCTTGTAATGAAACCATGGTGGCATGGCTCACAAAGGCCTTTTGGCCAATTGGATTTGGTGTAGATGGTGGGGTTGGACCCCTCTGTAATGAGCCCTGTAATGAAACCATGCTGTCATGACTTATAAGGGCCTTTTGGCCAATTGTTGAAGGTGGAATGTGGGTGCCTGGATTTGGTGCAGATGGTGGGGTTGGACCCCTCTGTAATGAGCCTTTTAATGAATCCTTGCTATTATGATTCACAAAGGCCTTTTGGCCAAATGTTGAAGCTGGAATGTGGGTGCTTGGATTTGGTGTAGATGGTGGGGTTGGACCCCTCTGTAATGAGCCTTTTAATGAAACCTTACTGTGATGACTTACAAAGGCCTTTTGGCCAAATGTTGAAGGTGGAATGTGAGTGCTTGGATTTGGTGTAAGTGGTGGGGTTGGACCCCTCTGTAATGAGCCTTGTAATGAAACCATGGTGGCATGGCTCACAAAGGCCTTTTGGCCAATTGGATTTGGTGCAGATGGTGGGGTTGGACCCCTTTGTAATGAGCCTTGTAATGAAACCACGCTGTCATGACTTATAAGGGCCTTTTGGCCAATTGTTGAAGGTGGAATGTGGGTGCCTGGATTTGGTGCAGATGGTGGGGTTGGACCCCTCTGTAATGAGCCTTGTAATGAAACCATGGTGGCATGACTCACAAAGGCCTTTTGGCCAATTGGATTTGGTGAAGATGGTAGGGTTGAACCCCTCTGTAATGAGCCTTGTAATGAAACCATGCTGTCATGACTCACAAAGGCCTTTTGGCCAATTGTTGAAGCTGGAATGTGGGTGCCTGGATTTGGTGCAGATGGAGGGGTTGGACCCCTCTGTAATGAGCCTTGTAATGAAACCATGGTGGCATGGCTCACAAAGGCCTTTTTGCCAATTGGATTTGGTGCAGATGGTTGGGTTGGACCCCTCTATAATGAGCCTTGTAATGAAACCACGCTGTCATGACTTATAATGGCCTTTTGGCCAATTGTTGAAGGTGGAATGTGGGTGCCGGGATTTGGTGCAGATGGTGGGGTTGGACCCCTCTGTAATGAGCCTTGTAATGAAATCATGGTGGCATGACTCACAAAGGCCTTTTGGCCAATTGGATTTGGTGCAGATGGTAGGGTTGAACCCCTCTATAATGAGCCTTGTAATGAAACCATGCTGTCATAACTCACAAAGGCCTTTTGGCCGATTGTTGAAGGTGGAATGTGGGTGCCTGGATTTGGTGCAGTTGGTGGGGTTGGACCCTTTTGTAGTGAGCCTTGCAATGAAACCATGTTGTCATGACTCACAAAGGCCTTTTGGCCAATTGTTGAAGGTGGAATGTGGGTGCCTGGATTTGGTGCAGTTGGTGGGGTTGGACCCCTCTATAATGAGCCTTGTAATGAAACCATGGTGGCATGACTCACAAAGGCCTTTTGGCCAATTGGATTTGGTGCAGATGGTAGGGTTGAACCCCTCTGTAATGAGCCTTGTAATGAAACCATGCTGTCATGACTCACAAAGGCCTTTTGGCCAATTGTTGAAGGTGGAATGTGGGTGCCTTGATTTGGTGCAGATGGTGGGGTTGGACCCCTCTGTAATGAGCCTTGTAATGAAACCATGGTGGCATGACTCACAAAGGCCTTTTGGCCAATTGGATTTGGTGCAGATGGTAGGGTTGAACCCCTCTGTAATGAGCCTTGTAATGAAACCATGCTGTCATGACTCACATAGGCCTTTTGGCCAATTGTTGAAGCTGGAATGTGGGTGCCTGGATTTGGTGCAGATGGTCGGGTTGGACCCTTCTGTAATGAGTCTTGTAATGAAACCATGCTGTCGTGACTCATAAAGGCCTTTTGGCCAATTGTTGAAGGTGGAATGTGGGTGCTTGGATTTGGTGCAGATGGTGGGGTTGGACCCCTCTGTAGTGAGCCTTGCAATGAAACCATGTTGTCATGACTCACAAAGGTGTTTTGGCCAATTGTTGAAGGTGGAATGTGGGTGCCTGGATTTGGTGCAGTTGGTGGGGTTGGACCCTTTTGTAGTGAGCCTTGTTTGGAATCCAAATAGTAACCCACAAAGGCTCTTTGGTTATTAATTGTTGAAGCAGGAATGTGGGTGTTTGGATTTGGTGTAGATGGTGTGACTGGACCCTTTGCTAGTGAGCCTTGTAAAGAAGCAACATTGTAACCCACAGAAGCCCTTTGGTTGATTGAATATTTGTTCATCAATTCTTGTTCTCCTCCATGCATGATTCTGCCAGCATCATTTGCATGCATGCTCATAAGAAAAAGCATTGTCATGACTACAGGAAACACCTTTAAATATCCCATCTTGTTGTGTAAGCTAAGATAGAAGTTTACAATTTGATGAAGGTTGATGAATATGAGGACGAGATGGGTTACATTTATATGCATCAACTTGTATGACTTGGAACAATATGAGTTTCTAACCATTTTACTCTCGACTCTCTTTGCTAAGAAATGAAAGTTGAATGGGTCAGAAATTACGGAGGAAACTGCTGTTTGCTTTGAATTATGAAGTCTCCAGATTTCACTTGCGTGAAGAAGTCATGCAATGAGCAGTTTTATGGTGATAGCATCAGCCAGCCTTAGGGGTCTGATCCCTAATTAAGATATTAACATGCTAATCAATAAGTGACTTGTTCGTTTGTGTCATGGAGCAAAAGTTTTGCCCAATGCAATAGTACATCATAACAAAAACTGGAGTTATCCCGGCGTAGGACGAGTTTTTTGTAGTGACATGGCATTCTCACCCATATGACTAGCTCTTGCTTTAATTTGTATCGACCAGTTCATCAATATATCTTCAAAGATCTAATAAGGTTGGTATGATACTCTCTAAGAGAATCTTTTAGAGAATTTTTAAGGTTCAAAATATTTTCCGATCTTAATTTCGTGTATTATATACAACATCAACTCACGACTTATTTTCAAAATTAATTTTGTGTAACCTCTCTTTCAAAAAATAAAATAAAATCCTGTATTCTGTACAAGCCTCACATTAATTAGTTTAGTTGTAATAAACAGTTACCATATAAATTAAAATCCTTGATCATATTAAAATTTTGACTCAAATGCTAAAATGATAGAGAGGAGGATTGGAATTCAAGAGACATTATAAGAGGATCTTCGGTGATATACGGCCCAAGCTTTCCAGAGTATTCATTCTCTATACTTTGTAACCATCTGATCAATAGAATAATTATGGTACCACAGCCCTTAAACTTTTGAGATAGAGAGATATCAAACTACATTAATATAACTCTTTTTGTTAAATCATTTCATAACTTTTTATTATATTAATATTTCAAAAATTCCTTAGTAACACTTTTTATAAATTTTTATTCTCTTTATTCTTAACCTTCACGTCAAATTTTATGTCAATCACGATCAAGTTACACCTGTTAAAATTCTCTGTCAACCTTTTAATTGGATTAATATTTGTAGATACTTTGCGTCTGAAACTACAATTACAACTACTTCTAACTACTTTTCTTTCTCTTCAGCCGTTGTGAACGGATTGAAAGACAGAATTTGAAATGGTTTTGTTAGACCTTGCTTGACTGGGCTCTGGAACCATTTGCTTTCTCTTCGGGTTCTTTGAATGGAGAAACTCGGTTTTGATGCAAATAGTTTTCCCTTTTCTAAGTTTTAGTACGTGGAAACACACTTACTTTACTTGGGACTTGAATGTCTGCAACTTTCTGCATCAGATGTGGCAAAAATTATGCCATTTTGCCACACTAAAACCCTATTTTATCATTTTACTACATCATTTTACAACATCCCATTTATCAGATGTTTTATACTTCAATTCTATACATTAAAATAATATTCCCTACACATTAAAATAATATATTAAATTCCTCCCCATCATCATCGTCATCATCAACCACCACCACCACAACAACAACAACAACAACAACAACTACTACTACAACCACAACCAGAAAAATTGTTGCGGCCACAATCACCAGAAAAACCAGAAAAATTGTTGCGGCCATAATCACCAGGAAAAAAAAAAAAAAAAAAAAAAAAAAAAAAACCACCACCGAGATCAGAACAGATCAGAACAGAGATCGGCACCACCACCGATTCGCCATCACCGATTCACCCACCACTAGTCGATTCGCCCATCACCATCTCAACCCACCCATCGATCTGCCCATCTCAACCCACCCATCGATCTGCCCATCTCAACCCACCCACCACCATAACCCACAACCCATGAAACTCAACCCACCCACCGCCATAACCCACAACTCGAACCCACCCACCACCGATCTACCCATCCGAACCCACCCATCAAACCACAGCCAAAAAAAGTGAACGGAAAAAAGAAAAAAGAAAAAAAAAAAGAAACCGAAGCAGAATAGGGAATCCAGATGGTCGGCGGTGTCGAGTGGTGGTCTGTGGTGTGATCGGCGGCGTTGAGTGGTGGCCATTGGTGATCGGTGTGCTGTGGAAGACGAAGAGAGAAGATAGAGATGAGAGAGAAGACAGAGATGAGAAGACGGAGAGCGAGCATATCTGTGATGAGGAGAGAGAAAACAGAATAAAATAATAATATATATTATACCACATTTTTCCATACAGTGCCAAAATTGTGATGGCACTGTAGCATGTTGCAAAAATTTAGAACATTTAACACATCTGATAAAGGGGTGTTTTTAGTGTTTGGTGTGCCAAATGTGCCAAATATTTGGCATTTGGCACATTTGGCACATCTGCTACGGATGCTCCATATTGGGTTCTGGCTTTAGTTTTTTGCAAACCTTTTACAAGTCATAAATACTTTGAATAAGAATTCAAAAGTCTGGAAACGGAAGTCTCATTCTTATTCTTATACATATTTTGACGCGGTGGGGAAAAAAAAAATCTGCAGCAATTTTTAACAGAGAAGAGGACTTTGGCACTGATGATGCCGAAAATCTCACCAGTGAGTTGCACGATACTTGTATGCTCGAAAATAAACCTGCACAACAAAAGAAGAGAGAACCTTTCGAGGAGCACCGGTGTGGTGCCGGCCGAATACCCTCCGAAGGTTAAGTCAGAAAGATTCTCACAACTCTAGAGTGCTAGAGAGGGGTTTTTTATGCGTACCTCGATTTGTGAGGGTATTGAGGCTTTTATAGTAGTCGAAAGTTGACCTTTTTTACTTGGAGTCGAAGTCTTTCCTTGTAGAAATCCTCTTGAGGAGTCCCCAACGTGATGGACAAGTCATATTCCTTATAAAGAAGATCTCCATCGATGCACGCAGCTTCTAGAACCCTAATTGTGCTAGGACTCTAATTACCCCTAGAATCTAGGGGGTGTGCCGCAAGTATTCCCCATATAGGGATTCTGTCTGACATGTGGCCAGCAAATCCGTTCTCACTGAGTCTTGCACCTAATGGGCCCATCTATCAACATTGCTTGGATCCGTCAGCTTATTTTCTCCTCTTCAGTTGCCCCCTTCACCTTATGGGTCCGTGATCTCGGAGTGAAAGGACCCATGGGGTGATGGTTCGATTTAGATCTTGAGGACTTAAATTTTCTCCTCTTCAGTTGCCCCCTTCACCCTATGGGTTTGTGATCTCGGAGTGAAAGGACCCATGGGGTGATGGTTCGATTTAGATCTTGAGGACTTAAATTTTGTACCAAGGCACTTGTGAGTGACTTGGTCCGTCATTCCACCCGTAGGTAGCAAGACTTAAATTTTGAATGAGAATCAAATACCGTTAGCATCCTTGATCGTCGGTATCCTTGGTTGTCGATCCATCCCATTGGGATGAGGATTACGTGTCCGTCGGCTTCCTTTTTGTAGTGTTTAACCCTCTAAGGTCATTTTGAAGTATTGTCGTTTGTCTTATGCTTATCCATAGTATTGGGCATCCTTCTGCACGGTAAGCCATTGATACACTGCCCCCCAAGACGCATAATGGAACTTTCAACCTTTGGGACACGTTGTAGTCCTCTATTAGCGTCCCATTCTTAAGGCATTTTATCCGTCTACTTTGGATCATAGACTTGCTGATGTGACTGAGTGTTACCTCATCATCAAAGTTTTTTATTTTATATATATATATATAGTTTTTTTTTATTTTTTATTTTTTATTTTATTGTGTGTGTGCGTCCATTTATATATATATATATATATATATATGGACATGCATGGGCCTCCACTTTTCTTTTTCTTTTTTTATTTTTTTTTTATTTTTTATTTTTTATTTTTTATTTTTTTTGGGTATCCGTCCACCTTTTTGTGGACATGCATGGCTCCGTCCATCTTTCTTTTCTTTTCTTTTCTTTTTTTTTTTTTTTTTTTTTGAATGTGGACCTCCGTCCACTATGCATGGCTACGTCCCTTCTCTCCTCTTTTTTTTTTTTTTTTTTTTTTTTTTTTTTTTTGGAATGTGGACCTCCGTCCACTATGCATGGCTACGTTCTTTTTTTTTTTTTTTTTGGGTACATTCATCTGTGACCTTTTTCTTTTTGTTAATGGACATGCATCCGTCCATTAACATGCATCCGTCCCCCTTTCTTTCTTTCTTTTTTTTTTTTTTTTTTTTTTTTTTTTTTTGGTGGGAGAGGGGTGTCCGTCCACTTTTTTTTTTTTTTGGGTACATTCATCTGTGACCTTTTTCTTTTTGTTAATGGACATGCATCCGTCCATTAACATGCATCCGTCCCCCTTTCTTTCTTTCTTTCTTTTTTTTTTTGGTGGGAGAGGGGTGTCCGTCCACTTTTTTTTTTTTTTTTTTTGGACATGCATGCCTCCGTCCACCTTTTGTGGACATGCATGCAGAGGGGTGCCCGTCCATCTCTTTGTGGACATGCATGCCTCCGTCCACTTTTTTGTGGACATGCATGCATCCGTCGGGCCTTTTTTTTTTTTTTTTTTGTTGGTGGGAGAGGGGTGCCCGTCCATCTCTTTGTGGACATGTGGACCTCCGTCCACTTTTTTGTGGACATGCATGCATCCGTCGGGCCTCCTTTTTTTTTTTTTTTTTTTTTTTTGAATGTGGACCTCCGTCCACTTTATTTATGGACGTCCATTTTTTTTTTGGTTAATGGACATGGGGTGCCCATCAACTTCTTTCCATGGACGTGTATGTCCGTCCATTTCTTTTCATGGACATGCATGGACCTCCATCCATTTTTTGTCCGTCCACTTTGGTCATGGACTTCATATTATTATTTTATTTTTTGTCCGTCCACTTTGGTCATGGACTTGCTGTCGATACCAAGTGTGACCTTGTCACCTTGTTGGTCATCCACTTTGAGGTCGTGGACTTCTTGAGGTGACTAAGAATTACCTCGTCATCTTGTGGGTCGTCCACTCGGGGTCATGGACTTATTGAGGTGACTAAGAGTTACTTCGTCACCTTGTGGGTCGTCGCCTTGTGGGTCGTCCACTTGGGGTAGTGGACATGTTAAGGTGACTAAGTTTTACCTCTCGTCACCTTGATGGTCGTCCACTTGGGGTCGTGGATTTGTTGAGGTGACTAAGTGTTACCTCGTCACCTTGATGGTCGTCCACTTGGGGTAGTGGACTTTGTTGAAGTGACTAAGTTTTACCTCGTCACCTTGATGGTCGTCCACTTAGGGTCGTGGACTTGTTGAGGTGACTAAGTTTTACCTCGTCACCTTGATGGTCGTCCACTTGGGGTAGTGGACTTTGTTGAAGTGACTAAGTTTTACCTCGTCACCTTGATGGTCGTCCACTTGGGGTCGTGGACTTGTTGAGGTGACTAAGTTTTACCTCGTCACCTTGATGGTCGTCCACTTGGGGTAGTGGACTTTGTTGAAGTGACTAAGTTTTACCTCGTCACCTTGATGGTCGTCCACTTAGGGTCGTGGACTTGTTGAGGTGACTAAGTTTTACCTCGTCACCTTGATGGTCATCCACTTGGGGTAGTGGACTTTGTTGAAGTGACTAAGTTTTACCTCGTCACCTTGATGGTCGTCCACTTGGGGTCGTGGACTTGTTGAGGTGACTAAGTTTTACCTCGTCACCTTGATGGTCGTCCACCTGGGGTAGTGGACTTTGTTGAAGTGACTAAGTTTTACCTCGTCACCTTGATGGTCGTCCACTTGGGGTCGTGGACTTGTTGAGGTGACTAAGTTTTACCTCGTCACCTTGATGGTCGTCCACTTGGGGTCGCGGACTTATTGAGGTGACTAAGTTTTGCCTCGTCACCTTGATGGTCGTTCGTCCATCTTGTGGACTTAGTTTATATCCGTCCATTTTTTGGACTTAGTTTATCAAGTAGGAAGAACACAAACGTGTCTGACTATTTCTCTTATTGAAAGAAAACCATGTAGAACAAAAAAAGGTACCTGCCCCCTTGGGCTTAAAAAGGCACTTGTAGAAAGAATCGTTTGAAGAAAAAACTTGTGATAGCAAAACTAAATAATAGCAAAAATTGTTCGTAGTAAAAAACTAATAAAAACTTAGTAATAAACTGGAAACTGGGGGGGGGGGGGGCGTCGATGCTCTTCATGTCGTCTCTACTGGTGGTATCTCCGTAGGTGCTCCGTGCTCCATGGTTGCTACAGCTTTTGCCCATCCAGCGTCTTAAAGTGGTAAGTTCCCTTCCATCTCCATCATAGCAATGTAGCACTCTCGTGCGGCCAGCTGATTTCCTCGCAGCTTTCCCACCCCGTGCTCCGTAGGAAATTTGATCATTAGGTGGTATGTTGACGTTACTGCCTTCCATGAGTTGAGGGTGGGTCGTCCGATGATAGCATTGTAAGCAGATGAGCAGTCGACCACAAGGAAAGTCATCTCCTTTGTGATCCGTTGAGGATAATCACCTGTTGTTACCGAAAGTGTGACCGCGCCTAATGGGAATACCCTCGTACCTCCAAAGCCAATCAGCGGAGCATTTGTCGGTATTAACCGTTCTCTATCAATCCTCATCTGCTGGAACGCTGGGTAGTATAAGATGTCCGCTGAGCTACCATTGTCGATTAGCACTCGGTGCATGTTGAAGTCTCCCACTTGTAAGGTGATAACAAGCGCGTCCTCATGAGGGTGGTGAAGACGTCGGGCATCCTCTTCTGAGAATCCTATGATCGGGCTTTCCATCCGTGCTATTCTTGGTACGGAGCCCGTTAGCTGGACGTTATGAACCATCCTGAGGTATGTTTTTCTGGCCTTTTTGGACGACCCTATAGTTGTCGTGCCCCCTGTGATCATTCTTATATCCCCTATAGGTGGTCTGGGGTGCTCATTATCTCGGTGGGGTGGCTGCTCTTGATGTTGATGATCCGTCCTTTCCTTACTGACGAACTTCTGCAACTTTCCCTGTCTAATAAGGGCTTCAATCTGCTGTTTCAGGTCATAGCAGTCAGCTGTGTCATGTCCGTGATCATGATGGAAGCGACAGTACCTATCTCTGGACCGTTTGTTGGGATCTCCCTTCAGCTTTCCAGGGAAAGTTAATGTCCCCTCATCCTTGATTTGCATGAGGACTTGGTCGATAGGGGCAGTCAGTGGAGTGAAGCTTGTGAATCTCCCCGTAGGGGGCTCGGAGCGCCTATCATCCCTTCGCTCTCCGGTTCTTGCCGTCTTCCGCCCTCTTTCCTCTCGGGCATCTTCCTGCCTTTCTCTCTTCTTAGGCTTTTCCTCGCGAGCTAGTAGAGCGTCTTCGGCATTCATATATTTTGTGGCCCTGTAGAGCACGTCCGGCATAGTTTTCGGGTCATTTTTATATAGTGAAAACAAAAACTTACCCTTCCTCAGCCCATTCGTAAATGCTGCTACGAGTATTTTATCGTCGGCCTCATCAATCGAAAGTGCCTCCTTATTGAAACGGGTTATGTAAGATCTCAACGTCTCGTCTTCTCGCTGTCTGATGCTCATTAGGCAAGCCGTCGACTTCTTGTACCTGTGTCCCCCGATAAAGTGAGACGTGAACTGGGCGCTCAATTCCTTGAATGTGCTGATGGAGTTCGGTGTCAACCGACTGAACCAGATCCTCGCGGCTCCCTTCAATGTTGTAGGGAAAGCCCTGCACATTATTTCATCCGCGACCCCCTGAAGGTGCATCAGAGTTTTGAACGTCTCTAGATGATCTAGAGGGTCCTTTATTCCGTCATAACTGTCGATCTGTGGCATCCGAAACTTGTGCGGTAAGGGGAAGGAGTTCACGGCTGCAGTGAAGGGTGAATCTGTGCGGTTGACGAGATCGTCAAGGTCACTGGAAACTCGCCCCTTGAGTGCGTTCGTCATAACTTCCATCTGCTCTTTTATCGCCTGCATCTCTGCGACGATATGTGGTGGAGTGGCATCCGTGAGGGATGGCATGCTCATGTTCTGCCTCTCTAGTCTGCTGGGGGCGTGGCTGCCTTCAGGTCTCTCCTGTTTTTTTCTTGTGCCGCTGGTCCCCTCTTGGTCTTCTTGCTGGTCGTCTCGTACTGCGTTTTTCTGGCGTAGCTGTTCCTCCAAATCGAAATTTTGTTTGGTGAGGCGCTCCACTGCGGCCGCCAGAGTTCGAACTTGTCTCTCAAGGGCAGTCGTAGGTGGTTCCTCCCCTTGAACATCGTTGGTGGTTGCCATCGAGCGTGTGAGTACCATGCAACCCTTTTGTCCTTGAAACGATAATATGGCTTACGAATCGCGCAATACGTCGTTCCCCACAGACGGCGCCAACTGATGATGCCGAAAATCTCACCAGTGAGTTGCACGATACTTGTATGCTCGAAAATAAACCTGCACAACAAAAGAAGAGAGAACCTTTCGAGGAGCACCGGTGTGGTGCCGGCCGAATACCCTCCGAAGGTTAAGTCAGAAAGATTCTCACAACTCTAGAGTGCTAGAGAGGGGTTTTTTATGCGTACCTCGATTTGTGAGGGTATTGAGGCTTTTATAGTAGTCGAAAGTTGACCTTTTTTACTTGGAGTCGAAGTCTTTCCTTGTAGAAATCCTCTTGAGGAGTCCCCAACGTGATGGACAAGTCATATTCCTTATAAAGAAGATCTCCATCGATGCACGCAGCTTCTAGAACCCTAATTGTGCTAGGACTCTAATTACCCCTAGAATCTAGGGGGTGTGCCGCAAGTATTCCCCATATAGGGATTCTGTCTGACATGTGGCCAGCAAATCCGTTCTCACTGAGTCTTGCACCTAATGGGCCCATCTATCAACATTGCTTGGATCCGTCAGCTTATTTTCTCCTCTTCAGGCACCTATACCATCAGAGCCTTGAACATAATTGGAAGTCTCATTCTTACTCATACAATGATCTTGTGTCTTTGTGGGAGAACAAGATTGGTAAAACACTAAAGAGAATCTATCTTCCAAATGAACAACTTTTAAAGAACGTTAAAGGTTAGTGAGAAATTTCTCTTTATAAGTTTTAGAATTTTTTAAGGGGATTGAAAAGAAAAGAATCTATGGTTTGTTTAAATGACTTGAATATAGTATGAAATTATTTTCTATTGGTCAATGAAAAATTATGTGTGGACATGAGTAGAGTATGTGATACTAGTTGCAGATTGATCACATGATGCATGAAAATATATAATTATATTGAGATGTGGTATAATCTAAATTTTATTGTAGATAATTTGTTCTCTCCAATAATTAAAAATTATGTAAAAGTAATTTCCATTACTCTATTTTTACAAATATATATTCTTCTAACTATTGTTATTATGCATTATATTTTTCTAATTTCTTTTGGTACAGTTAAAAATTTTAAGCTTGATATTTATTATTTAAATTCATATTAACTTAAGGAGATTATTATAATAATCAAAACTTATCATATATTACAATTTTTTTTAGGAAAATATCATTATAATTGATATTACTCAAATAACTGATAGTACTCTTATGAACCGAATTAGAATATAATTACAATTGAGATTATTATTTAAATTCCCATGATCAACTCAAACTTGCTTTTTTCCATTCTTAAGTACCGAATTGGACCGCTGTAGACCAAATGGAAAGAATGGACCAAATTGAACTGGAAAGACCAAATTGGACAGAAGTAGAACCAATGAACCGAATCAGACCAAAATAGACCTACTTGGACTGAAATAGACTATTTGGACTGAAGTAGATCAAATGGACCATATAGGACCTAAACGTCTGAAGTTGACCAAAAGGACCGTAATGGACCAAATTGGATGGAATAGACTGAATTGGATTGAATGGATGGAAGTGGACTAAAGCTTATTGAACAAGATCGAATTGATTAAAGTAGACTGAATAGACCAAATACTACAAAAAAACTATACTATTGCGGCGGACCAAAACCGGTGCAAAAGCCCAAAAAGTGGTCACTAAAGTTCCATTTGACCTATGGGGTTACCATTCAGGTCAAGTGACCTTTTAGCAGTAGGATAGGCCCGTTGCTACAGTCGACAACCTTTAGCGGTGGGTATTAAGCGCCGCTATAGGGTTTATTAAATAATAGATTGTACGCACATTTTAGCGGCGGTTACACCTGCCGCTATATGTGTGAGGCTTTAGCGGTGGGCTATAAACGCCACTATAGGTCTCCAATTATTTCATAATTTTAGTCCTTCAACGGCTTTTTTTGCCCGCCACTATTGGTTAATTTTTTTTTTCCTCCTAGGTTCTAAAACCACATTTCTATTTCAATAACCTGTAATAATTTTAGCTCCACTAAGACATTACCACAAATGTAACTAGAAAACACCACAAATGTCTCCAAACTAAAATTATAAACATAGAAATATATTATCAAATATATAACATTGTCTATAACCATCATCAAAGTTCCTAGCTAATACCACAATCAAAGTTCCAAAGTATTTAAACAATTGATCAAGTCCCACCAATATGAAATAAAGATTAAGTAAACAAACGGCAAAATTTGCAAACCAAATGGATTTGTGGTAGCAAGGTAGCAAGATCACATAAACTAAAGGCTTTACACCCTACACCTTGATAGCATACTTCCTCATGGGGAAATACATTTTTTCTTCTTCTCCCGTTTAGTCTTCAATGATGCCTATGCAAACAAAAAGAAAGTAAAACAAATCAGGCAATAGCCAAGCCAAACACCCCAAGCTCAAATATAAACATGCTAATGGGACATGACTATACAAGTACACAACGCAAAATGTAAAAAAACGCATAAAAAGTAACAAGCATAAAAAAAATTCATATATGAATCAAATTCGCAAATAGACATACCTGGTGCTTGGTAAGCCTTCTCCTAATGGCCCTAGTCTTCTTGGTAAGCCAATCATGTAATAGTTGACATGCACCAACAATACAAATAGTTAGTCCAATCTTAACACAACCAAGTCTCAAATAATTGTATTAGAACATAATGAATTCTTTAAGAAATTTCACACAAACATTGAGATATAATTTTAAGGAGAAGAAACTAACCAGAGAGAGGTTTTGAAACTCTAATCATTAAGGCAAAATATAATGAGTGATAACAAAAGTATTAACTACACTCATCATCACTAGACTCATTATCATTGGACTCATCATCATTAGACTCGTAAACATCATCGCTAAGCTCTTCATCATCGATAAAGTCATGTCCAAGCAATTCATCCTCACTGATCAATGGTGTATCATAAATGGTTCCTTCTTCATTAACTCGAGCCCAAGCATGGCTGTCATTTGCATCATCACATGCATCATCAGTAGTTATATTATAAGGGACATTCTCAAGATAGGTACCCACTTTATCATCATCATCATGTGAAGCATTAATACCAATATCAAACAGCTCCCTAGGTTTTGTTTTGACCACCACCGCCTAATCTTTATGTCTCACATATTCCACATAAAACACTTGTAAAGCTTGAGATGCTAATACATAAGGCTCATCAATCAATCAATCACCCGTGTGTATCAATCGTGAAAAATTGACAAGGGGAAATCCAAACTCATCTTTTTTGCATCCTCTCCTACTAATAACGTCATCCCATTGACATTTGAATAGTACATATCGATACTTGTCAGAGTAGTTCAACTCAATAATATCGATTAGTGCGCCATAATAAGTAGCACCACCTTTAGTAACAACACAAACTCTACTGTTTTCAGTTTTCCTAGTTGTCTCAGAGCCTTTGGTGCGAAACTTCAAACCATTTATACATAACGCTTGAACTATTTTGCTTCATTATCTAGATATCGAGCAAGCCATATGACTTTATCAGAGAGTTTCTTTTTCTCAGATGCATCCATTAACATCACCTATAATAGACAATGATGTTTATTATAAGTATTCTATCTAAAGTGTTACAACCAAGTTATATATATATATATATATACATTGACATCACCTATTATAGACAATAAAGTTTTATACATATGCTTTACTTACATAGTTCCTAAACCAACTGCAGAATTTCTCCATGTGCTACTTTTGAATAACATCATCAGTTACATGAAAAGAGGAATTAGCTTTGATCTTTGCTATGTGTACATTATGTAGACAAACGTGTTAGTGTTAACTTAGAGTATTGTTCTTGAATGCCATGAAAGGATACGCAATGACATATTACTTACTCGTGAAATGGGGTGATTTCTTCACAATTGAATAGCACATAACTATGTGCTTGGATCCATGAATTTGAGTCTAGTGTAATGCTCACCACCGCACACATGGATTCCTTGACATTCCTTACAGGTCGATTGAATGCAGTTTCAACAGATTTAAAATAGCATGAGCAGAATGCTAAGCATTCCTCTGCTATATACCCTTCTACAATGGAGCCTTCTTGATAAGTTTTATTATGCATGTAAGACTTAAGTCTTGACAAGTACCTATTGGAAAACCCAAGATCAAAAACGGGAAATTGATAAGTTAAACATAACCAAATAGACCAAGTTACCATATGTGTTACCTCTCTACGGGATACATCCAACGATAATGAATTGGGCCACCAACTTTGGCTTCACTAGTCAAATGCATGACTAGATGTACCATCACTGTAAAGAAAGAGGAAGGAAATATCCTTTCCAATTCACACAATGTCAATGCAATTCTTTTCTCCAGAGCCCCAAGTTCATTCACATTTAGTGCTTTGGAACATATCTCCCTAAAAAAACAAGATAAGTCTATTAAATGCCTACTCACTTCAAGAGGCAAAGATCTTCGTATTGCTATTGAAAAAAGTTGTTGCATTAAAATGTGATTATCATGGCTCTTCATCCCACTAATCTTGCGTTCTTTGAGTTAAACGCAACGTGAGATGTTTGAAGAATATCCATTTGGCACTCATAAATCCTTTAAAACTTGCAAAAAACTATCTTTTTCACTAGCATTCATATAGTAGCAGGCATGTGGCATACGTGTTTGATCATTTCCAATCTTTTCCAAGTGAAGTTCACTTCTTATACCCATATCCTTTAAGTCTTGATGTGCCTTCAAGTTATCCTTTGTCTTGCCATCCAAGTTCAACAGTGTGCCGATTGTATTATTGACTACATTCTTTTCAATATGCATCACGTCAAGATTATGACACAACACATGGTGCTTTCAATAAGGCAAGGTGAAAAATATACTTCTCTTCTTCCACACAGTTAAGGCTTCCTCCTCTCTTTTTCTTTTATTGGGCAAATTAACTGTTTTCTTCCCAAACACATGATCGGTTACAACATCTATTTGTAACATGATTTCTCCTCCAGATATTGTAATAGGAGCTAATCTCATAACAACATGCCCATCAAATGAATTTTTTTGCTTACGGAATTTATGATCACTATCCAAGAATCATTTATGTCCAATGTAACTAAATTTCCTTCCATATCTTAACCAATGAGACTAACTATCATAGTTACGAAGGGGACATGCAAGAGCACCTTTGGTGCTCCAACCCGAGATATCACTATATGCAAAAAAATCATTTATGGTCCACAATAATGCAGCATGCATTTGGGATGATTTTTTGGAAGACACATCAAGCGTTTCTACTCCAACATCCCATAACTCCTTCAGTTCTTTTACTAAGGGTTGCAAGTACATGTCAATATTGTTCTCGGGTGAGATTGGACCGGAAATCAATAATGATAGCATGAAAGAAGACCTTTTCATGCACATCCATGAAAGGAGTTGTATGGGATCAAAATGACATGCCATGTACTATGAGTACTACTCATATTCTTATACGCGTTGAATCCATCGACTACTAATCCAAGCCTCACATTACAATACTCGGATGAGAACTCTATGTACTTAGAGTCAAATGATTTCCAAGCTTCAGAATCAGCAGGATGCCTTAGTAACCCGTCATTCGCACGACCATTGGTATGCCACTTCATATGATTGGCTGTTTCAAGAGACATAAATAGTCGTTGCAATCTTAGCTTTAAGGGGAACCACTGTAGGATCTTTGCAGGATTCTTCTTCTTTTTTTCTTGGAGGAAGCTTCAAGGTTGGCATTCTCCTTCCAATATAAAATACAATCTTTAAGACAAGCATGAATCTTCTCATAGCTCAAGCTCAAATCCTTAATAATTTTCTTAACCTCATAACAATGTTTAGGCAACTTAGCATTTGAAGGACGAAAATCAAGCAAAAATTGCAACAACATGGTAAATGATTTGTTGGTCCAACCATTAAGACACTTCAGGTGGTACAAATGCACAATGACTGACAATTTGCTAAAATGCTTACAACCTTTATAACAAAGTTAATTAGCATCTTCAAGCAATTTCATAAATTGAAGTGTATCTTTATTAGGACCTTTTGTGGGTTGTTGCACAATAGGGACTTCTTCCATTGGCTCAGATGCCATATCTTGTATGGAGAACATGTCATGCAACATGTCACGATGATCGACATACTTTATCTGGTTTTCTTGGACATGACTCTTAGGAATTTTAGAAGAAGTCTGTGCAGATAATGATTCCCCATTAAAACCCCAAGGGTTATAACCCCTACAAATCCCTTTTGACACTAAGTGAGCCTGTACGACATCTATAGGCCACGAATTTGTATGAACACATTTTCTACACGAACATGAAATCGTTCCATTCGGGTGTGCATGGTTAGATGCAAAATTCAAAAACTGTTGGACTCCATCTAAATATTCTTGCGACCTTCTATTTGTAATTTTCATCCAACTCCTATCCATTGCTATAAAGTGTTTACAAGAAATACCTATAATGTGATTTCATAAAAGCACAAAGTAAGAGTTAACACACATTTCATTTACACAATTTCATTTAATTTAAGAAACAAATCATCTTTAATCATTCACTTTCAGCTATATTCCTAAGAAAACAATGAATTTAAACGCATAGAGAAGTTATCAATATATTTGGTAACTATAACATCATTACTCGCAATAGCCTAAAATGAATTAATCAAATAAAAAACAACTCAATAAAAATCATGCAATATTACACAAAACATTCAACACTCCTAATATCAAATAAAACTACCTTATTACTCCATGTAAGCCACCTGCTTGCCCCAATTCAACAACCCACCACAACCAAAGAGAGAGAGAGAGAGAGAGAGAGAGAGAGAGAGAGAGTATACCTTAATTATTTCACCAATGGGGATTGAGATCATGTATCTTTCCAACAGTACTACTGCAATTTGCACTTCTATATATGTCACCACTCACTTGTAAAAAGCAAAGGAGACTTAACAATAACAAGACGCTGTATAGATATCATATGATAGGATAGTGATTATTGACATAAGCTGAGAAAGCTGAAGACTTGAGAAAAGATGCACATGGGAATGGAGTCCTGTCTAGTCTATTAGCGTACAACTTATAGATACAATACATACAACCACATCCTCACCACACACTTATTCACTGAAAAACCATATATGGTTCCTAAATCAGTTAATACCATCTTATATCACATACTTTCAACCAATGCATAGCGCAGTTAATGTTTGCACTATGATTCTTTATATGTTTTTAAGTTATTGAGAAAGAGAGAGAGAGAGAGTGTGAGACTATGGCATGCAATGCTTTCTTCAGAATAGTTTATAGTCTATAAAGTCTATACTGCGTTTTTGATTCTTCATTAATGTAGGCTGTTTTAACCTAAAAGGACCTTGAATTTGGAAACTTGTGTTGAAACTTGAAAATGTATTAGTGTAGTGTGCATCTTGTTTAACAATTTTATAATCTGTAATTGGAGGATTTAAAAGCTATAATCTTAACATGAAACTAGAAGTGTATGGATGTGATGCATGAACACAATCATTATATATAATTCAACGACAATGGAAGTCAAAATTTAGGATACAGATTAAAATAGCTTAATCATTAATCCATGAAAATTTATGGAAGGATTTATTATTCATTTGAGAAGAGAGGGTATTAATCTTGGAAGTACTAAATAATCTTCATTTACAAAAGACTGAATTAATACAAAGCAAATAGGTTTTCCTTAATATATGTGCTAATATGTAAGAATTTAAAATTTATAATCTTATCATCTCTTGGACCTTAATCTTGACTCTAGAGTATTTCTTGTAAGTTAAATTTAACAATGTAAATATGTAATTATATTTTAGGATATTTGAAAAGTAGGTAGCAAAGTGGATTAACCAATTGGGTTGTACCTATTCCATTTTAAATGGTAACTTCCATTATAATAGTATAGATGAAAGAAACTATATGTCACCACTCAGTCAATGTTTGCCGTGTTATGTATGTGTGTGCATGTAGAGAGAGAGAGAGAGAGAGAGAGAGAGAGAGAGAGATTAGAACCAAACCAAACCTTAGTAACAAGGCATCTTCACCATCACCATAGAATTTGATATCATAAGCAGGTCCATCATGCCCTTGAACAAAGCAATCGGGTTCAGCCGCTAACAAGCTACACAAATTCCACATGTAAAAAGCAAATGAACTAAGTCAACTAGAATCAACCTGAGATTTAATATTTTAACCAACAACAAATTAGCAATGCATACTTACTGTTGTGCCTTTGTATTCCTAAAACTTTGTTGCAATCAAACAACAACAACAAACAGACAAAATGAATAAATTATTTGGATTAGTAGAAAAACCAAGACCTAAAAATGATTGAATAACACTATAGTCACAAAAAAATTGGGGGGGGGGGGGGGTTAATGGTCTTATTCAAATCCTAATTGAAAAATTCTCCCAAGAGCTAATTGTGGAAATAACATATTTCAAGCACCACATTTGCATCACATGGGAGACTCCATCAATTGGGACAGAAAAACATGACAAACTAAATGCCTTTTCCCTCTCTTCAAACCACCCCTCCCTTCCTGCTCCTTACTCTCAAATTAAATGCTTTTTCCCTCTCAATTTTTCACACACATTCCAAATTTAATGTCTGTTTTCCCAATTGAGACTTTCAAAAAGAAACTTAGTTAGGGTCTATTTGCATCTACACTTGTATCATCAAGGCAAACTGCAAAGGCATGGAAACCAATAAATTTAAGGGAATTTTTTTTTTTCAATTAGTGCACAAACCAATAAGAACGCACTCACACTCTTCTTATGGGATTTGAATCACTTCAGAGCCGGGTCCTCTGCCAAGAGCTGCAAAGTTTAAGCAACTTAGTACCAACACAACACACCAAAAAAAGAAAACCCATTCATTCACAAAGACAAGCATACTTAAATTTAAAATTCAGAAATGCATCAAATTTCAATAGTAAAGTTTATAATAAGAAAAGATTATACATTTAGGGAAAGATTAAACATTTTGAATATATATAGAAATCTTTCACATTCTACAACAATTGGGAAAGGTCACCATCCCCATTTGTAGAATTCTAACTCCTTGTTATTTAGTATCTGTTCAGCTACCTGAATTTGAGTAATAAGAAAAGGATTAGAGTTATGCACCTCACAAACTAAAATAAAATGCCAATACCACATCAGCCTCATATAAAAAAATTTCCAAGGTAAAATTAGTAGTGTTCACTATCTAGAGAGGGTAGGCAAGGAGAGCAGAAAGAGAAAAGGGTGATGGAAGGGCCACCCACAGGTTTTTTTTTTGGGTGATGGAAGGTCTTCACTTATAGAAACTAAGAACTGCCACTTCCCTCCTTATTATCAAATATTTGTTTCAATGAAGGCCGCAATTTTAGAATCATAAAGATATCAGCCACATGTTAGTGAGGTTGAATCATAGTAATGATTCTTTAGGTGTTTGATTCAGTGTTTGAGCTACTAACTTGACCAAATCTAGATGAATTTGATAAACCCTAACAGATATCAAACAATAGAGATACAGTGATAGAACAATAGAGAGAGAGAGAGAGAGAGAGAGAGAGAGAGAGAGAGAGAGAGACTTACGGCTTTCACATGACGCCAGGTCCTTTGCCAAGAGAATGGGAGTGTGAAAATGGAGATGGAGATGAATGTGCCAGGACTTGAAGGTGGAGTTGACAGCAGTGGCGGTGGAGATGGAGTTAACGGCAGCGAAAATTTGGAGAGTGAGAGTTTGGAGTAACCTAATAAAAGGGAAAAAGGAAAACCTAACAAGAAGGAAGATGAAAAAAACAAAGGGAAAACTGGGGGGAAATTTAAAGGTCTAAAGTGGCGGTCCAACCCACCACTATAACTAAGCAAAAGCGACGCAAAAAAGAGTCCCTATTGCAGTGGTCATACAAACGCCGCTACAGATCGCATATTGCGGCGTTTTTCTCTATCGCCGTTATAGTATCTGCGCAAAATGATATATTTATTGCGACAGGTTTTTGGAGCACCATTATATATAGGTGACCGTTGCTAAATCATATATATTGTGGTCGTTTTATGTCCCTTCGCTGTAGGATGCCTCAAAAGACTATACCTACAGTGGCGGTCCCAAAAAACGTCGCAATATGCGACATATAGCTTCGGTTTTTGCACCCGTCGCAAAAAAACCGCCGCAATAGTACTGATTTCTTGTAGTGAAATGGATTAAAATCGACCAAACTGAAACAAATAGACTAAAGTGAACCAAATGCCAATTTGTAATTAGCTAACATAACTCAAAAAATTAATAATAATTATAATAAAAAAAGGTCATGGAATTGGTTTGTTATTAAAGTAACATCAATCAAATTTGTTATCACATTAATATTTTTAACTAAATTCTTATGCATGAATCTATGATTCTATGTGCCTATTGAAGGTTTTATTGAAGTCAAATTTGATACTATGTAGAAAAAGTTGGTACACCACAAAAAAAGTATATCAAGAAACCACTTGCATGTAATATTTAATACCAAAAAAAAAAAAAAAAAAAAGGAAAAAATATTAATTTGTTCAAGTGGCCTTTATATAGTCTTTTAATTTGTTCAAGTGACCACACATTATGATATATATTTTTTATTCTTCTGAGTTGGACTTCATTGTATCAGTACACACAAAATTTATTGTTTCTTTATCTATAAAACACTAACTGCACTGGATAATGTATTAGAGTTTCGGGAATAATTAAGGATGAAATTAGGTTGCTTATAAAAGTTATAAGACCAAGTTGAATTTTATCTACCAGTTAAAGGATCAATATAATAATTTGACAAAATAAGTTTGCTAATTTTTTCCTCTTTTTTCTTAAGGGTTTTTTTTTCCCCAATAAAAATAATCTTTGGCTAGAAGAGAAGGAAAATAATATTAATTTAAAAGATTGTACCTAAAGTAGAGTTCTAAGTTACTGCAATTTTTGCCACAATTATGGTGTAGACATGTAGTAAATTGTGAGTTGTTATCTATAATTTTTGTAAAGATCCATCACTTACAATCTGCCATGTCAAATTTATAACAAAAGTTACATCCGCCAATTTGCACAATAAATTTAGCTAATAAACTAAGAAAAAAGCTTAGTCAATCCCCAACAAACTTATAACTATCATAATCACAAGGTAATTTCCCTCATTGAGAAGCAGAAACGGTCAAAACTCAAAACACAAAACTCTCCAACTATAATATAAAGCAGCACCTTCCTAGGTCAATCCTCTCAAATTCTTACTAGTGAGAATCCCTATGATATTGTCTGCAATTTAATATTATTAAAGTGGGTTCCAAACAATTCCGATGGCTGCAAAAAGCAAGATCTTGGTCATTGGAGGAACTGGGTACATTGGAAAATTCATAGTTGAAGCCAGTGCTAAGGCTGGCCATCCTACTTTTGTTCTTGTCCGAGAATGCTCCCTTTCTAACCATGCTAAATCCAAAATCATCCACCATTTAATCACCTTAGGAGCCTTCTTTGTCTTTGTACGTAAGCTTCAACATCTTTCATACATTTTCACTGTTATTACTTACGTTTATAGTAATATAAGACCATGTTTTTGTGGTGGAGGTGATGATTACTTATTATCTCTAGGACCCCGTATGATTTCAATCCAAAAATAGTATTAATGTTGGTTTTAGTTGGCTCAACTGTCAAATCTTTTGTCATAGAATAATGAATGAATTGGGTTCTAAATCCAATCCTGCCCTTATAAAAATAAATGCCCTCTTTACTAATCATGACATGGTAGGTTTTTTTTTTTTTTTTTTTGATGATTTTATAATTACAATGGAGGAGATGAATTTTGAACTCTGAATTTCTTTATTGGAAACATAGTCAGTTTAAATAATAATAAGTGAGTGAGACTCGTGCTACAAGTCGTTTGGTTAATGTTGCTATGGTTTTACATGTTTAATATGCAGGGAGATTTGTATGATCATGGGAGTTTGGTGGGGGCCATAAAGGAGGTGGATGTGGTGATTTCTGCGATTGGTCACCATAATTTGGCCGATCAAGATAAGATCATTACAGCTATTAAAGAAGCTGGTAATGTTAAGGTAATATGAGTAATAACCCTTCCTTGATTTTAGATAATAATTTCTTTTCTAATTGTTATTTTAATTGTTAGGTTCTAAGACTTTAGGAACTAATGTATTTGAACTTCAATGTGTATTGTGTTGGCAAACCATGATCAAAACATAGTGTCTAGGTTTAGACCTGCTCAAAGTGTGGTTTAATGTAAAATTGGAATTGAGTAATGTAGGAATTACTATTCAAATGCTCCAACAATCCCCCACTCATTTTAATATTAAAAATTTTTAATTAAAAAGAGATTACTAGACAAAGACGGGTCACTATGCATCATGAAAGTGTGCTCTACATTGAACCTTCACTTAATAAAATAGTGATCTCAACTCCAGAGTCATAGTGGTCTCCGACTTGAACTAGGACTGCTTTAGGTAAATTTAGTGTCACTGCTTATACATAACAACCTAGGTGTTGCCATGAGCTTTTATAGCTAGCACTTTACGGCCATGTGCTAATCCCAGTTTCATGAGTGTATTTGAGATTAAGTCCAAATCTCATAGGAAGCGGCCTTACCCCCACACTCAAATTGGTGAAATTTTGTCAAGGGTGCTCCGGTAATTCTGACACCCCACTCATATGAGCTACGAAATTTCATTAAGAGTTTTTTAACTTAACCTTCCCACATTATAGGATAAATGCACTTACATCATAGGGATAAACAAAAAAAATTATTTACAAAATAAATGATTAAAAAAAATAAATTGTGCATTTCTTACGACCATCATATGATTCGTTTTTCTCATTGAACCCAATTCTCAAGATCTCTGGTCTTTGGGTCGGGTATCCTCATACATGGCTCATGATTTTATGGACTTTAGTCCCATCCCTCTCGATGTATTCCAAACTCTATCTTTTGCCAAGGCCTTGGTAAATGGATCTGCAAGATTATCATTAGATTTAATATAATCCACAGTTATGATGCCACTACTCAAATAAGATCGCACGGTACTGTGTTTTCTTCTTATAGGTCTGGATTTACCGTTGTAGTAACAGTTTTTAACTCTGCCAATTGCAGCAGTGCTATTACAATGAATTAATATAGGTGGAATTGGCTTTTCCCAAAGTGGAATTTCATATAATAAATCTCTAAGCCAATTTGCCTCTTCACTAGCTGAAGTTAATGCTATTAATTTAGCTTCCAGTGTTGAATTAGCGATTATTGTTTGCTTTTTAGATTTCCAACAAATAGCACCACTACCTAAGATAAAAATATAACCAGTGGTAGAGAGAGAATCACCTAACAAAGTATTCCAATCAGCATCACTAAAACTTTCAATCACAGTAGGGTACTTTTTATAAAATAAGCCATAACTTTTGGTACCAATTAAATATCTTATGACTAACTTAATAGCTAGCCAATTATCTTTACTAGGCTTGCTAGTAAATCTGCTAAGCACTCCTACTGCATATGCAATGTCAGGTCTAGTACAATCAGTAGCATAACGCAAACTACCAATGATACTAGTATAATCCTTTTGATTAAAAATCTCATCATCATTATTCATAGGAAATAAATAAACACTAGAATCAAAAGGAGTAGCTACACTTTTGTAATCATGAAAATTATATTTTCTCAATATTTTCTCAACATAATGTGATTGATCAAGATATATTCCATCACATGTGTTAGGTTATTTAGACCCCTTAAAAACAAACAATTGGATTAACCTAGTTAATTAGCCAAGTGATTTACTTAGTCCAGTTTCATGCAAATCTAAGTTAACACAATTAAATAATCATATCAAGATATAAAGTAACGGAAAATAAATAACACAAGATATGATGACCCAAGAAACCACACGGTAAAAACCTGGGGAGGATTTGACCTAGCTATCCTCAAGGTAAACTTGAATCCACTATGAAAGAATTGAAGTTCATACAAAAGGACTTACAAGCTCCACGCTTGACTTCCTAATGCTACCCACCAGTAGAACTTACTAACACGTGCAAGCTCTGAATCCACGGACTCCTTCTTTCTTGAATTCTCCAATCAGCTACAAGCTCCCCGCTTGTTTTTCTTTAAGCTCCAATCGTTGCAACCTTGTTGATCATCAAGATGTAGATGATATCTCTACCTTGAAAACCCTAAGTTTATGTGAAGGAAAACTCCTCAAGGATCTCACAAGAGATTCACACAAACCGCAAATATGAGCAACAAAGACTTAGAGAGGTTTGGGTACAAAACCCTAAAAAATAAAATGAGGCACAAGAGGCACTCTAATCTCTCTCTCAAAAGTCTCAAAAACGTTCTAGGGTTTCCCTTATATATATGAGAGTTTTACTTGAACCCCAAGACGTTTAAATAGAGTTTGGGTTGAGTTGGAATTCTGCAGAAAAACGTTTTGGCCGACTTTCGATCGATCGAGTCTAATTTTCGATCGATCGAGCCAGGCCGAAAGTAACTAATACTTCTGCAGCCACTCGATTCCAACTTTACATAAAAACACAACTTTGAGCAAGCCTAAACAAGACTAAACACATTGTTTTGATCATGGTTTGCCAACATTACAAATTAAAGTTCTAAATACATAAAATCCTAAGTCTTTAGAACCTAACAAACTCCCCCTTTGGCAATCCGTGACAAAACACAAACTAAAAGCTTAAAGTTTACAAATAAAAGCCCTTTACAAAAACAATGCTCATAACAACAAATTCAATCCTAACTACTATCCATCAGTTACAAGTGTAGACAGCAGCAAAATCGAATCAACCTGTATATTCCTAAAACACTCAACAAACGCATAAACGCATGTGTGACAGAAAAGCAGTAAATCAACAAATAAATTCTTGACTTCACAAAACACAAAACAAAGACATATATCATGAATAACTCATAAATATAAATCAATGAGCAATGAACAAGAAACAGAAATAAAAACAGAAGTAAACTAACTCTCCCCCTAAGTTAGAATCAACAAAAAGTTTTTATTTATATTCTCCCCTTTCCAAAAAAATAATATCAACTCCCCCTAAACAAGACAAACATGATTCCCATAAATCAACTATTTCTCCCCCTTTTTGTCACGTATTGACAAAGACAACTCATACAAAGAGTAAACAGTCAACACATGCAACAAAGGATAAGAGAAAACAGAGAATCAAGGGGACAAAATTCAGCTCTATAGAAAATAGAGACAACTCCCCCTATGAAGAGCAACAATTCCCCCTAAGAACCACAAAGGTTAAAAAAATTCCCTCCTATAAAAATAGGAAAAACAAAATATGTTTTGGGAAAACAGATTTGGAGAAAATAAAGTGGTGGGGAACAGCAGCACCAGTAGGATCAGGAACATCCTCACCAGCAGGACATGTAGAAGAGGAAGAAGGAGGGGGTGCGGATACACATGAAAAAAATATTCTCTCTTTCAATAAATGCAAACATGGCACTATGTGACCGGGAGAATGGGCAGAGTAACAGTGGGTGGGGGAAGAAAATAGTAAGTTAGACAGCGTGAGCAAGAATTAAGAAAAATAGCATCTCGAGTTTCTAAAACTCGAGATCCATCTTAAAAATCGAGTCTCAAAGACTCGTTTTGCAAGAACTTTATAGCTGAAAATGCCACACAAATCTCAAGTTTTAGAAACTCGAGTTCTATGCAAAAAAAAATTGTGTGTGATCGCCCCTATAGTGGCGTTTTTAGGTCCTATAGTGACGTTTTAAAGCCATATAGCGGCGTTTTTCTGCAAAAAATTTTTTATAAGCGTCCATACCAGGTTCAGAAGGCCCTATAGTGGCGTTTTTAAGCTCTACAGTGACGTTTTAAAGCTCTATAGCGGCGTTTCCTGCAAAATTTTTCCATAAGTGTCATACATGAGTCCTATAGTGGCGTTTTTAGGCCCTATAGCGGCGTTTTTCGGAACTCGAGTGTTTAAAACTCGATTTTCACATGGATTTTTTTCAAATCGGAATCATCCGCTTACAAATCGAGACTTAAAAACTCGAGTTTTATTTTGGAACTCGAGTTTTAGACACTCGAGATGCTAATTTTCCAAATTCTTCTCAAAAATGACAACTAACTAAATTTTTTTATATTTATTGTTAAATGGAAAAAAAATTCCTATGTGACCCATAAACAGTTGCATGAGTAGAGAAAATATTTACACATTGATTATCTATCATATCTCTTAAGAAAAATATTTTCTACAGTTCACACATAAAAAAGGCATATACTAGAAAGTACATAGCTCAAAAATTAATCAATCAATTTTTTGATCAAGTTGAGTACCCAATGTAGCAAAGTGTATGCATGTTAGGTGTGAAAACAATGAGAGATATGACAGCAAAACTGCAAGATGGATACAGAAATCAATGCAATGCATGTGAATCCTAAATACAAATAATGCATAAAAAATATGTCATGATGCATGCTCTAATGTAGTAAACCAAAGTTCAATTTAAGGTCAAATTAACAAAATTGGCTTGAGCACGGAGTTTCTAACAAAAACCCCAAAAATTTGAAAACTACTTGTTGAATTTTTAAACAAAAATGATGAATTGC
This sequence comes from Quercus gilva, assembly GCA_023621385.1. Taxonomy (NCBI): domain Eukaryota; kingdom Viridiplantae; phylum Streptophyta; class Magnoliopsida; order Fagales; family Fagaceae; genus Quercus; species Quercus gilva. Next base: position 49,470,786 of record CM042483.1, read on the forward strand.
GCATCACATAACACAACACATATATTATAATGCTTAATTACATCAAAAACAACAAGCCAATTTCATCAATTTCAACCTAATTGAACAAAATCCCCAATTTGGGTACATTCAAGCTCTAGAATTTCCAATTTCTCAAACTTGAAACACATTTTGCATTAAAATCAAGGAACTTTTAATCTTGGATGGCCACAACAAAATCACACACAATATAATATACCAAGTTTAGCAAAGAGTAACTTGTGTAGTGTGTGTAACTAGCAAAATCTTGAGATACATGTGAGGTGATATGTGAATAGCAATCAAATACAAATTCTACAAAATTCATCACATAGACTTTAAAAGAGACTATCACCTAAAGAGTTACATCATATAACTCCCACATCTCCTAGAAAACAAGCTTACAATCATGTAAGTTTCTTGAATTTTGCCTCATAATATACACACCAATTTTAATTATGTGATTTGGCATTAAGCCTAATAGTACACACCAATTTTAAACATTAAACAATTAAACCGAGGCTACATCTTATGTTCTTTTTGTGCATGTGCTACACTTTCTTGAGCACAAAATCATATGATATGCACTAAGGTGTTCATGATTGGCTAGTAAACAGTGGTGAGATGGTTATTTATGCCTTTCTCAAAAGGATCAAGTCCGACAGTCAAATAACATGTGACTTCAAGATTAAGACAAAGTGATAAACACCATAAACATCTTCCCACACAACATGCACTACAAAGCTCAAACTAGTAAAGTGCAATAAAGTAAACTCATCCAAACTAAACAAAGTACATAAACATGTTATGTAAAAATAATATGGCCAATCCTTGATTATAAATCCAAGATCTATAATACAAAACACAAAAATCTTTTTGGATTTAACAAAATTTATAACCACTTGTTGAGATTTTGAAAAAAATTTATGACCAAAAACAAAAAAACACACATTTGCTAAATGAACAATGCAAATGCAATGCATGACAGTGCTTAACTAAGCTATAGAGGGTACACAAACAAGAAATATCAATTTCTTAATTAACCCATGAGTACATATACAAACTAGTACATAAAGTCAAAAATAGCTTAGCACAAACTATTCAAGTTTCACCACAATGTCAAGCATGTTCTAAATCAAGAGAGAGATATCATAATTCATGTAATCCTCAAGAAAAATAAAACAAGACACAAAATAAAATATTTTTGTCTTTTTGAAAAATTTTCAATGTTTTTGGATTTTTAAAAAAAATAAAAAACAACCTAAAAAACAAAACAACCAAAAACAGAAATAAGACATGTCCACAAACAATTGAGAGAATTAAATCAGGGACAAATCAACAACCCTCACCTTGGAGAATCTTTTCTCACCCATATAGCACGAGCCTTCGGCTTTGTAGGTGAAAATCCATGAGAAGCAGTGTGTATTTAAGGGATTACACCAATCTTCTGAGAAAGACTAAAATCCTGCAAATTCCTTTCACAAGCCAACAAGCTTAAATTTTTCAAAATAATATGAAACAATTTATTTGGACTTATGGTAGGAGAAATATCATCACATATCTTAGATTGAAATACAGAATGCTTAAATTTCAATTTATGACAATTAGGATGAATGTGACCGGAGACACCACAAAAGTGGCAAATAGGAACAAATTTAGGAACATCAGTATTTCTAACAGCAAATCTAGTCTCAGATTTTGGTTTTTGCCTCAACAAAGAACAATTTGGTCTAATATGACCAACAGCACCACAAAGGTGACAGGTAGGCACAAAAACAGATTTCTTATGCACACTATCAATAGGTTTAGACGTAGGTTTAGAAACTTCAGCGTCTACACCAGAACTTTTACCTTTGTCTAACCTAGCAAAATAAGCCTTTTCTTTATTATTCCTCTTGAAAGGAGGGATATAAACTTTTTCAGTTTTAGGCTTAAGAGAAATATAAACACTTCTGTTATCATCAGCAGACTTGGTACTAGTCAAATTTTCAATTTTAGTTTTAGATTCAACTAACTCTTGTTCCAAGCTTTTCATCTTCTCATCTTGAGAGGAAATTTGATTCTCAAAAATTCATTCTTTTTATTAGACTCATCTAATCTCACAATCAAATCCTCTTTTTCAAGATTAACCAATTTTAAATCTTCCTTGAATTTCTTAGCAATTTTCAAAGATTTAGATAATTCCTTACGAAGAGTTTCAAAAGCATCAAAAAAATCAACAGAAACAATAATGTCCTTTTTATTCAAAACATCACAAACATGAGCAGAAAGACACTTCAAATTATCCATGACAACAGGGTCAAGGATCAGCTCTTAGATCAAAAGATCTAAAACAAAAGAGCTATCCGCTCTGATACCATTTGTTAAGTTATTTAGACCCTTTAAAAACAAACAATTGGATTAAGCTAGTTAATTAGCCAAGTGATTTACTTAGTCCAATTTCATGCAAATCTAAGTTAACACAATTAAATAATCATATCAAGATATAAAGCAGCGGAAAATAAATAACACAAGATATGATGACCCAGGAAACCACACGGTAAAAATCTGGGAGGATTTGACCTAGCTATCCTTAAGGTAAATTTGAATCCACTATGAAAGAATCGAAGTTCATACAAAAGGACTTACAAGCTCCTCGCTTGACTTCCTAATGCTACCCACCAGTAGAACTTACTGACATGACCACGTGCAAGCTCCGAATCCACGGACTCCTTCTTTCTTGAATTCTCCAATCAGCTACAAGCTCCCCGCTTGTTTTTCTTTAAGCTCCAATCGTTGCAACCTTGTTGATCATTAAGATGTAGATAATATCTCTACCTTGAAAACACTAAGTTTATGTGAAGGAAAACTCCTTAAGGGTCTCACAAGAGATTCACACAAACCGCAAATACGAACAACAAAGACTTAGAAAGGTTTGGGTACAAAACCCTAAAAAATAAAAGGAGGCACAGGAGGCACTCTAATCTCTCTCTCAAAAGTCTTAAAACCGTTCTAGGGTTTCCCTTATATATATGAGAGTTTTACTTGAACCCCAAGACGTTTAAATAGAGTTTAGGCTGAGTTGGAATTCTGCAGAAAAATGTTCTGGCCGACTTTCGATCGATCGAGTCTAATTTTCGATCGATCGAGCCAGGCCGAAAGTAACTAATACTTCTGCAGCCACTCGATTCCAACTTTACATAAAAACACAACTTTGAGCAAGCCTAAACAAGATTAAACACATTGTTTTGATCATGGTTTGCCAACATTACAAATTAGAGTTCTAAATACATAAAATCCTAAGTCTTTAGAACCTAACAACATGCTTTTGTAATTTTCATGCCCAAAATAAAATTAGCCTCACCAAGATCTTTCATATCAAAATGGCTTTTAAGCATATTTTTTGTCTCATTTATAACATGCATATTTGAGCCAAAAATTAGCATATCATCCACATAAAGGCTAATAATAACATGTAAATTATTCCATGATTTAGAATAAATACATTTATCACATTCATTTGATTTATAACCATTCTCAATCATGCAGGAATCAAACTTCTCATGCCATTGCTTAGGTGTTTGTTTTAAGCCATATAGGGATTTAGTTAGCTTACATACCTTGCTTTCTTGTCCAGGCTCTACAAAGCCTTCGGATTGATCCATATAAATCTCCCCCTCTAGGTCCCCATTTAAAAAAGCGGTTTTTACATCCATTTGATGAATTTTCAAATAAAAAATTGCAGCAATAGCAATTAACAATCTAATAGATGTAATTCTTGTTACCGGAGAAAAAGTATCAAAGAAATCAAGATCAGGTTTTTGTTTAAAGCCTTTTGCAAGAAGTCTAGTTTTAAACTTATCTATTGATCCATCCGGTTTCAACTTTTTTCTAAGGACACATTTACAACCTATGGTCTTACAACCCGATGGAAGATCTACTAATTTCCAAGTTCTATTAGAAATTAGAGATTCCATGTCATCATTTACAGCCTCTCTCCAAAATATAGCATTAGGCAATGTTAAAGCCTCTTTTAAATTTTAGGGATTTTCCTTAGTGTTAAAAACATAATAATCAGGACCAAAATCCTTTTCAACTCTAGCTCTTTTACTCCTTCTAGGTTCCATTTCAAAATTTTCATGATTTTGTAAATGTGAAGTAGATGAACTAGGTTGTGACAAAATATTTTCTTCACCCCCACTATTTTTCAATTTAAAAGGAAATTTTTCTTCATGAAAAATTGCATCACCAGATTCAAAAATTATTTTGTTTTCAAGATCAAAAAATCTATAAGCTACACTATTAATTGCATAACCAAGAAAAGCACAGGTAGTAGCTCTAATACCCAATTTAGGCATTTTAGGGTCAATAAGCCTTACATAAGCAAGACAACCCCATACTCTCAAATATCCCAAATTTGGCTTATGTCCTTTCCACATCTCAAAAGGTGTGGCGTGTGACTTTTTATGTCGCACCCTATTCAAAACATGACATGCAGTTAAAATAGTTTCACCCCAAAAATATAAAGGTGCACCAGATTCAATTAACATGGCATTTGTTAACTCAATTAAAGTTTTATTTTTTCTTTCAGCCACACCATTAGAAGTAGGTGAATATGGTGCAGTAGTTTCATGGATAATTCCCAAAGACTGAACAAATGAGTTGAATGCACTTGATTCATACTCACGGCCTCTATCACTTCTTATTCTTTTTATTTATCAACCGAATTGATTTTCAACTTCTTTTAAAAAATCTTGAAATTTTTCAAAAGCATCACTTTTATTTTTCAACAAATAAATAGTTGTATATTTTGAGAAATCATCAATAAAAGTGATGATATATCTATTTCCTCCACAAGTTAAAATTCCCTCTGTAAGGTTGAATTTAATCAACCATCTTGTTGGCTTTATTCCGTGACCATTTTGCTTGTAATTTAGCACTTAGTAACCCTGTATTTAGGTGGGAAAATTGTAAGGGTAGTATGTGAGAAGATGTGAAGAAATGCTCAAATATGTGCAAAGAACCAGAGCTTCGCGACTAGGACTCGCGGGTGGATCGCGATTGGCAAGCCACCAAATGATGGCAAGTGAGATGCACACAGGGAAGTTGAAGGGTCGCGCCAGCTATCGCACTACAGGACAAAAGTCCCAGGCTGGCCAGGCCGTTACATCGCGACTTGAACTTGTGACTTGGACAAGCCGCCAGACCAAGCCGCCAATTTACCCTGTTTGGCAAAAATTGTCTCTTCGTATTCTTTTCTCACCACACTATATATAGACCCTTAAACCCACTATATTGAGAGAGCTTCTAGACAGAATTTTGCGAGAGAAACCGTAGAGAAAAGCAAGATTGCCTCATCCCCAATCTTCACCTTAGAGACTCTACAAATTCCTCTTCTCTCTTCCTCTCCATTGTTATACCTTTGAGAGGCATTTTACCAAATCCTTATCTCACCACACCCACGTTTGTGAGAAGGTTCATTTGGTGCTGTTGGGAAGCAGTTAGGAAGGAATCGATCTACATTGGTTGATGCTATGGTCTAGTAGCGGAATCCGGGAAGCTAAAGAAGAAATAGGTTCGGTGTAACCTCGTTGGAGCAAGAAGCTTGGAGAGCTTAGGTACTTGGGTAGATTAGGCTTGGAGGGTTTTTTGCTATTCATGTATCCCAACTATATTCTTTAGTAGATTATTTGACCACTTGGAGGGCGGCGGAGAGGTTTTACGCCGAGGGCTTCGGTTTCCTCTTCGATAACACATTGTGTGTTGTCCGTGTGTTTGCATCTTCCTTCCTTTATCTTTGCCTTATATTTACTGTTGTGGATGTGTTTATATTTGGCTTAGACTATTTATCAATTCTAATATAAGCTTGTTATCATATTCCGCACATTGATTGTTTGATATAAAGCTTGAATTGGTAATTTTGTAATTGGGGTCTAAACGTTCAAGGGTGTTTAATACCCAATTTGAACTTTCACCCTCAAATTCACATAAATCGAAGTGAATTAACTCAAGCAATTTGGTATTTCTTACAACACTTTTATGAGGCCTTTTTGTAATCTTAGCTTGACTACAAGTTTCACATTTTTCAAAATCTTTTGACAGTCTTGGAATTAATCCTAAACTACTCATGATTCCCACATATCTACTATTTATATGACACAAACGAGCATGCCAAAAATTTTTAGAAGAAAGCAGGCCAAAATGGCCAAATACCACTTATTTTTGAAATATTTAGGAAAAAAAAAACACTGTTTCGGAAATAAATAGGAAACTACCACTTTTTCAAGAACTCGAGTTCCTCTAAATTTTGCCACCGTGGCACTGCTGAGCCGGAATTTGCGCAATTAAAAAAAATTATGTGGTGCTCGAGCTTGGTAAACTTGAGTTCCATTCAACACAATACTCGAGTATACTAGGCTTGAGTACGTTTTATAAATAAAATGGAGATAAAAAAAAATTTACACAGTACTCGAGTTTACCTAACTCGAGTACTGTGTAAATTTTTTTTTTGTTTTTTTGTTTTTGTTGGGATAATCGACAAATAAACATAAAGATAAAAGTAAGTGGCTTTTTTTTTAATGTTTTTATTTATTTAAACAGAAGCATTGTAAAATACAGAGATTTTAATTTCAAAATATGAATTTAATTTCTACATTAATTAAAATTGTTCATTGTTTTCTTATAAAAATTATTCACTATTTTCTGTATAAACTATTTATACGATTTTGCATAAAATTATTTTCTGTTTAGCATTATTTAAGAAATTGTTCACTCTCTTTTCTGCATAAATTATTTTATGTTTACTGTTTAAAAAATTGTTCACTGTTTTCTCATAAAACACCTAGTGAAATCGTGTTTTCTAAATTTATACGTCAAATCTGAATTCTTTTTCATGTTTGAATTTCACAATAATCGAATATATTTTTTTGCATTGATAAAATCTATTTCTACATTAATAAAATTTGCTCTTTGCGCATCATATTTACTATATATTCAAATCTACTTACTACATTCATAAAATTTGTTTTTTGCATTAATTAAAACTGTTCACTTTTTTCTCATAGAAATTGTTCACTGTTTTCTACATAAACTATTTCTAGCATTCTACATAAAATTATTTTTTGTTCAGCATTATTTAAAAAATTGTTCACTCTCTTTTATGCGTATATTATTTTCTGTTCACTATTTAAAAATTTGTTCGCTGTTTTCTCATAAAACACCTAGTGAAATCGTGTTTTCTAAATTTAAAAGCCAAATCTGAATGCTTTTTCATGTTTAAATTTCACAATAATCAAATTTGTTTTTTTGCATTGATAAAATCTATTTCTAGGTTGATAAAATTTGCTCTCTACACATCATGTTTACTATATATTCAAAGCTGCTTACCGCATTCATAAAATCTGTTTTTTGCATTAATTAAAACTGTTCACAGTTTTCTCATAAAAATTGTTCACTGTTTTCTACATAAACTGTTTTTAGCATTGGCGCAGTTATTGCACTTAAATGGTTTTTGTGTTTTTTTAAATATGTAACTGTAAGGTTGAATTTATTCAACTATCTTGTTGGCTTTATTCCGTGCCAATTTGCTTGTAATTTAGCACTTAGTAACCTTGTATTTAGGTGGGAAACTTGTAAGGGTAATGAGTGAGATAGTGTGAAGAAATGCTCAAGTTTGTGCAAGAAACAGAATCTCGCGACTGGATCTCGTGGGTGACTCGCGGCTTGCAAGTCACCGGAAGCTGCACACGTGCCAAGCGTGTCAGAAGTTGAAGAGTCGCGCCAGCTGTTGCACTACAGGACAAAAGTCCCAGGCTGGCCAGGCCGTTAGCTCGCGGCTTGAACTGGCGACTTAAGCTAGTCGCGAGGTCAAGTTGCCAAAATGCCCTGTTTTGGAAAATCTGACGTTTCACATTCCATTCTCATTCCAGTATAAATACCCCTCATTCCCATGTTATGAAGAGAGCTTCCAGAGAGAATTTTATGAGAGAAACCCTAGAGAAAAACAAGATTGCCTTATCCCTAATCTTCACCTTAGAGACTCTACAAATTCCTCTTCTCTCTTCCTCTCCATTGTTATACCTTTGAGAGGCCTTTTTACCAAATCCTTATCTCACCACACCCACATCTGTGATAAGGTTTATTTGGTGCTGTTGGGAAGCAGTTAGAAAGGAACCAATCTACATTGGTTGATGCTATGGTCTAGTAGCGAAATCTGGGAAGCTAAAGAAGAAATAGGTTCGGCGTAACCTCGTTGGAGCAAGAAGCTTGGAGGGCTTAGGTACTTGGGTAGATTAGGCTTGGAGGGTCTTCTACTGTTTATGTATCCCAACTACATTCTTTAGTGGATTATTTGACCGCTTGTAGGGCGGCGGAGAGGTTTTATACCGAGGGCTTCGGTTTCCTCTTCGATAACACATCGCGTGTTGTCCGTGTGTTTGCATCTTTTCTTCCTTTATCTTTACCTTATATTTACTGCTGTGAATGTGTTTATATTTGGCTTAGATTGTTTATCAATTCTGTGTTTGGCTTATTTTCATGTTCCGCACGTTAATCGTTTGATATTAAGCTTGGGTTGATAATTTTGTAATTGGGGTCTAAACATTCAAGGGTGTTTCATACCCAAATTGAACTTTCAGTAACCATATGAATAATGGACAAACTCCACAAAAGAAAAATGAATGATTCGTATAAATCACCTAATGGTAAATGCCTCAAAAAAATTCGAATTTGTAAAAAAGTTCGAATTAGTTGAATGTAGAACTGTTCATTAAGTAAAACTGTTTTCTACATTAAGTAAAACTGTTCACTGTTTTCTCATGAAAATTGTTCACTATTTTTTGCATAAACTATTTCTAGTATTCTGCATAAAATTATTTTCTATTCAGCATTATTTAAAAAATTGTTCACTCTCTTTTTTGTGTAAATTATTCTCTATTCACTATTTAAAAAATTGTGTATTGTTTTCTCATAAAACACCTAGTGAAATTGTGTTTTCTAAATTTAAAAGCCAAATCTGAATAATTTTTCATGTTTAAATTTCACAATAATCGAATTTTTTTTTCTGCATTGATAAAATCTGTTTCTACGTTAACAAAATCTTCTCTTTACACATCATGTTTACTGTATATTCGAAGCTGCTTACCGCATTCATAAAATCCATTTTTTGCATTAACTAAAACTGTTCACTGTTTTCTTATAAAAAATGTTCACTGTTTTCTGCATAAACTATTTTTAGCATTGGCGCAGTTATTGCACTTAAATGGTTTTTGTGTTTTTTTTAAATATGTAACCATATGAATAATGGACAAACTCCATGAAAGAAAAATGAATGATTCGTATAAATCACCTAATGGTAAATGCCTCGAAAAATTTGAATTTGTAAAAAGGTTACAATTAGTTGAATGTAGAAATTCGAGAAAAATCGATGGAAAATCAATGAACGTACCAAATCGTGAAGGTGTACATAAGATGTACAGATAGTCTAGACTTGTTGAGAAATTTAATTTCGTTGAAAGTACAAAATAATGAAAATTCAATGGAAAAGTATGTACGTTAGATGTATAGATCGTATGAATTTGTTTAAAAATTTGAATTCGTTGAATGTACAAAATTGTGAAAACTCAAGGAAAAATTGTGTACATTAGATGTACAGATAGTACGAATTTGTTGAAAAATTCGAATTCGTTGAGTGTGTAAAATCGTGAAAATTCAAATGAAAATTGAAGAACATACCAAATTGAGTAAACTTAATGGAAAATTAATTACATTAGATGTACAGATCATCCAAATTTGTTTCCAAATTTGAAGTCGTCAAATGTACAAAATTGTGAAAATTCAATTTAAAACTCTGTACTATTGTACTAATCATCCTGATTTTATGAAAATTTCAAAATTGTTGAACATACAAAATCGTGAAATCTTAATGGAAAATCAAAATTGTTGAACGTACTAAATCGTGAAAATTCAATGGAAAGTTGTGTACATTAGATGTACAAATATTTTGGACTTGTTGAGAAATTTGATTTCGTTGAAAGTACAAAATCGTGAAAATTCAAGAGAAAATTGTGTACATTAGATGTACAGATCGTTCGAATTTGTAAAAAACAAAATTTAGATGTACAGATCGTTCGAATTTGTTGATTGTATAAAATCTTGAAAGTACAAAATAAATTTGTGTAAATTAGATGTACAGATAGTCTGAATTAGTTGAAAAGTTTGAATTCGTTAAAATTGTGTAAAATTGCTTGTTGAGTTTACACATCCTTGTCCTTCTCAAAATTCATTCTAAATTGAAAAACCTAAGTAATTCCAACCAAAACAAAAAATATATGTATGAATTTCAAAAAATATTTGCTGCAAACAAAAATTATCTACAAATCAATAGCTATAGCCTAACTGAAAACAGAAAATTAAAACCTATAAATTACAATTTGATACAAACCAAGACAAAAATATTGTATTACTCATTGAAATGTCTTAAAAAGACACAAATAGATTATCTGCTATATGAAAAAAATCATTAATGTAAGCATATATCGTATACATTTAAAAAAAAATTGAAAATCTTCAAGACAAAGTAAGCCTTGAGAGTTGAGTCATATTTATTTCATTTTTTTTTTTTTGGGTCAATGATAGATTGCTAACCTTGCTATAAAAGATAGATAAAATTTATAAAAAAAAAAAAAAAAAAAAAATTAAGTCATATGGAATTACCCCTCCATGTGCAAGAGTAATGGCCGTGATAATTGCAGATGACTACATATATGAGACAAATAACTTTTCATTAAGCAAAATCCATCAAGGTTTGTAGACATTCAAGAAATTTCATTCAACATGAAGCTAGAACCATCCAAAATTACAGTGAAAGAAGTCCACAACTCAGAGATAAACAGCTGTACAAAAACCCCAGTTACTTTGTCTTGATAAAAATCTTTCATTAAGATCAAGCCATATAACACCAGGGACTAGCTGAACAAAAAATATACCAAAAAAAAGAGGGTTCCTTGTTCATGAAAATTTTTCCTTAAGGCTTCCAATTCAAACAAATATTTGGCACTAAAGAACAATACCTTTAATTCCAGCCAAATTACTTTTGACTACCTAATTGAAATATGTGAATAACATACACAAAAGAGAAAATAAATGAAACACATTTACCTTGCTTTCTAATGTTTACAATCAGAGAATAAAATTGTTGGAAGCAAACCACAGTACATGTAAATAGGGAAAATATAAAGAACATAAGAAAAACTATATTTAACATAGAATTGCGCTTTTCCATCATAATGCAAATCACCTTATTAAATTGTTTATCAAATCCATTATTTCACTATGTTCAAAGTATAGAAAAATATAGTTTCTAAAACATAAAATAGCTCAAATTGCGACAAACACATAAATTGCCTAGTGTATTTTAGTAGGAAGAGATGGACTTGCTCAACTAATTTGAAAAAAACAAAACAATATTTTTCAATGGTTCAGTTCTTATGACATTTTGCTGCAGCCTAACAATCAAATTATGGGTCTGCTCTGAATTGAAAGTACTTGCAAACTGCTTAGCAACTTGCCTGAGGAGCTCTAGATCACCAAAGATGACTTGCTAAACTCTGTTTCAAAAATAACATAAAAAATGCCAACATTAAGATCAAATCAGGACACAACTAATAACAGCCCTAATTTTTTTTAGAAGGACCTACAATTATTTGCACAAAGCTACCCTTTATAACAATTCCTAAACCAACAACATTAGTATTTTGCAGAAAATGAACAGCCCAGTATACTTTAAATCATATAGCAAGTAGTGGATTCCATTTACTCATACCCAGCACTGGTAATAAATTAGTTTTGCAATCTAGTTGTGATAGCTATTGCTATAGTAGAATGTTATAAGTTATGGGAAAATAGGGACCTTTTTTTCTAGTAATAATATCTCTCTATCCCCCCCCCCCCCCCAAAAAAAAAAAACTACAAATACTACCCTTTAAACAAAATAATGCATATCAAATAAAATCAATCTAAGCCATCATACACAGTTAATAGAAGCATTCAACTTTTATATTTGATAATTAAAATCATAATTTTGTTATCACATAACCAAAAAAAAAAAAAATTGATTATAGATTATACCTTAGCACTTTGCCAAACACTTTAAGGATATGGGGTTGCCTCTATTCTCTTCTCATGCAATGAAGAACTATTACAGCCTACTGGTTTCTGTTATTCATTTCAAGCATTCCACCATAAAAAATATATCTTGTAAAAAAAAAAAAAAAACTAAAGACATTCAGGGGTCTGACACTGGCTGGAGGTTGGACAATAATTTGGCTGTGCAAAGGCTTGAATCGACCATGAAGCGAATTAGTGAAAGGCCAGAGGGAGTTCTGCGTTTAATGAGACTGAGGAGAATGAAGAGGATTTGTCAAACAATAGTCAGTGAGATTGAGTAATAAGCCCTAAACGTGCTTATGTTATGTATTGTGCGACAATTCTACAATCCTATGAAAGAATAAAGGAAATTACAATGAGGTGTAAAAATCACATGCCCAAACTGTTTACTGCATTCATAAAATCTATTTTTTGCATTAATTTAAACTGTTTTCTACATGTGGTTCGTATGACTATAGTTGGCGTCTGCGTAAATTATTTTCTGTTCACTATTTAAAAAATTGTTCGCTGTTTTCTCATAAAACACCTAGTGAAATCGTGTTTTCTAAATTTAAAAGCCAAATCTGAATGCTTTTTCATGTTTAAATTTCACAATAATCGAATTGGTTTTTTTGCATTAATAAAATTTGCCCTCTGTACATCATGTTTACTGTATATTCAAATTTTCTTACTGCATTCATAAAATCTATTTTCTGCATTAATTAAAACTGTTCACTATTTTCTCATAAAAAATTTTCACTGTTTTCTGCATAAACTATTTTTAGCATTCTACATAAACATATTTTCTCTTCAGCATTATTTGAAAAATTGTTCACTGTTTTTCTGCATAAATTATTCACTGTTCATTAGGTGTTTTATGATCCAGATGCTCTAATACCAACGAATACCTAGGAGAAAGCACAACAGTAATATGGAAGCATAAACAATGATAAAATAGATAATAAAGAAGTAAATAGCAAAATAAATATATTCAAAATAAGGTTAAAATGGACTATGGAATATGAAAATAGAAACTAGTAAAATCTTACTTGAATAAAAACTTCAGTCTTTGATAAACTTGAAAACAAACTGATGTCTTTGATACAAGCTTGAAAATAAAACTGTCTGAAGAGAAAGGTTACAAGATTACAAGAGGGGAGAGAGTACAAAAGTCTTTCTGAGGGAGAGGGAAGGCTATTACAAAAGGCTTTGTAAAACTTGGAACTTAAAAGCTTAGAATCTTAGAAACTTAGAAACTTGTCTTCTGTCTTCGTAGTCCGTCTCTTTTATAGGTGAAATGAACCATGGTAAAGTAACCTAAGTGGGTAAATTTAACTCAAGTTAATCTGTCGGTGGTATGGAAATTAGTACTGATGAGTAATAGTCTGTCTGCATTTGTCTGGGAATCTTTCAAATCTCGGGAATCTATCAGATCTCTTTTTACGCATGCTAGTAAATAGTAGTAACTTTTGAACATCTGTCTGTATTTGTCTAGACTGTTTTGATTTGTCTGAACAGTTTTACTTAATGCAAAAAATAGATTTTATGAATGCAGTAAACAAATTCGAATATACAGTAAACATGATGTCCAGAGAGCAAATTTTATTAATGTAGAAAAACCAATTTGATTATTGTGAAATTTAAACATGAAAAAGCATTCAAATTTGGCTTTCAAATTTAGAAAACACGATTTCACTAGGTGTTTTATGAGAAAACAGCGAACAGTTTTTTAAATAGTGAACATAAACTAATTTATGCAGACGCCAACTATAGTCATACGAACCACATGTAGAAAACAGTTTGAATTAATGCAAAAAATAGATTTTATGAACAATTTTTTCATATGCTTGAACTTTTTAAGAACACTGGCTAACACAATAAGATTTTTTTTTTTTTTTAATCAAATTAACAAATAACAGTTTCGGAGGGAACCTCCAATCTTCTAAGAAGGAATCCCAAAAGTTCAAGTCATCCACTCATCAGAAAGATTAAGGAAACCGTATAGCAAATAGAATTTTCTTTGCTTTACTCCTCCATCGAGTCTATCTTACAGTCAACACTCAGAATATTTATCTAGGTTTTTCATTTTTGCTCTCTTTCAATATCCTCCACACGTTCCAATCCATGCCTCTAGATTATTATTTCTTATCATTTGATGATTAATTTGTGGTCTGGTGACGCGAAAATAACTGATATCTAACAAATTGTCGTGAGGACAATTCATGTGACAATATCATACCCAATGTATAGTAGTTTCAAAGCAACTAATTAGTCAAGATGAAGAGATAAGAGACTAGGATGGAGCTAGGATTTAAACGTGGGGGTTGGGCCAAATTTAATGTAAGCTCATCGAATTTCACCTCGTTCAATAAAACTATAATCTCATATTTGTGGACACAATCTTGTATCATGATATAATGAACAAATACTAATTGTAGGAGCATGGTAGGTATGTATTGTTTAGAGAGATTCCACAGGGAATGGTGGCTGGCGTTTCCAATTTGATGGAGGTTGCCAATGATGGGAAGATTTGGAGGGTTTAGGGGAAGGTTGGCTGCTTTCTTGACTTTCCTTTGTTTCAAAATCAATGACAAATAGAGGATGAGAATGAGTACAAGAAAGATAGTCAGAATCCAAAGTAATGTGAGAAATAATAGATTTATGTTTTTTGTTTGGTGATGTAGGAAAAATAGATGTGTTTAAAAAAAATACACAAGAATGTGAGTTCATTAGCTCGAGCTTTAGGTAGCTAGATCGAGGGGAGACTATTTAGATGGAGACGGCGTTAGATTTGAGAGTATGATATTATTTTACACTTTGTGTAACTCTAAGTTATTTTACATCACACAATATTTCTTTGTTGGATGTGAATTTTAACAAATCTTTCATTGTGTTAAATTCACTTCTAATACTCTATGTGCTAGCAAAATATACATACACACACTATAGCTGAGGAGTTGTTGGATTCTAATAAAAATATGGTATTATTGCACAGTTATTGCTTGCTAAATTATTTAATTCTAGAACAGTTTTTTCTCTCTTTTATTCATTACAACTATCTAAGAGAGAAGAAAAAAATTATGCAAAAAAATAAAACCTTTAGAGAGATAAGAGTCTGTTTGGCATCAATCTCAGCTTTTAGCTTTTAGTTTTTGTGTACAGCTTTTTAAAACCTCATTTTTTCTTCCATTATTTTTCACCTTTTCAAAATTTTTCAAAGTACAAGTATAATTTAGCACACTTTCAGCAAAAAGTTTAGCAAACAGCTAAATAAGCTGTAAACGGACACTAAGCTTAAAAATAGTAGAACCTTAGAAATAGCTATTATATTACCATTTTGTTTCAGTAGTAACACCCCATTTTCCACTCCGGGAATAATTTCAAGTCATTCCGATGTGCTTCAGAGACAGAGATAGGAGTTTGATTGAGGGGATTAAAATATAAACAAAAAATGTGCATCATCTATTTAGTATTAAGAAACTATCAACAAATAAAAAATACGAAATAATTATTTCTTAATATATTAAAATACAATTTATCTATTAAAAGAGAAAACGGCCTTCTTTTAAATGACAGAAATCAGCAATATTAAATTTGTACTAACTCATTTTCCATAGGTAAAGACAAATCACAAATAAACAAATAATTGTACAAACAAAAAGAGCCAAATATAGACAAAATACATACTATGTACATAGGTCAGCGCTACAATTCACACTATAATAAACTGATTTTATAAAATTTTAGCAACTAACCATTCAAAGTTTCAAACCAATTCCACTTTAAAAGGCTCCACACAATATATCCAGATCAATAAAAATAAAGACAGACAATCTACTACCGTAAGTTTCTAAACCAACTCTACTTTAATAGCAAATTATTTGTTTTATAATAAAAAAATACAACCATTTAGGCGGCAAAATTAAAGAGAAATACAAGAGTCCGCAAGCGAAAATGGCCAAATACCACCATTTTTAGAAATTTGTAGCAAAAATCCACTGTTTCGGAATTATATAAGGGAAATACCACTTTTTTTGGAACTTAAGTTTATGAAACTATGGAGGGAAATGGGTTGGAAAGAAGAGAGATTTTCTTAATATGCCAATATACACGTACACGAGTCTTGGAAGTGTCGGGCATATCATGGTTAGCAAATCTATAAAACTAAGTATAGATACCACCGCAATAGAGTTCACCGTAGCAGAACCACCATGGTCAACCCTATACAAGAAGAGGTGTGAGTTGGAGGTGTATTGTCGATGGCATGGGTTACGAGTTCCTAAGGCATGCTCAGCCGAGTTACCTAGAGATGAACCTACCAACATACTTGCTCGTCTTAAACAAGAGAACAATCAAATGCAAAGGCGATTAGACCATTTTCATGCAACCCAAAAAGCTAAGAAGCATCTAAAGGGGAAGGCACAAGAGTGAGCCATCAAGTCTATTAATGAAGTTATTGCGTTAGATGATGAAAGAGATATTTCAAACTTCTCAGATTCAAGAAATGATGATTTCCAAAAATTTCTACCTACGAACATCAGACATTGTTGTTAATGTCTACACGTTCTATGCAATACAAATTGTTGTTGTTAATGTCTGACAACTGATGATTATGTACATTCAACTTTTGCAAATCTAAAGATTAACTGTTCATTAACTGTTGAGTTTACATGATTTTGTTCATTAAACGATTTCAAATTTTTCAACAAATTTGGATGATCAATACATTAGTACACAGTTTTCCATTTATTTTTCACGATTTTGTACATTTAACGAATTCAAACTTTTCAACTAATTCAGACTATTTGCACATCTAATTTACACAATTTTATTTTATACTTTCAAGATTTTATACAATCAACAAATTCGAACGATCTTTACATCTAATGTACACAATTCTCTTGAATTTTCACGATTTTGTACTTTCCACGAAATCAAATTTCTCAACAAGTCCAGAATATTTATACATCTAATGTACACAACTTTCCATTGAATTTTCACTATTTGGTACATTCAACAATTTCGATTTTCCATTAAGATTTCACGATTTTGTATGGTCAACAATTTTGAAATTTTCATCAAATCAGGATGATTAGTACATTAGTACAGAGTTTTAAATTGAATTTTCACAATTTTGTACATTTGACGACTTCAAATTGGGAAACAAATTTGGATGATCTGTACATCTAATGTAATTAATTTTCCATTAAGTTTACTCAATTTGGTATGTTCTTCAATTTTCATTTGAATTTTCACGATTTTACACACTCAACGAATTCGAATTTTTCAACAAATTCGTACTATCTGTACATCTAATGTACACAATTTTTCCTTGAATTTTCACAGTTTTGTACATTCAACGAATTCAAATTTTTAAACAAATTCATACAATCTATACATCTAACGTACATACTTTTCCATTGAATTTTCATTATTTTGTACTTTCAACGAAATCAAATTTCTCAACAAGTCTAGACTATCTGTACATCTTATGTACACCTTCATGATTTGGTACGTTCATTGATTTTCCATCGATTTTTCTCGAATTTCTACATTCAACTAATTCGAACTTTTTTACAAATTTTCAATTTTTCGAGGCATTTACCATTAGGTGATTTATACTAATCATTCATTTTTCTTACATGGAGTTTGTCCATTATTCATATGGTTACATATTTAAAAAAACACAAAAACCATTTAAGTGCAATAACTGCGCCAATGCTAAAAATAGTTTATGCAGAAAATAGTGAATAGTTTTAATTAATGCAAAAAATGGATTTTATGAATGTGGTAAGCAGCTTCGAATATACAGTAAACATGATGTGTAAAGAGAAGATTTTATTAACGTAGAAACAGATTTTATCAATGCAGAAAAACAAATTCAATTATTGTGAAATTTAAACATGAAAAAGTATTCAGATTTGGCTTTTAAATTTAGAAAACACGATTTCACTAGGTGTTTTATGAGAAAACAGTGCACAATTTTTTAAATAGTGAACAGAGAATAATTTACACAGAAAAGAGAGTGAACAATTTTTTAAATAATGCTGAATAGAAAATAATTTTATGCAGAATACTAGAAATAGTTTATGCAGAAAATAGTGAACAATTTTCATGAGAAAATAGTGAACAGTTTTACTTAATGTAGAAAACATTTTTACATAATGAACAGTTCTACGTTCAACTAATTCGAACTTTTTTACAAATTCGAATTTTTCGAAGCATTTACCGTTAGGTGATTTATACAAATCATTCATTTTTCTTTCATGGAGTTTGTCCATTATTCATATGGTTACATATTTAAAAAAACACAAAAATCATTTAAGTGCAATAACTGCCCCAATGCTAAAAACAGTTTATATAGAAAACAGTGAACAATTTTTATGAGAAAATAGTGAACAGTTTTAAGTAATGCAAAAAACAGATTTTATGAATGCGGTAAGCAGCTTCGAATATGTAGTAAACGTGATGTGTAGAGAGCAAATTTTATCAACCTAGAAACAAATTTTATCAATGCCGAAAAACAAATTCGATTATTGTGAAATTTAAACATGAAAAAGTATTCAGATTTGGCTTTTAAATTTAGAAACACAATTTCACTAGGTGTTTTATGAGAAAACAGTGCACAATTTTTTAAATAGTGAACAGAGAATAATTTACACAGAAAAGAGAGTGAACAATTTTTTAAATAATGCTGAATAGAAAATAATTTATGCAGAATACTAGAAATAGTTTATGCAGAAAATAGTGAACAATTTTCATGAGAAAATAGTGAACAGTTTTACTTAATGTAGAAAACATTTTTACATAATGAATAGTTCTACGTTCAACTAATTCGAACTTTTTTACAAATTTGAATTTTTCGAAGCATTTACCGTTAGGTGATTAATACAAATCATTCATTTTTCTTTCATGGAGTTTGTCCATTATTCATATGGTTACATATTTAAAAAAACACAAAAAAACCATTTAAGTGCAATAACGGCACCAATGCTAAAAACAGTTTATGTAGAAAACAGTGAACAATTTTTATAAGAAAACAGTGAAAAATTTTAATTAATGCAAAAAACAGATTTTATGAATGCGGTAAGCAGCTTCGAATATATAGTAAACATGATGTGTAGAGAGCAAATTTTATCAACCTAGAAACAGATTTTATCAATGCAGAAAAACAAATTTGATTATTATGAAATTTAAACATGAAAAAGCATTCAGATTTGGCTTTTAAATTTAGAAAACACGATTTCACTAGGTGTTTAATGAGAAAACAGCAAACAATTTTTTAAATAGTGAATAGAAAATAATATATGCATAAAAGAGAGTAAACAATTTTTAAATAATGCTGAACAGAAAATAATTTTATGCAGAATACTAGAAATAGTTTATGCAGAAAACAGTGAACAATTTCTATGAGAAAACAGTGAACAGTTTTAATTAATGTAAAAAACAGATTTTATGAATGCAGTAAGTAGATTTGAATATACAGTAAATATGATGTGCAGAGAACAAATTTTATTAATGTAGAATCAAATTTTATCAATGCAGAAAAATATATTCGATTATTGTGAAACTCAAACATGAAAAAGCATTCAGATTTGGCGTTTAAATTTAGAAAACACGATTTCACTAGGTGTTTTATGAGAAAACAGTGAACAATTTTTTAAACAACAAACAGAAAATTATTTATATAGAAAAGAGAGTAAAAAATTTCTTAAATAATGCTAAACAAAAAATAATTTTATGCAAAATCGTATAAATAGTTTATACAGAAAATAGTGAATAATTTTTATGAGAAAACAATGAACAATTTTAATTAATGTAGAAATTAAATTTATATTTTGAAATTAAAATCTCTATATTTTACAATGCTTCTGTTTAAATAAATAAAAACATAAAAAAAGCCACTTACTTTTATCGTTATGTTTATTTGTTGATTATCCCCAAACCAAAAAAAAAAAAAAAATTTACACAGTACTCGAGTTTGGTAAACTCGAGTACTGTGTAAATTATTTTATCTCCATTTTATTTATAAAACGTACTCGAGCTTGGTATACTCGAGTATTGTGTTGCATGGAACTTGAGTTTACCAAGCTTGAGTACCACATAATTTTTTTTAATCGCGCAAATTCCAGCTCAGCAGTGCTACGGTGGCAAAATTGAGAGGAACTCGAGTTTCTGAAACTCGAGTTCTTGAAAAAGTGGTAGTTTCGTATTTATTTCCAAAACCGTGTTTTTTTCCTAAATATTTCAAAAATAAGTGGTATTTGGCCATTTTCGCCGAAGAAAGATATAAACTGAACTGGTAGATGCTTTATTATTCTTAACATTCAATTTAAACATTCCATCACAAGCATAACCCTTGCCCACAAATAATCCCTTTTTAGTGATTACATAATTATCAGATTCCATAATTTGCTTGAAGCCAGCTTTGTTAAGCAAAAAACTTGACATCAAATTATTCCTCATGGACGGAGTGTAAAGAACATCTTTCAATGTTAGCACGCGTCCAGAAGTGAATTTCAATTCAACCTCACCACTCCCAAGAACCTTGGTTTTGCTAGAGCCACCAAGCATAACAGTTTTTTTTTCTTCAAAAGGAGTGTACAATTTGAACCAATTTTTGACATAGCAGACGTGCCTATTAGCACTAGAATCTACCCACCACCCTTCAACATATTGCACTATATTGATGTCTGTAATCATAGCTACTAAAGGCTTTTCGGTTACGTTAGCCTGCGGGACAGATTCACGTTTCCGAAATTTGCAAAATCGAGCAATATGCCCATTCTTGCCACAGACAAAACAGGATCTATTAAATTGATCTTGTGAAGGAAGTCCTTAGTTCTTATTGTAATTTTTATTTGGGTTTCCCCTTCCTTGAAGTCTATTATTATTTTTAAATGCTCTCTTTTTAGGCTTCAATTGACCATTTCTAGGAAAATGATTTTTGGGCATATTATTATTGGCTAAAATAAGGTTTACCTTTGTGGTGGAATTACCATTGCTCTCTTGTGTCATAAGTGCATCTTGTCCTTTAGCCTCCTCCTCCACACGGATGCGTGTGATCAAAGTCTCCAAGGATGTCTCCTTTTGTTTGTGCCGCAAAGTCTTTTGGAACTCCCTCCAAGATTGTGGTAGTTTATCAATTATGCCAGCTACCACCAAATTGTCTCCAATCTTTATGCCTTCGGATCTCAATTCTGCCACAATCATTTGGAAGTCTTGTGCCTGATCCACCACCGATTTTCCATCCACCATTTGGTAACGGAAAAATTTGCTAGAGTAGCATATTTCTTTGCACTTGCCTCCTCGATATCGTACTTGCTTTGTAAAGCTTTCCAAATTTTCTTAGCAGAATTGTAAGTTGTATCATAATAATCATAGAAATGATCGGCAAGACAATTCAATAGATAAGAGCGACAATTATATTCATCTTTTGTATACTTATCTAATTTTTCTTGATGGAGAGTATATTCTTCCTCACTCATCTCATTGGTAGGAACTTTTGATGGATTCTTGTCAGTGAGGATGTAGGAGACTTTGCGAAGGCTCAAGTAGAAGAGGACCTTTCCTTTCCACCTCTTGAAGTGGGCTCCCTTAAATCGAAAGGGCTTGTTGAGATCTCCAACAAGCTCATTTGGTTTCTCTTGTGTAGGCTCCATGTGATAAATCTCCTTAAAATTGTTGGTGAAATCACAATAATAATGGAAACAACACAATGAGAAACTGAATAGTACTTCTTAATATTATTAATGTAAAGAAAGGAATTACACAACACAATTTGGACTGAGGCATGACACTCGCTCTCTTTAAGGAGATTCAAGCCCTTGGTTGGCTAAACTTCGTAACTGGTGCAGACCTTCTATGACTTGTCTCCCCCAGGATACAACAGCCCAACAAGTGCTGTTTGGCTAGAACAACCTCTGCACAAAGTGTTTACTCACAATTACACAACACAATTTGGATTGAGGCACGACACTCACTCTCTTTAAGGAGATTCAAGCCTTTGGTTGGCTAAACTTCGTAACCGGTGCAGACCTTCTATGACTTGTCTCCCCCAGGATACAACAGCCCAACAAGTGTTGTTTGGCTAGAACAACCTCTGCACAAAGTGTTTACTCACAATTACACAACACAATTTGAACTGAGGCGCGGCACTCGCTCTCTTTAAGGAGATTCAAGCCCTTGGTTGGCTAAACTTCATAACCGGTACCTCCACTCTTTACCTCCCCTTTTCACATGTATCTAGCCCAATATCTAAGACAATTCATTTTAGCCCATTAATCACCACAATTAAAAAGAATAAAATAGTCTCTCTCATTTTCAATATGGGATTAAACATTTTCACTAACTCCTCATCTTCCATATTCACTCCCACATCTTTACATTTATATTATAACATTTATTCATTTTAATTATTTAATATTAAAATGCTCCAACAGGGTCTATTGCTATTCATGTATCCCAACTGAATTTCTAGTGGATCATTTTACCGCTTGGAGGGCGGAAGAGAGGTTTTTCGCTTAGTTCTTCGGTTTCCTCTTCGATAACACGTGCCGGTGTTATCTTGTGTTTGCTTCTCTCTAACCCTTATTCTTTGCTTCTAATTACTGTTGTGTTATGATTAAATTTTGGCTTGGAGTAGTTTGCAATATTTGGGTATAGCTAATATTTATCATTCCGCACTTATATTGTTTGAGTATAAGTTTGTGTTGGTAATTTGGTAATTGGAGGTCTAAACATTCACTAGCGTTTTACACACTAAGTAAGCTTTCAAAAATTGTAAGGACTAGTAAGATTCATGTATAATTAAATAAGAAAGAAAGAAAATTGGACTGATCTTATGTAAAGCATAAATTTTAGAGCTTTTATTTCCTCATTTTAGTTTTTTTTTTTTTTTTTTTTTTGAGCATGATCCTATTATGAGAATTTTTTTTCCTATAATGTAATATTTTCCCCTCCCATCATTTGAGCCATTAACTAACTGTACAATGAGTATACATTGTTGTATTATGGTTCCAAAACCAATAGACTTTTTCTTATGTACTATGAATTTCTATTGATGTGCCAACCTGACTAAATGAATTGAGTTGGAAGTCTTTGAATTACATGGCTTATTGTGAAAATGCTTTTCATTGTCAGAGATTCTTTCCTTCAGAGTTTGGAAGTGATTCAGATCGTTGCCTAGCAGTTGATCCTGTAAAAACAATTGTTGCCATTAAGTCTAAAATTAATCGAACCGTTGCAGCTGAGAAAATTCCTTACACCTTTGTGTTCCAACTGTTTTTCTGGCTTCCACCTCCCCACTTTGGCACAAACTGGAGCCTCAGGACTCCCCAGAGAAAGAGTCATTATCTTAGGGGATGGAAATCCAAAAGGTGCAAGAACATTTTTCATTCATAATGTAATAATGAAATTAAATTAACTTCTTCATGGGTTTTCTTCATACTTGTCATTTGATCACAATAGTTTCAAGAGATTTCTGGAAAGGACGTGGAACACATGTAATAATGTTTACTTTTGATTCACATTGTTTTCCCACAATCTAATCCTACTTGACTAAAGGACTTCACAAGATTTAATTTTTGAACTGCAATATGGACAAAATAGACTGCTCAAAGACTCTGTCTTAACGCGAAGCAACTGGAGTACAAATCAGTCTAGACGTGAAGCAATTGGCAGGCATCGTCATTGCCTAAGTTGCTCATACTTTTCAATGCAGGACCCCATTTTGTATGTAGATAAAGTTGAAAATGTATTGTATATTGAACAAAATGGAAAGCGAATGACAAGTTTTTTTTTTTTTTTTTTTTTTTTTTTTTTTTTTTTTTTTTTTTTTTTTTTTTTTTCCTTTAATTAAAAATCTGCAGCAATTTTTAACAGAGAAGAGGACTTTGGCACCTATACTATCAGAGCTGTGCATGATCCAAGAACCTTGAACAAAATTCTCTACATCAGACCTCCTGGAAACATCTGCTCATTCAATGATCTTGCGTCTTTGTGGGAGAAGAAGATTGGTAAAACCCTCAAGATAATCTATCTTCCAGAGGAACAACTTCTAAAGAAAATTAAAGGTTCGTGAGAAATGTCTCTTCATAAATTTTAGGATTTATAAGGGGAAAAGAAAAGAATCTATGGTTCGTTTTGAAAAAAAAAAAGTATTTAAACATGAGGATTTGGATTTCAAATTTTAGTTTAAATAACTTGAATAGGGCATTAAATAGCAAATTATTTTCTATTGATGAAAACTTATGAATGGACTTGATCTTCAGTAATATGTGGATTTGATGATTAGGTGTAAGAAGTCATTTCAAATCCATAATATTGCAAGTGTTTTTGTTTGAGAAAAATCTCCAAAACCTAAATCATCATTGTTCTTTGATTTATACCAAGCAATTTAGACTAAAAATTGTTCTTCAAATCGTCAAATCTAAAGGCAATCCTAATGATTTTGGGAATGAATACGAGGCATGTGTAATTTTGTTCTTGGAGTTTCAAAATTACCAATAAGTTTCTTTGATGTTCAGCAACATTAATTCTCAGTTGAATTGCTCGAACTTGAAAGCAATTGAAGTATATTTAATTGACTAAATGCTGGCAAGGGTGGAAGTGTTTTAACATTGGTTTGTTTCTTTTGTTGTTCTTACAGAAACCTCACCTCCAGTTAATGTGTACTTAGCAACTTATCACTCTGTCTTCGTGAAGGGAGATCAAACCAACTTTGAAATTGAGCCATCATTTGGAGTGGAAGCCGTACAGCTTTATCCCGATGTAAAATACACTCCAGTGGATGAGTTTCTAAATTATTTTGTCTAAGAGCCAAACTTTGCTATTGTTAATCTTCGAAATCGAGTTTCACCATCTTATTGGATAATTAAGTAGGTTGTGTCTGGCTGGGAGAGATGTAGAAGATAGTTGCTGCTGTCTCAGGTTGTGTGATTGAAAGTGGGAGCTTGCCTCTTTGAGTGCCTACGTTGGTTGATTCTGTAAAAGTGTTGGGTTAGTATGTTGAACTAATCCTATTGGAAATCAATGAATATTGCCTCCTTTCACTTCTTTAGATCCTGGTTTCCATGTTGCTTGGCGGCCTGGCACATGTTTGTGCCAGTCTTGAGCTGCGATAAGTCCATAACACTTTTGACTTTATGCATTTAATAAGTACAGGGCCTAAAATTGACTTGAAATGTTAGCCTAAGATTGATCAGACTCTCATGGATGACAGCAACTGAAGGCATGCTGTTGAGAAAGTTAAAGATTAGACCAAGTTATCGGGCCAATTTTGAGATGACTAAAAACAGCCATTATTTATGCCTTGTTTAATTAAGACAATAAGATGATTTGGAAACTGGTAAAAAATTTATCAAAATCTATGAAACCACTAGAGTAACCTTTCAGGTGAATTAGCAATATATCACCACTGTTCTGGAAGTATCAAGGTGCTGTTCTAAAAAATTTGTACATAGTTTGGAAAAGTTAAAAAATGGTTTTTCTTCATCAATAGCCTTGTAGTTCTGGCATTGGCATTCCCTCATTAAAGAAGAGGTTTGGGATTGGACCACTACAGGATTTTTAGAAGTGAGGGATAAAATCACAAATTAAAAAATCAGTTAGGCAATCTGCCTTTAAATTTAATGGCAAAGGCGGCCGTAAAGCACAAGATGATGCTATTAGAGCAAAATATAGTTTTTCATTATGCAAAAATGTCTCAGTAATACAAACTAGAACATGTCAAACAAAAATCAAGTACGTGGCTATGGGAGTTCCAGCAAAAAACATTGTGACCCTGAGGCTTTTGCCCAACAACTGGTGGCTAGTATATAAGAATATTGTTAACCAATTATATGGCCAGTTCCAAACAGTGAAAACTAGCAACCACAAATGAAGATACAAATTGAAAAAAGTTGACAGCATAAATTCAAGGAAATTATAGAAATATACAAACAAAAAGTCTCAATACATGTATTAAAGATGCTAATGTTATCACTAGAAATATGCTAATAGTATGTGTTAGGTTCTAAAGATTTAGGATTTTATGTATTTAGAACTCTAATGTGTAATGTTGGCAAACCATGATCAAAACAATATGTTTAGTCTTGTTTAGGCTTGCTCAAAGTTGATTAATTATTGTAAAGTTGGAATCGAGTGGCTGCAGAAGTATTTGTAACTTTCGGCCTGGCTCGATCGATCGAAAATTAGACTCGATCGATCGAAAGTCGGCCAGAACGTTTTTCTGCAGAATTCCAACTCAGCCCAAACTCTATTTAAACGTCTTGGGGTTCAAGTAAATCACTCCTATATATAAGGGAAACCTAGAACGTTTTGGGGACTAAAAGAGAGAGAGATTAGAGTGCCTCTTGTACTTCCTTTTATTTTTTAGGGTTTTGTACCCAAACCTCTCTAAGTCTTTGTTGCTCATATTGCTGTTTTGTGTAAATCTCTTGTGAGATTTAGAGGAGCTTTCCTTTACACAAAGTTTAGGGTTTTCAAGGTAGAGATTTTCTACAGCTTAATGATCAACAAGGTTGCCGCCATTGAAGCTTAAAGAATATCAAGCGTGGGTGCTTGTAGCTGATTGAGGAATTCAAAGAAAGAAGGAGTCCGTGGATTCGGAGCTTGCACGTGGTCGTGTCAGTAAGTTCTACTGGTGGGTAGCATTAGGAAGTCGAGCGGGGAGCTTGTAGTCCTTTTGTTTGAGCTTCGATTCTTTCATAGTGGATTCAGGTTTGCCTTGAGGATAAGTGGGTAAAATCCTCCTCAGGTTTTTTACCGGTTTGGTTTTCCTGGGTGATCATGTCTTGTGTTATTTATTATTCCGTTGCTATATATTCTTGATATGATTGTTTGATTGTTTTAACCTAGAATTGTTTAATTTGACTAAGTAACAACTTGGCTAATTAACTAGGCTACGCAATCTAATTATGGTTTAAGGGGTCTAAATTTCCTACAGTATGCATAACCAAAACAAATATGGAATGAAAATAAGAAGAGAATGAGGGGCATATACATATCCCATCTGCCTTCTCAGTTTATATAAAAGGTATTGCTTCTTTCTCTATAAAATCCTAACTGCACTAGAAGATGTATTAGAAATGCTTTGCGTAATCAACAAATTGCACTGATATATTTATGAGCTTTAGATTTTTGACCGTCCTCACTGGCTCATTATGCATTTGATCTGAATATAACAGGTTTCCAAATTTTGCACCAAATTACTGCTACCCCTACCACCTCAACAAATACCTTCACTTCTTATTCTTTCTTTTTTGTATCAGTATTATATATGCATTAACATTTGGCTTGTGAATGTACTGTTTCTTTACTACTAAAATTTTTGTAGCATAAAACATGCTATGCCTATTGTTGCATGCAATATTCACTTGACTAGCAATTTAGCAAGACCAGTTTATCAACTACACTTATAAACACAAATTGATTTATGGTTGTCTCAATTTTATATTTTCTTTAGGGTAAATTGCTATTTTGGTCCTTAACATTTATATTTGTCAATTTTGTTCCTAACATTTCAAATGTGTTAGATGTTGAGCTACTATGTCCTGTTGAGACTCACTGGACCTCGCCAAAAGTGGTTGAGATCTTACTGGAACAGCAGCATACATTGGAGAATGACAAAGATCGGAGAAGGTAGAAGTGATTTGTTAGTTGGATTAGGCTCGTCAGCATGCATTTAAACCACCTTGTGTTGATCAGAGGTGGCACTTAATGGCCACCTCAACAACTGAGATTAATGAAAGGGAACAAATTCAAACCATAACTGAGATCAAGTCAAAATTTTGAAACTTTAGGTGACAAAAGAAAATTACCACAAACTTTAAGGTTGTAATTTACAATTTTATAAAATTTAACATGAAATTTGATATTCTTATTAAGGAAAAGAAATAAATAAATAAGCAATTAAACGATGTAATTTTAAAATTAAAAATAATAAAAAGTTATCCTATAGTGTAACATTGTAAAGAATTATACTAACTCTAACTTGATTCTAATCTGTATAGACATTGTTGATCTCATCTATATAATATCTACAGTTAAGTCGTAGAATTTATTGTTAATATGTTCTTGTTGAGTCACATTAGCATAGCATTTCGATTTACTAGTGGGTTCCAATTAACTCAATTGGTAAAGTCTCTGATGATTGTATAAGAGATCTGGGGTTCAATCCCCACTTACACAAAAAATTGATTGGTGTCTTAGTTTGAGGATAAAAGAGCTATCATCAGGAACGGATGCTATAAGTTGAAACTCTCTTTAAAAAAAAAAAAAAAACCATTTCGGTTTACTTCAGTCCATTTCAATCTATTTCGGTTTACTTTGGTGATGCTTTGGAAAAGGAGTTTGTGTAGAAAGATGAGCCACTTCATTGACAGTTATATCACATTCTCAACTTAATGTTGGTAAATTCTTGATAAAATTACACTTTTCATATTTAATTAAAGTCTTTTTTTTTTTTTCTAATATAAGTGATGAACTTACTTATATTTGTTTTTCTTTAGGTTATTTAAGACGTATAGAGAATGAACCATTTGCAAGGAGTACTAGAAACAAATTCTAATCATACATTACATTATTTACAAAATATCTCACCTTGTATAATAATTGAATGTAAAATGTATTATGTTTTCTTTAATTCTTTTAAAAAAATTTAAAATACTTCAAATAATAAATATAGATAGCTTAATTTTGAAAATCTAATACATTATATAAGCTATATTTTATTAGAAAATGATTACATCATTTAAAAAAAGGTTTTGTACTAATACTTATAAATTTTATTTATTATTTTCATTTTTTTCTTAACCAAAAAACAAATTGTCAAATTTTTCCACGCATCACACGAGTTCTACGACTAGTCCATATTAATTAACTAGCTAAAGGATTAAATCACGTGCATATAATTTGAAACTATATCGGAAATAATAATAGTTATATTTTTTTTAATAATTTGAATAACTATATTATGTTTAATAATATACTCTCCCTGATATTTTTCCCCTCTCCTCAATGACATGACATGAATACAATTTGAAACTAATTCCCTAAATATTAATAACATCATATAGCATAGAGTGACCATTAAAAAAAATCCTATAAAATAATTTAAGAAAAATTATAGCGTGCATGGGCATCATGGATCATGCAATTCATCACCTAGTAAGATGAAATATATTAGGATATACGTACTGTTACTTCGTAGGACAAAAATAACACATGGATTCACTCTGAGAGAGAGAGTGAGAGAGAGTAATCTCATCATGAACTCCATAAAATTATTTCTAATACATATGTTTGTAGCAAATAACAAGATGAATACAAAGAATATAACAACAACATAAAGTGGAAAGAATGGCTGTTAGCCGTGTTTGTTTCCATTTCTTATTTGATTAATGTTAATTTTAACGGGTTTTATTTCATCTGTTTGTACACCGTGAGCGAGGAACCATGACTTCAAGGTGACTTGGGAAACCCCTTTGGTTGATTTGAAGAGGGGTTAATTAGGCGAAGGGATGTGGGTGGGTGGATTAGGTTTAGATGGAGTAACAGGACCTTTTGCCAGTGAGCTTTTGAAAAGAGCCATATTGTGGCCTCCAAAGGCCTTTTGGTTAATTGTTGAAGATGGAATGTGGGTGCCTGGATTTGGTGTAGATGGTGAGGTTGGACCCTTCTGTAATGAGCCTTCTAATAAAACCATGTTGTCATGACTCACAAAGGCCTTTTGGCCAAACGTTGAAGCTGGAATGTGGGTGCCTGGATTTGGTGCAGATGGTGGGGTTGGACCCCTCTGTAATGAGCCTTGTAATGAAACCATGCTGTCGTGACTCACAAAGGCCTTTTGGCTAATTGTTGAAGCTGGAATGTGGGTGCCTGGATTTGGTGCAGATGGTCGGGTTGGACCCTTTTGTAATGAGCCTCGTAACGAAACCATGCTGTCGTGGCTCATAAAGGCCTTTTGGCCAATTGTTGAAGCTGGAATGTGGGTGCCTGGATTTGGTGCAGATGGTAGGGTTGGACCCTTTTGTAATGAGCCTCGTAACGAAACCATGCTGTCGTGACTCATAAAGGCCTTTTGGCCAATTGTTGAAGCTGGAATGTGGGTGCCTGGATTTGGTGCAGATGGTCGGGTTGGACCCTTTTGTAATGAGCCTTGTAACGAAACCATGCTGTCGTGACTCACAAAGGCCTTTTGGCCAATTGTTGAAGCTGGAATGTGGGTGCCTGGATTTGGTGTAGATGGTTGGGTTGGACCCTTCTGTAATGAGCCTTGTAACGAAACCATGCTGTCGTGACTCACAAAGGCCTTTTGGCCAATTGTTGAAGTTGGAATGTGGGTGCCTGGATTTGGTGCAGATGGTCGGGTTGGACCCTTCTGTAATGAGCCTCGTAATGAAACCATGCTGTCGTGACTCACAAAGGCCTTTTGGCCAATTGTTGAAGTTGGAATGTGGGTGCCTGGATTTGGTGCAGATGGTCGGGTTGGACCCTTCTGTAATGAGCCTCGTAACGAAACCATGCTGTCGTGACTCATAAAGGCCTTTTGGCCAATTGTTGAAGCTGGAATGTGGGTGCCTGGATTTGGTGCAGATGGTTGGGTTGGACCCTTCTGTAATGAGCCTCGTAACGAAACCATGCTGTCGTGACTCATAAAGGCCTTTTGGCCAATTGTTGAAGTTGGAATGTGGGTGCCTGGATTTGGTGCAGATGGTCGGGTTGGACCCTTCTGTAATGAGCCTTGCAATGAAACCATGTTGTCATGACTCAGAAAGGCCTTTTGGCCAATTATTGAAGGTGGAATGTGGGTGCTTGGATTTGGTGCAGTTGGTGGGCTTGGACCCTTTTGTAGTGAGCCTTGTATGGAATCCAAATAGTAACCCACAATGGCTCTTTGGTTATTAATTGTTGAAGTAGGATTGTGGGTGTTTGGATTTGGTGCAGATGGTGTGACTGGACCCCTTGCTAGTGAGCCTTGTAAAGAAACAACATTGTAACCCACAGAAGCCTTTTGGTTGATTGAATATTTGTTCATCAATTCTGGTTCTCCTCCATGCAAGATTCTGCCAGCATCATTTGCATGCATGCTCATAAGAAAAAGCATTGTCATGACTACAGGAAACACCTTTAAATATCCCATCTTGTTGTGTAAGCTAAGATAGAAGTTTACAATTTGATGAAGATTGATGAATATGAGGACGAGATGGGTTACATTTATATGCATCAACTTGAATGACTTGGAACAATATGAGTTTCTAACCATTTTACTCTTGACTCTCTTTGCTAAGAAATGAAAGTTGAATGGGTCAGAAATTGACGAGGAAACTGCTGTTTGCTTTGAATTATGAAGTCTCCAGATTTCACGTGCGTCAAGAAGTCATGCAATGAGCAGTTTTATGGTGATAGCATCAGCCAGCCTTAGGGGTCGGACCCCTAATTAAGATATTAACATGCTAATCAATAAGTGACTTGTTCGTTTGTGTCATGGAGCAAAAGTTTTGCCCAATGCAATAGTACATCACAACAAAAAACTGGAGTTATCCCGGCGTAGGACGAGTTTTTCGTAGTGACATGGCATTCTCACCCATATGACTAGCTCTAGCTTTAATTTGTATCAACCAGTTCATCAATATATCTTCAAAGATCTAATAAGGTTGATATGATACTCTCTAAGAGAATCTTTTAGAGAATTTTTAAGGTTCAAAACATTTTCCGATCTTAATTTCGTGTATTATATACAACGTCAACTCACGACTTATTTTCAAAATTAATTTTGTGTAACCTCTCTTTCAAAAAAGAAAATAAAATCCTGTATTCTGTACAAGCCTTACATTAATTAGTTTAGTTGTAATAAACAGTTACCATATAAATTAAAATCCTTGATCATATTAAAATTTTGACTCAAATGCTAAAATGATAGAGAGGTGGATTGGAATTCAAAAGACATTATAAGAGGATCTTCGGTGATATACGGCCCAAGCTTTCCAGAGTATTCATTCTCTATACTTTGTAACCTTCTGCTCAATAGAATAATTAAGGTACCACAGCCCTTAAACTTTTGAGATAGAGAGATATCAAGCTACATTAATATAACTCTTTTTGTTAAATCATTTAATAACTTTTTATTATATTAATATTTCAAAAATTCCTTAGTAACACTTTTTATAAATTTTTATTCTCTTTATTCTTAACCTTCACGTCAAATTTTATGTCAATCGCGATCAAGTTACACCTGCTAAAATTCTCTGTCAACCTTTTAATTGGATTAATATTTGCATATACTTTGCGTCTGAAACTACAATGACAACTACTTCTAACTACTTTGCTTTCTCTTCAGCCGTTTTGAACGGATTGAAAGACAGAATTGAAATGGTTTTGTTAGACCTTGCTTGACTGGGCCCTGGAACCATTTGCTTTCTCTTCGGGTTCTTTGAATGGAGAAACTCGGTTTTGATGCAAATAGTTTTCCCTTTTCTATGTTTTAGTACGTGGAAACACGCTTACTTTACTTGGGACTTGAATGTCTGCAGCTTAAATATTGGGTTCTGGCTTTAGTTTTTTGCAAACCTTTTACAAGTCATAAATACTTTGAATAAGAATTCAAAAGTCTGGAAACGGAAGTCTCATTCTTATTCTTATACATATTTTGACGCGGTGGGGAAAAAAAAATCTGCAGCAATTTTTAACAGAGAAGAGGACTTTGGCACCTATACCATCAGAGCCTTGAACATAATTGGAAGTTTCATTCTTACTCATACAATGATCTTGTGTCTTTGTGGGAGAACAAGATTGGTAAAACACTAAAGAGAATCTATCTTCCAAATGAACAACTTCTAAAGAACGTTAAAGGTTAGTGAGAAATTTCTCTTTATAAGTTTTAGAATTTTTTAAGGGGATTGAAAAGAAAAGAATCTATGGTTTGTTTAAATCATGACTTGAATATAGTATGAAATTATTTTCTATTGGTCGATGAAAAATTATGTGTGGACATGAGTAGAGTATGTGATACTAGTTGCAGACTGATCACGTGATGCATGAGAATATATAATTATATTGAGATGTGGTATAATTGAAATTTTATTGTAGATAATTTGTTCTCTCCAATAATTAAAAATTATGTAAAAGTAATTTCCATTACTCTATTTTTACAAATATATATTCTTATAACTATTGTTATTATGCATTATATTTTTCTATTTTCTTTTGGTACAGTTAAAAATTTTAAGCTTGATCTTTATTATTTAAATTCATATTAACTTAAGGAGATTATTATAATAATCAAAACTTATCATATATTACAATTTTTTTTAGGAAAATATCATTATAATTGATATTACTCAAATAACTGATAGTACTCTTATAAACCTAATTGGATTATAATTACAATTGAGATTATTATTTAAATTCTCATGATCAACTCAAACTTGCTTTTTTCCATTCTTAAGTACCGAATTGGACCGTTGCAAACCAAATAGAAAGAATGGACCAAATTGAATTGGAAAGACCAAATTGGACAGAAGTAGAACCAACGAACCGAATCAGACCAAAATGGACCTACTTGGACTGAAATAGACTGTTTGGACTGAAGTAGATCAAATGGACCATATAGGACCTAAAAATCTGAAGTTGACCAAAAGGACTGTAATGGACCAAATTGGATGGAATAGACTGAATTGGACTGAATGGATGGAAGTGGACTAAAGTTCACTGAACAAGACCGAATTGATTAAAGTAGACTGAATAGACCAAATACTACAAAAAAACCTATGCCATTGCGGCGGGCCAAAACTGCTGCAAAAGCCCAAAAAATGGTTGCTAAAGTTCCATTTGACCTATTGCGGTGGGCAGAAAACTGCCGCTATATGAGGTTACCATTCAGGTCCAGTGACCTTTTAGCGGTGGGATAGGCCTGCCGCTATAGGTGACAACCTTTAGCCGTGGGTATTAAGCACCGCTATAGGGTTTATTAAATAATAAATTGTACGCACCTTTTAGCGGCGGTTACACCTGCTGCTATATGTGTGAGGCTTTAGTGGTGGGCTATAAATGCCACTATAAGTCTCCAATTATTTCATAATTTTAGTCCTTCAACGGCGCTTTTTGTTTGCCACTATTGGTTAATTTTTTTTTTCCTCTTGCATTCTAAAACCACATTTATATTACAAATAACCTATAGTAATTTTAACTCCACTAAGACATTACCACAAATGTCTCCAAACTAACATTATGTCAAATACATAACATTGTCTATTGTTAGGTTTTAAGGTCTTAGGATTTTATGTATTTAGAACCTAATTTGTAATGTTGGCAAACCATGATCAAAACAATGTATTTAGTCTTGTTTAGGCTTGCTCAAAGTTGGTTTAATATTGTAAAGTTGGAATCGAGAGACTGCAGAAGCATTGGGGCTTCTCGGCCTGGCTCGATCGATCGAATGTAATTCTCGATCGATCGAAAGTCGGCCCAGATGCGTTTTTCTGCAAAATTCCAACTCAGCCCAAACTCTTTAAACGTTTAGGGTTTTATGTTTTTGCCCTAGGTATAAAAGGCAAACCCTAGCCACGTTTTTCAGAGTTGCACAAGTTGTATTGTTGCTCATACATTGCGGTTTTGTGTAAATCTCTTGTGAGATCTAGAGGAGCTTTCCTTTACACATAACTTAGGGTTTTCAAGATTGAGATTCTTCTACATCTTGATGATCAACTTGGTTGCTGCCTTTGAAGCTTAAAGATTAACAAGCGAGGAGCTTGTACCTGATTGAAGGAATACAAAGAAAGAAGTAGTCCGTGGACTCGGAGCCTGCGCGTGGTCGTGTCAGGAAGTTACTACTGGTGGGTAGCATTAGGAAGTCAAGTGGGGAGCTTGTAAGTCCTTTTGTAAAAACTTCAATTTTTTCTTAGTGGATTCCGTTTTGCCTTGAGGATCGGTGGGTAAAATCCTCCCCAGGTTTTTCCGTGTGGTTTCCTGGGTGATCATATCACTGTGTTATTTATTTTCCGCTGCTTTATATGTTTTACATGCATGATATGATTTTGTGATTGTTTTAACCTAGAATTGCTTAATTTGACTAAGTAAAAACTTGGCTAATTAATCTAGGCTACGCAATTTATTTGTGGTTTAAGGGGTCTAAACCCTGTCAAGTGGTATCAGAGCGGGTTGCTCTTTTGTTTGAGATTTTCATCTCTGAGCTGATCCTTGACCTCGGTTGTCATGGAGCATGGACACTCTTTGTTTGTTCCTCCTCACTTTGATGGGAACAATTATGCCTACTGGAAAGTAAGGATGAAAGCATTCCTGAAATCCATTGATGAGAGAGTTTGGAACTCTGTTGAATATGGTTGGGAGAAGCCCACTACTCCTGTGAGTGAGTGGCAAACTTCTCAGAAAGAAGCAGCTGCATTTAATAGCAAAGCTATGAATGCCATTTTTAATGCTGTTTCAATGGAGGAATTTAAGAGGATCTCTAATGTTGAGGTTGCTCATACTGCTTGGAAAATCCTCCAAACTGTGCATGAGGGCACAAAGGCTGTTAAAATAAACAAATTGCAGCAATTAACTTCTAGGTTTGAAAGCATTAGAATGTCTGATGATGAAACCTTTGATGAGTTTTATGCTAAACTCAATGATATTGTTAATTCTGCTTATAATTTGGGTGAAGTCTATGATCAACCTAAAGTTGTTAGGAAAATTCTTAGATCCTTAACTGAAGACTTTAGACCCAAAGTGACAGCCATTACTGAGAGTAAGGATGTTGATTCCATCCCTGTGGATGAGCTTGTAGGATCTCTTCAGTCCTATGAGTCTGACCTTCCCAAGACTGCCAAATCCAAATCAATGGCTCTTAAGTCTGTTGATGATGTTGAAGCTGGTGGATTTGATGATGAGCTCTCTCCCACGGAGATAGCTTACCTTGCCAAGAACTTTAGAAATTTTCTTAGAAACACAAATAGGAAGGCAAGGAATACCAACACTGCTGAACCTAGAAACTTTAGGAAGAATGATCCCACTAAGGTTAATAATTTTGAAAAACCTAGAGAACAAGTAGGTCAATCTTCTAATAACTCTTTGGGTCCTCAGTGTTATGGTTGTCAAGGGTATGGTCATGTCAAATCTGAATGTCCTACTTTCTTGAGAAATAAGGGTAAAGCTATGGCTGTAACCCTTACTGATAATGAGGTTTCTGATGATGAGTCCAGTTGTGACGAGGATGAAAACTTCATTGCTTTCACTGCTACTGCTGAAGTTGATGAAAGCATATCTGCTGAGGAGAACCCTGCTGATGGGGAACTCTCTGAAGATGCAGATCTTCAAGAGGCCTATAACAAACTTTGCAAAATTGCTGCAAAGGATGCTATGAAAGTTGATCTAGGCCTGAAGAAAATTGATGCGCTTGAGCTTGAAAAGAAAAATCTGCTTGTAAAACTATTTGATGCTAATGATCTTTTGAATAATGTTAAATCTGAAAATATGCTTTTGCTTGATAAAGTTAGAACTTTGGAACATGATTTATCTGTTGCTAGATCTGCTAGTTCTAAACTTGATCATATGCTGAATGTTCAAAAGTATCCTTCTGATAAAGCTGGGTTAGGATATGTTGAAAGCATATTTGATTCTGGACCCCATTC
Organism: Quercus gilva; assembly: GCA_023621385.1. Classification (NCBI taxonomy): domain Eukaryota; kingdom Viridiplantae; phylum Streptophyta; class Magnoliopsida; order Fagales; family Fagaceae; genus Quercus; species Quercus gilva. The sequence continues at coordinate 49,507,535 of CM042483.1, forward strand.
CACTGTCTTTATTCCTTCTTCTTCTTCTTCTGAACCTCTTGTGAGTGAGGTTGTGAGTGAAACCATTAAACCCCCTGTGAGTGAGGTTGTTAAACCTGTAGAAGTTTCACCACCAAAGAAGATTAGGGTAGACTTAAGAGAATCCAAACCTAAGGAGCCTACCAAACCTAAGGACAAGATGCATGGTAAACCTGCTTGGGTTTGTCATTATTGTGGTAAGTCTGGTCATATCCGTCCTAACTGTTACAAGCTTTAAGCTGATAAGAGAGCAAAAAGACCAAAAGTGCCTGTGCCTCAAGCACAAGATCCTATGGCACTAATTGGTGAATTGGTAAAGGTGTTAAACCTTTATTCCAATTCTGGAGTTGGGAATCACTCTAATGTGAATAAAAACTCCAATGCTCGGGGTGCATCTAAAAAGTTTTGGATGCAAAAGACTCGAACTAAATGAGTCTTTCTGACATGGTCCTTGTGCTTCATTGCTCCATTCTGTTGTGACCATTGTTATTTGGTTTTTGTGTTTTTCTTTTGTTCTAGGACTTGCATTGCATTACATACATGCATTTCATTCTAGGATTTATTTGTTTTCTCTTTTAATAATTAAAAAAAAAAAAAAAAAAAAAAGGAGAAAGCAAAATCTTTGTTGAACACTATTTTTCTTGATTTTTTGAAAACAAGGTTGGTCATTCTTTTTACACATGTCATGTCTAGTGTACCTTGTTTAACTTTGATGAGCTTATTTATTGCACTTGACTAGTTGAAACTCTGCAGCGCATGTTGTGTGGGAAAGATGTGTGTGGTTTTTAATCGCTTTGCCTTAATCATGAAGTCACTTGTTTTTGACTGTCGGACTTGATCCTTTTGAGAAAGGCATAAATATCCATCTCACCACTGTTCACTAGCCAATCATGAACACCTTAGTGCATATCATAAGATTTTGTGCTCGAGAAAGTGTAGCACATGCACAAAAAGAACATAAGGTGCAGCCTCAAATTAAATTAAAAACTGGTGTGTACTATTAGGCTTTATGCCAATTCACTTAATTCAAACCGGTGTGTACTATTAGGCTGAATGCCAATTCATATATAAATAAGAGGCAAAAATGAAAGAAACTTACATGATTGCAAGCTTTTGTTCTAGGAGATGTGGGAGTTATAGGATGTAACTCTTTAGGTGATAGTCTCTTTTAAATTCTATGTGATGAATTGTGTAGACTTTGTGTTTGATTGCTATTCACATATCACCTCACATGTATCTCAAGTTTTACTAGTTTCACACACTACACAAGTTACTCTTTGTTAAACACTGTACATGTTAGTGTGTGTGTCCTTGGTCTGACCAACCAAGTTTAAAAATATCTTGAGATTTGTGCACAACATACTTGTTGCTTGAAAAAATTAATTTGGAAGATGATTGAAAATTGTGTTTGAGAAAATTGGGTTTAAAAATTTTGGGTTTTTGAAGACGCATTCCATCTCATACTCATGCATTTTGTATTCATTGTTCAAATGCTTTGAGGAGTTGTTTCAAAATTGGGTTTGCAATTTTTCAAAACTGTGTTTTTCCCTAAAATTCAGTGTGGCTCTGCCCATTTCGATCGATCCAACCTGATTTTCGATCGATCGAAAAAGTGCCTCAAAATGTGCTAAAATGACTGTCACATTCGATTGATCGAATGTAATTTTCGATCGATTGAATATCGTGAAGAAGCTTTTTAAAAAGAGGAAATCTGACTTTTCAAAGAACTATTTCAAAATCTTTTTCAAACCTTTTTCTCTCTCCGACAAGGCAAGCCCAAAAGATTCAATTTTTTGTCGTTTTCTTCCGGATTTTTTGCAAAGAATCTCTCTCCTCAAGCCGGTATGTCTATTTTACTCTTCCTTTTCAATTTATTTTCATGATTTCATGCATTTTAGAGGAGATTTTCGGAACTTTTCTTTTTGGGATTTTTGTTGATTTGGACCAAATTGTTTGCAATTGATCAATGGGTTTTGTTGGGGACACCCTATAGACATGTTCTTGATTGATTAATTTGATCAATTTTGTGTTTTGTGGAAAACTTAAATTTCTAGGGTTTATAATTGATCCGAATTTGGGCTTTTTGTGAAATTGGGTTTAATTGACGAAATTGGCTTGTGTAATTGATGCAATTGGTTATTATACACTATTTTCAATAGTCTGTAATGATTGGTTCATCAATTTGGTACAAAAAATTTTCAAGTGGTTCTCAAATTTTTAGGGTTTTTGTTAAGAAACTCTATGTTCAAGCCAATTTTGTGAATTTGAACTTAATCTGATCCTGGTTACTGCATTAGTTCATACATCATAACATTGTTCATGTTCATGCATTATATAGAATTTTATTCTATTTTTTTTGTGCTAACTTGCAGTCTGCCCTTGGTTTTGTTTTTGAATTTTTTTTGGTTTTCTCTTTGTGTCTCTGTCCTTTTCCTTAGCACCATGCCTAGGAAGACTAGAGCACGTAGGACTCTTCCCTCTCCTTCTCCACCCCCTCCTTCTTTTGATAGTGAGAGATTTCCTAGTGAGAAAAACCAAGAGCTTTATGAGACTTTAAACCTTAAGAGGAAGATTTGGGCTGAGCGGTCTGTCTCTTTTGATGAGCTTGATCCTGCCATTAGGGCAAATTTTGAGCGTAGGGGTTGGCTTCCTTTGTTTACTGTGTCTGACCCTCCTCCTCCGGCTACCTTGATTAGAAAGTTCTACTCGAACATCTCGATCCGCGTCTATGATTCCAACACTCTTGTTAGGAGTTGGATACGAGGCGTAGAGTACTCCATTACTCCTCAGGTAGTGGCTGATGCTCTTGAGGTACCTTTGGTTAGGGATCCTGTCTATCCCTATGATGAGTCACCAGAGTTGAGTGATGTCATATCTTACATCACTGGGTCATCTATCCAGTGGGGTTCTGATCCTAGGATCACCTCTGTTGAGCTTCCCGAGACCACCTATCTTTTCTTTAGGATAGCCTGTCACTCACTCTGGCCCATTTCTCATCTACACACCATTCCTCTTGAGAGGTGTGTTTTTCTGTACGCTCTCGTTACTGATGCTCCTATTAGTTTTCCTCATCTTTTTCTTCGTTCTTTGAACGAAGTTTATAGGAGTTCATCTACTGCTCATGCTCTTGTCCATCCTATTTTCATTCATAGGATTTTACTGTATCTAGGTTTAGAGGATTTCCCTGCTTCTGAGCCTGTTCATGTTATCGGTCCCATAGGTGCGTCTTTTCTTAGACAGAGGGCCGCTCATCTTCGAACTGGTTCTAAACACCCTAGGTCTGATCCCTCTTCTAGCGCTCCTCCTCCTCCTTCATCTTCTACAGGTCCTGCTGGTGAGGATATTCCTGATCCAGTTGGTGATGATGCTGATGCTGCTGCTGCTGCTGTTCCTCCACCTCCTGCGACCGACTTCGATGTTCGTCGTACTTTGGAGACTGTCATGACCGTTCAGGCGGCTCATGGTCAGATTTTGATGGATTTGTTCGACGAGATTCGAGCTTTGCGGGCAGATTTGGCGTGACTTCATTCACCTTCACCACCACCTTTTGATGGCGACTCTTGATTGCCCTTTGGCATTCCGTCACAAAAAGGGGGAGTGGTTACTGTAGAGGAGTTTTGTATTTTTGAGGAGATTTTGTAGTTAGGGGGAGACATATTTTTAGCATGGGATATTTTTTGTGTGGAGTTCATTAGATTGTATCTAGGTGCTTCACTTTGTATATCATTTTTGGGGATATTCATGTTAGGGGGAGTAACATTGATTGATATATTGATATACATGATTTTGTTTGATTCTTGTTGTCTTATGATTCATTGCTTATTGATTTATATTTATGAGTTGCTTCATTGATATATATCTTTATTTTGTGTTATGTGAATCTTACAAGAATATTATACCTGTTTATATACTATTTTCTGCCACACATGCGTTTATGTGTTTGTTAAGTATTTCAGGAATATACAGGTTGATTCAACAAAGCTGCTATCTACACTTGCAACCGATGGATAGTAATTAGGTTGAACTTTTGTTTATGAGCATTATTTTGTAAAGGGCTTTTTACTTGTAAACTTTGAGCTTTTGATTTGTGTTTTGTCATGGATTGCCAAAGGGGGAGTTTGTTAGGTTTTAAGGTCTTAGGATTTTATGTATTTAGAACCTAATTTGTAATGTTGGCAAACCATGATCAAAACAATGTATTTAGTCTTGTTTAGGCTTGCTCAAAGTTGGTTTAATATTGTAAAGTTGGAATCGAGAGACTGCAGAAGCATTAGGGCTTCTCGGCCTGGCTCAATCGATCGAATGTAATTCTCGATCGATCGAAAGTCGGCCCAGATGCGTTTTTCTGTAGAATTCCAACTCAGCCCAAACTCTTTAAACGTTTAGGGTTTTATGTTTTTGCCCTAGGTATAAAAGGCAAACCCTAGCCACGTTTTTCAGAGTTGCACAAGTTGTATTGTTGCTCATACATTGCGGTTTTGTGTAAATCTCTTGTGAGATCTAGAGGAGCTTTCCTTTACACATAACTTAGGGTTTTCAAGATTGAGATTCTTCTACATCTTGATGATCAACTTGGTTGCTGCCTTTGAAGCTTAAAGATTAACAAGCGAGGAGCTTGTACCTGATTGAAGGAATACAAAGAAAGAAGTAGTCCGTGGACTCGGAGCCTGCGCGTGGTCGTGTCAGGAAGTTACTACTGGTGGGTAGCATTAGGAAGTCAAGCGGGGAGCTTGTAAGTCCTTTTGTAAAAACTTCAATTTTTTCTTAGTGGATTCCGTTTTGCCTTGAGGATTGGTGGGTAAAATCCTCCCCAGGTTTTTCCGTGTGGTTTCCTGGGTGATCATATCACTGTGTTATTTATTTTCCGCTGCTTTATATGTTTTACATGCATGATATGATTTTGTGATTGTTTTAACCTAGAATTGCTTAATTTGACTAAGTAAAAACTTGGCTAATTAATCTAGGCTACGCAATTTATTTGTGGTTTAAGGGGTCTAAACCCTGTCATCTATAACCATCATCAAAGTTCCAAGCTAATACCACAATCAAAGTTCCAAAGTATTTAAACAATTGATCAAGTCCCACCAGTATGAAATTAAGATTAAGTAAACAAATGGCAAAATTTGCAAACCAAATCGATTCGTGGTAGCAAGATCACATAAACTAAAGGCTCTACACCCTACACCTTGATAGCATACTTCCTCATGGGGAAATACATTTTTTCTTCTTCTCCCGTTTAGTCTTCAATGATGCCTATGTAAAAAAAAAGAAAGTAAAACAAATCAGGCAACAGCCAAGCCAAACACCCCAAGCTCAAATATAAACATGCTAATGGGACAAGACTATACAAGTACACAACGCAAAATGTAAAAAAACGCATAAAAAGTAACAAGCATAAAAAAAATGCATATATGAATCAAACTCGCAAATAGACATACTTGGTGCTTGGTAAGCCTTCTCCTAATGGCCCTAGTCTTCTTGGTAAGCCAATCATGTAATAGTTGACATGCACCAACAATACAAACAATTAGTCCAATCTTAACACAACTAAGTCTCAAATAATTGTATTAGAACATACGGATTCTTTAAGAAATTTCACACAAACATTGAGATATAATTTTGAAAGCTCGAAAATGTGTTGAAAACACACGAGCGGTTTAGACCCCCAAATTAAAATTACGGCTTGGTTGATTTTACACTAACTTAATGATAAGTGCGGAATAGTGTAAACACAAGCGTAAAGGCACAACAACTACTCTAATCCATATTTAAAGCAACACAGCAGTAAAAAGGAAATGAACAAGAGTAGGGACGAAGGATGCAAACAAAGATAACACTGAGACGTGTTATCGAAGAGGAAACCGAAGAACTCGGCAAAAATCCTCTTCGCCGCCCTCCAAGCGGAAATCGATCCACTAAACAATCAGTTGGGATACATGGGTTAGCAAAAGACCCTCCAAGCCTAGTTTACCCAATGTACCTAAGCCCTCCAAGCTCCTACTCCAACAAGGCTTCTCGGAACCGTGTCTTGTCCTAGTTTTCCGGATCCCGCAACAAGCTCCATGTTGCATCTGCCATTCTAGGCTTCTTCCAATGCTTCCCAGCAGCACCAAAAATGTCACACAGCACTCTCAAGGTGTGGTAAGTATTTGGGCTATCAACCTCTCAAAGATATGGACAATGGAGAGGGAAAAGTTGAGGAGATACCACAAGCAATAGTATAGAGAAAGGTAGGGATGACAATCTCTAATTCACAATGTGTTTGGCTAGGGTTTTCTCTCTAAAGCATTCCTCAACATTTGTGGGTAATAAGGGTATATATAGGATAGGTGCAAAATGTGTGAGTCAGTCAGTACAGACTGGCAGAACAGCTTGTCTCGCGGGTGTCTCACGGGAAGGCCTTACCCGCGAGATACTCGCGAGAGAGAGCTTGTCTCCACCTGGCCTGACCCTTCGTATTCCAGCACGTGCAGGGCATATGCGTCACTTCGCGGGAAGCTAGGCCGCGACATACCCGCGAGAATCCTTCAGCCTCCAAATGCTTGAGTCTTCACACACACTCTCTATCACACAACCCTTACAACAAATCTCACAACAAATACAGAGTATACATGATTGAAAATAATTACAATCAAATTTGGCACGGAATAAAAGCCAACAAAAACACAGTTGTAAATTACAGCTTTACAATCTCCCCCTTTGGCTATTCCGTGACAAAACCCTAAAACAGACTCTAGACTTAAAGGTGAGTTTGGGAACAAAGGCAAAACTCACTCACACCTAGCTCTAGATTCTGAAGTGCTCTTGAAACATATGAACAAGTAACTCCTGAAACACAACAACACAATAACATCATTGCATGCAGAAAACTTGAAAAGCATATGGAGCAATAAAAGCATGATCAAGCAAAATGAAATAGAAACACTAGATCATGGCAAGATCAAACAAGTAATCACTATATAGAAGCAATTACTATGCTCATTCACACAAGGAATGAACATTCGGATATGCAAGATGATAAGCTCATTTGAAGAGTATCATTTGCAACTCCAACACTCAACCAATGCAAAATACACGAAGTATTTGCATCTAGGAACAATCCTACTAGGGCACAAGAGTGTTCATCACTTAACCAATGCATAGAACGTATATGCATCTAGGAACAATCCTACAAGGGCACAAGAGTGTTGTACTTGAAGTAAAATGCATGACATAGAACAACAAGCAAACATGCATGAAGGTTGCATAAGCATGGTATTGCAAATGCATGGCACAAACCACAAAAATCTACAAACAATGCATGAAACAAACCCTTAAAGCTTACATAAGCAATCATGGGTACAAACCAAAAGCCACAAAGCAAGTATGCTACAAAGCACAGAAACAAAGCTTGAAGTTCTGAAATTAATACTGAAATTAATAACATAGTATCAAAGCTTTAAACCAAAAGAGTTAGTAAACATAAAGACGTCATCTCCCCCTATCACTACACTCCCCCTGTTAATGACATCATCTCCCCCTTTTTGTCATGGAATAGCTAGTTGTCATTCTCTTCTAGCTTCCTTTGAATTTCATCCATCTGAGTTTCGAGGGAGGTTAGTTGTTTATCAAGACGGGAGTGTTGGGAGTACATGATCTGAGTAAGTCCTGAAAATTTGGTGCTAAGATCTTGAAGGGCAACCATGATGGTGTCAAACTAGTCATCATAGGAATGAGAAGTAGAACTTGAGGTTCCATGAGGAGCATGATGTTCTTGTTTGACAATCTTCTTGGTGTGACTCATACTTGCTTGAAGAGTACGACCGTTAATTGGACTTGGCCTAGGATGAGGGCGCTCATCTACAGATGGACGCACACCTTTGAGCTTCAAAATCCGAGAAATGAGACGACTAAAGGGAATGTAATTCCTTGAGGCAGTACGGTTGACTGTTTTAGCCAAAATGTGGAAGATGTGAGAGCATACATCAATTTTCACATCAGATACCAGATCATGAAGAAATAATGCTCGACCAAGGTTGATGAAACTGGTGCTTGACAATGGATAGAGGTTGCTGCACATGATTGTTGACAAGAGCCTTAGTTCTGGAGAAAGTGAAGCCACACTGATTGACTTTCCACTAGACGAGAATTCCAAATCTGCTCCTAATTGTCCCCGGAGTAAGTCTTCATCCGGGTTGAGATCATCATACACAGGTGGTATAGGAAGAATCGGTCGGTTTATGTGTAGGATTTCAGACAGGTACACAGGAGTTACCAAGAAGCGCTTTCCTCTAACCCAGCACCTGATCTCTTGTCCTTGTACAATAGCATTGGCATAAAATTCTTTTACCATGTCCTCATAAGCAATTTCAAGATCGGAGAGAAGAAAATTCCAGTCTTTTGTGGCAAACCAAGTAGGAATTTTTGTATCCAGAAGAGAGGACTGATCAACTGCTCTTTCAGCCAACAAAGGAGCATCTTGAAAGTGATTTTTATAGGATTCAAAGGCAGCATAAGACCTAAACAAGTTAGGGTCAAAGGTTCCAGTTGAAAAGTGAGTTCTCTTTGGTCAAGGGGAATCGTCATCAACATCAATGATTGGCTCTTTCCCTTTGTTACTGCCACCTTTCACAGCTGAAGTCTTGAATGGAGACATCTGTGCAAAAGAACACCCAAGATAATAGGAAACATGTGCAAAGCACATAGAACAGAGCACAGAAGATGATTAGATTCAAGTTAGTTAAAAAAAACTATGTATGAAGCTAAACATAATTACAATGTATGAACCTAGGTAGCTGTGCATGTGTGTGCAAACATGTGCACGGGCTGATGTGTGTGTGCGTGTGAGATGCATGAGGGGTGCCTAAGAGTGCCTAGGTGTGTGTCAAGAGTGTGCACAATGAGCAAAATGTATGAAACACACAATCAATGACCAAACGGAGTGAGAATTGGTCAAACAAATGAAAACCCATAGATTGGAATCACTTGATTTCAAATTGGCACATAAATGTCATTCGGACATTTGTCGAACACCCAACATGCACAATGGTACATATGACATGAATAATGCATGAACATGGTGAAATCATGCCTAAATACACTTTAGAATGTCACAGGGGGCCAACACAGAAGCACAAACAACAAATGGGACACAGCCCAATCAAAAGATTTGACAAAAATTCACCCAATTTTGAAAACCAACCCAAAATTTCGAAAATCCCCAAATAGCAAAACCCTAACATGAAATTTTGCACAATCTAAGTAAAAACTTGAAAGGAATTGTTTATAAAACATACCTTGAAGGATAAAACGCAGAGAAGATGCTAGGTTTAGAAGGGGATTGAATGAAATAGGGATTTGGGTTGAGAAGGTTCGAGAGAGGTTAAGCGAGGGAAGGTTTTTATGATTTGAAAAACAATCACATCAGTAATATAAAACAGAAAACACGCATTTTTCGTGGGTTAGAGAGTAGCAACACAGTCGCGAGACAACCGCGAAAAGAGCCACTGAAGCACAAAATTTTCGCGAGAAGTTCTAAGTCGCAACACAGTAGCGAGACAGTCGCGAAACTCTCTATCTGATTTTGAGAAAATTCAGTTTTTGCAAAACAGCATTTCGCGAGAAGCTATTGGTCGCGAGACAGTCACAAGACAGTCGCGAAAGTTTCTGTGTGACAGGATGAAAAAAATATTTCCCTCAACCCCTTTTCACGGGAAGATCTAAGTCGCGAGACACTCGCGAAACAGCCCCTGAACCAGATTTTTGATGAAAAACACACAAACTGTATTTTGACCAAAAATGAAACACAAGAAAGTATAAAATCACTTTCAAAAACATATAAAACTCACAAAAATCTTTTTGGATTTGATCAACAAGTTCATGGGCATACACATCACATTTGGACATATACAATCACACAAATGAGATAGGCATTGATTGAATCAAAAACTTGTGTGTTGTGTGTGAGTATCAAATGTGAAATAGTCCTTAGACTAGAGTGAAGCTTCAATGATCAATTCAATCGAGTCATACACAACTGATACGAAATCAAGTGGACTATCTCCATTATAGAAGTGAGTATATATGACCTCCCACACAATGAAAACATAACAAGGAAGCTTTTCATTTGGCTTCACAAAACTCATAACAGTTGGTCCTTTTTCATTTTGATTGGACAAAAACATCTCTTTTTGAGATTGGTGCTTGAAATTTATGATATTTCAATATTGATGATAAGCCTTTGGCCTTTTTGAGCACCATATAAAACACTTTTAAAAGGAGTCGCTTTCCCTTTTTCCTAGTTAAATACTAGTGTGTGCGATAGGCTTTTGCAGCTTAATATCTCATTTCATTTGGAGATTTACATTTTGTGAGCTCTTTTTACAAAAACATAAAAATAAAGTGGGAAGAGATATAGACACAAGTCTATGCAAGTATCAAGACCAACAAGACTATTGACTAATCATTCATGACAAGCTTGAAGATCTATTTACAACAGTCACACATAGTTTTCAAGATTTCTTCCACATAGAAAAGAGTACATACAGATCAAGCTAAGATCGTAAATGTACTATGCCATAAGTACGAAGGTACTAGGCCAAACTCACATGAGATATGCACACAACAAGTGATCAAACTTTTTGAGATTTTTCAATTTTTATGGGTTTTTTGAATTTTTAAAACACACCCAAAACAAAGCAAGAAAAGTAAGATCAACAAAAACAGGTATAAACCTAAACAAGAAACAAAAAACAACTGAAACAGAACATGTGAAACCATGACAACATATATGCAACAAAGAGCAGTGTAATTTCACACAAGAGATAGAGTTCAAGGAATGATACCGACACCGATGGTTTTACGCAAAGATTCAAACTTCGGGCCATCGAGGGGTTTAGTGAATATGTCTGCCTTCTGATTGTCAGTGTTGATAAACTCCAAGTACACCGTCTTTTCTTCCACCAAGTCTCGAATGAAATGATACCAGATTTCGATATGCTTCGATTTCGAGTGTTGAACTAGATTTTTTGACAGATTTATGGCACTTGTATTGTCACAATATACACACATCGTGTCTTGAGTAATTCCATAATCATGAAGGAGTTTCTTTATCCACAGTAATTGAGCACAAGCACTTGCAGCAGCAATGTATTCAGCTTCGGTTGTTGATAAAGAGACTGAATTTTGCTTTTTGCTCATCCATGACACTAGGTTGTTTCCAAGATAAAAGCATCCACCGGAGGTGCTCTTCCTATCATCAAAACAACCGGCCTAATCAGCATCAGAATATCCGGCCAGGCATTCATTGGAATCTCTTGAGTACCAAATTCCATAATCAGATGTCCCATTTATGTATCGGATAATCCTTTTGACTGCTGTTAAATGTGACTCTTTGGGGGCTGCCTAAAATCGAGCACATACGCCTACACTGAAGGCAATGTCTAGTCTGCTCGTAGTGAGATATAAGAGACTGCCTATCATGCTTCGATAGAGAATTGGATCCACTTCTACACCTGCAGCATCCCTGCTCATCTTTGATGAGGAGCTCATTGGAGTGGACGTGTGTTTCTTAGAGTCTAGACCAAATCTTTTAACAAGATTCTTGGCGTACTTTTCTTGAGATATGAATATCCCATCTTTCCGTTGTTTCACCTGAAGTCCTAGGAAGTAGTTCAGCTCCCCCACCATACTCATCTCAAACTCCTTTTTCATTTCTTCGGAGAATTCAAGAGCCAAATGATCAATTGTGGATCCAAACACAATATCATCCACATATACCTGAGCAACTAGGAGAGACTTCTCATCTCTCTTTACAAACAATGTTCGATCAGCTTGGCCTCTTTTGAATCCACGATCCAACAAGTATGTTGTGAGACAATCATACCATGCTCTTGGTGCTTGCTTTAACCCATACAGTGCTTTCTTCAATCTTAGCACTGATCTGGAAAATAAGGATCTTGAAATCCCTTTGGTTGTTCAACGAATACTTCTTCATTTAAAAAACCATTCAGAAAGGCACTTTTCACATCCATTTGGTACAATTTGAAATCCATAACACATGCTATGGACAATAGGATTCGGATCGACTCTAGTCTTGCTACTGGTGCAAACGAATCATCAAAATCAATGCCTTCCACTTGAGTATATCCTTGAGCTACCAACCTAGACTTGTTTCGAAAAACTTCACCTTCTTCATCAGTTTTGTTCTTGAAGATCCACTTGGTGCCGATCACATGAGTATTTTTGGGCCTTGGAACCAATTCCTATACATCATTTTTAACAAACTGATGTAGCTCTTGATGCATAGACTCTATCCAGTTCTCATCTCTAAGAGCTTCCTCTACCTTCTTGGGTTCAAATTGAGCAAGATAACAGTTATATGTCACATGATTCACACTGTATTTTGGTCATTTTCTCAACCGAAGTCCCTCATTGACATCACCAATGATATTACTTGATGGATGATTGAGAATTACCCTTGATGACGGTCTCTTGGAGGTGGAAGGTTCTTCATCTCGAGAGATTGGAGGTTGAACTTCCAGAGGAGGGCTAGAAGTCCCTTGTGTCGATCTGGTTTCCCTTCTTAGTATAGGGGGTGTGGACTCTTTTTCCGGTGATTCTTTCTCAATATCATCCTCTTGTGACATGTTGTCCTCAGCATCCCTCTTCTTTAGATCAGATCCTTCACCATCGTCAATATCTTTTTCAGATATGGTATCATCGATTACCACATTTATTGATTCCATCATTGTTTTGGTGCGTTTGTTGAACACTCTATATGCTCGGCTATTTAGTGAATAGCCTAGGAATATCCCTTCATCACTCTTAGCATCAAATTTTTCAGGATTCTCTCTATCATTAAGAATATAACATCTGCTCCCAAATATTTGGAAGTATTTCACTTTCGGTTTCTTTTCTCTCCAAATTTCATAAGATGTCTTCTTCGTTCCTGCTTGAAAGTAAATTCTATTACCAATATGACATGAGGTATTCACTACTTCAGCCCAAAACTTCTGAAGAAGGTTTTTGTTGAGTAACATCACTCGAGCCATTTCTTGAATCACCCGGTTTTTCCTTTCAACTACTCCATTTTGTTGTGGAGTCTTTGGAGCTGAGAATTCCTTCTTGATGCCGCGTTCATTGCAAAATGCTTCAAACTTCGCATTTTCAAATTCCTTCCCGTGGTCACTTCTGATCTTGACTATAGGAACTCCTTTCTCATTAATTAGTCTCTTGCATAATTTCTCCATCTTGTCACATGCTTCTGATTTCTCTCTAAGAAAATCTACCCAAGAATACCTTGAGAAGTTGTCAACCACCACCATAATATAACGCTTTCCACCCAAGCTTTCTGTTCTTGTTGAGCCCATCAAATCCACATGCAGTAATTCTAAAGGGCGAGAGGTTGCAACCACATTTACTTTCGGATGGCTTGACTTTGTTTGTTTTCCTAACTGACATGGACCACAAACATTCTTCTCTATTTTCCCAAACTTTGGTAAACCAACCACTGCTTCAAGCTTTAAAACTTTTGCCACTTGTCTGTAATTGGCATGCCCAAATCGTTGATGCCATAATTCCAAGAGATTCACTCGGGCACTCCGACATGCTATGCTTGGTTTAGGAATGACTCCATAGCAATTATCGGTGGTTCTAAATCCCTTCAAAATTTGAACACCTTCTTCATTCAAGATTAGACATCCTTTCTTTGAGAATTGAACCAAGAAGTCATCATCACAGATCTGAGTAATACTCAGCAAGTTCACTTTTAATCCCTTAATATACAACGCGTCATTCAGCAGTGGCAGTCCCGGAATGTCCACCGTTCCCTTTCCAAGAACTTGTGAGTGACTGCCATCTCCAAAGGTCACAAAGCCATCTTCCTTTTCTTTAAGTGTTTTGAACAAAGACTTGTCTCCTGTCATGTGCTTTGAACAACCGTTGTCAAGGTACCACAAACATGAATTAAAAACTTTCAAAACGGTATGAACAAAAAGACAAGCATGAGAGAGACACTCTTGACCCTCGAAACAGGACTCTTTTTCCTTTATTTCGTTCAGGGATGAGTGAAGTTTTCCTTTTAGATGATCAAGTTTATCACACAAGTGTCTATTTCTCCTCTCATATTTAGAGACTAAAGACTTTGACTCACATAAGATGTTATGTAAATCATGGTTTCTATGAACTAGTGATTTCAGCATGTGACAGAATATTCTAGCATGTTTCTTAGATTTAAATAACTGAGAAAACACATTACTAGACCAGTTTTCAACTATGCTCATAGAGTCTTTTTCACAAACATCTTTACTACCCTTCATGTTGAAAACAAACAAGACACTATACAAGAAACACCAAGGGGTCAAGGATCACACTTAGGTATTTAAACCACACAAAGTGTACCTGCTCTGATACCAATTGAAAGCTCAAAAATGTGTCGAAAACACACGAGCGGTTTAGACCCCCAAATTAAAATTACGGCTTGGTTGATTTTACACTAACTTAATGATAAGTGCGGAATAGTGTAAACACAAGCGTAAAGGCACAACAACTACTCTAATCCATATTTAAAGCAACACAGCAGTAAAAAGGAAATGAACAAGAGTATGGAAGAAGGATGCAAACACAGATAACACCGAGACGTGTTATCGAAGAGGAAACCAAAGAACTCGGCGAAAAACCTCTCTGCCGCCCTCCAAGCGGAAATTGATCCACTAGACAATCAGTTGGGATACATGGGTTAGCAAAAGACCCTCCAAGCCTAGTCTACCCAATGTACCTAAGCCCTCCAAGCTCCTACTCCAACAAGGCTTCTCGGAACTGTGTCTTGTCCTAGTTTTCCGGATCCCGCAACAAGCTCCATGTTGCATCTGCCATTCTAGACTTCTTCCAATGCTTCCCAGCAGCACCAAAAACGTCACACAGCATTCTCAAGGTGTGGTAAGTGTTTAGGCTATCAATCTCTCAAAGAAATGGACAATGGAGAGGGAAAAGTTGAGGAGATACCACAAGCAATAGTATAGAGAAAGGTAGGGATGACAATCTCTAATTCACAATGTGTTTGGCTAGGGTTTTCTCTCTGAAGCATTCCTCAACATTTGTGGGTAATAAGGGTATATATAGGATAGGTGCAAAATGTGTGAGTCAGTCAGTACAGGCTGGCAGAACAGCTTGTCTCGCGAGTGTCTCGCGGGAAGGCCTTACCCGCGAGATACTCGCGAGAGACAGCTTGTCTCCACCTGGCCTGACCCTTCGCATTCCAGCACGTGTAGGGCACATGCGTCACTTCGCAGGAAGCTAGGCTGCGACATACCCGTGAGAATCCTTCAGCCTCCAAATGCTTAAGTCTTCACAC
The DNA here is from genome assembly GCA_023621385.1 of Quercus gilva. Classification (NCBI taxonomy): domain Eukaryota; kingdom Viridiplantae; phylum Streptophyta; class Magnoliopsida; order Fagales; family Fagaceae; genus Quercus; species Quercus gilva. The sequence continues at coordinate 49,522,884 of CM042483.1, forward strand.
ACACTCTCTATCACACAACCCTTACAACAAATCCCACAACAAATACAGGGTATACATGATTGAAAATAATTACAATCAAATTTGGCACGGAATAAAAGCCAACAAAAACACAATTGTAAATTACAGCTTTACAAATTTTAAGGAGAAGAAACTAACCAGAGAGAGGTTTTGAAACTCTAATCATTAAGGCAAAATATAATGAGTGATAACAAAAGTATTAACTACACTCATCATCACTAGACTCATTATCATTGGACTCATCATCATTAGACTCATAAACATCATCACTAAGCTCTTCATCATCGATAAAGTCTTGTCCAAGCAATTCATCCTTACAAATGGTTCCTTCTTCATTAACTTGAGCCCAAGCATCGCTGTCATTTGCATCATCACAGGCATCATCAGTAGTTATATTATAAGGGACATTCTCAAGATAGGTACCCACTTTATCATCATCATCATCATGTGAAGCATTAATACCAATATCAAACAGCTCCCTAGGTTTTGTTTTGACCACCACCGCCCAATCTTTATGTCTCACATATTCCACATAAAACATTTGTAAAGCTTGAGATGCTAATACATAAGGCTCATCAATTAATCGATCACCCGTGTGTATCAATTGTGAAAAATTGACAAGGGGAAATCCAAACTCATCTTTTTTGCATCCTCTCCTACTAATAATGTCAACCCATTGACATTTGAATAGTATATATCGATACTTGTCAGAGTAGTTCAACCTAATAATATCGATTAGTGCGCCATAATAAGTAGCACCACCTTTGGTAACAACACATACTCCACTGTTTTCAGTTTTCCTAGTTGCCTCAGAGCCTTTGGTGTGAAACTTCAAACCATTTATACATAACGCTTGAACTGTTTTGCTTCATTATCTGGATATCGAGCAAGCCATATGAGTTTATCAGAGAGTTTCTTTTTCTCAGATGCATCCATTGACATCACCTATAATAGACAATGACATTTATTATAAGTATTCTATCTAAAGTGTTACAACCAAGTTTTATATATATATATATACATTGACATCACCTATTATAGATAATAAAGTTTTATATATATGCTTTACTTACATAGTTCCTAAACAAACTGCAGAATTTCTTCATGTGCTACTTTTGAATAACATCATCAGTTACATGAAAAGGGGAATTAGTCTTGATCTCCGCTATGTGTACATTATGTAGACAAACGTGTTAGTGTTAACTTAGAGTATTGTACTTGAATGCCATGAAAGGATATGCAATAACATATTACTTACTCGCGAAATGGGGTGATTTTTTCACAATTAAATAGCACATAACTATGTACTTGGGATCCATGAATTTGAGTCTAGTGTAATGCTCACCACCGCACACATGAATTCCTTGACATTCCTTACAGGCCGATTGAATGCAGTTTCAACAGATTTAAAATAGCGTGAGCAGAATGCTAAGCATTCCTCTGCTATATATCCTTCTACAATGGAGCCTTCTGGATAAGTTTTATTATGCATGTAAGAGTTAAGTCTTGACAAGTACCTATTGGAAAACCCAAGATCAAAAACGGGAAATTGATAAGTTAAATAAAACCAAATAGACCAAGTTACCATATGTGTTACTTCTCAATGGGATACATCCAACGATAATGAACTGGGCCACCAACTTTGGCTTTGCTAGTCAAATGCATGACTAGATGTACCATCACTGTAAAGAAAGAGAAAGGAAATATCCTTTCCAATTCACACAATGTCAATGCAATTATTTTCTCAAGAGCCCCAAGTTCATCCACATTTAGTACTTTGAAACATATCTCCCTAAAAAAACAAGATAAGTCTATTAAATGCCTACTCACTTCAAGAGGCAAAGATCTGCGTTTTGCTATTGAAAAAAGTTGTTGCATTAAAATGTGATTATCATGGCTCTTCATCCCACTAATCTTTCATTCTTTGAGTTAAACGCAACGTGAAATGTTTGAAGAATATTCATTTGGCACTCTTACATCCTTCAAAACTTGCAAAAAACTATCTTTTTCACTAGCATTTATATGGTAGCAGGCACGTGGCATACGTGTTTGATTATTTCCAATATTTTCCAAGTGAAGTTCACTTCTTATACCCATATCCTTTAAGTCTTGATGTGCCTTCAAGTTATCCTTTGTCTTGCCATCCAAGTTCAACAGTGTGCTGATTATATTATTGACTACATTCTTTTTAATATGCATCACATCAAGATTATGACACAACACATGGTGCTTTCAATAAGGCAAGGTGAAAAATATACTTTTCTTCCACACAGTTAAGGCTTCCTCTCCTCTTTTTCTTTTATTGGGCAAATTAACTGTTTTCTTCCCAAACACATGATCGGTTACAATATCTGTTTGTAACATGATTTCTCCTCCGGATACTATAATAGGAGCTGATCTCATAACAACATGCCCATCAAATGAATTTTTTTGCTTACGGAATTTATGATCACTATCCAAGAATCACTTATGTCCAATGTAACTAAATTTCCTTCCATATCTTAACCAATGAGACCAACTATCATAGTTACAATGGGGACATGCAAGAGCACCTTGGTGCTCCAACCCGAGATATCACTATATGCAGGAAAATCATTTATGGTCCACAATAATGAAGCATGCATTTGGAATGATTTTTTGGAAGACACATCAAGTGTTTCTACTCCAACATCCCATAACTCCTTCAGTTCTTTTACTAAGGGTTGCAAGTACATGTCTATATTGTTCCCGGGCGAGATTGGACTAGAAATCTGTTAGGTTCTAAAGGTTTAGGAATTTATGTATTTAGAACTCTAATTTGTAATGTTGGCAAACCATGATCAAAACAATGTACTTAGTCTTGTTTATGCTTGCTCAAAGTTGATAAAATATTGTAAAGTTGGAATCGAGTGACTGCAGATGCATTGGGGCATTTCGGCCTGGATTGATCGATCGAAGAATAGAATCGATCGATTGAAAATCGGACCAGATGCGTTTTCTGCAGAATTTCCAACTCAGCCCTAACTCATTAAACGTTTAGGGTTTTATGTTTTTGCCCTAGGTATATAAGGCAAAACCCTAGCCACGTTTTGAGTGTTGCACAAGTTGTATTGTTGCTCATACATTGCTGTTTTGTGTAAATCTCTTGTGAGATCTAGAGGAGCTTTCCTTTACACAAAGCTTAGGGTTTTCAAGATTGAGATTACTTCAACATCTTGATGATCAACTTGGTTGCTGCCTTTGAAGCTTAAAAAATATCAAGCGTGGGTGCTTGTAGCTGATTGAGGAATTCAAAGAAAGAAGAAGTCTGTGGATTCGGAGCTTGCACGTGGTCGTGTCAGTAAGTTCTACTGGTGGGTAGCATTAGGAAGTCAAGCGGGGAGCTTGTAAGTCCTTTTGTAAGAACTTCAATTCTTTCTTAGTGGATTCTGTTTTGCCTTAAGGATCGATGGGTCAAATCCTCCCCAGGTTTTTACCATGTGGTTTCCTGGGTGATCATATCATTGTGTTATTTATTATTCCGCTGCATTATATTTTTGATATAATTATTTGATTGCTTTAACTTAGAATTGCTTAATTTGACCAAGTAACAACTTGGCTAATTAACTAGGCTACGCAATCTGGTTGTTTGTAAGGGGTCTTAAACCGTTCAAGTGGTATCAGAGCAGGTTGCTCTCTTGTTAGAGATTTTTTTTTATCTCTGAGCTGATCCTTGACCCCAGTTGTCATAGAGCATAGACACTCTCTTGTTGTTCCTCCTCACTTTGATGGAAACAACTATGCCTATTGGAAAGTAAGGATGAAAGCATTCCTAAAATCTATTGATGAGAGGGTATGGAACTCCGTTGAATACGGATGGGAGAAGCCCATTACTTCTGTGAGTGAGTGGCAAACTTCTCAGAAAGAAGCAACTGCATTTAATAGCAAAGCTATGAATGCCATCTTCAATGCTGTTTCTATGGAGGAATTTAAGAGGATCTCAAATGTTGAGGTTGCTCATGCTGCTTGGAAAATCCTCCAAATTGTGCATGAAGGCACAAAGGCTGTTAAGATAAACAAATTGCAGCAATTAACTTCTAGGTTTGAAAGTATTAGAATGTCTGATGATGAAACCTTTGATGAGTTTTATGCTAAACTTAATGATATTGTTAATTCTGCTTATAACTTGGGAGAAATCTATGATCAACCTAAAATTGTTAGGAAGATACTTAGATCCTTAACTGAAGAGTTTAGACCCAAGGTGACAGCCATTACTGAAAGTAAGGATGTGAACTCCATCCCTGTGGATGAACTTGTAGGATCACTTCAGTCCTATGAGTTTGACCTACCCAAAACTACCAAATCCAAATCAATGGCTCTTAAGTTTGTAACATGATTTCTCCTCCGGATACTGTAATAGGAGCTGATCTCATAACAACATACCCATCAAATGAATTTTTTTGCTTACGGAATTTATGATCACTATCCAAGAATCACTTATGTCCAATGTAACTAAATTTCTTTCCATATCTTAACCAATGAGACTAACTATCATAGTTACAAGGGGGACATGCAAGAGCACCTTTGGTGCTCCAACCCGAGATATCACTATATGCAGGAAAATCATTTATGGTCCACAATAATGCAGCATGCATTTGGAATGATTTTTTGGAAGACACATCAAGTGTTTCTACTCCAACATCCCATAACTCCTTCAGTTCTTTTACTAAGGGTTGCAAGTACATGTCTATATTGTTCCCGGGTGAGATTGGACTAGAAATCAATAATGATAGCATGAAAGAAGACCTTTTCATGCACATCCATGAAGGGAGATTTTATGGGATCAAAATGACATGCCATGTACTATGAGTACTACTCATATTTTCATACGGGTTGAATCCATCGGCTGCTAATCCAAGCCTCACATTACAAGGCTTAGATGAGAACTCTATGTACTTAGAGTCAAATGATTTCCAAGCTTCAGAATCAGCAGGATGCCTCAGTAACCCGTCATTCACACGACCATTGGCATGCCACTTCTTATGATTGGCTGTTTCAGGAGACATAAATAGTCGTTGCAATCTTGGCTTTAAGGGGAACCATCGTAGGATCTTTGCAGGATTCTTCTTCTTTTTTTCTTGGAGGAAGCATTAGTACTTTGTTGACCTTTAGACTCATTACTTTCCCATCTTGAACGGTTATAGTTCGGATAAGCTTCAAGGTTGGCATTCTCCTTCCAATATAAAATACAATCTTTAGGACAAGCATGAATCTTCTCATAACTCAAGCCCAAATCCTTAATAATCATCTTAACCTCATAACAATCTTTTTGCAACTTAGCATTTGAAGGACGAAAATCAAGCAAAAATTTCAACAACATGGTAAATGATTTGTTGGTCCAATCATTAAGACACTTCATGTGGTACAAATGCACAATGACTGACAATTTGCTAAAATGCTTACAACTTTTATAACAAAGTTGATTAGCATCTTCAAGCAATTTCATAAACCGAAGTGCATCTTCATTAGGACCTTTTGTGAGTTGTTGCACAATAGGGACTTCTTCCATTGGCCCAGATGCCATATCTTGTATGGAGAACATATCATGCAACATGTCACGATGATCGACATACTCTACTGGTTTTCTTGGACATGACTCTTAGGAATTTTGGAAGAAGTCTGTGCAGATAATGATTCCCCATTAAAACCCCAAGGGTTATAACCCCTACAAATCCCGTTTGACACTAACTGAGCCTGTACGACATCTATAGGCCACGAATTTGTATGCACACATTTTCTACACGAACATGAAATCGTTCCATTCGGGTGTGTATGGTTAGATGCAAAATTCAAAAACTGTTGGACTCCATCTAAATATTCTTACAACCTTCTATTTGTAATTTTCATCCAACTCCTATCCATTGCTATAAAGTGTTTACAAGAAATATACATTTCATTTACACAATTTCACTTTAATTTAAGAAACAAATCATCTTTAATCATTCACTTTCAGCTATATTCCTAAGAAAACAATGAATTTAAACACATAGAGAAGTTATCAATACATTTGGTAACTATAACATCATTACTAGCAATAGCCTAAATTGAATTTATCAAATACAAACAACTCAACAAAAATCATCCAATATTACACAAAACAGTCAACACTCCTAATATCAAATAAAACTACCTTATTACTCCATGTAAGCCACCTGCTTGCCCCAATTCAACAACCCACCACAACCAAAGAGAGAGAGAGAGAGAGAGAGAGTATACCTTAATTATTTCACCAACGGGGATTGGGATCGTGTATCTTTCCAACAGTATTACTACAATTTGCACTTCTATATATGTCACCACTCACTTGTAAAAAGCAAAGGAGACTTAACAATGACAAGACGTTGTATAGATATCATATGATAGGATAGTGATTAGTGACATAAGCTGAGAAAGCTGAAGACTTAAGAAAAGATGCACATGGGAATGGAGTCCTGTCTAGTCTATTAGCGTACAACTTATAGATACAATACATACAACCTCATCCTCACCACACACTTATTCACTGAAAAACCATATATGGCTCCTAAATCAGTTAATATCATCTTATATCACATACTTTCAACCAACGCATAGTGCAGTTAATGTTTGCACTATGATTCTTTATATGTTTTTAAGTTATTGAGAGAGAGAGAGAGAGAGAGAGAGAGAGAGAGAGAGAGAGAGAGTGTGTGTGTGTGTGTGTGTGTGTGAGAGAGAGAGACTATGGCATGCAATGCTTTCTTCAGAATAGTTTATAGTCTATAAAGTCTATACTGCGTTTTTGATTCATCATTAATGTAGGCTGTTTTAACTTAAAAGGACCTTGAATTTGGAAACTTGTGTTGAAACTTGAAAATGTATTAGGGTAGTGTGCATCTTGTTTAACAATTCTATAATCTGTAATTAGAGGATTTAAAAGCTATAATCTTAACATGAGACTAGAAGTGTATGGATGCGATGCATGAACACAATCATTATATATAATTCAACGACAATGGAAGTCAAAATTTAGGATACAGATTAAAATAGCTTAATCATTAATCCATGAAAATTTATGGAAGGATTTATTATTCATTTGAGAAGAGGGGGTATTAATCTTGGAAGTACTAAATAATCTTCATTTACAAAAGACTGAATTAATACAAAGCAAATAGGTTTTCCTTAATATATGTGCTAATATGTAAGAATTTAAAATTTATAATCTTATCATCTCTTGGACCTTAATCTTGACTCTAGAGTATTTCTTGTAAGTTAAATATAACAATGTAAATATGCAATTATATTTTAGGATATTTGAAAAGTAGGTGGCAAAGTGGATTAACCAATTGGGTTGTACCTATTCCATTTTAAATGGTAACTTCCATGATAATAGTATAGATGAAAGAAACTATATGTCACCACTCAGTTAATGTTTGTTGTGTTATGTGTGTGTGTGCATGTAGAGAGAGAGAGATTAGAACCAAACCAAACCTTAGTAACAAGGCATCTTCACCATCACCATAGAATTTGATATCATAAGCAGGTCCATCATGCCCTTGAACAAAGCAATCGGGTTCAGCCACTAACAAGCTACACAAATTCCACATGTAAAAAGCAAATGAACCAAGTCAACTAGAATCAACCTGAGATTTAATATTTTAACCAACAATAAATTAGCAATGCATACTTACTGTTGTGCCTTTGTATTTCTAAAACTTTGTTGCAATCAAACAACAACAACAAACAAACAAAATGGATAAATTATTTGAATTAGTAGAAAAACCAAGACTTAAAAATGATTGAATAACACTATAGTTGCAAAAAAATTGGGGGGGGGGGGGGGTTAATGGTCTTATTCAAATCCTAATTGAAAATTTCTCCCAAGAGCTAATTGTGGCTTAAATAACATATTTCAAGCACCACATTTGCATCACATGGGAGACTCCATCAATTGGGACAGAAAAACATGACAAACTAAATGCCTTTTCCCTCTCTTCAAACCACACCCCCCCCCCCCCCCCTTCCTACTCTTTACTCTTAAATTAAATGCTTTTTCCCTCGCAATTTTTCACACACATTCTAAATTTAATGTCTGTTTTCCCAATTGAGACTTTCAAAAAGAAACTTAGTTAGGGTCTATTTACATCTACACTTGTATCATCAAGGCAAATTGCAAAGGCATGGAAACCAATAAATTTAAGGGTTTTTTTTTTTTTTTTTTTTTTTTTTTTTTTTTTTTCAATTAGTGCACAAACCAATAAAAAAGCACTCACACTCTTCTTATGGGATTTGAATCACTTCAGAGCCGGGTCCTCTGCCAAGAGCTGCAAAGTTTAAGCAACTTAGTACCAACATAACACACCAAAAAAAGAAAACTCATTCATTCACAAAGACAAGCATACTTAAATTTAAAATTCAGAAATGCATCAAATTTCAATAGTAAAGTTTATAATAAGAAAAGATTAAACATTTTGAATATATACAGAAATCTTTCACATTCTACAACAATTGGGAAAGGTCACCATCCCATTTGTAGAATTCTAACTCCTTGTTATTTAGTATCTGTTCAGCTACTTGAATTAGAGTAATAAGAAAAGAATTAGAGTTATGCACCTCACAAACTAAAATAAAATGCCAATACCACATCAACCTCATATAAAAAAATTTCCAAAGTAAAATTAGTAGTGTTCACTATCTAGAGAGGGTAGGCAAGGAGAGCAGAAAGAGAAAAGGGTGATGGAAGGGCCACCCACAAGTTTTTTTTGGGTGATGGAAGGTCTTCACTTATAGAAACTAAGAACTGCCACTTCCCTCCTTATTATCAAATATTTGTTTCAATGAAGACCGCAATTTTAGAATCATAAAGATATCAGCCACATGTTAGTGAGGTTGAATCATAGTAATGATTCTTTAGGTGTTTGATTCAGTGTTTGAGCTACTAACTTGACCAAATCTAGATGAATTTGATAAACCCTAACAGATATCAAACAATAGAGATACAGTGATAGAACAAGAGAGAGAGAGAGAGAGAGAGAGAGAGAGACTTACGGCTTTCACGCGACGCCAGGTCCTTTGCCAAGAGAATGCGAGTGTGAAAATGGAGATGGAGATGAATGCGCTAGGACTTGAAGGTGGAGTTGACGGCGGTGGCGGCGGAGATGGAGTTGATGGCAACGAAAATTTGGAGAGAGTGAGAGTTTGGAGTAACCTAATAAAAGGGAAAAGGGAAAACCTAACAAGAGGGAAGATGAAAAAAACAAAGGGAAAATTTGGGGGAAATTTAAAGGTCTAAAGTGGCGGTCCAACTCACCGCTATAACTAAGCAAAAGCGATGCAAAAAGGAGTCCCTGTAGTAGTAGTCATACAAACGACGCTACAGATCGCATATTGCGGCGTTTTTCTCTACCGCCGCTATAGTATCTACGCAAAATGATATATTTATTGCGACAGGTTTTTGGAGCACCACTATATATAAGTGACCGTCGCTAAATCATATATATTGTGGTCGTTTTATGTCCCGCCCCTGTAGGATGCCTCAAAAGACTATACCTATAGTGGCGGTCCCAAAAAACGCCGCAATATGCAACATATAGCTTCGGTTTTTGCACCCATCGCAAAAAAACCACCGCAATAGTACTAATTTCTTGTAGTGAAATGGACTAAAACCGACCAAACTGAAACAAATAGACTAAAGTGAACCAAATGCCAATTTGTAATTAGCTAACATAACTCAAAAAATTAATAACAATTATAATAAAAAAAAGGTTATGGAATTGGTTTGTTATTAAAGTAACATCAATCAAATTTGTTATCACATTAATATTTTTAACTAAATTCTTATGCATGAATCTATGATTCTATGTGCCTATTGAAGGTTTTATTGAAGTTAAATTTGATACTATGTAGAAAAAGTTGGTACGCCACAAAAAAAGTATATCAAGAAACCACTTGAATGTAATATTTAATACCAAAAAAAAAAAAAAAAAAGAGGAAAAAATATTAATTTGTTCAAGTGGCCTTTATATAGTCTTTTAATTTGTTCAAGTGACCACACATTATGATATATATTTTTTATTCTTCTGAGTTGGACTTCATTGTATCAGTACACACAAAATTTATTGTTTCTTTATCTATAAAACACTAACTGCACTGGATAATGTATTAGAGATGCTTCAGGTAATCAATAAAAATTGCACTGATATATATATGAGCTTTAGATTAGTGACTGGTTCACTGAGCATGTGATTTGAATATAACAGGTTTTCAAAGTTTGCACCAAATTACTTCAAACCCTACCATCTCCACAAATACCTTCACTTCTTATTCTATCTTCGTTTTTGTTTCAGTATTATATCTGCATTATTGTCCAAATAACATTTGGATCATGAATGTTTCTTTACTAAGCAACTTTGTTTACCATAAACATGTTATGCCTTGTAACTTTTGCAAAAAAAAAAAATGCAACTTGACTCCGAGCAACCACTTTATCAACTACACATCTAAACCCAAATTGATAGGATTATCTAAGGTGACAGTAGGAGCAGTGGTTTTTTTTTTTTTTTTTTTTTTTGAAGATTTGAAATATGACTTGTGTCACATCAAATGGTCCTATTAGAGTGTCGGGAATAATTAAGGATGAAATTAGGTTGCTTATAAAAGTTATAAGACCAAGTTGAATTTTATCTACCAGTTAAAGGATCAATATAATAATTTGACAAAATAAGTTTGCTAATTTTTTCCTCTTTTTTCTTAAGGGTTTTTTTTCCCCCAATAAAAATAATCTTTGGCTAGAAGAGAAGGAAAATAATATTAATTTAAAAGATTGTACCTAAAGTAGAGTTCTAAGTTACCGCAATTTCTGCCACAATTTTGGTGTAGGCGTGTAGTAAATTGTGAGTTGTTATCTATAATTTTTGTAAGGATCCATCGCTTACAATCTGCCATGTCAAATTTATAACAAAAGTTACATCTGCCAATTTGCACAATAAATTTAGCTAATAAACTAAGAAAAAAGCTTAGTCAATCCCCAACAAACTTATAACTATCATAATCACAAGGTAATTTCCCTCATTGAGAAGCAGAAACGGTCAAAACTCAAAACACAAAACTCTCCAACTATAATATAAAGCAGCACCTTCCTAGGTCAATCCTCTCAAAGTCTTCTTACTACTGAGAATCCCTATGATATTGTCTGCAATTTAATATTGTTAAAGTGGGTTCCAAACAATTCCAATGGCTGCAAAAAGCAAGATCTTGGTCATTGGAGGAACTGGGTACATTGGAAAATTCATAGTTGAAGCCAGTGCTAAGGCTGGCCATCCTACTTTTGTTCTTGTCCGAGAATGCTCCCCCTCTACCCATGCTAATTAAATCCAAAATCATCCACCATTTAATCACCTTAGGAGCCTTCTTTGTCTTTGTACGTAAGCTTCAACATCTTTCATACATTTTCACTGTTATTACTTACGTTTTTAGTAATATAAGACCATGTTTTTGTGGTGGAGGTGATGATTACTCATTATCTCTAGGACCCCGTATGATTGCAATCCAAAAATAGTATTAATGTTGGTTTAAGTTGGCTCAACTGTCAAATCTTTTGTCATAGAATAATGAATGAATTGGGTTCTAAATCCAATCCTGCCCTTATAAAAATAAATGTCCTCTTTACTAATCATGACATGGTAGGGTTTTTTTTTTTTTTTTTTTGATGATTTTATAATTACAATGGAGGAGATGAATTTTGAACTCTGAATTTCTTTATTGGAAACATAGTCAGTTTAAATAATAATAAGTGAGTGAGACTCGTGCTACAAGTCGTTTGGTTAATGTAGCTATGGTATTACATGTTTAATATGCAGGGAGATTTGTATGATCATGGGAGTTTGGTGGGGGCCATAAAGGAGGTGGATGTGGTGATTTCTGCGATTGGTCACCATAATTTGGTCGATCAAGATAAGATCATTGCAGCTATTAAAGAAGTTGGTAATGTTAAGGTAATATGAGTAATAACCCTTCCTTGATTTTAGATAATAATTTCTTTTCTAATTGTTTTTTTAATTGTTCGGTTCTAAGACTTTAAGAACTAATGTATTCGAACTTCAATGTATATTATGTTGGCAAACCATAATCAAAACATAGAGTCTAGGTTTAGACTTGCTCAAAGTGTGGTTTAATGTAAAATTGGAATCGAGTAATTGCAAGAATTACAATTCAAAATCTGCTAGGCTCGATCGATCAAAAATTAGGCTCGATTGATCAAACCTCATGAATCAGTAATTTTCAGCAGAATTATTAAACCAACCCAAGCCCGTGTGACGTGTAGGGTTTTGTGTTTCACTCCAAGTATAAAAGGAAAAATCCTAGCTACATTTTAGAAGTCTTTAGTTAAGTTGTGTATTGAATTTTTTGTGAGATCTGAGAAGTTTTTACCTTCATACATACACATAGAGTTATCAAGATCAAGATTCACGTCAAGAACTTGATGATCTCTTCAGTTGCTGCATAAAAAACTATAAAGAAGATCTGAAACTTTTGAGTGAAGTCTCAAAGTCACAACTAGGAGAACTTGTGGTTGCTGCAGATCAAAGAAAGTAGTCCATGGACTCGAAGCTGTCACGTGATCGTGGTAGTAAGTTTTTTACTCGAGGTAGCAATAGGATGTTAGTGGTCTAAGTCTTTCATAGTGGATCTATTTTTACCTTAAGGATAACTAGGTTAAATCATTCCCAGGTTTTTTACTAGTTAGGTTTTTCTGGGTTATCAGATCTTTGTGTTCTTTATTTTTCCGCATTATATTTGTTTTACACATATTGGTTTAACCTAGATCTAATTAATAAACTTGTTAATCAACTTGGCTTAATATTAGGTTAAACATATTGTGTTAAGGGGTCTAAAAACTAACATTAATTTCATTCCTAAACTATGGGTTCCAGCTAATTCAATTGGTAAAATCTCTAATGGTTATATAAGAGATCTAGAGTTCAATTCTCAAATTGTGCATCATTCGAACTCTATCGTCTTATATTAATAAGATATTACTGGATATGTAAAGTAATTTTACGAAAAAAATCTCTGGATTTCTAAAAGAAAAGTGGGGGCAAGAGTAACATTGAACTGTTTTAAAAAATTCAGGAACTAGATTTACATAAGTGGTAGTTTGGGGACAATAGTTTAGGTTCGAAAATGAACTTTGCCACGTAATTCATGGATAAAAATAGTGATTTGTCCATTCTTTACCTCCATAATTTTTTTTTTCAATTTTTTTTTCTAGTATCTAATTTTGCATATGTATTGACCAAAGAATAGAAAAAGTGAACTCTAAGAACTCTCTAAGAATTAATTGACTGCTTTAAGAACTCTGAATACATTTTTAATGAAAAGAAAAGAAAAGAAGAAGAATAATTCCTAACATAAAAATAAAGTAAAAAAATGTGGATTTTGATTTTAGAGTTCTAGTGATTATATATTTGGTATTTGGTTGTTATTTTCTTCTCTAGGTGATGAATCTTTTAGGCAGTGATACTGGTCTTTACCACATAGTAGACAGGGTGTTGCATTCTATTAACCTTTTTCATACATATTCAAATACAACCCAACAATACAGCCATGTGTTGAGTTTCTAATGGAGGATCAGGCACTCTGTTTAATTAACTATTAAAAGAAAAATAAGGGCATCATTTTAGTAATTTATTATTGAGCAAAATTGTAAAGTTGAATTTATTCAACTATGTGTTGGTTTTATTCCATGCCAAATTTGTTTGTAATTCAACATTTAGAAACCCTGTATTTAGGTGGGAATAATGTAAGGGTTGTGTGTGAGAGAATGTGAAGAATTGATCAAGTATATTGATCAAATGTTTGCATCAAGAGGCTTCTCGCGACTAGACCTTGCGACTGACTCGCGAGTGGTGACTCGCAAGAATCTAGCACACATGTGAAGCATGCAGGAAGTTAAAGGGTTAGGACAGCTGGATCACTACAGGATAAAAATTACAGTCTGGCCATTCTGTTATCTGGCGACTGGAACTCGCGACTTGTCCCAATCGCGAGTGACTCGTCAATGTACTCTGTTTTGCAGAAAAATTATTTTTCATATTCCTTATCATACCCTACTATAAATATCCTTATACCCACGAAATGTTGAGAGCTTCTAGAAAGAATTTTAAGAGATAAACCCTAGAGAACAACAAGATCGATTCATCCACAATCTTATACTTTTGATTCTCCAAATTCCTCTACTCTCACCCTCTCTATTATCATACCCTTGAGAGGATCTTTAGCCAAATCCTTACCTCACCACATACATATCAATGAGAAAGTTCTTGGTGTTTAGGAAGCAATTCAAGAGAGAACCAATTCATTTTGGTTGACGCAATGGGCTTATTGCGGGATCCGGTAAGTAATAAAAGACAACGTTAGGTGTAACCCTGTTGGAGCAAGAAGTTTAGAGGGCTTAGGTGCATTGGGTAAATTAGGCTTAGAGGGTTTGTTGGTGCAATCACAATGATAATGGAAACAACACAATGAGAAACTAAATAGTACTTCTTAATATTATTAATGTAAAGAAAGGAATTACACAACACAATTTGGACTGAAGCGCGGCACTCGCTCTCTTTAAGGATAAATGCACTTATCTAGCCAAGTAGGAGGATCCAAAAGGCTGATTCATTTCCAATTTTAATACCTCCACTCTTCACCTGCCCTTGCGCACGTATCTAACCCAATATTTGAGACAATTCATTTTAGCCCATTAATCACCATAATTAAAAAGAATAAAATAGTCTCTCTCCTTTTCAATGTGGGATTAAACATTTTCACTAACTCCTCATCTTCCATATTCACTCCCACATCTTTACATTTATATTATAATATTTATTCATTTTAATTATTTAATATTAAAATGCTCCAACAATCCCCCACTCATTTTAATATTAAAATTTTTAATTAAAGAGAGATTACCAGACAAAGACGGGTCATTATGCATCATGAAGGTGTGCTCTGCATTGAACCTTCATTTAGTAAAACAGCGATCTCAACTCCAGAGTCGTAGTGGTCTCCGACTTGAACTAGGACTGCTTTAGGGAAATTAAGCGTCACTGCTTACACATAACAACCCAGATGTTGACATGAGCTTTTATAGCTAGTACTTTATGGCCATGTGCTGATCCCAGTTTCATGAGTGTATTTGAGATTAAGTCTAAATCTCATAAGGACCGGGCCCACCCCCACACTCACATAGGTGAAATTTTGTCAAGGGTGCTCCTGTAATTCTGACACCCCACTCATATGAGCTACAAAATTTCATTAAGAGTTTTTTAACTCAACCTCTCCACATTATAGGATAAATGCACTTACATCATAGAGATGAACAAAAAAAATTATTTATAAAATAAATAATTTAAAAAAAATTGTGCATTTCTTACTACCATCGTATGATTCGTTTTTCCCATTGAACCCAATTCTCAGGATCTCTGGTCCTTGGGTTGGGTATCCTCATACATGGCTCATGATTCTATGGACTTTAGTCCCATCCCCCTCGATGTATTCCAGACTCTATCTTTTGCCAAGGCCTTGGTAAATGGATCTGCAAGATTATCATTAGATTTAATATAATCCATAGTTATGATGCCACTACTCAAATAAGATCGCACGATACTCTGCTTTCTTCTTATAGGTATGGATTTACCATTGTAGTAATGGTTTTTAACTCTACCAATTGCAGCAGTGCTATTACAATGAATTAATATAGGTGGAATTGGCTTTTCCCAAAGTGGAATTTCATATAATAAATCTCTAAGCCAATTTGCCTCTTCACTAGCTGAAGCTAATGCTATTAATTCAGCTTCCACTGTTGAATTAGCGATTATTGTTTGCTTTTTAGATTTCCAACAAATAGCACCACTACCTAAGATAAAAATATAACCAGTGGTAGAGAAAGAATCACCTAACAAAGTATTCCAATCGGCATCACTAAAACTTTCAATCATAGCAGGGTATTTTTTATAAAATGAGCCATAACTTTTGGTACCAATTAAATATCTTATGACTAGCTCAATAGCTAGCCAATGATCTTTACTAGGCTTGCTAGTAAATCTGCTAAGCACTCCTACTGCATGTGTAATGTCAGGTCTAGTACAATTAGTAGCATAACGCAAACTACCAATGATACTAGCATAATTCTTTTGATTAAAAATCTCATCATCATTATTCACAGGAAATAAACGAACACTAGAATCAAAAGGAGTAGCTACACTTTTGTGATCATGAAAATTATATTTTCTCAATATTTTCTCAACATAATGTGATTGATCAAGATATATTCCATCACATGCTTTTGTAATTTTCATGCCCAAAATAAAATTAGCCTTACCAAGATCTTTCATATCAAAATGGCTTTTAAGCATATTTTTTGTCTCATTTATAACATGCATATTTGAGCCAAAAATCAGCATATCGTCCACATAAAGGCTAATAATAACATGTAAATCATTCCATGATTTAGAATAAATACATTTATCACATTCATTTGATTTATAACTATTCTCAATCATGCAGGAATCAAACTTCTCATGCCATTGCTTAGGTGCTTGTTTTAAGTCATATAGGGATTTAGTTTGCTTACATAACTTGCTTTCTTGTCCAGGCTCTACAAAGCCTTCGGGTTGATCCATATAAATCTCCTCCTCTAGGTTTCCATTTAAAAAAGCGGTTTTTACATCCATTTGATGAATTTTCAAATCAAAAATTGCAGCAATAGCAATTAACAATCTAATAGATGTAATTCTTGTTACCGGAGAAAAAGTATCAAAGAAATCAAGATAAGCTTTTTGTTTAAAGCCTTTTGCAACAAGTCTAGCTTTAAACTTATCTATTGATCCATCCCGTTTCAACTTTTTTCTAAGGACCCATTTACAACCTATGGTCTTACAACCCGATGGAAGATCTACTATTTTCCAAGTTCTATTAGAAATTAGAGATTCCATCTCATCATTTATAGCATCTTTCCAAAATATAGTATCAGGCAATGTTAAAGCCTCTTTTAAATTTTGGGGATTTTCCTCAATATTAAAAACATAATAATCAGGACCAAAATCCTTTTCAACTCTAGCTCTTTTACTCCTTCTAGGTTCCATTTCAAAATTTTCATGATTTTGTAAATGTGAAGTAGACGAACTAGGTTGTGACAAAATATTTTCTTCACACCCACTATTTTTCAATTTAAAAGGAAATTTTTCTTCATGAAAAATTGCATCACCAGATTCAAAAATTATTTTGTTTTCAAGATCAAAAAATCTATAAGCTACACTATTAATTGCATAACCAAGAAAAGCACAAGTAGTAGCTCTAATACCCAATTTAGGCATTTTAGGGTCAGTAAGCCTTACATAAGCAAGACAACCCCATACTCTCAAATATCCCAAATTTGGCTTATGTCCTTTCCACATCTCAAAAGGTGTGGCGTGTGACTTTTTATGTCGCACCCTATTCAAAACATGACATGCAATTAAAATAGCTTCCCCCCAAAAATATAAAGGTGCACCAGATTCAATTAACATGGCATTTGTTAACTCAATTAAAGTTTTTTTTTTTCTTTCAGCCACACCATTAGAAGTAGGTGAATATGGTGCAGAAGTTTCATGGATAATTCCCAAAGACTGAACAAATGAGTTGAATGCACTTGATTCATACTCACGGCCTCTATCACTTCTTATTCTTTTTATTTATCAACCGAATTGATTTTCAACTTCTTTTAAAAAATCTTGAAATTTTTCAAAAGCATCACTTTTATTTTTCAACAAATAAATAGTTGTATATTTTGAAAAATCATCAATAAAAGTGATAATATATCTATTTCCTCCACGAGTTAAAATTCCCTCAAATTCACATAAATCGGAGTGAATTAACTCAAGCAATTCGGTATTTCTTACAACACTTTTATGAGGCCTTTTTGTAATCTTAGCTTGACTACAAGTTTCACATTTTTCAAAATCTTTTGACAGTCTTGGAATTAATCCTAAACTACTCACGATTCCCACATATCTACTATTTATATGACACAAACGAGCATGCCAAAAATTAATAGAAGAAAGCATATAAACTAAACTGGTAGATGCTTTATTATTCTTAACATTCAATTTAAGCATTCCATCACAAGCATAACCCTTGCCCACAAATAATCCCTTTTTAGTGATTACATAATTATCAGATTCCATAGTTTGCTTGAAGCCAGTCTTGTTAAGTAAAAAACTTGACATCAAATTATTCCTCATGGACAGAGTGTAAAGAACATCTTTGAATGTTAGCATGCATCCAGAAGTGAATTTCAATTCAACCTCACCACTCCTAAGAACCTTGGTTTTGCTAGAGTCACCAAGCATAACAGTTTTTTCTTCTTCAAAAGGAGTGTACAATTTGAACCAATTTTTGACATAGCAGACATGCCTATTAGCACTAGAATCTGTCCACCACCCTTCAACATATTGCACCACATTGAGGTCTATAATCATAGCCACTAAAGGCTCTTCGGTTACGTTAGCCTGCGGGATAGGTTCACGTTTCCGAAATTTGCAAAATCGAGCAATATGCCCATTCTTGCCACAGACAAAATAGGATCTATTAAATTGATCTTGTGAAGAGAGTCCTTGGTTCTTATTGTAATTTTTATTCGGGTTTCCCCTTCCTTGAAGTCTACTATTATTTTTAAATGCTCTCTTTTTAGGCTTCAATTGACCATTTCTAGGAAAATGATTTTTGGGCATATTATTATTGGTTGAAATAAGGTTTACCTTTATGGTGGAATTACCATTGCTCTCTTGTGTCATAAGTGCATCTTGTCCTCTAGCCTCCTCCTCCACACAGATGCGTGTGATCAAAGTCTCCAAGGATGTCTCCTTTTGTTTATGCTGCAAAGTCTTTTGGAACTCCCTCCAAGATTGTGGTAGTTTATCAATTATGCCAGCTACCACCAAATTGTCTCCAATCTTTATGCCTTCGGATCTCAATTCTGCCACAATCATTTGGAAGTCTTATGCTGGATCCACCACCGATTTTCCATCCACCATTTGGTAACGGAAAAATCTACTAGCAGCATACTTCTTTGCACCTGCATCCTTGGTATTGTACTTGCTTTGTAAAGCTTACCAAATTTTCTTAGCAGAATTGTAAGTTGTATCATAATACTTACAGAAATGATCGGCAAGATAATTCAATAGATAAGAGCGACAATTATATTCATCTTTTGTATACTTATCTAATTTTTCTTGATGGAGAGTATATTCTTCCTCACTCATCTCATTAGTAGGAACTTTTGATAGATTCTTGTCAGTGAGGATGTAGGAGACTTTGAGAAGGCTCAAGTAGAAGAGGACCTTTCCTTTCCACCACTTGAAGTGGGCTCCCTTAAATCAAAAGGGCTTGTTGAGATCACCAACAAGCTCATTTGGTTTCTCTTGTGTAGGCTCCATGTGATAAATCTCCTTAAAATTGTTGGTGCAATCACAATGATAATGGAAACAACACAATGAGAAACTAAATAGTACTTCTTAATATTATTAATGTAAAGAAAGGAATTACACAACACAATTTGGACTGAGGCGTGGCACTCGCTCTCTTTAAGGAGATTTAAGCCCTTGGTTGGCTAAATTTCGTAACCGGTGCAGACCTTCTATGACTTGTCTCCCCCAGGATACAATAGCCCAACAAGTGTTGTTTGGCTAGAACAACATCTGCACAAAGTGTTTACTCATAATTACACAACACAATTTGGCCTAAGGCGCAGCACTCGCTCTCTTTAAGGAGATTCAAGCCCTTGGTTGGCTAAAGTTCGTAACCGGTACCTCCACTCTTCACCTCCCCTTTGCACACGTATCAAGCCCAATATCTAAGACAATTCATTTTAGCCAATTAATCACTACAATTAAAAAGAATAAAATAGTCTCTCTCCTTTTCAATGTGGGATTAAACATTTTCACTAACTCCTCATTTTCCATATTCACTCTCACATCTTTACATTTATATTATAAAATTTATTCATTTTAATTATTTAATATTAAAATGCTCCAACAGGGTCTATTGCTATTCATGTATCCCAACTGAATTTCTAGTGGATCATTTTATCGCTTGGAGGGCAGCGGAGAGGTTTTTTGCCAAGTTCTTCAGTTTCCTCTTCGATAACAAGTGCCGTTGAAAGCTCGAAAATGTGTCGAAAACACACGAGCGGTTTAGACCCCCAAATTAAAATTACGGCTTGGTTGATTTTACACTAACTTAATGATAAGTGCGGAATAGTGTAAATACAAGCGTATAGGCAAACCAGCTACTCTAATCCATATTTAAAGCAACACAGCAATAAAAAGGAAATGAACAAGAGTAGGGAAGAAAGATGCAAACACAAATAACACCGAGACGTGTTATCGAAGAGGAAATCGAAGAACTCGGCGAAAAACCTCTCCGCCGCCCTCCAAGCGGAAATCGATCCACTAGACAATCAGTTGGGATACATGGGTTAGCAAAAGACCCTCCAAGCCTAGTCTACCCGATGTACTTAAGCCCTCTAAGCTCCTACTCCAACAAGGCTTCTCGGAACCGTGTCTTGTCTTAGTTTTCCGGATCCCGCAACAAGCTCCATGTTGCATCTGCCATTCTAGGCTTCTTCCAATGCTTTCCAGCAGCACCAAAATGTCACACAACACTCTCAAGGTGTGGTAAGTGTTTGGGCTATCAACCTCTCAAAAATATGGACGATGGAGAGGGAGAAGTTGAGGAAATACCACAAGCAATTGTATAGAGAAAGGTGGGGATGACAATCTCTAATTCTCAATGTGTTTAGCTAGGGTTTTCTCTCTGAAGCATTTCTCAACATTTGTGGGTAATGATGGCATATATAGGATAGGTGCAAAATGTATGAGTCAGTCAGTACAGGCTGGCAGAATAGCTTGTCTCGCGGGTGTCTCGCTGGAAGGCCTTACCCACGAGATACTCGCGAGAGACAGCTTGTCTCCACCTGGCCTGACCCTTCGCATTCCAGCACGTGCGGGGCACATGCGTCACTTCGCAGGAAGCTAGGCCGCGACATACCCGCGAGAATCCTTCAGCCTCCAAATGCTTGAGTCTTTACACACACTCTCTATCACACAACCCTTACAACAAATCCCACAACAAATACAGGGTATACATGATTGAAAATAATTACAATCAAATTTGGCATGGAATAAAAGCCAACAAAAACACAGTTGTAAATTACAACTTTACAATCTCCCCCTTTGGCTATTTCGTGACAAAACCCTAAAACAGACTCTAAACTTAAACGTGAGTTTGGGAACAAAGGCAAAACTCACTCACACCTAGTTCTAGATTCTGAAGTGCTCTTGAAACATATGAACAAGTAACTCCTAAAACACAACAACAAAATAATATCATTGTATGCAGAAAACTTGAAAAGCATATGGAGCAATAATAGCATGATCAAGCAAAATGAAATAGAAACACTAGATCATGGCAAGATCAGACAAGTAATCACTATACACAAGTAATTACTATGCTCATTCACACAAGGAATGAACAACCAGATATGCAAGATGATAAGCTCATATGAAGAGTATCATTTGTAACTCCAACACTCAACCAATGTGAAATACACGAAGTATTTGCATCTAGGAACAATCCTACTAGGGCACAAGAGTGTTTATCACTCAACCAATGCATAGAACGTATATGCATCTAGGAACAATCCTACTATGGCACAAGAGTGTTGTACTTGAAGTAAAATGTATGACATAGAACAACAAGCAAACATGCATGAAGGTTGCATAAGCATGGTATTGCAAATGCATGGCACAAACCACAAAGACCTACAAGCCAATGCATGGAACAAACCCTTAAAGCTTACATAAGCAATCATGGGTACAAACCAAAAGCCACAAAGCAAGTATGCTACAAAGCATAGAAACAAAACATGAAGTTCTGAAATTAACACTGAAATTAATAACATAGTATCAAAGCTTTAAACCAAAACCGGTAAGGTAGTAAACATAAACCAGTTATAAAACTAAAAGAAACTGAACCAAAAAACCAAAAACCAAAAACCAATAACCAATGTTACTATGGTTCTAAACTATGCTCCCCCTAAGCTGTGCAAGCTTTGATCCAACTCCCCCTCAAAATTGTCTCCCCCTTTTTTACCGGAATGGCCAAAGGGCTAGAACTCTTCGGACTCTAAATCCGAACCTTTCTCCATGGATAAGTCTTATATTTGGGAAGAAAGCGCGATGATTTGTCCTTGAAGGTAGGCAAACTGATCCGCCGTGTGTTGTACATGAGAATCTAGCACCGTAGACATTTGATCCATCTTAGCCAGCAAAAGATCAAGTTTGCTCAAGCCTTGTGGTGGAGCAGAAGAAGAAGGTTGTGCAGATGGCTCTGGAATCGAGGTGAACCTATCAATCTCCTCCTCTGTATCTTCACCTTCATCCTGCTGAACCTGTCGTGGTGGAGGTATGGTATGCACACCAGTCTTAGAACCCTTGATGTGTGCAGTGCTCCTAGTCAGTGTATGACCACCAATGGGGTAGTCCCTCTGAACAACTGTGAGTCCACTAGGTAGCTTGAGCTTTGCCTTGGCAATCAATCCCATGATCAAGGAGGGGAATGGCATCACTGTCCGGGAATTTTGCTTTATGATGCTCTTCTTCAGGACATGCATGATATAGCCACAAATGTCAATCTCCTTATGAGTAAAGAGATCATATAGGAATCTTGTTCTTGGAGTGGATAGAGTGGTGAGATTGGTGACTGGATACAAGTTGTGAATCATCACATAGCTTAGTGTCCTCATTTCTGGAGAGAACTTTATGGTGTTCATGGATGATTTCTTTGGTTCACCACCAAGGAGTGTAATCATCTCAGCAGTAGAACCCAATCTGTCCTCATATGGCTGAGATGGAGGACGAGTTTCCAAAAAATCTTGGATGATTTCTCTTGTAATCACAAACTCCTTATGTCTTACCCAGCAGTCAATGCGATCTCCGTTGACAGTGGCATTAGAGAAGAATTCCCTGATAATCTCTGAATAAACTACTCCAGACGGGTTTAGCAGCTTGGTCCAAGTTCTTTCCTTGAATACTTCAGGAATGAAGGTGTCCTCAAGAGTTTCTAGTTGAACAACTCTTTCCATGATGATCGTCCTAACCTTATAGCAGTCATTGTACTTCATATCTGCTTCCGCGGACCTGAAGTTATTAGATTCAGTGCGTGCACGCTTAGAAGACTTCTTCTTTGTAGCTGCATGCTTGGTGGGAGACATCTGCATAAATGGACACAACACACAGAGCACAAGTGCACAAAACATAAGAGCAAAGACTTTATTAGAGTCAAGTTAGTTTATACCTAGTGAGCTATTCCCAAAACAGAGTAAATTTCAAAAACAGAGCATAACCAACTCAAATAAGTATGTTATGACTCATAAAGTATTAAACCATAACAACAATGCATGTAAAACAGTGTTGTGCAAGTGTGTGTGTCTGTGTGTATGCATGTGTGTGCAACATGAGATTCATGAGGGTGTGCCTAGAGGGTGCCTAGGTGTTTTCCAAGTGAGTGCAACATGTGCAAAGTGTAATACACACATGATCAAAGATCAATCTAGAACAAAACATGGTAAGACATATGGAAACCCTGAAATTGAGACTCACTTGAGACCAATTAAGCACAAAAATGTCACTTGGACATTTTATCAAACATATAACATGCACAAAACCATTCTAAGTATGAGCAATGCATGAACAGGATGAAAAACAAGCCTAAATACACTTTAAAATGCCACAAGGGGCCAACACAGATGTACAAAGATCAAGAGGGACACAACCCAATCAAAAAAATTTCAAAATTTTAACCCAATGCAGAAAAACACCCAAAATTTCGAAAATCCCCAATTTTACTCAAAACCCTAACATAAATCTACAAAAAACTAAGTAAAAACATAAAAGGACATGTTTAGAGAACATACCTTGAAGAGAAAATGCAGAAAAAATGTTTGGATTGGAGGGTTTTAATGAAATAGTGATTTGGGTTGAGAAGGGCTCGAAGGAGATTGAGGGAGGGAAGTTTTTATGATTTGAAAAACTGTCACCTCTGCTATATAAAACTGAAAACACGTGTTTTTCGCAGGTTAGGGAGTAGCGAAACAGTCGCAAGACAACCGCGAAAAGAGCCACTGAAGCACAAAATTTTCGCGAGAAGCTCTAAGTCGCGAAGAAGTCACGAGACAGTCGCGAAACTCTCTGTCTGATTTTGAGAAAATCCAATTTTTGCCAAACAGCATTTCGCGAGAAGCTGTTGGTCGCGAGACAGTCGCGAAACAGTCGCAAGAGTTTCTGTGTAACAGGATGAAAAAATATTTCCCTCAACCCTTTTTTCGCAGGAAGCTCTAAGTCACGAGCTTCTCGCGAAACGACCCTTGAACCAGTTTTTTGATGAAAAACACACAAAATACATTTTGACCAAAAATGAAACACAAGAAAGTATAAAATCACTTTCAAAAACATATAAAACTCACAAAAATCTTTTTGGATTTGATCAACAAGTTCATGGGCATACACATCACATTTGGACATATACAATCACACAAATGAGATAGGCATTGATTGAATCAAAGACTTGTGTGTTGTGTGTGAGTATCAAATGTGAAATAGTCCTTAGACCAAAGCGAAGCTTCAATGATCAATTCAATCGAGTCATACACAACTTATACGAAATCAAGTGGACTATCTTCATTATAGAAGTGAGTATATATGACCTCCCACACAATGAAAACATAACAAAGAAGCTTTTCATTTGGCTTCACATAACTCATAACAGTTGGTCTTTTTTCATTTTGATTGGACAAAAACATCTCTTTTTGAGATTGGTGCTTGAAATTTATGATATTTCAATTTTGATAATAAGCCTTTGGCCTTTTTGAGCACCATATAAAACACATTTAAAAAGAGTCGCTTTCCCTTTTTCCTAGTCAAATACTAGTGTGTGCGACAGATTTTTGCAGCTCAATATCTCTTTTCATTTGGAGATTTAAAATTGGTGAGCTCTTTTTACAAAAACATAAAATTAAAGTGGGAAGAGATATAGACACAAGTCTATGCAAGTATCAAGACCAACAAGACTATTGACCAATCATTCATGACAAGCTTGAAGATCTATTTACAACAGTTACACATAGTTTTCAAGATTTCTTCCACATAGAAAAGAGTGCATACAAATCAAGCTAAGATCGTAAATGCACTACGCCATAAGTACGAAGGTACTAGGCCAAACTCACATGAGATATGCACAAAACAAGTGATCAAACTTTTTGAGATTTTTCAATTTTTATGGGTTTTTAAATTTTTTGAAACACACCCAAAACAAAGCAATAAAAGAAAGATCAACAAAAACCGGTGCAAACTAGACAAAAGAAAATTACAATGAAAGCAATGCATGAAATGATGCAACAACACATGTCCCTAAACATGGAAAGAATTAATGCATGGACATATTATAATGCTTATGCATGAATACCCCTCTTCACCCACACGTCACGTGCGTTTGGGGTGATATCCTTTGCGGATTGGGTACGAGAGTTGGGACTTTCAAACCTCCTTGTAAAACTCTCCAAGCAAGTGGTGAAGGCACCGATCATCTTCATCACGTCTGTCACTCCGGGATCACGATTTTGGCTCCTTGAGTTCTCACCACCCCAAGCTTTATTGTCATTCCTTCTTCCTCGTGATCGAGGAATGCTTGCATTATTGTCTGCTTTCAATTTTTGACAGTTGGGTCTAGTGTGTCCTTGCAATCCGCAATAGTGACACACATAATCTGTCCTAGGGCCCCGTTGAGGTCTTGAGAGAGATCTTGTTCTAGTTTTGTGTCTGCCTACAGATTGATTTCGGGGCTTATTCATCATTCATTGCTCAGTTACATTCTTCTTCTCAACCTTAACATTCTCAGGGACGACCTCTTCTACAATCGGCTCTATGGCCTTCACAAATTTTACTTCTTTGGTAGCTTTGACTGATGAGCTACTCCCTCCGGTATTTCCCATTCCGGACTTATCTGAGAAGTGTTTTTGGGATGAGATAACATCATCTAACTTTCTGGAGGAGACCCTTTCTATCTTGGCTTGCGCTTGCACCACCTCTTGTTCAAGAAATCTGATCTTTAAGTGAACTTCTGACAGCTCACCATTCATCTTTTCTATCTCGCATTTTGCCTCCCTATGTCTGACCAAGAGGCTCCGGTAATCTTCCTCAGCCTTCTTCATTTTTCTGACAGCTGCCTTGGCTACCCTTGCATATTCTCCCGACTTCTCAAGGAGTAATGAGTAGTTTTCTTGAAGATTAGCTATACTCTCTTCCTTTTCCGCATCTGATTCTTCTACAATTCCAATAGACTCTGAATCAGAATGCTCACCAAGTTCCTTCACAAGTGCACCCAAGTCATCCGAAGAGTCTACATGATCAATGGTCATGAAGGCGGAGTAGTTTCCCTCATCGTCACAGCTCTCTTCCGAGTCAGAATTAAAAGAATCAGAATCACTGAGCGTTGTAGCATAAGCCTTCCCTTTTCCCCTCAGAAAATTCTGACACTCCTTCTTTAGATGTCCATGGCCATTGCACTCATAGCACACAATGTCAGAAGAGGGTTGAAAATCCTTTCCTTCTTTTCTCTTAAACTCTTTCTTATCGCCTCTTAAAGGAGAGAACTTTCCTCTATTGAACGGTTTCCCACTATTCTTCATTTTTAGAAATTTGTGGAAGTTCTTTGCAAGATATGCTACTTCCTTCTCCACTCCATCTTCTTCGGAGGAATCATTTGTTCTTTCGGTGATAGTTTTAAGAGCAAGCGATTTGCTTGTCTTATGGGAAGGCAGTCCCAGCTCATACGTTTGGAGAGACCCGATCAACTCTTGGATTTTAATCTCATCCAAGTCTTTGCTTTCTTCTATGGCTGTAACCTTTGCTCTAAAACTTTCAGGTAGAGACCTCAAAATTTTTCTCACCACCTTAGTGTCTTCAATCTTCTCCCCAAGATTGAGTTTAGCAATGACAATTTCATTGAGCTTCCCATAGAATGAATCAAATGGTTCATCATCACCCATCTTAAGTTCTTCAAATTTGGTGGTAAGCATCTGAAGCTTCGTGTCCTTAACTTTCTTTGTACCCTCATAGGTAGTTTCCAAAATCTCCCAAGCTTCCTTGGCTACTGTCATATGAGAAATCCTGTGGAATTCATCAGGGGACACACCACAAAAAATAGCATTTAAAACTTTACTATTAGCATTGGCTGCTGCTAGAGCTGCCTTATCCCAAGTGGACTTAGAAGCCTCAGGCTTAGTCCAACCTATCTCAACCGCATCCCAAACGGTATCATCGATAGAGCATAAAAATGCTCTCATTCTAACTTTCCAGAATGCATAATTATTCCCATCAAAAAATGGTGGAACATTGAGCGATTGAGACCGGTCCATCTCAACAAGGGTCAAGGAACACACTTAGGTATTTAAACCACAGCAAGTGTACCCGCTCTGATACCAATTGAAAGCTCGAAAATGTGTCGAAAACACACGAACGGTTTAGACCCCTAAATTAAAATTACAGCTTGGTTGATTTTACACTAACCTAATGATAAGTGCGGAATAGTGTAAATACAAGCATATAGGCAAACCAGCTACTCTAATCCATATTTAAAGCAACACAACAGTAAAAAGGAAATGAACAAGAGTAGGGAAGAAGGATGCAAACACAAATAACACCGAGACTTGTTATCGAAGAGGAAACCGAAGAACTCGGCGAAAAACATCTCTGCCGCCCTCCAAGCGGAAATCGATCCACTAGACAATCAGTTGGGATACATGGGTTAGCAAAAGACCCTCCAAGCTCCTACTCCAACAAGGCTTCTCGGAACCATGTCTTGTCTTAGTTTTTCGGATCCCGCAACAAGCTCCATGTTGCATCTGCCATTCTAGGCTTCTTCCAATGCTTCCCAGCAGCACCAAAACGTCACACAGCACTCTCAAGGTGTAGTAAGTGTTTGGGCTATCAACCTCTCAAAGATATGGACGATGGAGAGGGAGAAGTTGAGGAAATACCATAAGCAATTGTATAGAGAAATGTGGGGATGACAATCTCTAATTCTCAATGTGTTTGGCTAGGGTTTTCTCTCTGAAGCATTTCTCAACATTTGTGGGTAATGATGGTATATATAGGATAGGTGCAAAATGTGTGAGTCAGTCAGTACAGGCTGGTAGAACAACTTGCCTCGCGAGTGTCTCGCGGGAAGGCCTTACCCGCGAGATACTCGCGAGAGACAGCTTGTCTCCACCTGGCCTGACCCTTCACATTCCAGCACGTGCAGGGCACATGCGTCACTTCGCGGGAAGCTAGGCCGCAACATACCTGCGAGAATCCTTCAGCCTCCAAATGCTTGAGTCTTCACACACACTCTCTATCACACAACCCTTACAACAAATCCCACAACAAATACAGGGTATACATGATTGAAAATAATTACAATCAAATTTGGCACGGAATAAAAGCCAACAAAAACACAGTTGTAAATTACAACTTTACACCGATGTTATCTTGCGTTTGCTTCTCTCTAACCCTTATTCTTTGCTTTTAATTACTGTTGTGTTGTGATTAAATTTTGGCTTGAAGTAGTTTGCAATATTTGGGTATAGCTTATATTTATCATTCCGCACTTATATTGTTTGAGTATAAGTTTGTGTTGGTAATTTGTAATTGGAGGTCTAAACATTCACTAATGTTTTACACACTAAATAAGCTTTCAAAATTTGTATGGACTAGTAAGATTCATGTATAATTAAATAAGAAAGAAAGAAAATTGGACTGATCTTATGTAAAGCATAAATTTTAGAGCTTTTATTACCTCATTTTAGTTTTTTCTTTTCTTTTCTTTTTGAGCATGATCCTATTATGAGAATTTTTTTTCCTATAATGTAATATTTTCCCCTCCCAGCATTTGAGC
This sequence comes from Quercus gilva, assembly GCA_023621385.1. Classification (NCBI taxonomy): domain Eukaryota; kingdom Viridiplantae; phylum Streptophyta; class Magnoliopsida; order Fagales; family Fagaceae; genus Quercus; species Quercus gilva. The sequence continues at coordinate 49,551,897 of CM042483.1, forward strand.
CATTAACTAACTGTACAATGAGTATACATTGTTGTATTATGGTTCCAAAACCAATAGACTTTTTCTTATGTACTATGAATTTCTATTGATGTGCTAACCTGACTAAATGAATTGAGTTGGAAGTCTTTGAATTACATGGCTTATTGTGAAAATGCTTTTCATTGTCAGAGATTCTTTCCTTCAGAGTTTGGAAGTGATTCAGATCGTTGCCCAGCAGTTGATCCTGTAAAAACAATAGTTGCCATTAAGTCTAAAATTAATCGAACCGTTGCAGCTGAGAAAATTCCTTACACCTTTGTGTTCCAACTGTTTTTCTGGCTTCCACCTCCCCACTTTGGCACAAACTGGAGCCTCAGGACTCCCCACAAAAAGAGTCATTATCTTAGGGGATGGAAATCCAAAAGGTGCAAGAACATTTTTCATTCATAATGTAATAATGAAATTAAATTAACTTCTTCATGGGTTTTCTTCATACTTGTCATTTGATCACAATAGTTTCAAGAGATTTCTGGAAAGGACGTGGAACACATGTAATAATGTTTACTTTTGATTCACATTGTTTTCCCACAATCTAATCCTACTTGACTAAAGGACTTCACAAGATTTAATTTTTGAACTGCAATATGGACAAAATAGACAGCTCAAAGACTCTGTCTTAACGCGAAGCAACTGGAGTACAAATTAGTCTAGACGTGAAGCAATTGGCAGGCATCGTCATTGCCTAAGTTGCTCATACTTTTCAATGCAGGACCCCACTTTGTATATGGATAAAGTTGAAAATGTATTGTATATTCTACAAAATGGAAAGCGAATGACAAGCTTTTTTTTTTTTTTTTTTTTCCTTTAATTAAAAAAATCTGCAGCAATTTTTAACAGAGAAGAGGACATTGGCACATATACTATCAGAGCTGTGCATGATCCAAGAACTTTCAACAAAATTCTCTACATCAGACCTCCTGGAAACATCTGCTCATTCAATGATCTTGTGTCTTTGTGGGAGAAGAAGATTGGTAAAACCCTCAAGATAATCCATCTTCCAGAGGAACAACTTCTAAAGAAAATTAAAGGTTCGTGAGAAATGTCTCTTCATAAATTTTAGGATTTATAAGGGGAAAAGAAAAGAATCTATGGTTCGTTTTGAAAAAAAAAATTATTTAAAAATGAGGATTTGGATTTCAAATTTTAGTTTAAATGACTTGAATAGGGCATGAAATAGCAAATTATTTTCTATTGATGAAAACTTATGAATGGACTTGATCTTCAGTAATATGTGGATTTGATGATTAGGTGTAAGAAGTCATTTCAAATCCATAATATCGCAAGTGTTTTTGTTTGAGAAAAATCTCCAAAACCTAAATCATCATCTGTTCTTTGATTTATACCAAGCAATTTAGACTAAAAATTGTTCTTCAAATCGTCAAATCTAAAGGCAATCCTAATGATTTTGGGAATGAATACGAGGCATGTGTAATTTTGTTCTTGGAGTTTCAAAATTACCAATAAGTTTCTTTGATGTTCAGCAACATTAATTCTCAGTTGAATTGCTTGAACTTGAAAGCGATTGAAGTATATTTAATTGACTAAATGCTGGCAAGGGTGCAAGTGTTTTAACATTGGTTTGTTTCTCTTGTTGTTCTTACAGAAACCTCACCTCCAGTTAATGTGTACTTAGCAACTTATCACTCTGTCTTCGTGAAGGGAGATCAAACCAACTTTGAAATTGAGCCATCATTTGGAGTGGAAGCCGTACAGCTTTATCCCGATGTAAAATACACTCCAGTGGATGAGTTTCTAAATTATTTTGTCTAAGAGCCAAACTTTGCTATTGTTAATCTTCGAAATCGAGTTTCACCATCTTATTGGATAATTAAGTAGGTTGTGTCTGGCTGGGAGAGATGTAGAAGATAGTTGCTGCTGTCTCAGGTTGTGTGATTGAAAGTGGGAGCTTGCCTCTTTGAGTGCCTACTTTGGTTGGTTCTGTAAAAGTGTTGGGTTAGTATGTTGAAATAATCCTAATGGAAATCAATGAATATTGCCTCCTTTCACTTCTTTAGATCCTGGTTTCCATGTTGCTTGGCGGCCTGGCACATGTTTGTGCCAGTCTTGAGCTGCGATAAGTCCATAACACTTTTGACTTTATGCATTTAATAAGTACAGGGCCTAAAATTGACTTGAAATTTTAGCCTAAGATTGATCAGACTCTCATGGATGACAGCAACTGAAGGCATGCTGTTGAGAAAGTTAAAGATTAGACCAAGTTATCGGGCCAATTTTGAGATGACTAAAAACAGCCGTTATTTATGCCTTGTTTAATTAAGACAATAAGATGATTTGGAAACTGGTAAAAAATTTATCAAAATCTATGAAACCACTAGAGTAACCTTTCAGGTGAATTAGCAATATATCACCACTGTTCTGGAAGTATCAAGGTGCTGTTCTAAAAAATTTGTACATAGTTTGGAAAAGTTAAAAAATGGTTTTTCTTCATCAATAGCCTTGTAGTTCTGGCATTGGCATTCCCTCATTAAAGAAGAGGGATTGGACCACTACAGGTTTTTTAGAAGTGAGGGATAAAATCACAAATTAAAAAATCAGTTAGGCAATCTGCCTTTAAATTTAATGGCAAAGGCGGCCGTAAAGCACAAGATGATGCTATTAGAGCAAAATATAGTTTTTCATTCTGCAAAAATGTCTCAGTAATACAAACTAGAACATGTCAAACAAAAATCAAGTACGTGGCTATAGGAGTTCCAGCAAAAAACATTGTGACCCTGAGGCTTTTGCCCAACAACTGGTGGCTAGTATATAAGAATATTGTTAACCAATTATATGGCCAGTTCCAAACAGTGAAAACTAGCAACCACAAATGAAGATACAAATTGAAAAAAGTTGACAGCATAAATTCAAGGAAATTATAGAAATATACAAACAAAAAGTCTCAATACATGTATTAAAGATGCTAATGTTATCACTAGAAAAATGCTAATAGTATGCATAACCAAAACAAATATGGAATGAAAATAAGAAGAGAATGAGGGGCATATACATATCCTATCTGCCTTCTCAGTTTATATAAAAGGTATTGCTTCTTTCTCTATAAAATCCTAACTGCACTAGAAGATGTATTAGAAATGCTTTGCGTAATCAACAAATTGCACTGATATATTTATGAGCTTTAGATTTTTGACCGTCCTCACTGGCTCATTATGCATTTGATCTGAATATAATAGGTTTCCAAATTTTGCACCAAATTACTGCTACCCCTACCACCTCAACAAATACCTTCACTTCTTATTCTTTCTTTTTTGTATCAGTATTATATCTGCATTAACATTTGGCTCGTGAATGTACTGTTTCTTTACTACTCAAATTTTTGTAGCATAAAACATGCTATGCCTATTGTTGCATGCAATATTCACTTGACTAGCAATTTAGCAAGACCAGTTTATCGACTACACTTATAAACACAAATTGATATATGGTTGTCTCAATTTTATATTTTCTTTAGGGTAAATTACTATTTTGGTCCTTAACATTTATATTCATCAATTTTGCTCCTAACATTTCAAATGTGTTAGATGTTGAGCTACTATGTACTGCTGAGACTCACTTGATCTCGCGAAAAGTGGTTGAGATCTTACTGGAACAGCAGCATACATTGGAGAATGACAAAGATCGGAGAAGGTAGAAGTGATTTGTTAGTTGGGTTAGGCTCGTCAGCATGCATTTAAACCACCTTGTGTTGATCTGAGGTGGCACTTAATGGCCACCTCAACAACTGAGATTAACGAAAGGGAACAAATTCAAACTATAACTGAGATCAAGTCAAAATTTTGAAACTTTAGGCGACAAAAGAAAATTACCACAAACTTTAAGGTTGTAATTTATAATTTTATAAAATTTAACATGAAATTCGATATTCATATTAAGGAAAAGAAATAAATAAATAAGCAATCAAATGATGCAATTTTAAAATTAAAAATAATAAAAAGTTATATTATAGTGTAACATTGTAAAGAATTATACTAACTCTAACTTGATTCTAATCTGTATAGACATTGTTGATCTCATCTATATAATATCTAAAGTTAAGTTGTAGAATTTATTGTTAATATGTTCTTGTTGAGTCACATTAGCATAGCATTTCGGTTTACTAGTGGGTTCCAATTAACTCAATTGGTAAAGTCTTTGATGGTTGTATAAGAGATCTGGGGTTCAATCTCTACTTACACAAAAAATTGATTCGTGTCTTAGTTTGAGGATAAACGAGCTATCATCAGGACCGGATGCCATAAGTTGAAACTCTCTCAAAAAAAAAAAAAAAAAAAACCCATTTCGGTTTACTTCAGTCCATTTCAGTCTATTTCAGTTTACTTTGGTGATGCTTTGGGAAAGGAGTTTGTGTAGAAAGATGAGTCACTTCATTGACAGTTATATCACATTCTCAACTTAATGTTGGTAAATTCTTGATAAAATTACACTTTTCATATTTAATTAAAGTCTTTTTTTTTTTTTTCTAATATAAGTGATGAACTTACTTATATTTGTTTTTCTTTAGGTTATTTAAGACGTATAGAGAATGAACCATTTGCAAGGAGTACTAGAAACAAATTCTAATCATACATTACATTATTTACAAAATATCTCACCTTGTATAATAATTAAAAGTAAAATGTATTATGTTTTCTTTAATTTTTTTAAAAAAATTTAAAAAACTTCAAATAATAAATACAGATAGCTTAATTTTGAAAATCTAATACATTATATAAGCTATATTTTATTAGAAAATGATTACATCATTTAAAAAAAGGTTTTGTACTAATACTTATAAATTTTATTTATTATTTTCATTTTTTACTTAACCAAAAAACAAATTGTCAAATTTTTTCATGCATCACACGGGTTCTACGACTAGTCCATATTAATTAACTAGCTAAAGGATTAAATCACATGCATATAATTTGAAACTATATCTGAAATATTAATAGTTATATTATTTTTAATAATTTGAATAACTATATTATGTTTAATAATATACTCTCCCTGATATTTTTCCCCTCTCCTCAATGACATGACATGAATACAATTTGAAACTAATTCCCTAAATATTAATGACATCATATAGCATAGAGTGACCATTAAAAAAATCCTATAAAATAATTTAAGAAAAATTATAGCGTGCATTCGCATCATGGATCATGCAATTCATCACCTAGTAAGATGAAATATATTAGGACATACGTACTGTTACTTCGTAGGACAAAAATAACACACGGATTCACTCTGAGGGAGAGAGAGAGAGAGAGAGAGAGTAATCTCATCATGAACTACATAAAATTATTTCTAATACATATGTTTGTAGCAAATAACAGGATGAATACAAAGAATATAACAACAACATAAAGTGGAAAGAATGGCTGTTAGCCGTGTTTGTTTCCATTTCTTATTTGATTAATGTTAATTTTAATGGGTTTTATTTCATCTGTTTGTACACCGTGAGCAAGGAACCATGACTTCAAGGTGACTTGGGAAACCCCTTTGGTCGATTTGAAGAGGGGTTAATTAGGCGAAGGGATGTGGGTGGGTGGATTAGGTTTAGATGGAGGAACAGGACCTTTCACCAGTGAGCTTTTGAAAAGAGCCATATTGTGGCCTCCAAAGGCCTTTTGGTTAATTCTTGAAGATGGAATGTGGGTGCCTGGATTTGGTGTAGATGGTGAGGTTGGACCCTTCTGTAATGAGCCTTGTAATAAAACCATGTTGTCATGACTCACAAAGGCCTTTTGGACAAACGTTGAAGCTGGAATGTGGGTGCTTGGATTTGGTGCAGATGGTAGGGTTGGACCCCTCTGTAATGAGCCTTGTAATGAAACCGTGCTGTCGTGACTCACAAAGGCCTTTTGGCCAATTGTTGAAGCTGGAATGTGGGTGCCTGGATTTGGTACAGATGGTGGGGTTAGACCCTTCTGTAATGAGTCTTGTAAGGAAACCATGCTGTCATGACTCACAAAGGCCTTTTGGCCAATTGTTGAAGCTGGAATGTGGGTGCCTGGATTTGGTGTAGATGGTCGGGTTGGACCCTTCTGTAATGAGCCTTGTAACGAAACCATGCTGTCGTGACTCACAAAGGCCTTTTGGCCAATTGTTGAAGCTGGAATGTGGGTGCCTGGATTTGGTGCAGATGGTCGGGTTGGACCCTTCTGTAATGAGCCTTGTAATGAAACCATGTTGTCGTGACTCACAAAGGCCTTTTGGCCAATTGTTGAAGTTGGAATGTGGGTGCCTGGATTCGGTGCAGATGGAGGGGTTGGACCCCTTTGTAATGAGTCTTGTAATGAAACCATGTTGTCATGACTCATAAAGGCCTTTTGGCCAATTGTTGAAGGTGGAATATGGGTGCCTAGATTTGGTGCAGATGGTGAGGTTGGAGCCCTCTGTAGTGAGCCTTGCAATGAAACCATGTTGTCATGACTCAGAAAGGCCTTTTGGCCAATTGTTGAAGGTGGAATGTGGGTGCCTGGATTTGGTGCAGTTGGTGGGGTTGGACCCTTTTGTAGTGAGCCTTGTATGGAATCCAAATAGTAACCCACAATGGCTCTTTGGTTATTAATTGTTGAAGTAGGATTGTGGGTGTTTGGATATGGTGCAGATGGTGTGATTGGACCCCTTGCTAGTGAGCCTTGTAAAGAAACAACATTGTAACCCACAGAAGCCCTTTGGTTGATTGAATATTTGTTCATCAATTCTTGTTCTCCTCCATGCAAGATTCTGCCAGCATCATTTGCATGCATGCTCATAAGAAAAAGAATTGTCATGACTACAGGAAACACCTTTAAATATCCCATCTTGTTGTGTAAGCTAAGATAGAAGTTTACAATTTGATGAAGATTGATGAATATGAGGACGAGATGGGTTACATTTATATGCATCAACTTGTATGACTTGGAACAATATGAGTTTCTAACCATTTTACTCTTGACTCTCTTTGCTAAGAAATGAAAGTTGAATGGGACAGAAATTATGGAGGAAACTGCTGTTTGCTTTGAATTATGAAGTCTCCAGATTTCACTTGCGTGAAGAAGTCATGCAATGAGCAGTTTTATGGTGATAGCATCAGCCAGCCTTAGGGGTCTGACCCCTAATTAAGCTATTAACATGCTAATCAATAAGTGACTTGTTCGTTTGTGTCATGGAACAAAAGTTTTGCCCAATGCAATAGTACATCACAACAAAAAACTGGAGTTATCCCGGCGTAGGACGAGTTTTTTGTAGTGACATGGCATTCTCACCCATATGACTAGCTCTTGCTTTAATTTGTATCAACCAGTTCATCAATATATCTTCAAAGATCTAATAAGGCTGATATGATACTCTCTTAGACAATCTTTTTGAGAATTTTTAAGGTTCAAAATATTTTCCGATCTTAATTTCGTGTATTATATACAACATCAACTCACGACTTATTTTCAAAATTAATTTTGCGTAACCTCTCTTTCAAAAAATAAAATAAAATCGTGTATTCTGTACAAGCCTTACATTAATTAGTTTAGTTGTAATAAACAGTTACCATATAAATTAAAATCCTTGATCATATTAAAATTTTGACTCAAATGCTAAAATGATAGAGAGGTGGATTGGAATTCAAGAGACATTATAAGAGGGTCTTCGGTGATATACGGCCCAAGCTTTCCAGTGTATTCATTCTCTATACTTGTAACCATCTGATCAATAGAATAATTAAGGTACCACAGCCCTTAAACTTTTGAGATAGAGATATCAAACTACATTAGTATAAATCTTTTTGTTAAATCATTTAATAACTTTTTATTATATTAATATTTCAAAAATTCCATAGTTACACTTTTTATAAATTTTTATTCTCTTTATTCTTAACCTTCACGTCAAATTTTATGTCAATCGCGATCAAGTTACACCTGTGAAAATTCTCTGTCAACCTTTTAATTGGATTAATATTTGTATATACTTTGCGTCTGAAACTACAATTACAACTACTTCTAACTACTTTGCTTTCTCTTCAGCCGTTTTGAACGGATTGAAAGACAGAATTTGAAATGGTTTTGTTAGACCTTGCTTGACTGGGCCCTGGAACCATTTGCTTTCTCTTCGGGTTCTTTGAATGGAGAAACTCGGTTTTCAAGCAAATAGTTTTCTCTTTTCTAAGTTTTAGTACGTGGAAACACGCTTACTTTACTTGGGACTTGAATGTCTGCAGCTTAAATATTGGGTTCTGGCTTTAGTTTTTTGCAAACCTTTTACAAGTCATAAATACTTTGAATAAGAATTCAAAAGTCTGGAAACGGAAGTCTCATTCTTATTCTTATACATATTTTGACGCGGTGGGGAAAAAAAAATCTGCAGCAATTTTTAACAGAGAAGAGGACTTTGGCACCTATACCATCAGAGCCTTGAACATAATTGGAAGTTTCATTCTTACTCATACAATGATCATGTGTCTTTGTGGGAGAACAAGATTGGTAAAACACTAAAGAGAATCTATCTTCCAAATGAACAACTTCTAAAGAACGTTAAAGGTTAGTGAGAAATTTCTCTTTATAAGTTTTAGAATTTTTTAAGGGGATTGAAAAGAAAAGAATCTGTGGTTTGTTTAAATGACTTGAATATAGTATGAAATTATTTTCTATTGGTCGATGAAAAATTATGTGTGGACATGAGTAGAGTATGTGATACTAGTTGCAGACTGATCACGTGATGCATGAAAATATATAATTATATTGAGATGTGGTATAATCTAAATTTTATTGTAGATAATTTGTTCTCTCCAATAATTAAAAATTATGTAAAAATAATTTCCATTACTCTATTTTTACAAATATATATTCTTATAACTATTGTTATTATGCATTATATTTTTCTAATTTCTTTTGGTACAATTAAAAATTTTAAGCTTTGATATTTATTATTTAAATTCATGTTAACTTAGATTATTATAATAATCAAAACTTATCATATATTACAATTTTTTTTAGGAAAATATCATTATAATTGATATTACTCAAATAACTGATAGTACTCTTATGAACCGAATTGGATTATAATTACAATTGAGATTATTATTTAAATTCCCATGATCTACTCAAACTTGCTTTTTTCCATTCTTAAGTACTGAATTGGACTTTCTCAACAAAAAAAAAAAAAAGTACCGAATTGGACCGTTGTAGACGAAATGGAAAGAATGGACCAAATTGAATTGGAAAGACCAAATTGGACAAAAGTAGAACCAATGAACCGAATTAGACCAAAATGGACCTACTTGGACTGAAATAAACTATTTGGACTGAAGTAGATCAAATGGACCATATAGGACCTAAAAATCTGAAGTTGTCCAAAAGGACTGTAATGGACCAAATTGGATGGAATAGACTGAATTAGACTGAATGGATGGAAGTGGACTAAAGTTCACTGAACAAGACTGAATTGATTAAAGTAGACTGAATAGACCAAATACTATAAAAAAAAAACTATACTATTGCGGCGGGCCAAAACCGCTGCAAAAGCCCAAAAAACGGTCGCTAAAGTTCCATTTGACCTATTGCGGCGGGCAGAAAACCGCTGCTATATGAGGTTACCATTCAGGTCAAGTGACCTTTTTGCGGCGGGATAGGCCCGCCGCTATAGGTGACAACCTTTAGCGGTGGGTATTAAGCGCCGCTATAGGGTTTATTAAATAATAGATTATACGCACCTTTTAGCAGCGGTTACGCCTACCGCTATATGTGTGAGGCTTTAGTGTTGGGCTATAAACGCCACTATAGGTCTCCAATTATTTCATAATTTTAGTCCTTCAACGGCGTTTTTTGCCCACCACTATTGGTTAATTTTTTTTTCCTCCTGCGTTCTAAAACCACATTTCTATTACAAATAACCTGTAATAATTTTAGCTCCACTAAGACATTACCACAAATGTAACTAGAAAACACCACAAATGTCTCCAAACTAACATTATATTAACATAGAAATATATTATCAAATACATAACATTGTCTATAACCATCATCAAAATTCCAAGCTAATACCACAATCAAAGTTCCAAAGTATTTAAACAATTGATCAAGTCCCACCAATATGAAATTAAGATTAAGTAAACAAATGGAAAAATTTGCAAACCAAATGGATTTGTGGTAGCAAGGTAGCAAGGTCACATAAACTAAAGGTTCTACACCCTACACCTTGATAGCATACTTCCTCATGGGGAAATACATTTTTTCTTCTTCTTTCGTTTAGTCTTCAATGATGCCTATGCAAACAAAAAGAAAGAAAACAAATTAGGCAATAGCCAAGCCAAACACCCCAAGCTCAAATATAAACATGCTAATGGGACAAGACTATACAAGTACACAACGCAAAATGTAAAAAAACGCATAAAAAGTAACAAGCATAAAAAAAAAAATGCATATATGAATCAAACTCGCAAATAGACATACCTGGTGCTTGGTAAGCCTTCTCCTAATGGCCCTAGTCTTCTTGGTAAGCCAATCATGTAATAGTTGACATTCTCCAACAATACAAACAATTAGTCCAATCTTAACACAACCAAGTCTCAAATAATTGTATTAGAACATAATTAATTCTTTAAGAAATTTCACACAAACATTGAGATATAATTTTAAGGAGAAGAAACTAACCAGAGAGAGGTTTTGAAACTCTAATCATTAAGGCAAAATATAATGAGTGATAACAAAAGTATTAACTACACTCATCATCACTAGACTTATTATCATTGGACTCATCATCATTAGACTCATAAACATCATCGCTAAGCTCTTCATCATCGATAAAGTCTTGTCCAAGCAATTCATCCTTACTGATCAACGGTGTATCATAAATGGTTCCTTCTTCATTAACTTCAGCCCAAGCATGGCTGTCATTTGCATCATCACATGCATCATCAATAGTTATATTATAAGGGACATTCTCAAGATAGGTACCCACTTTATCATCATCATCATGTGAAGCATTAATACCAATATCAAACAGCTCCCTAGGTTTTGTTTTGACCACCACTGCCCAATCTTTATGTCTCACATATTCCACATAAAACACTTGTAAAGCTTGAGATGCTAATACATAAGGCTCATCAATCAATCGATCACCCGTGTGTATCAATCGTGAAAAATTGACAAGGGGAAATCCAAACTCATCTTTTTTGCATCCTATCCTACTAATTACGTCAACCCATTGACATTTGAATTGTATATATCGATACTTGTCAGAGTAGTTCAACTCAATAATATCGATTAGTGCGCCATAATAAGTAGCACCACCTTTAGGAACAACACAAACTCCACTGTTTTCATTTTTCCTAGTTGCCTCAGAGCCTTTGGTGCAAAACTTCAAACCATTTATACATAACGCTTGAACTATTTTGCTTCATTATTTGGATATCGAGCAAGCCATATGACTTTATCAGAGAGTTTCTTTTTCTCAGATGCATCCATTGACATCACCTATAATAGACAATGATGTTTATTATAAGTATTCTATCTAAAGTGTTACAACCAAGTTTTATATATATATATATATATTGACATCACCTATTATAGACAATAAAGTTTTATATATATGCTTTACTTACATAGTTTCTAAACCAGCTGTAGAATTTCTCCATGTGCTACTTTTGAATAACATCATCAGTTACATGAAAAGGGGAATTAGCCTTGATCTCCGCTATGTGTACATTATGAAGACAAACGTGTTAGTGCTAACTTAGAGTATTGTACTTGAATGCTATGATAGGATATGCAATGACATATTACTTACTCGCGAAATGGGGTGATTTCTTCACAATTGAATAGCACATAACTATGTACTTGGATCCATGAATTTGAGTCTAGTGTAATGCTCACCACCGCACACATGGATTCCTTGACATTCCTTATAGGCTGATTGAATGCAGTTTCAACATATTTAAAATAGCGTGAGCAGAATGCTAAGCATTCCTCTGCTATATACCCTTCTACAATGGAGCCTTCTAGATAAGTTTTATTATGCATGTAAGACTTAAGTCTTGACAAGTACCTATTGGAAAACCCAAGATCAAAAACGGGAAATTGATAAGTTAAACAAAACCAAATAGACCAAGTTACCATATGTGTTACCTCTCTATCGGATACATCCAACGATAATGAACTAGGCCACCAACTTTGGCTTCACTAGTCAAATGCATGACTAGATGTACCATCACTGTAAAGAAAGAGAGAGGAAATATCCTTTCCAATTCACACAATGTCAATGCAATTCTTTTCTCAAGAGCCCTAAGTTCATCCCCATTTAGTACTTTGGAACATATCTCACTAAAAAAACAAGATAAGTCTATTAAATGCCTATTCACTTCAAGAGGCAAAGATCTGCGTATTGCTATTGAAAAAGGTTGTTGAATTAAAATGTGATTATCATGGCTCTTCATCCCACTAATCTTGCATTCTTTGAGTTAAACGCAACATGAAATGTTTGAAGAATATCCATTTGGCACTCTTACATCCTTCAAAACTTGCAAAAAACTACCTTTTTCACTAGCCTTCATACGGTAGCAGGCACGTGGCATACGTGTTTGATAATTTCCAATATTTTCCAAGTGAAGTTCACTTCTTATACCCATATCCTTTAAGTCTTGATGTGCTTTCAAGTTATCCTTTGTCTTGCCATCCAAGTTCAACAGTGTGCTGATTATATTATTGACTACATTCTTTTCAATATGCATCACGACAAGATTATGACACAACACATGGTGCTTTCAATAAGGCAATAAAAAATATACTTCTCTTCTTCCACACAGTTAAGGCTTCCTCCCATCTTTTTCTTTTATTGGGAAAATTAACTGTTTTCTTCCCAAACACATGATCGGTTACAACATCTGTTTTTAACATGATTTCTCCTCTGGATACTATAATAGGAGCTAATCTCATAACAACATGCCCATCAAATGAATTTTTTTGCTTACAGAATTTATGATCACCATCCAAGAATCACTTATGTCCAATGTAACTAAATTTCTTTCCATATTTTAACCAACGAGACTAACTATCATAGTTACAAGGGGGACATGCAAGAGCACCTTTGGTGCTCCAATCCAAGATATCACTATATGCAGGAAAATCATTTATGATCCACAATAATGCAGCATGCATTTGGAATGATTTTTTGGAAGACACATCAAGCATTTCTACTCCAACATCCCATAACTCCTTCAGTTCTTTTACTAAGGGTTGCAAGTACATGTCTATATTGTTCCCGGGCGAGATTGGACTAGAAATCAATAATGATAGCATGAAAGAAGACCTTTTCATGCACATCCATGAAGGAAGATTGTATGGGATCAAAATGACATGCCATGTACTATGAGTACTACTCATATTTTCATACGGGTTGAATCCATCGGCTGCTAATCCAAGCCTCACATTATAAGGCTCGGATGAGAACTCTATGTACTTAGAGTCAAATGATTTCCAAGCTTTAGAATCAGCAGGATGCCTCAGTAACCTGTCATTCACATGAGCATTGGCATGCCATTTCATATGATTGTCTATTTCAGGAGACATAAATAGTCGTTGCAATCTTGGCTTTAAGGGGAACTACCGTAGGATCTTTGTAGGATTCTTCTTCTTTTTTTCTTGGAGGAAGCATTAGTACTTTGTTGACCTTTAGACTCATTACTTTCCCATCTTGAACGGTTATAGTTCGGATAAGCTTCAAGGTTGGCATTCTCCTTCCAATATAAAATGCAATCTTTAGGACAAGCATGAATCTTCTCATAGCTCAAGCCCAAATCCTTAATAATCTTCTTAACCTCATAACAATCTTTTGGCAACTTAGCATTTGAAGGACGAAAATCAAGCAAAAATTGTAGCAACATGGTAAATGATTTGTTGGTCCTACCATTAAGACACTTCATGTGGTACAAATGCACAATGGCTGACAATTTGCTAAAATGCTTACAACTTTTATAACAAAGTTGATTAGCATCTTCAAGCAATTTCATAAATTGAAATGCATCTTCATTAGGACGTTTTGTGAGTTGTTGCACAATAGGGACTTCTTCCATTGGCCCAGATGCCATATCTTGTATGGAGAACATGTTAGGCAATATGTCACGATGATCAGCATACTCTATCTGGTTTTCTTAAACATGACTCTTAGGAATTTTGAAAGAAGTCTGTGTAGATAATGATTCCCCATTAAAACCCCAAGGGTTATAACCCCTACAAATCCCTTTTGACACTAACTGAGCCTGTATGACATCTATAGGCCACGAATTTGTATGCACACATTTTCTACATGAACATGAAATCGTTCCATTCGGGTGTGCATGGTTAGATGCAAAATTCAAAAACTGTTGGACTCCATCTAAATATTCTTGCAACCTTCTATTTGTAATTTTCATCCAACTCCTATCCATTGCTATAAAGTGTTTACAAGAAATACTTATAATGTGATTTCATGAAAGCACAAAGTAAGAGTTAACACATATTTCATTTACACAATTTCACTTTAATTTAAGAAACAAATCATCTTTAATCATTCACTTTCAGCTATATTCCTAAGAAAACAATGAATTTAAATGCATAGAGAAGTTATCAATACAATTGGTAACTATAACATCATTACTAGCAAAAACCTAAAATGAATTAATCAAATTAAAACAACTCAACAAAAATCATGCAATATTACACAAAACATTCAACACTCCTAATATCAAATAAAACTACCTTATTACTCCATGTAAGCCACCTGCTTGCCTCAATTCAACAACCCACCACAACCAAAGAGAGAGAGAGAGAGAGAGAGAGAGAGAGAGAGAGAGAGTATACCTTAATTATTTCACCAACGGGGATTGAGATCATGTATCTTTCCAACAGTACTACTGCAATTTGCACTTATATATGTCACCACTCACTTGTAAAAAGCAAAGGAGACTTAACAATGACAAGACGCTGTATAGATATCATATGATAGGATAGTGATTAGTGACATAAGCTGAGAAAACTGAAGACTTGAGAAAAGATGCACATGGGAATGGAGTCCTGTCTAGTCTATTAGCGTACAACTTATAGATACAATACATACAACCTCATCCTCACCACACACTTATTCACTAAAAAACCTTATATGGCTCCTAAATAAGTTAATACCATCTTATATCACATACTTTCAACCAACGCATAGCGCAGTTAATGTTTGCACTAAGATTCTTTTTATGTTTTTAAGTTATTGAGAGAGAGACAGACAGACAGACACAGAGAGAGAGAGAGAGAGAGAGAGAGAGAGAGAGAGAGAGAGAGAGAGAGAGAGTGTGTGTGTGTGTGTGTGTGTGTGTGTGTGTGAGACTATGGCATGCAATGCTTTCTTCAAAATAGTTTATAGTTTATAAAGTCTATACTGCATTTTTGATTCATCATTAATGTAGGCTGTTTTAACCTAAAAGGACCTTGAATTTGGAAACTTGTGTTGAAACTTGAAAATGTATTAGGGTAGTGTGCATCTTGTTTAACAATTTTATAATCTGTAATTGGAGGATTTAAAAGCTATAATCTTAACATGAGAGTAGAAGTGTATGGATGCGATGCACGAACACAATCATTATATATAATTCAACGACAATGGAAGTCAAAATTTAGGATACAGATTAAAATAGCTTAATCATTAATCCATGAAAATTTATGGAAGGATTTATTATTCATTTGAGAAGAGAGGGTATTAATCTTGGAAGTACTAAATAATCTTCATTTACAAAAGACTGAATTAATACAAAGCAAATAGGTTTTCCTTAATATATGTGCTAATATGTAAGAATTTAAAATTTATAATCTTATCATCTCTTGGACCTTAATCTTGACTCTGGAGTATTTCTTGTAAGTTAAATTTAACAATGTAAATATGTAATTATATTTTAGGATATTTGAAAAGTAGGTAGCAAAGTGGATTAACCAGTTGGGTTGTACCTATTCCATTTTAAATGGTAACTTCCATGATAATAGTATAGATGAAAGAAACTATATGTCACCACTCAGTTAATGTTTGCCGTGTTATGCGTGTGTGTGCATGTAGAGAGAGAGAGAGAGAGAGAGAGAGAGAGAGAGAGATTAGAACCAAACCAAACCTTAGTAACAAGGCATCTTCACCATCACCATAGAATTTGATATCATAAGCAAGTCCATCATGCCCTTGAACAAAGCAATCGGGTTCAGCCACTAAGAAGCTACACAAATTCCACATGTAAAAAGCAAATGAACCAAGTCAACTAGAATCAACCTGAGATTTAATATTTTAACCAACAATAAATTAGCAACACATACTTACTGTTGTGCCTTTGTATTCCTAAAACTTTGTTGCAATCAAACAACAACAAAAAACAGACAAAATGGATAAATTATTTGAATTAGTAGAAAAACCAAGACTTAAAAATGATTGAATAACACAATAGTTGCAAAAAAATTTGGGGGAGGGGGGGGGGGGGTTAATGGTCTTATTCAAATCCTAATTGAAAAATTCTCCCAAGAGCTAATTGTGGCTTAAATAACATATTTCAAGCACCACATTTGCATCACATGGGAGACTCCATCAATTGGGACAGAAAAACATGACAACCTAAATGTCTTTTCCCTCTCTTCAACCCCCCCCCCCCCCCCCTTTCCTGCTCCTTACTCTCAAATTAAATGCTTTTTCCCTCTCAATTTTTCACACACATTCCAAATTTAATGTCTGTTTTCCCAATTGAGACTTTCAAAAAGAAACTTAGTTAGGGTCTATTTACATCTACACTTATATCATCAAGGCAAATTGCAAAGGCATGGAAACCAATAAATTTAAGGGATTTTTTTTTTCAATTAGTGCACAAACCAATAAAAAAGCACTCACACTCTTCTTATGGGATTTGAATCACTTCAGAGCCGGGTCCTCTGCCAAGAGCTGCAAAGTTTAAGCAACTTAGTACCAACACAATACACCAAAAAAAGAAAACCCATTCATTCACAAAGACAAGCATACTTAAATTTAAAATTCAAAAATGCATCAAATTTCAATAGTAAAGTTTATAATAAGAAAAGATTAAACATTCAGGGAAAGATTAAACATTTTGAGTATATACAGAAATCTTTCACATTCTACAACAATTGGGAAAGGTCACCATCCCATTTGTAGAATTCTAACTCCTTGTTATTTAGTATCTATTTAGCTACCTTAATTAGAGTAATAAGAAAAGAATTAGAGTTATGCACCTCACAAACTAAAATAAAATGCCAATACCACATCAACCTCATATAAAAAATTTTCCAAAGTAAAATTAGTAGTGTTCACTATCTAGAGAGGGCAGGCAAGGAGAGCAAAAAGAGAAAAGGGTGATGGAAGGGCCACCCACAGGTTTTTTTGGGGTGATGGAAGGTCTTCACTTATAGAAACTAAGAACTACCACTTCCCTCCTTATTATCAAATATTTTTTTCAATGAAGGTCGTAATTTTAGAATCATAAAGATATCAGCCAGATGTTAGTGAGGTTGAATCATAGTAATGATTCTTTAGGTGTTTGATTCAGTGTTTGAGCTACTAACTTGACCAAATCTAGATGAATTTGATAAACCCTAACAGATATCAAACAGTAGAGATACAGTGATAGAACAATAGAGAGAGAGAGAGAGAGAGAGAGAGAGAGAGAGAGACTTACGGCTTTCACGCGACGCTAGGTCCTTTGCCAAGAGAATGTGAGTGTGAAAATGGAGATGGAGATGAATGCACCGAGACCTGAAGGTGGAGTTGACGGCGGTGGTGGCAGAGACAGAGTTGACGGCAGCAAAAATTTGGAGAGAGTGAGAGTTTGGAGTAACCTAATAAGAGGGAAAAGGGAAAACCTAACAAGAGGGAAGATGAAAAAAACAAAGGGAAAATTTGGGGGAAATTTAAAGGTCTAAAGTGGCGGTCCAACCCACCGCTATAACTAAGCAAAAGTGACGCAAAAAGGAGTCCCTATAGCAGTGGTCATACAAACGCCGCTACAGATCGCATATTGCGGCGTTTTTCTTTACCGCCGCTATAGTATCTACGCAAAATGATATATTTATTGCAACAGGTTTTTGGAGCACCACTATATATAAATGACCGTTGCTAAATCATATATATTGTGGTCGTTTTATGTCCCACCGCTGTAGGATGCCTCAAAAGACTATACCTATAGTGGCGGTCCCAAAAAACGCCGCAATATGCGACATATAGCTTCGGTTTTTGCACCCATCGCAAAAAAAAACTACCGCAATAGTACTAATTTCTTGTAGTGAAATGGACTAAAATTGACCAAACTGAAACAAATAGACTAAAGTGAACCAAATGCCAATTTGTAATTAGCTAACATAACTCAAAAAATTAATAATAATTATAATAAAAAAAGGTCATGGAATTGGTTTGTTATTAAAGTAACATCAATCAAATTTGTTATCACATTAATATTTTTAACTAAATTCTTATGCTTGAATCTATGATTCTATGTGCCTATTGAAGGTTTTATTGAAGTTAAATTTGATACTATGTAGAAAAAGTTGGTACGCCACAAAAAAAGTATATCAAGAAACCACTTGCATGTAATATTTAATACCCAAAAAAAAAAAAAAAAAAAGAGGAAAAAATATTAATTTGTTCAAGTGGCCTTTATATAGTCTTTTAATTTGTTCAAGTGACCACACATTATGATATATATTTTTTATTCTTCTGAGTTGGACTTCACTGTATCAGTACACACAAAATTTATTGTTTCTTTATCTATAAAACACTAACTGCACTGGATAATGTATTAGAGATGCTTCAGGTAATCAATAAAAATTCCACTGATATATATGAGCTTTAGATTAGTGACTGGTTCACTGTGCATGTGATTTGAATATAACAGGTTTTCAAAG
The DNA here is from genome assembly GCA_023621385.1 of Quercus gilva. Lineage (NCBI taxonomy): Eukaryota > Viridiplantae > Streptophyta > Magnoliopsida > Fagales > Fagaceae > Quercus > Quercus gilva. Next base: position 49,570,814 of record CM042483.1, read on the forward strand.
TTTGCACCAAATTACTTCAAACCCTACCATCTCCACAAATACCTTCACTTCTTATTCTATCTTCGTTTTTGTTTCAGTATTATATCTGCATTATTGTCCAAATAACATTTGGATCATGAATGTTTCTTTACTAAGCAACTTTGTTTACCATAAACATGTTATGCCTTGTAACTTTTGCAAAAAAAAATGCAACTTGACTCCGAGCAACCACTTTATCAACTACACATCTAAACCCAAATTGATAGGATTATCTAAGGTGACAGTAGGAGCAGTGGTTTTTTTTTCTTTGAAGATTTGAAATATGACTTGTTTCACATCAAATGGTCCTATTAGAGTCTCGGGAATAATTAAGGATGAAATTAGGTTGCTTATAAAAGTTATAAGACCAAGTTGAATTTTATCTACCAGTTAAAGGATCAATATAATAATTTGACAAAATAAGTTTGCTAATTTTTTCCTCTTTTTTCTTAAGCGTTTTTTTTCCCCAATAAAAATAATCTTTGGCTAGAAGAGAAGGAAAATAATATTAATTTAAAAGATTGTACCTAAAGTAGAGTTCTAAGTTACCGCAATCTCTGCCACAATTTTGGTGTTGGCATGTAGTAAATTGTGAGTTGTTATCTATAATTTTTGTAAGGATCCATCACTTACAATCTGCCATGTCAAATTTATAACAAAAGTTACGTCTGCCAATTTGCACAATAAATTTAGCTAATAAACTAAGAAAAAAGCTTAGTCAATCCCCAACAAACTTATAACTATCATAATCACAAGGTAATTTTCCTCATTGAGAAGCAGAAACGGTCAAAACTCAAAACACAAAACTCTCCAACTATAATATAAAGCAGCACCTTCCTAGGTCAATCCTCTCAAAGTCTTCTTACTACTGAGAATCCCTATGATATTGTCTGCAATTTAATATTATTAAAGTGGGTTCCAAACAATTCCAGTGGCTGCAAAAAGCAAGATCTTGGTCATTGGAGGAACTGGGTACATTGGAAAATTCATAGTTGAAGCCAGTGCTAAGGCTGGCCATCCTACTTTTGTTCTTGTCCGAGAATGCTCCCTCTCTAACCATGCTAAATCCAAAATCATCCACCATTTAATCACCTTAGGAGCCTTCTTTCTCTTTGTACGTAAGCTTCAACATCTTTCATACGTTTTCACTGTTATTACTTACATTTATAGTAATATAAGACCATGTTTTTGTGGTGGAGGTGATGATTACTCATTATCTCTAGGACCCCGTATGATTGCAATCCAAAAATAGTATTAATGTTGGTTTTAGTTGGCTCAACTGTCAAATCTTTTGTCATAGAATAATGAATGAATTGGGTTCTAAATCCAATCCTAGCTGCCCTTATAAAAATAAATGTCCCCTTTACTAATCATGACATGGTAGGTTTTTTTTTTTTTTTTTTTTTTTTTTGATGATGATTTTATAATTACAATGGAGGAGATGAATTTTGAACTCTGAATTTCTTTATTGGAAACATAGTCAGTTTGAATAATAATAAGTGAGAGAGACTTGTGCTACAAGTCGTTTGGTTAATGTTGCTATGGTGTTACATGTTTAATATGCAGGGAGATTTGTATGATCATGGGAGTTTGGTGGGGGCCATAAAGGAGGTGGATGTGGTGATTTCTGCGATTGGTCACCATAATTTGGTCGATCAAGATAAGATCATTGCAGCTATTAAAGAAGTTGGTAATGTTAAGGTAATATGAGTAATAACCCTTCCTTGATTTTAGATAATAATTTATTTTCTAATTGTTACTTTAATTGTTCGGTTCTAAGACTTTAGGACTAATGTATTCAAACTTCAATGTGTATTATGTTGGCCAACCATGATCAAAACATAGAGTCTAGGTTTAGACTTGCTCAAAGTGTGGTTTAATGTAAAATTGGAATCGAGTAATTGCAGAAATTACTATTCAAAATTTGCTAGGCTCGATCGATCGAAAATTAGGCTCGATCGATCAAACCTCATGAATTAGTAATTTTCAGCAGAATTATTAAACCAACCCAAGCCCGTGTGATCTGTAGGGTTTTGTGTTTCACTCCAAGTATAAAAGGAAAAACCCTAGCTACATTTTAGAAGTCTTTAGTTAAGTTGTGTATTGAATTTTTTGTGAGATCTGAGAGGTTTATACCTTCATACATACACATAGAGTTATCAAGATCAAGATTCACATCAAGAACTTGATGATCTCTTCAGTTGCTGCATAAAAAACTATAAAGAAGATCTGAAACCTTTGAGTGGAGTCTCAAAGTCACAAGTAGGAGAACTTGTGATTGCTGCAGATCAAAGAAAGAAGTAGTCCATGGACTTGAAGCTGTCACGTGATCGTGGTAGTAAGTTTTTTACTCGAGGTAGTAATAGGATGTTAGTGGTCTAAGTCTTTCATAGTAGATCTGTTTTTACCTTAAGGATAACTAGGTTAAATCCTTCTCTGGTTTTTTACTAGTTAGGTTTTTCTGGGTTATCAGATCTTTGTGTTCTTTATATTTCCGCATTATATTTGTTTTGCACATATTGGTTTAACCTAGATCTAATTAATAAACTTGTTAATCAACTTGGATATTAGGTTAAACATATTGTGTTAAGGGGTCTAAAAACTAACATTAATTTCATTCCTAAACTATGGGTTCCAACTAACTCAATTGGTAAAATCTTTGATGGTTGTATAAGAGATCTAGAGTTCAATCCCCAAATTGTGCATCATTCGAACTCTATTGTCTTATATTAATAAGATATTACTAGATATGTAAAGTAATTTTACGAAAAAATCTCTGGATTTCTAAAAGAAAAGTGGGGGCAAGAGTAACATTGAACTGTTTTAAAAAATTCAGGAACTAGATTTACATAAGTGGTAGTTTAAGGACAATAGTTTAGGTCTGAAAATGAACTTTGCCACGTAATTCATGGATAAAAATAGTGATTTGTCCATTCTTTACCTCCATAATTTTTTTTTTTCATTTTTTTTTTCTAGTATCTAATTTTGCATATGTATTGACCAAAGAATAGAAAAAGTGAACTCTAAGAACTCTCTAAGAATTAATTGACTACTTTAAGAACTCTGAATACATGGTTAATGAAAAGAAAAGAAAAGAAGAAGAATAATTCCTGACATAAAAATAAAGTAAAAAAATGTGGATTTTGATTTTAGAGTTCTAGTGATTATATATTTGGTATTTGGTTGTTCTTCTCTTGGTGATGAATCTTTTAGGTAGTGATACTGGTCTTTACCACATAGTAGATAGTGTGTTGCATTCTATTAACCTTTTTCATACATATTCAAATACAACCCAACAATACAGCCATGTGTTGAGTTTCTAATGGAGGATCAAGCATTTTGTTTAATTAACTATTAAAAGAAAAAAAAGGCATCATTTTAGTAATTTATTATTGAGCAAAATTGTAAAGTTGAATTTATTCAACTATGTGTTGGTTTTATTCCATGCCAAATTTGTTTGTAATTCAACATTTAGAAACCCTGTATTTAGGTGAGAATAATGTAAGGGTTGTGTGTGAAAGAGTGTGAAGAATTGATCAAGTATATTGATCAAGTGTGTGCATCAAGAGGCTTTTCGCGACTAGACCTTGCAACTGACTTGCGAGTGGTGACTCATAAGAATCCAGCACTCGTGTGAAGCATGCAGGAAGTTGAAGGGTTAGGACAGCTAGATCACTACATGATAAAAATTACAGTCTGGCCATTCTGTTATCTGGCGACTAGAACTCGCAACTTGTCACAATCGCGAGTGACTCGCTAGTGCACTCTGTTTTGCAGAAAAATGATTTTTCATATTCCTTATCATACCCTACTATAAATACCCTTATACCCACGAAATGTTAAGAGCTTCTAGAAAGAATTTTGAGAGATAAACCCTAGAGAACAACAAGATTGATTCATCCACAATCTTATACTTTTGATTCTCCAAATTCCTCTACTCTCACCCTCTCTATTGTCATACCCTTGAGAGGATCTTTAGCCAAATCCTTACCTCACCATATTCATATCAGTGAGAAAGTTCTTGGTGTTTGGGAAGCAATTCAAGAGAGAATCAATTCATTTTGGTTGATGCAATGGGCTTATTGCGGGATTCGGTAAGCTATAGAAGACAAGGTTAGGTGTAACCCTGTTGGAGCAAGAAGTTTGGAAGGCTTAGGTGCATTGGATAAATTAGGCTTAGAGGGCTTGTTGGTGCAATCACAATGATAATGGAAACAACACAATGAGAAACTAAATAGTACTTCTTAATATTATTAATGTAAAGAAAAGAATTACAAAATACAATTTGGACTGAAGCGCGACACTCGCTCTCTTTAAGGATAAATGCACTTATCTAGTCAAGTAGGAGGATCCAAGAGACTGATTCATTTCCAATTTTGATACCTCCACTCTTCACCTCCCCCTTACGCACGTATCTAGCCCAATATCTGAGACAATTCATTTTAGCCCATTAATCACCATAATTAAAAAGAATAAAATAGTCTCTCTCCTTTTCAATATGGGATTAAATATTTTCACTAACTCCTCATCTTCCATATTCACTCCCACATCTTTACATTTATATTATAACATTTATTCATTTTAATTATTTAATATTAAAATGCTCCAACAATCCCTCACTCATTTTAATATTAAAATTTTTAATTAAAGAAAGATTACCAGACAAAGACGGGTCACTATACATCATGAAGGTGTGCTCTGCATTGAACCTTCACTTAATAAAACAGCGATCTCAACTCCAGAGTCGTAGTGGTCTCTAACTTGAACTAGGGCTGCTTTAGGGAAATTAAGTGTCACTGCTTACATATAACAACCCAGGTGTTGACATGAGCTTTTATAGCTAGCACTTTACGGCCATGTGCTGATCCCAGTTTCATGAGTGTATTTGAGATTAAGTTCAAATCTCATAGGGAGCGGCCCCACCCCCACACTTACATAGGTAAAATTTTGTCAAGGGTGCTCCTATAATTCTGACACCCCCACTCATATGAGCTACAAAATTTTGTTAAGAGTTTATTAACTCAACCTCTCCACATTATAGGATAAATGCACTTACATCATAGGGATGAACAAAAAAAAATTGTTTACAAAATAAATAATTAAAAAAAAATAAATTGTGCATTTCTTAAGACCATCGTATGATTTGTTTTTTCCATTAAACCCAATTCTCAAGATCTCTAGTCCTTGGGTCGGGTATCCTCGCTCATGATTCTATGGACTTTAGTCCCTTCCCCCTCGATGTATTCCAGACTCTATCTTTTGCCAAGGCCTTGGTAAATGGATCTACAAGATTATTATTAGATTTAATATAATCCACAGTTATGATGCCACTACTCAAATAAGATCGCACGGTACTGTGCTTTCTTCTTATAGGTCTGGATTTACCGTTGTAGTAACGGTTTTAACTCTACCAATTGCAGCAGTGCTATTACAATGAATTAATATAGGTGGAATTGGCTTTTCCCAAAGTGGAATTTCATATAATAAATCTCTAAGCCAATTTGCCTCTTCACTAGCTGAAGCTAATGCTATTAATTCAGCTTCCACTGTTGAATTAGCGATTATTGTTTGCTTTTTAGATTTCCAACAAATAGCACCATTACCTAAGATAAAAATATAACTAGTGGTAGAGAGAGAATCACCTAACAAAGTATTCTAATCGGCATCACTAAAACTTTCAATCACAGCAGGTTACTTTTTATAAAATAAGCCATAACTTTTGGTACCAATTAAATATCTTATGACTAGCTCAATAGCTAGCCAATGATCTTTACTAGGCTTGCTAGTAAATCTGCTAAGCACTCCTACTACATATGCAATGTCAGGTCTAGTACAATCAGTAGCATAACGCAAACTACCAATGATACTAGCATAATCCTTTTGATTAAAAATCTCATCATCATTATTCACAGGAAATAAATGAACACTAGAATCAAAAGGAGTAGCTACAGTTTTGTGATCATGAAAATTATATTTTCTCAATATTTTCTCAACATAATGTGATTGATCAAGATATATTCCATCACATGCTTTTGTAATTTTCATGCCCAAAATAAAATTAGCCTCACCAAGATCTTTCATATCAAAATGGCTTTTAAGCATATTTTTTGTCTTATTTACAACATGCATATTTGAGCCAAAAATCAGCATATCATCCACACAAAGGCTAATAATAACATGTAAATCATTCCATGATTTAGAATAAATACATTTATCACATTCATTTCATTTATAACCATTCTCAATCATGCAGGAATCAAACTTCTCATGCTATTGCTTAGGTGCTTGTTTTAAGCCATATAGGGATTTAGTTTGCTTACATACCTTGCTTTCTTGTCTAGGCTCTACAAAGCCTTCGGGTTGATCCATATAAATCTCCTCCTCTAGGTCCCCATTTAAAAAAGCGGTTTTTACATCCATTTGATGAATTTCAAATCAAAAATTGCAGCAATAGCAATTAACAATCTAATAGATGTAATTCTTGTTACCGGAGAAAAAATATCAAAGAAATCAAGATCAGCTTTTTGTTTAAAGCCTTTTGCAACAAGTCTAGCTTTAAACTTATCTATTGATCCATCCAGTTTCAACTTTTTTCTAAGGACCCATTTACAACCTATGGTCTTACAACCCGATGGAAGATCTACTAATTTCCAAGTTCTATTAGAAATTAGAGATTCCATCTCATCATTTACAGCCTCTTTCCAAAATATAGCATCAGGCGATGTTAAAGCCTCTTTTAAATTTTGGGGATTTTCCTCAATGTTAAAAACATAATAATCAGGACCAAAATCCTTTTCAACTCTAGCTCTTTTACTCCTTCTAAGTTCCATTTCAAAATTTTCATGATTTTGTAAATGTGAAGTAGACGAACTAGGTTGTGACAAAATATTTTCTTCACCCCCACTATTTTTCAATTTAAAAGGAAATTTTTCTTCATAAAAAATTGCATCACCAGATTCAACAATTATTTTATTTTCAAGATCAAAAAATCTATAAGCTGCACTATTAATTGCATAACCAAGAAAAGTACAGGTAGTAGCTCTAATACCCAATTTAGACATTTTAGGGTCAGTAAGCTTTACATAAGCAAGACAACCCCATACTCTAAAATATCCCAAATTTGGCTTATGTCCTTTCCACATCTCAAAAGGTGTGGTGTGTGACTTTTTATGTCGCACTCTATTCAAAACATGACATGCAGTTAAAATAGCTTCACCTCAAAAATGTAAAGGTGCACCAGATTCAATTAACATGGCATTTGTTAACTCAATTAAAGTTCTATTTTTCCTTTCAGCCACACCATTAGAAGCAGGTGAATATGGTGCCGTAGTTTCATGGATAATTCCCAAAGACTGAACAAAAGAGTTGAATGCACTTGATTCATACTCACGGCCTCTATCACTTCTTATTCTTTTTATTTATCAACCGAATTGATTTTCAACTTCTTTTAAAAAATCTTGAAATTTTTCAAAAGTATCAATTTTATTTTTCAACAAATAAGTAGTTGTATATTTTGAGAAATTATCAATAAAAGTGATAATATATCTATTTGCTCAACGAGTTAAAATTCCCTCAAATTCACATAAATCGGAGTGAATTAACTCAAGCAATTCGGTATTTCTTACAACACTTTTATGAGGCCTTTTTGTAATCTTAGCATGACTACAAGTTTCACATTTTTCAAAATCTTTTGACAGTCTTGGAATTAATCCTAAACTACTCATGATTCTCACATATCTACTATTTATATGACACAAACGATCATGCCAAAAATTAATAGAAGAAAGCATATAAACTGAACTGGTAGATGCTTTATTATTCTTAACATTCAATTTAAACATTCCATCACAAGCATAACCCTTGCCACAAATAATCCCTTTTTAGTGATTACATAATTATTAGATTCTATAGTTTGCTTGAAGCCAACCTTGTTAAGCAAAAAACTTAACATCAAATTATTCCTCATGGACAGAGTGTAAAAGAACATCTTTCAATGTTAGCACGCGTCCAGAAGTGAATTTCAATTCAACCTCACCACTCCCAAGAACCTTGGTTTTGCTAGAGTCACCAAGCATAACAGTTTTTTCTTCTTCAAAAGGAATGTACAATTTGAACCAATTTTTGACATAGCAGACGTGCCTATTAGCACCAGAATCTGCCCACCACCCTTCAACATATTGCACCATATTGATGTCTGTAATCATAGCCACTAAAGGCTCTTTGGTTACGTTAGCCTGCGGGATAGATTCACGTTTCCGAAATTTTCAAAATCGAGCAATATGCCCATTCTTGCCACAGACAAAACAGGATCTATTAAATTGATCTTGTGAAGGGAGTCCTTGGTTCTTATTGTAATTTTTATTCGGGTTTTCCCTTCCTTGAAATCTATTATTATTTTTAAATGCTCTCTTTTTAGGCTTCAATTGACCATTTCTAGGAAAATGATTTTTGGGCATATTATTATTGGCTGAAATAAGGTTTACCTTTGTGGTGGAATTATCATTGCTCTCTTGTGTCATAAGTGCATCTTGTCCTCTAGCCTCCTCCTCCACACGGATGCGTGTGATCAAAGTCTCCAAGGATGTCTCCTTTTGTTTGTGCCGCAAAGTCTTTTGGAACTCCCTCCAAGATTGTGGTAGTTTATCAATTATGCCAGCTACCACCAAATTGTCTCCAATCTTTATGCCTTTGGATCTCAATTCTGCCACAATCATTTGGAAGTCTTGTGCTTGATCCACCATCGATTTTCCATCCACCATTTGGTAACGGGAAAATCTGCTAGTAGCATACTTCTTTGCACCTACCACCTCGGTATCGTACTTACTTTGTAAAGCTTTCCAAATTTTCTTAGCAAAATTGTAAGTTGTATCATAATAATCATAGAAATTGTTAGATTCTAAAGATTTAGGATTTTATATATTTAGAACTCTAATGTGTAATGTTGGCAAATCATGATCAAAACAATATGTTTAGTCTTGTTTAGGCTTGCTCAAAGTTGATTAATTATTGTAAAGTTGGAATCGAGAGGCTGCAGAAGTCTTTGTGACTTTCGGTCTGGCTCGATCGATCGAAGGATAGACTCGATCGATCGAAAGTCGGCCAGATCATTTTTTCTGCAGAATTTCCAACTCAGTCCTACCTCATTAAACGTTTAGGATTTTATGTTTTTGCCCTAGGTATATAAGGCAAAACCCTAGCTATGTTTTTGTGAGTTGCTTCAATTGTATTGTTGCTCATATTTTCTGTTTTGTGTAAATCTCTTGTGAGATCTAAAGAAACTTTCCTTTAGACAAAGTTTAGGGTTTTCAAGGTAGAGATTACTTCAAGATCTTGATGATCAACTCGGTTGCTGCTATTGGAGCTTAAAGAAACACAAGCGGGGAGCTTATATCTTGTGGAGAATCTAAGAAAGAAGGAGTCCGTGGATTTGGAGCTTACACGTGGTCGTGTCAGTAAGTTTTACTGGTGGGTAGCATTAGGAAGTCAAGTGGGGAGCTTGTAAGTCCTTTTGTATGAATTTCGATTCTTTCATAGTGGATTCAGGTTTACCTTGAGGATAGCTAGGTTAAATCCTCCCCAGGTTTTTACCGTGTGGTTTCCTGGGTCATCATATCTTATGTTCATTTATTTTCCGCTGCTTTATATATTCTTGATATGATTGTGTGATTGTGATAACCTAGAATTGCATAATTTGACTAAGTTAATCACTTGGCTAATTCTCTAGGTTAATCTAATTGTGGTTTAAGGGGTCTAAAAACCGTTTAGAAATGATCGGCAAGACAATTCAATAGATAAGAGCGACAATTATATTCATATTTTGTATACTTATCTAATTTTTCTTGATGGAGAGTATATTCTTCCTCACTCATCTCATCGGTAGGAACTTTTGATGGATTCTTGTCAGTGAGGATGTAGGAGACTTTGAGAAGGCTCAAGTAGAAGAGGACCTTTCCTTTCCACCTCTTGAAGTGGGCTCCCTTAAATCGAAAGGGCTTGTTGAGATCTCCAACAAGCTCATTTGGTTTTTCTTGTGTAGGCTCCATGTGATAAATCTCCTTAAAATTGTTGGTGCAATCACAATGATAATGGAAACAACACAATGAGAAACTGAATAGTACTTCTTAATATTATTAATGTAAAGAAAGGAATTACACAACACAATTTAGACTGAGGCGCGGCACTCACTCTTTTTAAAGAGATTCAAGCCCTTGGTTGGCTAAACTTCGTAATCGGTACAGACCTACTATGACTTGTCTCCCCCAGGATACAACAGCCCAACAAGTGTTGTTTGGTTAGAACAACCTCTGCACAAAGTGTTTACTCACAATTACACAACACAATTTGGACTGAAGTGCAGCACTCGCTCTCTTTAAGGAGATTCAAGCCCTTGGTTGGCTAAACTTCGTAATCGGTACCTCCACTCTTCACCTCCCCTTTGCGCACGTATCTAGTCCAATATCTAAGACAATTCATTTTAGTCCATTAATCACCACAATTAAAAAGAATAAAATAGTCTATCTCCTTTTTAATATGGGATTAAACATTTTCACTAACTCCTCATCTTCCATATTCACTCCCACATCTTTACATTTATATTATAACATTTATTCATTTTAATTATTTAATATTAAAACGCTCCAACAGGGTCTATTGCTATTCATATATCCCAACTGAATTTCTAGTGGATCATTTTACAGCTTTGAGGGCGGCGGAGAGGTTTTTCACCTAGTTCTTCGGTTTCCTCTTCGATAACACGTGCCGGTGTTATCTTGCATTTGCTTCTCTCTAACCCTTATTCTTTGCTTTTAATTACTGTTGTGTTGTGATTAAATTTTGGCTTGGAGTAGTTTGCAATATTTGGGTATAGCTTATATTTATCATTCCGCACTTACATTGTTTGAGTATAAGTTTGTGTTGGTAATTTTGTAATTGGAGGTCTAAACATTCACTAGCGTTTTACATACTAAGTAAGCTTTCAAAAATTGTAAGGACTAGTAAGATTCATGTATAATTAAATAAGAAAGAAAGAAAATTGGACTGATCTTATGTAAAGCATAAATTTTAGAGCTTTTATTTCCTCATTTTAGTTTTTTTTTTTTTTTTTTTTTTTTTTTTTTTTTTGAGCATGATCCTATTATGAGAATTTTTTTCCTATAATGTAATATTTTCCCCTCCCATCATTTGAGCCATTAACTAACTGTACAATGAGTATACATTGTTGTATTATGGTTCCAAAACCAATAGACTTTTTCTTATGTACTATGAATTTCTATTGATGTGCTAACCTGACTAAATGAATTGAGTTGGAAGTCTTTGAATTACATGGCTTATTGTGAAAATGCTTTTCATTGTCAGAGATTCTTTCCTTCAGAGTTTGGAAGTGATTCAGATCGTTGCCTAGCAGTTGATCCTGTAAAAACAATAGTTGCCATTAAGTCTAAAATTAATCGAACCGTTGCAGCTGAGAAAATTCCTTACACCTTTGTGTTCCAACTGTTTTTCTGGCTTCCACCTCCCCACTTTGGCACAAACTGGAGCCTCAGGACTCCCCACAAAAAGAGTCATTATCTTAGGGGATGGAAATCCAAAAGGTGCAAGAACATTTTTCATTCATAATGTAATAATGAAATTAAATTAACTTCTTCATGGGTTTTCTTCATACTTGTCATTTGATCACAATAGTTTCAAGAGATTTCTGGAAAGGACGTGGAACACATGTAATAATGTTCACTTTTGATTCACATTGTTTTCCCACAATCTAATCCTACTTGACTAAAGGACTTCACAAGATTTAATTTTTGAACTGCAATATGGACAAAATAGACTGCTCAAAGACTGTCTTAACGCGAAGCAACTGGAGTACAAATTAGTCTAGACGTGAAGCAATTGGCAGGCATCGTCATTGCCTAAGTTGCTCATACTTTTCAATGCAGGCCCCCACTTTGTATATGGATAAAGTTGAAAATGTATTGTATATTTAACTAAATGGAAAGCGAATGACAAGTTTTTTTTTTCCTTTAATTAAAAAAATCTGCAGCAATTTTTAACAGAGTAGAGGACATTGGCACATATACTATCAGAGCTGTGCATGATCCAAGAACCTTCAACAAAATTCTCTACATCAGACCTCCTGGAAACATCTGCTCATTCAATGATCTTGCGTCTTTGTGGGAGAAGAAGATTGGTAAAACCCTCGAGATAATCTATCTTCCAGAGGAACAACTTCTAAAGAAAATTAAAGGTTCGTGAGAAATGTCTCTTCATAAATTTTAGGATTTATAAGGGGAAAAGAAAAGAATCTATGGTTCGTTTTGAAAAAAAAAGTATTTAAAAATGAGGATTTGGATTTCAAATTTTAGTTTAAATAACTTGAATAGGGCATTAAATAGCAAATTATTTTCTATTGATGAAAACATATGAATGGACTTGATCTTCAGTAATATGTGGATTTGATGATTAGGTGTAAGAAGTCATTTCAAATCCATAATATCCCAAGTGTTTTTGTTTGAGAAAAATCTCCAAAACCTAAATCATCATCTGTTCTTTGATTTAAACCAAGCAATTTAGACTAAAAATTGTTCTTCAAATCGTCAAATCTAAAGGCAATCCTAATGATTTTGGGTTATTTTGTCTAAGAGCCAAACTTTGCTATTGTTAATCTTCAAAATCGAGTTTCACCATGATTTCAAATTTTAGTTTAAATAACTTGAATAGGGCATTAAATAGCAAATTATTTTCTATTGATGAAAACATATGAATGGACTTTGAAGAGGAGAAAATAAGCTGACGGATCCAAGCAATGTTGATAGATGGGCCCATTAGGTGCAAGACTCAGTGAGAACGGATTTGCTGGCCACATGTCAGACAGAATCCCTATATGGGGAATACTTGCGGCACACCCCCTAGATTCTAGGGGTAATTAGAGTCCTAGCACAATTAGGGTTCTAGAAGCTGCGTGCATCGATGGAGATCTTCTTTATAAGGAATATGACTTGTCCATCACGTTGGGGACTCCTCAAGAGGATTTCTACAAGGAAAGACTTCGACTCCAAGTAAAAAAGGTCAACTTTCGACTACTATAAAAGCCTCAATACCCTCACAAATCGAGGTACGCATAATAAACCCCTCTCTAGCACTCTAGAGTTGTGAGAATCTTTCTGACTTAACCTTCGGAGGGTATTCGGCCGGCACCACACCGGTGCTCCTCGAAAGGCTCTCTCTTCTTTTGTTGTGCAGGTTTATTTTCGAGCATACAAGTATCGTGCAACTCACTGGTGAGATTTTCGGCATCATCAGTTGGCGCCGTCTGTGGGAAACGACGTATTGCGCGATTCGTAAGCCATATTATCGTTTCAAGGACAAAAGGGTTGCATGGTACTCACACGCTCGATGGCAACCACCAACGATGTTCAAGGGGAGGAACCACCTACGACTGCCCTTGAGAGACAAGTTCGAACTCTGGCGACCGCAGTGGAGCGCCTCACCAAACAAAATTTCGATTTGGAGGAACAGCTACGCTAGAAAAACGCAGTACGAGACGACCAGCAAGAAGACCAAGAGGGGACCAGCGGCGCAAGAAAAAAACAGGAGAGACCTGAAGGCAGCCACGCCCCCAGCAGACCAGAGAGGCAGAACATGAGCATGCCATCCCTCACGGATGCCACTCCACCACATATCGTCGCAGAGATGCAGGCGATAAAAGAGCAGATGGAAGTTATGATGAACGCACTCAAGGGGCGAGTTTCCAGTGACCTTGACGATTTCGTCAACCGCACAGATTCACCCTTCACTGCAGCCGTGAACTCCTTCCCCTTACCGCACAAGTTTCGGATGCCACAGATCGACAGTTATGACGGAATAAAGGACCCTCTAGATCATCTAGAGACGTTCAAAACTCTGATGCACCTTCAGGGGGTCGCGGATGAAATAATGTGCAGGGCTTTCCCTACAACATTGAAGGGAGCCGCGAGGATCTGGTTCAGTCGGTTGACACCGAACTCCATCAGCACATTCAAGGAATTGAGCGCCCAGTTCACGTCTCACTTTATCGGGGGACACAGGTACAAGAAGTCGACGGCTTGCCTAATGAGCATCAGACAGCGAGAAGACGAGACGTTGAGATCTTATATAACCCGTTTCAATAAGGAGGCACTTTCGATTGATGAGGCCGACGATAAAATACTCGTAGCAGCATTTACGAATGGGCTGAGGAAGGGTAAGTTTTTGTTTTCACTATATAAAAATGACCCGAAAACTATGCCGGACGTGCTCTACAAGGCCACAAAATATATGAATGCCGAATACGCTCTACTAGCTCGCGAGGAAAAGCCTAAGAAGAGAGAAAGGCAGGAAGATGCCCGAGGGGAAAGAGGGCGGAAGACGGCAAGAACCGGAGAGCGAAAGGATGATAGGCGCTCCGAGCCCCCTATGGGGAGATTCACAAGCTTCACTCCACTGACTGCCCCTATCGACCAAGTCCTCATGCAAATCAAGGATGAGGGGACATTAACTTTCCTTGGAAAGCTGAAGGGAGATCCCAACAAACGGTCCAGAGATAGGCACTGTCGCTTCCATCGCGATCACGGACATGACACAGCTGACTGCTATGACCTGAAACAGCAGATTGAAGCCCTCATTAGACAGGGAAAGTTGCAGAAGTTCGTCAGTAAGGAAAGGACGGATCATCAACATCAAGAGCAGCCACCCCACCGAGATAATGAGCACCCCAGACCACCTATAGGGGATATAAGAATGATCACAGGGGGCACGACAACTATAGGGTCGTCCAAAAAGGCCAGAAAAACATACCTCAGGATGGTTCATAACGTCCAGCTAACGGGCTCCGTACCAAGAATAGCACGGATGGAAAGCCCGATCATAGGATTCTCAGAAGAGGATGCCCGACGTCTTCACCACCCTCATGAGGACGCGCTTGTTATCACCTTACAAGTGGGAGACTTCAACATGCACCGAGTGCTAATCGACAATGGTAGCTCAGCGGACATCTTATACTACCCGGCGTTCCAGCAGATGAGGATTGATAGAGAACGGTTAATACCGACAAATGCTCCGCTGATTGGCTTTGGAGGTACGAGGGTATTCCCATTAGGCGCGGTCACACTTTCGGTAACAATAGGTGATTATCCTCAACGGATCACAAAGGAGATGACTTTCCTTGTGGTCGACTGCTCATCTGCTTACAATGCTATCATCGGACGACCCACCCTCAACTCATGGAAGGCGGTAACGTCAACATACCACCTAATGATCAAATTTCCTACGGAGCACGGAGTGGGAGAGCTGCGAGGAAATCAGCTGGCCGCACGAGAGTGCTACATTGCTATGATGGAGATGGAAGGGAACTTACCACTTCAAGACGCTGGACGGGCAAAAGCTGTAGCAACCATGGAGCACGGAGCACCTACGGAGATACCACCAGTAGAGACGACATGAAGAGCATCGACGCCCCCCCCCCCCCCCAGTTTCCAGTTTATTACTAAGTTTTTATTAGTTTTTTACTACGAACAATTTTTGCTATTATTTAGTTTTGCTATCACAAGTTTTTTCTTCAAACGATTCTTTCTACAAGTGCCTTTTTAAGCCCAAGGGGGCAGGTACCTTTTTTTGTTCTACATGGTTTTCTTTCAATAAGAGAAATAGTCAGACACGTTTGTGTTCTTCCTACTTGATAAACTAAGTCCAAAAAATGGACGGATATAAACTAAGTCCACAAGATGGACGAACGACCATCAAGGTGACGAGGCAAAACTTAGTCACCTCAATAAGTCTGCGACCCCAAGTGGACGACCATCAAGGTGACGAGGTAAAACTTAGTCACCTCAATAAGTCCGCGACCCCAAGTGGACGACCATCAAGGTGACGAGGTAAAACTTAGTCACCTCAACAAGTCCACGACCCCAAGTGGACGACCATCAAGGTGACGAGGTAAAACTTAGTCACTTCAACAAAGTCCACTACCCCAGGTGGACGACCATCAATGTGACGAGGTAAAACTTAGTCACCTCAACAAGTCCACGACCCCAAGTGGACGACCATCAAGGTGACGAGGTAAAACTTAGTCACTTCAACAAAGTCCACTACCCCAGGTGGACGACCATCAATGTGACGAGGTAAAACTTAGTCACCTCAACAAGTCCACGACCCCAAGTGGACGACCATCAAGGTGACGAGGTAAAACTTAGTCACTTCAACAAAGTCCACTACCCCAAGTGGACGACCATCAAGGTGACGAGGTAAAACTTAGTCACCTCAACAAGTCCACGACCCTAAGTGGATGACCATCAAGGTGACGAGGTAAAACTTAGTCACTTCAACAAAGTCCACTACCCCAAGTGGACGACCATCAAGGTGACGAGGTAAAACTTAGTCACCTCAACAAGTCCACGACCCCAAGTGGACGACCATCAAGGTGACGAGGTAAAACTTAGTCACTTCAACAAAGTCCACTACCCCAAGTGGACGACCATCAAGGTGACGAGGTAAAACTTAGTCACCTCAACAAGTCCACGACCCTAAGTGGACGACCATGTGGACCCTAAGTGGACGACCATCAAGGTGACGAGGTAAAACTTAGTCACTTCAACAAAGTCCACTACCCCAAGTGGACGACCATCAAGGTGACGAGGTAACACTTAGTCACCTCAACAAATCCACAACCCCAAGTGGACGACCATCAAGGTGACGAGAGGTAAAACTTAGTCACCTTAACACGTCCACTACCCCAAGTGGACGACCCACAAGGCGACGACCCAAAACTTAGTCACCTTAACATGTCCACTACCCCAAGTGGACGACCCACAAGGCGACGACCCACAAGGTGACGAAGTAACTCTTAGTCACCTCAATAAGTCCATGACCCCGAGTGGACGACCCACAAGATGACGAGGTAATTCTTAGTCACCTCAAGAAGTCCACGACCTCAAAGTGGATGACCAACAAGGTGACAAGGTCACACTTGGTATCGACAGCAAGTCCATGACCAAAGTGGACGGACAAAAAATAAAATAATAATATGAAGTCCATGACCAAAGTGGACGGACAAAAAATGGATGGAGGTCCATGCATGTCCATGAAAAGAAATGGACGGACATACACGTCCATGGAAAGAAGTTGATGGGCACCCCATGTCCATTAACCAAAAAAAATGGACGTCCATAAATAAAGTGGACGGAGGTCCACATTCAAAAAAAAAAAAAAAAAAAAAAAAAAAAAAAAAAAGGAGGCCCGACGGATGCATGCATGTCCACAAAAAAGTGGACGGAGGTCCACATGTCCACAAAGAGATGGACGGGCACCCCTCTCCCACCAAAAAAAAAAAAAAAAAAAAAAAAAAAAAGGCCCGACGGATGCATGCATGTCCACAAAAAAGTGGACGGAGGCATGCATGTCCACAAAGAGATGGACGGGCACCCCTCTGCATGCATGTCCACAAAAGGTGGACGAAGGCTGCATGTCCAAAAAAAAAAAAAAAAAAAAAAAAAAAAAAAAAAAAAAAAAAAAAAAAGTGGACGGACACCCCTCTCCCACCAAAAAAAAAAAGAAAGAAAGAAAGAAAGGGGGACGGATGCATGTTTATGGACGGATGCATGTCCATTAACAAAAAGAAAAAGGTCACAGATGAATGTACCCAAAAAAAAAAAAAAAAAAAAAAAAAAAAAAAAAAAAAAAAAAAAAAGAAGAAGAAGGAAGGAACGTAGCCATGCATAGTGGACGGAGGTCCACATTCAAAAAAAAAAAAAAAAAAAAAAAAAAAAAGGGACGGAGCTATGAATGTCCACAAGAAAGTGGACGGAGGTCCACATTCAACAAAACAAAAAAAAAAAAAAAAAAAAAAAAAAAAAAAAAAAAGAAGAAAGATGGACGGAGCCATGCATGTCCACAAAAAGGTGGACGGATACCCAAAAAAAAATAAAAATAAAAATAAAAATAAAAATAAATAAAAAAAGAAAAAGAAAAGTGGAGGCCCATGCATGTCCATATATATATATATATATATATATATAAAAATGGACGCACACACACAATAAAAAAAAAAAAAAAAAAAAAAACTATATATATATATATATAAAATAAAAAACTTTGATGATGAGGTAACACTCAGTCACATCAGCAAGTCTATGATCCAAAGTAGACGGATAAAATGCCTTAAGAATGGGACGCTAATAGAGGACTACAACGTGTCCCAAAGGTTGAAAGTTCCATTATGCGTCTTGGGGGGCAATGTATCAATGGCTTACCGTGCAGAAGGATGCCCAATACTATGGATAAGCATTAACAAACGACAATACTTCAAAATGACCTTAGAGGGTTAAACACTACAAAAAGGAAGCCGACGGACACGTAATCCTCATCCCAATGGGATGGATCGACAACCAAGGATACCGACGATCAAGGATGCTAACGGTATTTGATTCTCATTCAAAATTTAAGTCTTGCTACCTACGGGTGGAAGGACGGACCAAGTCACTCACAAGTGCCTTGGTACAAAATTTAAGTCCTCAAGATCTAAATCGAACCATCACCCCATGGGTCCTTTCACTCCGAGATCACAAACCCATAGGGTGAAGGGGGCAACTGAAGAGGAGAAAATTTAAGTCCTCAAGATCTAAATCGAACCATCACCCCATGGGTCCTTTCACTCCGAGATCACGGACCCATAGGGTGAAGGGGGCAACTGAAGAGGAGAAAATAAGCTGACGGATCCAAGCAATGTTGATAGATGGGCCCATTAGGTGCAAGACTCAGTGAGAACGGATTTGCTGGCCACATGTCAGACAGAATCCCTATATGGGGAATACTTGCGGCACACCCCCTAGATTCTAGGGGTAATTAGAGTCCTAGCACAATTAGGGTTCTAGAAGCTGCGTGCATCGATGGAGATCTTCTTTATAAGGAATATGACTTGTCCATCACGTTGGGGACTCCTCAAGAGGATTTCTACAAGGAAAGACTTCGACTCCAAGTAAAAAAGGTCAACTTTCGACTACTATAAAAGTCTCAATACCCTCACAAATCGAGGTACGCATAATAAACCCCTCTCTAGCACTCTAGAGTTGTGAGAATCTTTCTGACTTAACCTTCGGAGGGTATTCGGCCGGCACCACACCGGTGCTCCTCGAAAGGCTCTCTCTTCTTTTGTTGTGCAGGTTTATTTTCGAGCATACAAGTATCGTGCAACTCACTGGTGAGATTTTCGGCATCATCAGACTTGATCTTCAGTAATATGTGGATTTGATGATTAGGTGTAAGAAGTCATTTCAAATCCATAATATCCCGAGTGTTTTTGTTTGAGAAAAATCTCCAAAACCTAAATCATCATCTGTTCTTTGATTTATACCAAGCAATTTAGACTAAAAATTGTTCTTCAAATCGTCAAATCTAAAGGCAATCCTAATGATTTTGGGTTATTTTGTCTAAGAGCCAAACTTTGCTATTGTTAATCTTCGAAATCGAGTTTCACCATGATTTCAAATTTTAGTTTAAATAACTTGAATAGGGCATTAAATAGCAAATTATTTTCTATTGATGAAAACATATGAATGGACTTGATCTTCAGTAATATGTGGATTTGATGATTAGGTGTAAGAAGTCATTTCAAATCCATAATATCCCAAGTGTTTTTGTTTGAGAAAAATCTCCAAAACCTAAATCATCATCTGTTCTTTGATTTATACCAAGCAATTTAGACTAAAAATTGTTCTTCAAATCGTCAAATCTAAAGGCAATCCTAATGATTTTGGGTTATTTTGTCTAAGAGCCAAACTTTGCTATTGTTAATCTTCGAAATCGAGTTTCACCATCTTATTGGATAATTAAGTAGGTTGTGTCTGGCTGGGAGAGATGTAGAAGATAGTTGCTGCTGTCTCAGGTTGTGTGATTGAAAGTGGGAGCTTGCCTCATTGAGTGCCTACTTTGGTTGATTCTGTAAAAGTGTTGGGTTAGTATGTTGAAATAATCCTGATGGAAATCAATGAATATTGCCTCCTTTCACTTCTTTAGATCCTGGTTTCCATGTTGCTTGGCGGCCTGGCACATGTTTGTGCCAGTCTTGAGCTGCGATAAGTCCATAACACTTTTGACTTTATGCATTTAATAAGTACAGGGCCTAAAATTGACTTGAAATTTTAGCCTAAGATTGATCAGACTCTCATGGATGACAGCAACTGAAGGCATGCTGTTGAGAAAGTTAAAGATTAGACCAAGTTATCGGGCCAATTTTGAGATGACTAAAAACAGCCATTATTTATGCCTTGTTTAATTAAGACAATAAGATGATTTGGAAACTGGTAAAAAATTTATCAAAATCTATGAAACCACTAGAGTAACCTTTCAGGTGAATTAGCAATATATCACCACTGTTCTGGAAGTATCAAGGTGCTGTTCTAAAAAATTTGTACATAGTTTGGAAAAGTTAAAAAATGGTTTTTCTTCATCAATAGCCTTGTAGTTCTGGCATTGGCATTCCCTCATTAAAGAAGAGGTTTGGGATTGGACCACTACAGGATTTTTAGAAGTGAGGGATAAAATCACAAATTAAAAAATCAGTTAGGCAATCTGCCTTTAAATTTAATGGAAAAGGCGGCCGTAAAGCACACGATGATGCTATTAGAGCAAAATACAGTTTTTCATTCTGCAAAAATGTCTCAGTAATACAAACTAGAACATGTCAAACAAAAATCAAGTACGTGGCTATGGGAGTTCCAGCAAAAAACATTGTGACCCTGAGGCTTTTGCCCAACAACTGGTGGCTAGTATATAAGAATATTGTTAACCAATTATATGGCCAGTTCCAAACAGTGAAAACTAGCAACCACAAATGAAGATACAAATTGAAAAAAGTTGACAGCATAAATTCAAGGAAATTATAGAAATATACAAACAAAAAGTCTCAATACATGTATTAAAGATGCTAATGTTATCACTAGAAAAATGCTAATAGTATGCATAACCAAAACAAATATGGAATGAAAATAAGAAGAGAATGAGGGGCATATACATATCCCATCTGCCTTCTCAGTTTATATAAAAGGTATTGCTTCTTCCAGTGGCGGCTTCAGGAATTTTGTTTAGAGGGGTCACTACAAAATTTTAATAAAAAGAGAACTTGAATATATTGAATTATCGAAAAAAAAATAATAATAATACATAAAGTTTTACAATTTTATTTTACAAGTTTTCAAATTTTGAATGTTACATTATAGTTCATTATGAATATCTATTGCTAATGTGGGTAGTTATGAGTCTATGATCATTTTATTTTGTTAAGTTTGTCTAACATTTTTATCTTTATGCAGTTGTTATTATCTATTTGACTTTGTTTTTATAAAAATATTTTAGACTAAATGACTAATTTCAACTCATTGGCTCCGTATTAATTATTAACGCACACAATCACACTTATTTATACATAAATTATACACTACGTGTCTACTTAACCATTTTTTTTTTTTTTAAGACAAGTCTACTTAACCAATTAAATGCTTGAATAATCATTTTTTTTAATACAAGACAAAAATTCTACTCTAGCCTAATCTAAGTGTATATGTGTACGAAACTTCCTCCTAGAGACTTGAACCCCGATCCTTACCCCCTACACTCCACAAGCACTTATATTTGTAGAGTGACCATCGCACAAAGGGTTTGCGGTGGTAATGCTTGAACAATCATTAACTTTACAATTGTTTTCTTGAATTTTACTAACTTTATTACAAAAAGTTATTATAATATGATAACAATACACACACATGTAAAAAAAGAAAAAGAAAAAACCTCTCTATTTCTTAATTATTAAATTATATAAAGTTATATTATATTTATATTGTACATACAAACATCCACACACATCATTATTTACACAAATACATAATATTATAACAAAAAGTAATGTACACAATTAATATTAAACACACTCACACACATATAATATAAATTTATTAAAAAAAAATTACACTTACAATTCACAAACACTTACTCTTTATCCGGTTTCTCACCAAAAAACAAAAAAAACCAAAAAAAAAACCTTACTCTTTATTCTTAAAGTTGAAATACTTCTAATAAAGATGTGTAAAATTTAAGTCAGTGTGCAAAAAAAAATATGGTAAAAAATAAATTAAAGTATTAAGCTAAATTTTTTTTTTTTTTTTTTATATATAGCTTTTTATTTTGAAGTCAGGGGGTTCATTTGAACCCCCTGAATTTGCTTTGGCGCCGCCCCTAGCTTCTTCCTCTATAAAATCCTAACTGCACTAGAAGATGTATTAGAAATGCTTTGCGTAATCAACAAATTGCACCGATATATTTATGAGCTTTAGATTTTTGACCGTCCTCACTGGCTCATTATGCATTTGATCTGAATATAATAGGTTTCCAAATTTTGCACCAAATTACTGCTACCCCTACCACCTCAACAAATACCTTCACTTCTTATTCTTTCTTTTTTGTATCAGTATTATATCTGCATTAACATTTGGCTCGTGAATGTACTGTTTCTTTACTACTCAAATTTTTGTAGCATAAAACATGCTATGCCTATTGTTGCATGCAATATTCACTTGACTAGCAATTTAGCAAGACCAGTTTATCAACTACACTTATAAACACAAATTGATATATGGTTGTCTCAATTTTATATTTTCTTTAGGGTAAATTACTATTTTGGTCCTTAACATTTATATTCGTCAATTTTGTTCCTAACATTTCAAATGTGTTAGATGTTGAGCTACTATGTCCTGCTGAGACTCACTGGATCTCGCCAAAAGTGGTTGAGATCTTACTGGAACAGCAGCATACATTGGAGAACGACAAAGATCGGAGAAGGTAGAAGTGATTTGTTAGTTGGATTAGGCTCGTCAGCATGCATTTAAACCACCTTGTGTTGATCTAAGGTGGCACTTAATGGCTACCTCAACAACTGAGATTAACGAAAGGGAACAAATTCAAACTATAACTGAGATCAAGTCAAAATTTTGAAACTTTAGGCGACAAAAGAAAATTACCACAAACTTTAAGGTTGTAATTTACAATTTTATAAAATTTAACATGAAATTTGATATTCATATTAAGGAAAAGAAATAAATAAATAAGCAATCAAACGATGCAATTTTAAAATTAAAAATAATAAAAAGTTATACTATAGTGTAACATTGTAAAGAATTATACTAACTCTAACTTGATTCTAATCTGTATAGACATTGTTGATCTCATCTATATAATATCTAAAGTTAAGTCGTAGAATTTATTGTTAATATGTTCTTGTAGAGTCACATTAGCATAGCATTTCGGTTTACTAGTGGGTTCCAATTAACTCAATTGGTAAAGTTTCTAATGATTGTGTTGGGTTTAGACCCCTTAAACCACAAATAAATTGCGTAGCCTAGATTAATTAGCCAAGTTTTTACTTAGTCAAATTAAGCAATTCTAGGTTAAAACAATCACAAAATCATATCATGTATGTAAAACATATAAAGCAGCGGAAAATAAATAACACAGTGATATGATCACCCAGGAAACCACACGGAAAAAAGTGGGGAGGATTTTACCCACTGATCCTCAAGGCAAAACGGAATCCACTAAGAAAGAATTGAAGTTCTTACAAAAGGACTTACAAGCTCCCCGCTTGACTTCCTAATGCTACCCACCAGTAAAACTTCCTGACACGACCACGCGCAGGCTCCGAGTCCACGGACTACTTCTTTCTTTGTCTTCCTTCAATCAGGTACAAGCTCATCTCTTGTTAATCTTTAAGCTTCAAAGGCAGCAACCAAGTTGATCATCAAGATGTAGAAGAATCTCAATCTTGAAAACCCTAAGTTATGTGTAAAGGAAAGCTCCTCTAGATCTCACAAGAGATTTACACAAAACCGCAATGTATGAGGAACAATACAACTTGTGCAACTCTGAAAAACGTAGCTAGGGTTTGCCTTATATACCTAGGGCAAAAACATAAAACCCTAAATGTTTAAAGAGTTTGGGCTGAGTTGGAATTCTGCAGAAAAACACATCTGGGCCGACTTTCGATCGATCGAGAATTACATTCGATCGATCGAGCCAGGCCGAGAAGCCCCAATGCTTCTGCAGTCTCTCGATTCCAACTTTACAAAATTAAACCAACTTTGAGCAAGCCTAAACAAAACTAAATACATTGTTTTGATCATGGTTTGCCAACATTACAAATTAGGTTCTAAATACATAAAATTCTAAGACCTTAGAACCTAACAGATTGTATAAGACATCTGGGGTTCAATTCCCACTTACACAAAAAATTGATTGGTGTCTTAGTTTGAGGATAAAAAATCTATCATCAGGAGCGGATGCCATAACTTGAAACTCTCTCAAAAAAAAAAAAAAAAAAAAAAAACCATTTCGGTTTCTTCATTCCATTTCAGTCTATTTCGGTTTACTTTGGTGATGCTTTGGAAAAGGAGTTTGTGTAGAAAGATGAGCCACTTCATTGACAGTTATATCACATTCTCAACTTAATGTTGGTAAATTCTTGATAAAATTACACTTTTCATATTTAATTAAAGTCTTTTTTCTTTTCCTAATATAAGTGATGAACTTACTTATATTTGTTTTTCTTTAGGTTATTTAAGACGTATAGAGAATAAACCATTTGCAAGGAGTACTAGAAACAAATTCTAATCATACATTACATTATTTACAAAATATCTCACCTTCTATAATAATTGAATGTAAAATGTATTATGTTTTCTTTAATTTTTTTTAAAAAAAATTTAAAATACTTCAAATAATAAATATAGATAACTTAATTTTGAAAATCTAATACATTATATAAGCTATATTTTATTAGAAAATGATTACATCATTTAAAAAAAGGTTTTGTACTAATACTTATAAATTTTATTTATTATTTTCATTTTTTACTTAACCAAAAAACAAATTGTCAAATTTTTCCACACATCACACGGGTTCTACGACTAGTCCATATTAATTAACTAGCTAAAGGATTAAATTACATGCATATAATTTGAAACTATATCCGAAATATTAATAGTTATATTATTTTTAATAATTTGAATAACTATATTTTGTTTAATAATATACTCTCCCTGATACTTTTCCCCTCTCCTCAATGACATGACATGAATACAATTTGAAACTAATTCCCTAAATATTAATAACATCATATAGCATAGAGTGACCATTAAAAAAAATCCTATAAAATAATTTAAGAAAAATTATAGCGTGCATGCGCATCATGGATCATGTAATTCATCACCTAGTAAGATGAAATATATTAGGATATACGTACTGTTACTTCGTAGGACAAAAATAACACATGGATTCACTCTGTGAGAGAGAGAGAGAGTAATCTCATCATGAACTCCATAAAATTATTTCTAATACATATGTTTGTAGCAAATAACAGGATGAATACAAAGAATATAACAACAACATAAAGTGGAAAGAATGGCTGTTAGCCGTGTTTGTTTCCATTTCTTATTTGATTAATGTTAATTTTAACGGGTTTTATTTCATATGTTTGTACACCGTGAGCGAGGAACCATGACTTCAAGGTGACTTGGGAAACCCCTTTGGTCGATTTGAAGAGGGTTTAATTAGGCGAAGGGATGTGGGTGGGTGGATTAGGTTTAGATGGAGTAACAGGACCTTTTGCCAGTGAGCTTTTGAAAAGAGCCATATTGTGGCCTCCAAAGGCCTTTTGGTTAATTGTTGAAGATGGAATGTGGGTGCCTGGATTTGGTGTAGATGGTGAGGTTGGACCCTTCTGTAATGAGCCCTGTAATAAAACCGTGTTGTTATGACTCACAAAGGCCTTTTGGCCAAACGTTGAAGCTGGAATGTGGGTGCCTGGATTTGGTGTAGATGGTAGGGTTAGACCCCTCTGTAATGAGCCTTGTAATGAAACCATGCTGTCGTGACTCACAAAGGCCTTTTGGCCAATTGTTGAAGCTGGAATGTGGGTGCCTGGATTTGGTGCAGATGGTGGGGTTGGACCCCACTATAATGAGTCTTGTAAGGAAACCATGCTGTCATGACTCACAAAGGCCTTTTGGCCAATTGTTGAAGCTGGAATGTGGGTGCCTGGATTTGGTACAGATGGTCGGGTTGGACCCTTCTGTAATGAGCCTTGTAACGAAACCATGCTGTCATGACTCACAAAGGCCTTTTGGCCAATTGTTGAAGCTGGAATGTGGGTGCCTAGATTTGGTGCAGATGGAGGGGTTGGACCCTTTTGTAATGAGCCTTGTAATGAAACCATGTTGTCATGACTCATAAAGGCCTTTTGGCCAATTGTTGAAGGTGGAATATGGGTGCCTGGATTTGGTGCAGATGGTGAGGTTGGACCCCTCTATAGTGAGCCTTGCAATGAAACCATGTTGTCATGACTCAAAAAGGCCTTTTGGCCAATTGTTAAAGGTGGAATGTGGGTGCCTGGATTTGGTGCAGTTGGTGGGGTTGGACCCTTTTGTAGTGAGCCTTGTATGGAACCCAAATAGTAACCCACAATGGCTCTTTGGTTATTAATTGTTGAAATAGGATTGTGGGTGTTTGGATTTGGTGCAGATGGTGTGACTGGACCCCTTGCTAGTGAGCCTTGTAAAGAAAAAACATTGTAATCCACAGAAGCCCTTTGGTTGATTGAATATTTGTTCATCAATTCTTGTTCTCCTCCATGCAAGATTCTGCCAGCATCATTTGCATGCATGCTCATAAGAAAAAGCATTGTCATGACTACAGGAAACACCTTTAAATATCTCATCTTGTTGTGTAAGCTAAGATAGAAGTTTACAATTTGATGAAGATTGATGAATATGAGGACGAGATGGGTTACATTTATATGCATCAACTTGTATGACTTGGAACAATATGAGTTTCTAACCATTTTACTCTTGACTCTCTTTGCTAAGAAATGAAAGTTGAATGGGTCAGAAATTAAGGAGGAAACTGCTGTTTGCTTTGAATTATGAAGTCTCCAGATTTCACGTGCGTGAAGAAGTCATGCAATGAGCAGTTTTATGGTGATAGCATCAGCCAGCCTTAGGGGTCTGACCCCTAATTAAGATATTAACATGCTAATCAGTAAGTGACTTGTTCATTTGTGTCATGGAGCAAAAGTTTTGCCCAATGCAATAGTACATCACAACAAAAACTGGAGTTATCCCGGCGTAGGACGAGTTTTTTGTAGTGACATGGCATTCTCACCCATATGACTGGCTCTTGCTTTAATTTGTATCAACCAGTTCATCAATATATCTTTAAAGATCTAATAAGGTTGATATGATACTCTCTAAGAGAATCTTTTAGAGAATTTTTAAGGTTCAAAATATTTTCCGATCTTAATTTCGTGTATTATATACAACATCAACTCACGACTTATTATCAAAATTAATTTTGTGTAACCTCTCTTTCAAAAAATAAAATAAAATCGTGTATTCTGTACAAGCCTTACATTAATTAGTTTAGTTGTAATAAACAGTTACCATATATAAATTAAAATCCTTGATCATATTAAAATTTTGACTCAAATGCTAAAATGATAGAGAGGTGGACTGTAATTCAAGAGACATTATAAGAGGATCTACGGTACCACAGCCCTTAAACTTTTGAGATAGAGAGATATCAAACTACATTAATATAACTTTTTTTGTTAAATCATTTAATGACTTTTATTATATTAATATTTCAAAAATTTCATAGTTACATTTGTTATAAATTTTTATTCTTTTTATTCTTAACATTCACGTCTAATTTTATGTCAATCACGATCAAGTTACACCTGTTAAAATCATCTGTCAACCTTTTAATTGCATTAATATTTGTATATACTTTGCGTCTGAAACTACAATTACAACTACTTCAAACTACTTTGCTTTCTCTTCAGCCGTTTTGAATGGATTGAAAGACAGAAAATGAAATGGTTTTGTTAGACCTTGCTTGACTGAGCCCTGGAACCATTTGCTTTCTCTTGGGGTTCTTTGAATGGAGAAACTCGGTTTTGAAGCAAATAGTTTTCCCTTTTCTAAGTTTTAGTACGTGGAAACACGCTTATTTTACTTGGGACTTGAATGTCTGCAGCTTAAATATTAGGTTCTTGCTTTAGTTTTTTGCAAGCCTTTTACACGTCATAAATACTTTGAATAAGAATTCAAAAGTCTGGAAACGGAAGTCTCATTCTTATTCTTATACATATTTTGACGCGGTGGGGAAAAAAATCTGCAGCAGCAGAGAAGAGGACTTTGGCACCTATACCATCAGAGCCTTGAACAAAATAGGAAATCTCATTCTTACTCATACAGTGATCTTGTGTCTTTGTGGGAGAACAAGATTGGTAAAATACTCAAGAGAATCTATCTTCCATAGGAACAACTTCTAAAGAACGTTAAAGGTTAGTGAGAAATTTCTCTTTATAAGTTAAAACTTTTTTAAGGGGATCGAGAAGAAAAGAATCTATGGTTCGTTTAAATGACGAATAGAGTATGAAATTATTTTATGTTGATCAATCAAAAATTATGTACGGACATGAATAGAGTATGTAATACTAGTTGCAGACTCACGTGATGCGTGAGAATATATAATTATATTGAGATGTGGTATAATCTAAATTTTATTGTAGATAATTTGTTCCCCCAATAATTGAAAATTATGAAAAAGTAATTTCCATTATTCTATTTTTACATATATATATATATATATATATATATTCTTCTAACTATTGTTATTATGTTTTATATTTTTCTAATTTCTTTTGGTACAATTAAAAATTTTAGGCGAAAAGTACATTTTAGTCCCTACATTTTCAGGTTATTCCCATTTTAGTCTCTATATTTTATTTTTACCGCTTTTAGTCCCTATTCTGAAAAACGCTTCCCGTTTTAGTCCCTGCCATTACATCAGAAACAGAAAAAACTGACGTAGCAAACGGCAAGAATAAATAATACTAAATTAATGTCCACATGACCTAAATTAATAATAAAAAATATTTTTTGACATTAAAAATACCACGTCAGCATTTAAATTAAAAAAAATTATAAACTAAATTAAAAACTAAAAATCATATGAATTGAGATCTAAGTGTGTCTTGAACAAGAACAACAAAAACACAAACTTAAATCCAAGAACACAAACCCAAAAAAAAAAAAAAAAAAACCAAGAACACAATTCTAAATCCAAGAGCAAATAAAGAAAAAAACACCCACATACACATCCTTTCTTTCCTTCGCTCAAACTCAATAAAAAAAAACAACACCCAGATCTCTAATGTAACAACCCCAAGAACACCTCTCTCTCTCTCTCTCTCTCTCTCTCTCTCTCTCTCTCTCTCTCTCTCTCTCTCTCTCTCTCTCTCTCTCAAAAATGTCATCCCAACAACAGCAACAGCAAGAAGCCAAGAACCCAAATCCAATCCAAAAGCCACAAAGCAAAACACAAGATCTCCCTCCATATCAAACCACCTAGCAATTTCAAACCAAAATCTCGACGTTTCGTTCTTCGCAAGACACCGTTGGAATACGAAAACGATGCCGTCGTCTCGGAAAGTAGTGTTGATCCCGGTCCAATTCGTTGGGTCGGGTCGGGGTGGATCGGAGTCCGACTCGTCGACGTTGAAGATCCGGTAGGTGTTCCGAGGGTTTCTTGTGAGGAAGAGCGTGAAGAAGATCGCGGCGATCAGGAGGGAAGTCGATGAGGTGGAGAGGCGGATCTTGAGGGAGGAGGCACTGGAATCGATGAAAAACGACCCGAAGGAGAGGTTGAGAGTGAACGAGACGCTAATGAGCTTGCTCTTCAGGTTGGATTCGGTGAGAGGCGTCGATTTAGGGGTTAGGGATAGCCGGAAGAGTGTGATTAAGAGGACGATCGCGTTGCAGGAGTTTTTGGACTCCATTGTTGCTGATGAACAAACCCTAGGTGATGTTGATGAAGCTTCCAACTCCCCCAAAATCGGTGAAAAGCAAGGTAAAGTCTCTAAGTCTGAGGTTGAGATTTTGGGTGCTAATTGCAATTTGTCTGCGAATTATGATGAGTATGAGAAAATACAAGTTGCTGAGTCTATGAGTAATTTGAGTGAGTCTAAAGAGACTCTAAAATCTGCTGCTAATTTAGTTTGTAATTGTAATTTGTCTGCAAATTGCGATGGTTTAGAGTCGGAAAATCGTGTTGATTTTGAGTTAGAGATTCATCGACTTTATAAATCTTCCATCAACTTTCATTTGTTTTTTTTTTTTTTTTTTTTTAATTTTTGGGTTTGTGATCTTGGATATGAATTGTGTTCTTGTTGATATTGTCAAGTTCACATGATTTTTAGTTTTTAATTTAGTTTTTAATTTTTTTTATTTAGTTAAAATTAATAAATTAATATTTTTCTAATTTAAATACTGATGTGGCATTTTTTAATGCAAAAAAATATTTTTTAATGCAAAAAAATATTTTTTATTATTAATTTAGGCTATGTGGACATTAATTTAGTATTATTTATTCTTGCCGTTTGTCACGTCAGCTTTCTCGGTTTCTAATGTAACGGTAGGGATCAAAACGGGAAGCGTTTTTCAGGATAGGGACTAAAAGCAGTAAAAATAAAATATAGGGACTAAAATAAGAATAGCCTGAAAATGTAGGGACTAAAATGTGTTTTTTGCCAAAATTTTAAGCTTCAAATTTATTATTTAAATTCCCATTAACTTAAGGAGATTATTATGATAACAAAAATTTATCATATAATTATAATTGATATTACTCAAATAACTGGTAGTACTCTCATGGACTGAATTGGATTATAATTACAATTGAGTTTTTTTTTTTTTTAATTTTTTTGAGAGAGTTTCAACCTATGGCGTCCGCTCTTGATAATTGCTCTTTATTATCAGACCAAAACACAAATCAGTTTTTGGTGCAGACGGGGATTATTATTTAAATTCTCATGATCAACTCAAACTTGCTTTTTCCATTCTTAAGTAAATGGACCGAATTGAACCGCTGTAGACCAAATGGAAAGAATGGACCAAATTGAATCGAAAAGACTAAATTGGATAGAAGTAGAACTAAGGAACCGAATCGGACCAGAATGGACTAATGTGAACCGAAATAGACTGTTTGGACCAACATAGACCAAATGGATCAAACATTTCCCAATAAGCTAAAGTTGACTGAAAGGACCGTAATGGACCAAATTGGATGGAATAGACCAAAGTTTGACGAACAAGGCTGAATTGACTGAAGTAGACCGAATAGACAAAATTGAACCAAATGGACTGAAATAGACCAAACTGAAACAAATAGACTGAAGTGAACCAAATGCCAATTTGTAATTAGCTAACATAACTAAAAAAATTAATAATAATTATAATAAAAAAAAGTAATGGAATTGGTTTGTTATTAAAGTAACATCAATCAAATTTGTTATCACATTAATATTTTTAACTAAATTCTTATGCATGCATATGTGATTCTATGTGTCTATTGAAGGTTTTATTCAAGTTAAATTTGATACTATGTAGAAAAAGTTGGTACGCCACAAAAAAGTATATCAAGAAATCACTTGTATGTAATATTTAATACCAAAAAAAAAACCCCTTGTTAAGAGTTTTATTATCTATATCGTTCAAAGGTGATGAAAATGACATACGGCTCTCAAGGTGGGAGAGGAACTAGACTCTTCAACTTGGTTTTGAATACTACATTAGCATACAAATGTGAATACAGTGGTGGAATGTGATTTTTTTTTCAGGCAAGCATAAATTAAAAATAAATAAATGGTGTTTTTGTCCAAGGTGTAAACACTCAATTTTGTACCCATAATTTAATCAAGAAAGATGGCTAGAATGACCATTTATGTACCTAAAATTTAGAGTTGCATTACATGAATTAATTTGTTCATTGCATATCATAAAAACGATCTTGAAGTTCTAATGGTCACGACAGTATGCTCAATTTCCAAATCGGACTGTTGGATTGAAAGATATCTCATGATCAAGTTTATACGGTCAGCATGCATTGTGTTTAGGTAGAATCAATCACACATGATTAATTTAAATTAATTCTGATTGGCTAGACAATTAAAATTGATAGACTAAAAACGTATTAACCCCCTGTGATTAAATCAATTGATTAATTAGTCAAGTTATTAATTAATCAAATTAACATGTAAATGCGTGGCAGCACAAACAAATCACCAACAAACTAATTATGCAGCGGAAAATAAATAATACGGTGATTTGTTTACGAATGGGGAAAATCTAACGGCAAAAACCCCACCGGGTGATTTTCAGGTCACCACTCCCGAAACTCCACTATTATCACAACAAGCAGTTACAAGTAAAGGAATCCCAGTACCTTATACCAACCTACAGTTGAACTCTTACCCCAATACCCAATTGAACTTGTTCTGTAGTGACAGTTCCCCCTTTTGATGCACGGCTCCCAAGTACGTGACTAACCAATTGCGCAGATCCCAATTCTCAACTTCAATCACCAACTAGAGAAGATTGTTGGCTGCAAAGTTCTTCAGTTCATCCCACATGATGAAGATTAAGAAGATGCTTGGTCACAAAACCCTATGGTACACATACACAGCAACTTCTTCAAGAATGATGAACTAGGGCGAAACTTTTGGAATGCCAATTGGCACAAATCCGGCCACGGCCTGAGGGCACTTAGATCGAGATAAAACTCATCATTTTCAATTTTTTAGAGATAAAGACGCGTCCCAATTCGTATTCTGATCATTTAGCTAT
The DNA here is from genome assembly GCA_023621385.1 of Quercus gilva. Lineage (NCBI taxonomy): Eukaryota > Viridiplantae > Streptophyta > Magnoliopsida > Fagales > Fagaceae > Quercus > Quercus gilva. Next base: position 49,603,564 of record CM042483.1, read on the forward strand.
TTTTTCGAACATTCTAGCCTTTATAAATAGCAGAGCTCCCTCAAAATTCAGCACACTTTTCCACGCTCTCTGATTTTTACTCTTTCTGACTCTTCTTTTCTATTATTTTCTCTCTTATGTTAAAGACGTTCTGGAGGTTCTAACCTTAGGAATTTCTTTTTTGTAAGCAAGATATTTTAGGTTTGAAAAATAATTGCATAAATTTCTTTGAACCCTAAAATATTTCCTCAATAAGAAGAGCACGCATGCAAGAGGTAGTTAATTTCTTTTCTTTTTCTAGCCTTCTTTATTAATTTTGATTGATGATGCAAGAATAGGTTTAGGATTTTATTTTATTTTATTTCTGATTCTTATATAATTGCCATACTTTGTTTAGATTGTTTTTCTTTCCTTAAATATGTTTTTAGATGATTGTTTATTTCAATTCTTTCTCTTTAACTTTAAAATCTGCAAGGACTATATATATATATATATATATATATATTATAAAATAAAAAAATAAAAATAAAAAAAACAGATATGTATCTTCCTTGGATGTAAATCTAAATTTTTTAAAACACAAAAACAAATTTGTATCTTCCTTAAATGCATATCTGAATTTTCTTAAACATAAAACTGATCTGAATCTTCCTTAGATGCAGATCTATATTGTTCTAGTCATAAAACTAATATGAATTTTTTAAAAAAAAGTTTTCTTCTTTATGGAATTGTAGATTTTTAAATTTAAAAGAAAGGATTGAAAGTTAGGTTGTAATTTTTTAATATGTGATGCATGTAACATAGATTTGTTTCATGAGTGTAGTTCCTCTTCTAAAAAAAAAAGAAAGTCTTTTCTTATTTTATTCATAAAAAACAGATTTGATTTTTTTTTTTTATATACAAATCTAAATTTTTTTTATTTACAAAACATATTTGATTTTTTTTTTTAACATATAAACCAAAAATCACTTTTTTTTTTTTTTTTTTTTAACTTTACTCCAAAATAGATCTGATATTTTTTAGCAAAAACCTTGTTCTTTTTTTATATATAAAAATATATATGATTTTCTTCACAAAAATTTTTTTTTTTTTACCTATACAAAAACAAATCTGGTTTCTTCTTAATGAATCAAATCAATTTTTTAATTCACAAAAACAAATTTGAATTTTTCTAAAAAAGAGGATGCATTCATAAGATAGATTTATGTGACTTTGTTTGGTTAAGAGTGTCATGTATGTAACATATCACTCATATCGTGCATAAATGGTATATTGGTCATTAGAGGCTGGAAAACCAGACTCTGTCTGGGCAGAATGGGTGCCTAACACCTTCCCATTCCGTTACCTAACCTCCAGATTTAGTTCTTTTGGATAGGTAGACTTGTGCTTTGTCTTTCTTTTACTTTTGGGTAGAATGTAACTATGACAAAAAGCCATGTATTCTTTTGGTAGATTGTAACTGGGACCTAGAGCCTTGTAAGATTCAATTTATCAAGCTTGTAATTATTTTTATTCAATCAATAACAATGAAGCATTTTAATCATGTAAATTTGCATTTAGTTTTTTTCTTATTATTTTGTATAAAAAATAAGTGGCGAGTCTACACCACTTATCCAAAAGGAGAGGTGCCCTGAAAAAGCACCCGAAAATCTATTTTTTGAGAGCACCTTTGCTGGTCTCTCACACAAGGTGTTTGTATTTTATGTATTTTCTATTATAAGTTACATGTAGGGTCAAGAATGTATAAAATCATTGTAATAAAAAGCGATGATCATATCATGATTGGTAAGTTATAAATTGGATTTGATGATTAGGTGTAGGAAGTCATCTCAAATCCATAATATCACAACTATTTTTGTTTGAGCAAAATCTATAATACTTAATTAAATCATCATCCGTTAAAATGATTTTGGGAATAAATACGAGGCATGTATGATTTGGTTCTCGGAGTTTCAAAATCACCAATAAATTTCTTTAATGTTTAGCAAAATTAATTCTAAGTTGAGTTGCTTGAAATTGGAAGCAATTCATGTATTTTCAATTGACTAATGCTGGCAAGGGTGCGCAAGTGTTTCAACATTGGTTTGCTTCTTTTGTTGTTCTTATAGAGGCCTCATCTCCAATCAATTTGGTCTATCACTCCATCTTCGTGAAGGGAGATCAAACCAACTTTGAAATTGAGCCATCATTTGGAGTGGAAGCTTTACAGTTTGTGGGTTCCCGTTTTGGACAGTACCCAGGCCTAAATGGTAACAAGGATCCTGGGCCTCCAAAGAAATTATATTTGTTGGTTGGTGGACTGGGTTTGGTTCACCGCAACTATATTTTGGGTTGATTGCGAACCAATTTATGCACAAAACATAAGCCCTACAACACATATACATTCATACATACAAACATATACATATTGTAAAACAAGTTGCTGAGGAACAGTAAAATAATTATCAAAAAAATGTAAGTAAGAACGTTAGGGATCCTCAGAAAATAGAATGATGTGTCACTATATTAAGTTTTTCTTTTTTGGTACATTGGACCCTATTTCTCACTAGGATATGCCCCGAGGTTCAATTAAGTTCAAAAGTCACAAACTTGGATAGCTTTTTGTGGGCTTCCGAGACTTGTGAGGTTTGAATCCCCTTAAATCCAAGTGTATCCTTAAGTACTTATTAGAAGATCCTTCACAATGCCTCCAGTTTCTCTCTATTTTTCTGAAGCTTAATGAGTCTTTCTAATGCTCTTTTTTGCTCTGATTAATAGTTGCTGAATGCCCTTTTACTAATGAGTTAATCTCTCTTTTATAGTACTTTCCTAGGGCTTTTGGTATGCCATTGATTCCCTCCTTTTGCTGCCCTGGGTACCAGAACCAATGTTGTGTCAACAACATTGATGGCTAGTCATTTCCTTATTTTCTCATTGCATTCTTCTTTTGAGTTAACCTCCAAAAATTTCCCAGCTGACCTTCCTCTTTTGGAGGGTCCTGATGGGGCTGACTTTTATTCTTTTTTCCAAAGCTTCTAAAGAGACTTTTTATAGCCCTTTTTTGGCTGCCTCACCTTTTGTCTTTTTTCCTTCAAATAGGTAGATTCTTCCCTGTCATGTTCAAAGATCCCCAGCCACCTTCCTTCATGGTTTACCTTCCTGCTTTCCTCAAGGTATTAGGCTCCCTTCATTAGGTGTTGATTCCTAAGTCACCATCTGTTTTCAAGGCTTTTCTTCTAAGTTGTGAGCGGCTGATGGGACTTAGCTTTCTTTGTTCCTTGTGTTCATGAGCATGCTTCCTTGAGCTGTCCAAATCCTAGCTGATTCTTTTCTGCACTTCCCGAGGATCCTCGCCTTGGTTCTGGCAATTCTAAGGTATCCCGGTCCAACCCCTTTCTTCTCTCTGGGTTCCCTGGGAGCCACATTATAGAAAGCTGGGCCAAACTTCCTTTGCTTTTATTTTCTTTCTTCTCTAAGGCCCAGGGCTTACCCATTCATGGACTTGGGCTTCCTTTTGCCCATTCTAAACGAGCCTTGGCTCACAGATTGGGCCTTCCTTATTTTTGAAGGCCCATTCGCTTTGGTTCTTGATACTTGTAATATTTTGGACCTCAACACAGCTTTATCCTAATATTAAATACACCCCAGTGGGTGAGTTTCTCAATCAGTTTGTCTAAAGAGCCAAACTTTGCTCATGTTAATCTTCTAAAGTGAGTTTCACTATCTTAATGGATAGTTAAGTAGGTTGTGTTTGGCTAGGAGAGAGGTAGAAGGTATATAGTTGCTGCTGCCTCAGGCTGTGTAATAATTGAAATTTGAAAGTAGCTGCTTGCCTCTTTGTATGCTTACTTAGGTTGATTCTGTAGAAATTTTTTGTTAATATGTTGATATTTCCAAATGGAAATCAATTAATATAGCTTCCTTTTGCTTCTTTAGATCCTGGTTTCCATGTTGCTGGTGGCTTGACACTCTAGACATGTTTTTGCCAGTCTTGAGCTGCCATAAGTGCATAACACAGGGATTTGACTTTATGCATTTAACAAGTACAGGGCCTAAAATTGACTTGAAATGTCTAAGATTGATCAAGGCTCTTCTCATGGATGACAAAAATTGGCATGCTCTTGAGAATGTTATAATGGAATTACCTAATTAAGATCTTTAGCTTTAGATCTCTTCCACGACACTACAAAAAACTGGTCCTATAGTGGCAATAGTGGCGTTTTTTTTATAAACACTGCTATAGGCATATCTATAGTGGCATTTGGAAAAATGGGTCTATAGTAGCGGTTCTAAAGGCCTATAATGGCGTTTTTAAAATGCCACTATAGGTCCTAGTCTTACAAGTGCCTATAGTGGCGTTTGTCAAACTCCACTATAGGCACTTATTATTATTATTATTATTATTATTATTATTATTATTTTCGGTTGGGTAGGGCCTAAAGTGGCATTTGACAAACGCCACTAGAGGCCCTGTAACAGTAGGACCTATAGTGGCATTTCACAAATGCCACTAGTAGCCCAGGAAAAAAAAAAAATCTAGCAAAAAAAAGGGGGACCTATAGTGGCGTTTGGAATAGGACCTATAGTGGCATTTGTCAAACGCCACTATAGGCACCTTTTTTTTTTTCTTTTTTCTTTTTTTGGGTTGGGTAGGGCCTATAGTGGCGTTTATAGCCCAGCAAAAAAGAGAAAAAGAATCCAGCAAAAAAAAAAAAAAAAAAAAAACTGATTTAGTTTGAGCGGTAAAGAAAACCATGGAATATGCCTAGGATATTCTATGGCATTTTCCAAAATAGTTGAATATAATATAAATATATATATATATATATATATTTATTTATTTATTTATTTAAATGTATATATTATTATATATTTAAATAAATGAGAGATGCTATGTCTACAATATTTTCACAACAAATCATAGGTGGTTAGTTATTATTTGTTCAAATTTGAACATAACAATAAGATTATTTTTTTGCCTTAACAATAATAAATAGCAGCAACCTGTCACTTAAAATTTGTTGTAAAAATGTTGTGAAAATGTTGTTGACATATCATTTCTCTTTATATATATATATATATATATATATATTTTTTTTTTTTTTTTTTATGTACGAGAGATGCTACGTCTACAATATTTTTACAACAAATCATAGGTGGTCAGTTGTTATTGGTTTAAATTTGAACCTAAACACTAAGATTAATTTTTTGCCCTAACAATAACAACTTGTAACAACCTATCACTAAAATTTTTTGTAAAAATTTTGTGAAAATATTGTGAATATATCATTTATATATATATATATATATATATATATATATAAATTTAAAAAAAAAAAAAAAAAAAAAAAAAAAAAACATTAAACTCCACCTACCCCCACCGACCCCCACTCTCCCTTATCTCCAGACTTCCTTCATTTCTCTTTTCTTCCCATCTTTCTTTTTCTCCCTTATCTCTCCACGCCAACTCTCAAACTTCCTTTTTCTTTTATTTTGTTTTTTTTTTTTTTTTATTATTGCTTTTTTTTTTTTTTCCCTTATCTCAACTCCTCCATCTTTCTTGTTTTCTTTTTCTTTCACTCTTCTTTCACTTCACACCTGAATTGATACTTTTCTCTTCCTCTCCATTTTAATTTTATTTCTTTTGTTTTATTTGTGGTGGTGTTAATGTTTGTGGGTTTTTGGATTTGCAGATGGTGTTGCAGCTTATTGATTTTGTTCAAATTTGTAGATGGTGTTTGAAGCCATTAGTTGTATAGTTGCAAGTAAGCATTTTTTTTAAAAAAAAAATTATGATTGTTTTGGATGTGAGCATTTTGTGTTTGATTTTAAATTTTTTTAGGTAGGTTTGTGTTTTCATTTTGAATTTGCTGGGATAGTTGTAGTGTTTGTATGTGGAGTTGCTATTTTTTTTTTTTTTTAATTTTTGGATGTGAGCATGTTGTGTTTGATTTTGAATTTTTTTAGGTGGGTTTGTGTTTTCATTTTGAATTTGCTGGGATAGTTACCGTGTTTGTATTTGGAGTTGCCTTTCTTTTTTTTTTCTTTTTTTTTTGGATTTGAGCATGTTGTGTTTGATTTTGAATTTTTTTAGGTGGGTTTGTGTTTCATTTTGAATTTGCTGGGATAGGAATAGTGTTTTTATTTTGTTTTATTTATGTATTTTGTTTTGTTTTATATCTTTTAATTTAATTAAAATTATAATATTAATTTAATTACAATCTTAATTCAATTAAAAAAAACTCTTTCACATCAAAAAAAAAAACTTTTGATTACCAAAAATTAATTTTTGGTAATCAAAATTTTTTTTGGTGTTTTTTTTTTTTTTGCTATAGTGGCGTTTGTAGAGTCTACAATGGCGTTTCACAAACAGCACTATTGTACCGTCACTATAGACCTATACTGGCATTTTCAAACGCCACTATAGACCAATTTTTTTTATTTTTGAAAAAGGCTATAGTGGTGTTTGTCAGGGGTCCTATAGTGGCATTTTTATTAAATGCCACTATAGGTCTATAATAGCGATACAAAAGTGGCGTTTGTAAATGCCACTATAGGCAAAATGGTCCTATAGTGGTGTTTTTAGTACCTATAGTGGTATTTGTGAAACGCCATTATAGGTCCAGTTTTTTGTAGTGCGACTTGTTGTAATGGAATTGCTGAATTAAAAAAAAAAATAAAACAATGCTAGTTTTTGTGTAATTTGGCAATTTTTGTCTAATTAAGAAAACTAGTCGCAGACCCACGCGATGCGTGGAAATAGATAATTAAATTTTAGTTATGATATAATATATAATTTGTTTTCTAAATTTTGTGAAAAATGATTTGTTCTCTCAAAAAAATTAAAAAATTTGTAAAATTGTTTTTCATTTATCTATCTCAAAAAATATATCATCATTTACATGAGATTGAAATTGCACATTTTTTAGACATTCTTAGGGGACTATCATATTATAAATTTAATATTTAAAATAATATGTAGGAAAAAAGTAGAATTTATTTTTAAAATTGAACACTTCACCTATTGAATGAAAGAAAATAATTTGTATAACAACATAAAGAGAACGTGATCTAGCATTTTTTTTTTTTTTTACTATAGACCCTTTCATTTATTAAGATTTAATTGTCTTTAACTAGATCTTCATATATCACATTTTCGGTTCTACATTCCTGTTGAGCCTTCTCATTCGCCACATCATTATTCTTTTTATTATTTATTTTTACTTTTAATTTTTTGATAATACTAAATATATAAATATATCAGCTTTACAAATTCTTCTTAGGCAATTTTAATTTTACATATTCATCTACTTTAGTTTTAATGTTATAACTAAATAATAAATTAATGAAAAATTAAAACAAAAATATTGTCTATACATATTCATCTAGGGCAGTTTTAATAGTTGATAGACCTATTCAAATAGATAGCCATGATTTTATTTTGATATAAAATCAAAATCTGACTTCCAAAATAACTAAGCATTATGTTAAAAACAAAAATCATAATGATCATATATCTGTAATGCATTGTATATCTCATAATAGGTCTCGTTCTTCTACCCTTTCCTGAGAGTTGATGACTATTCATAACTATTATCTTGACTCCAAAGAAGCGTTCGACCAAATGCTTTATTTCTCTCCTAGTTGATCCTGCTTCGACATTAGAAGTATATTGATTTTTACCCAACAATCAAATATTTTTTTCTTTAAATATTGCATATTTGATTCCATTCATAAATCTATTTTCTTCTCTATGAGATTTAGTCTTAATAAGAATGCTAGTTCTATATATATATATATATATATAGAGAGAGAGAGAGAGAGAGAGAGAGAGAGAGAGAGAGAGAGAGAGAATAATCACCATTTTTAGAAGAGAAATAGAAAATAAAATGGGAAGAAGAAGCGTCAAAATAAAAAATATAGTCATAAGTCAAATACTAAACTATCCAAGTCATGCTATATAATAGAATAACATTATATTCTTGTTAACTATCTTTATATGCAATACAATAACATTTAACAACCATAGAAAAGAAAGAAGATAATAACTTAAAAACACAAAACCAAATTGCATCAACCCAAAGTAAAATTCTAAAGAACACATAAATTCTTCAATCAAAAATAGAGATATAAAAATAAAAAATATACACAAAAATAAAACATGAGAGAGAGAGAGAGAGAGAGAGAGAGAGAGAGAGGGTAATAACCTTTTTCATGTGGGAAAATATGTATAGAAATGGAGAGAGAATGACATACTTATAGTAATAGAGTGGGGATAAGAAAAGCTAAAATAAAAGGAAGAGGAATGGATAGATGAAAAGTGACATTCAGGTTGAGAGTAGTGGAGAGATGAAAAGGTAAAAGAGAAATAATGGTTGAAAGTAGTGGAGAGAAATGGGAAATAGGTAGATGATGTGGCCGCTGATGTGACTCAACAAGAGCGTAGCAATAATAAATGCTAAACTTTAACTTTTAAATATATATAAATTTTGATTTTCTTGGAAAATGAAAAGGGGTTGGCATTTTTTTTTTTTTTTTTTTTTTTGGTCCTTCCCAATGAAATATTAATTTTTTGAGAAAATGAGAAAGGATCATGGTTTTTGTGTTTGTTTTCCAAGAAAATGAGAATTAGCCGTGCTTGAGAAGCAACGAAGACAAAATGGTAAAAATGAAAAAGAAAAGAAAAAACCTAGAGAAAAACAATTTATTCATAAAAAAAGATTAAATATTTTTTTTCTTCACATGGGCAAAACAACGTCACTTAAACTCATTAAAACTACATGGTGTTGATTTGAGGTGGCACAGCCACCTCAGCAACTAAGATTTATGGAAGGGAACAAATTCAAACTGCAACTAACATCAAACGAGTGAATTAAAATTTTAAAGCTTTACAGGTGTAATTTACAATTTTATAAAATTTAACATGAAATTTGGTATTCACATATTAAGAAAAAAAAAATGTAATCAAATAATGTAATTTTAAATTTTAAAATAATAAAAAGTTATATAGTAGTGTTACTTCGTAGGACAAAAATAACATACGAGAGAGAGAGTGAATAATCTCATCAAGAACTTCATAATATTCTTTCAAATTCATATGTTTGTAGCAAATAACAGGACGAATACGAAGAATATAACAACAAAATAAAGTGGAAAGAATGGCTGTTAGCCATGTTTGTTTCCATTTTTTATTTGACTAATGTTAATGTTAAACGGGTGTAATTTATTTCATCTATTTGTACACCATGAGGAACCATGACTTTAAGGGATGTAGGTTCTTGGATCACCCGCAGATCGTGGGGTTGGACCCTTTTGTAGTGAGCCTTGTATAGAATTCAAATGGTAACCCACAAAGGTTTTTTCGTTAACAGTTGAAGTAGGAATGTGTTTGTCTGGATTTGGGATAGATGGTATGCCCTTTGCTAGTGAGCCTTGTAGATTGTAACCCACAAAAGTGCTTTGGCTATTTGTAGGAGAACTGTCATGAGTCTGTGGATTAGGCGTAGATGGTTGGACTGGACCCCTTTGTAACATGCCTAGTAAAGAAGCACCACCCAAAATAGCCCTTTGGTTCACTGAGTTTTTGTTCATCAATTCTTGTTCTACACCATGCAAGATTCTGCCAGCCTCATTTACATGCATGCTCAAATGAAAAATCAATGTCATGACTATAGGAAACACATTTAGACGCCCCATATATCTTGTTGTGTAAGCTAAGATGGAAGTTAACAATTTGATGAAGATTGATGAATATGAGCATGAGGACGAGTCGGGTTCCATTTATATGCATCAACTTGTATGACTTGGAACAATATGGTCTAACCATTTTTGCCCTTGACTCTCTTTGCCAAGAAATGAAAGTTGAATGGGTTAGGACTCAGAAAGAAGTCATGCAACGAATACTTTTATGGAGATAGCATTAATAGCCAGCCTTACGGGTTAGGGCACACAATTAAAATCAACCCCAATGCGGTCTGACCCTCTTCTAAAGTTGAAATTGTCCATTAAAACCCTAAGATATTGACATGCTAATCATGACTTGGTTCATTTTTTGTCATGGAGCAAAACTTTTGCCCAATGCGAATGGCTCTTGCTTTAATTTGTACCCACCAGTGCATCAATTAATATATATATATATATAAAGATTTGAAAAGGTTTATATGATACTCTCTGAGAGAATATTTTAGATAATTTTTTAGGATTCAGTTCAAAATCAAATTATTTCCTTATCTTAATTTTGAGTATATATTATTTATAAAATCAACCAATACTCTTTCAAAATTAATTTTATATACCCTCTCTTTTAATAAATAAAATAAAATTGTGTATTCTGTATAATATAATTTTACTGTCACATGCACTTGTTATGATTTCTTATTCTCTTTGTTCTTAATTTTCACGTTAAATTTTGGGTCAATTGGAATCAAGTAACACTTATTAAAATTCTTTGTCAACTTTTTAATTCGATTATTAATATTTGTATATACTTTGCTGCTGAAGCTATAATTACAACTACTCCTAACTACTTTGCTTTCTCTTCAGGTGTTTTGAATGGAATGAAAGAAAAAAATGAAAAGGTTTTGTTAGACCTTGCTTGACTGAGCCCTGGAACCATTTGCTTTCTCTTCGGGTTCTTTGAATTGAGAAAACTCGGTTTTGAAGCTAATATTTTTCCCTTTTTTAAAGTTTAGGACATTTTGATATGGCTATGTGTGCTTCCACCAAATTTCCATAAGATTTTAAGATGATAATTTATTTTTTGCTTCAATAAGATAATAATTAATATTAAATAAATTAAGGAAAAAAATGAAATATCTTTTTTTTATATGGACAAAAAGGGCCTTACAAAATCATTCCATAATTTTAATAAATAAATAAATAATTCTCCAAGTTTGCAAAGTATAGTAAGAATTGTAATCAATTTCTCCAACTAGATCAATACGCAATTAGAGCAGTCAAAAAGTACTTGAAAGAGACCAAAGGTGAATATTTATGTATTTATATAACACGCATTTATTTATATACCTTTTTTTTTTTTTTTCTTTTGAACAATTATTCAATGAAATTAAGAAAAGAGTGATGGGCCATCTGTATTCTCTGCTTGAAGAACACGCATTATACCATATGTAATAATACCTTTTGATTTTACGTTGATAACTAAAGTCTCTCATGCTGGTGACGCTCATCCTTATTGAGCCTTGTCAATAATCAAGTAGTACTATATTATTGTCTTTTTAAAATAAAAAATAAAAAAATATGAGAATAGCATTGCCTGTTGAACTTTATTACCTTCTTGTATCTCATTATAAAATGTTTTCCTATCCAAAAAATAAAAAGAAACTCTAAAATGTTTAAATTAAAAAAATTTAAATAAAAAAATTCAAATATTTTTCACTTTAAAATTATATGTAAAATATGAGTTTATGAATTAGATACTAAACAATATCTAAGCTAATTTGCAAACTAGTCCATTAAAGTTTGAGGAAATTTGATTTTACCCACAAATTAAAATTCAAAATTTTAATCCGCTTCCCTAATGTGTAACATTAGATATCATTTAGATTTGCTCCCCTTACGTCCACATAGGTTAAAGACCTAGCAGTAAAATTTCAAATAAGTATACAATTTTAACAATTGATCTAATTACCACTATGCACCCTTAGTGCGGTAGTCACTTCACAAGATAAACGTTTGTGGGGTGTGAGGGGCAAGGGCCGGGTTCAAGTCTCCAGGAGAAAATTTCACATACATATACACTTAGATTAGACTAGAGTAGAAACTCTATCTTGTATCAAAAAAAAAATTTAATCTAATTAAAATATGCCACATCATTTAAGGATACATTTCATTAAATAAAACCATTATTAACCTAAAAAAATTATTAATTTTTGTCAAAAATAATATTTTCATATCTCTTCCCACTCTCATGGTTAGTCCAAGTTATAGAATATATGTTTGGGGCTTCTCAGAAACCGCCTATGGTGGCCAAGCTTTGTGCTCCATGGTGGCCGAGTGAGTTTGGGGGTTTGGGCAAACAGGGTGGTCATGCCGTGATGTGGTGATGCAATAGGTCCATCAATGGGTTTTGGCTATAATTGGGTTCCAGCCGGCCTTGAGGATCCTTCTTGATCTCTATAATGGCTTCGTGTAATTTGGTTCTTGTTGTAATATTAGAATTATTAAATAAAAAAAATGCTGGTTTTAATTTGTGTAATTTTTTTTTTTTTGTGTTTTTTTTAAGAATTTTTTTTTTTTTTTTTTGGGATAATTTTCATTTTCTGGAACATAAAAAGGGCCGTTGTTTTTTATGTTTGTTTCCCAAAGAAATTTTAATTTTATAAGAAACTGAGAAAGGGGGATTGGTTTTTGTGTTTATTCTCTAAGAAAAATATATATATATATATATATATATATATTTTATAAAGAAAATGAGAATAAGCAGTATTGGAAAAGAATAGAAGAAAAAATAATAAAACTGGAAAAGGAAAAACCTACTGAAAAATAGTTTATTTTAAAAAAATGTTAAATACTTTTTTTCCTGATATGGAGAAAATGACATCATTTTAATTCATTAAAACTACATTGTGTTCATCTGAGATGGTGCCCAATGACAACGTAAGTAATTGAGATTAACGGAAAGGAGCAATCCAAACGATAACTAATGTTTAGGAAAATCATAAGTAAATTATTAAATACTAGCCTCTGAGCATGCTCACACGCATGCTAAGAGGCTCTTCAATTTTATTTTTTGGGAAAAAATTAATAATTTGCATTTATTATAATTTGCATCCATTATAAATTGGGATTACTACATTTTCCAATCACAAAAAAAACTTAGGGGTGTCTATTTTAAATAATAATAAAGTATTAGAAATGTAGGTTTTTTTTATAGGAAAAAAAACAATAGCAACGTGAGTTGTTTAACTTTTTTTTTTTTTGTTAAAAAAATAAATAAATAAACAATAGTTGCTTTGAAGAAGTGAGTTAATGAGAGAGTGTTCCTTTTTTGTTAGTAATGTTTTAATGCAAGTTAGACATGTATTTTTACCAGACTATCCTTTAATTTTGTCTCTATTTAAACCTGGGGATATAAGGGTATATTGGAATAAAAAAAATGTTCAATCCAAATAAAGGAAGCCCCTTAAATAGTACTCCAGTATAGATAATATATTCATTTTTTAATATATTATGTATAGTAGTTTACTCTCCTTAATATTATTTTCCTCTCATGACATGAATATAATTTGAAACTAAAGTGAGAATTACACATTAGCTACATACAAAAAGAATCTTTTAAATTTTTTTTTTTTTCATTTTAAAAAGGTTATATCGTGCATTATGCGCATCATGGAATTCATTAGTTCATCACACCTAGTAAGATAAAATGAATTAGGATATATATAGTGTTACTTTGTAGGACATAAATAACACATCGATGCACTTAGACCCAAACAAAAAAAAACAAAACAAAAAAACAAGAAAGAAAATAATATCGTCAACTTCATTGCATTCTTTCAAATACAAATATTTGTAGCAAAATAATAACAAGAAGTACAAAGAATATTGCAAAACGAAGTGGAAAGAAAGGCTGTTAGCTGTGTGTATTTTCCATTTTTCATGTAGTTAAATACAGTCACAACTTCATTGTATTCTTTTTTTTCTTTTTTCTTTTTTTTTAACTAATATTAATGTTAAACAAGCTAATTTTATTTCTTCTGAAACCCCTTTGGTTGATTTGAAGTGTGGGTTAATTACGAGGAGAAGGGATGTAGGCGGGTGGATTAGGTTTAGATGGAGGGACAGTACCCTTTGCAAGTGAAGTTTTGAAAGGGGCCATATTGTGGCCTCCAAAGGCCTTTTGGTTAATTGTTGAAACCGGAATATTGTGGGTGCCTAAATTAGATGTAGATGAAGCTGGGTTGTGTGTGGGTGGATTAGGTCCTGATGGAGGGACAGGTCCCCTTGGTAGCGAGCTTTTGAAAGGAGACATATTGCGGTCTCCAAAGGCCTTTTGGCCAATTGTTGAAGCAGGATGGTGGGTGGATGGATTAGGTCCAGATGGAGGGATTGGACCCCTTGGTAATGAGCCTTGTAAAGAAGCAACATTGTAACCCATGAAAGCCCTTTGGTTAATTGAGTTTTTGTTAATTAATCAATTCTTGTTCTCCTTCATGCAAGATTCAGCCTGCCTTATTTGCATGCATGCTCATAAGAACAAGCAATCTTATGACTACTAGAAACACGTTTAGATGCCCCATCTTGTTGTGTAAGCTAAGATATAGAAGTTAACAATATATTTGATGAAGATTGATGAATATGAGGACGAGCGGGGTTCCATTTATGTGCATTAACTTGTATGACTTGAAACTAGACATGACAAAACGGGTCAGAATTTTCTAACCCAACCCGAAAAATACTCGACTTGAACTCGATTTTTTTGACTCGAAGCAAAAACAGGTTACCCATGACTCGACTCGTGTTTTTTGTGAGTCAACCCGACCCGACCCGCGGCCCGACTCGAACCCGAACCATTTTTTTAAACTTTTTTTTTTTGGGTAAAAAACAAATAATAAAATTAAGACAATATTGGTTTAATTGTTTATTGTGAGTTTTAAAAAAACAATTGATACATTTACATAACTGCATACAAATTAATTGAAAGATAAATGGTTGAACATTCTGTAATGAGTAAAGATTTTTAGATATCAAATAGCAAAATACATACTAAGATAATCTGGTTACAGTAGATTTAAAAATATAAATTTAAAATTGTAGACATATGTGAGAAATATTCACAAGTGTGAAAATAGTAAAGCCAAAGTATCAAATTAACATAAATTATGAATGCTTAGACCTATTTTTTAACAATTTACGTTCAAAATAAACTGCTTTTCAAAATAAATTATGATATTTCATAGAGTGTGTATTGTTTAACAATGATATGATATTCATAAAAGAAACCATGTATAAATAAGTATGCAATCAAATTTTAATGTATATTTCAAATTGAAATAGAGTGTCAACCACAATTGATAATAGATTATAAAATTAATTTTCAAGATCGTAAATTTCTTATATGTTTTTATTATTTATCAAATGAGTTATCCAATAAGTCATTTGTAATTTTGTTTTATGTTTTCGAATGTTGATATTGTATAGAAATAAAACAAAATTACTCTTGTGTTATTTTGTTTTAGATAGCAATGTTACAATTTTTATAATTTTAAAATTATTGAATTAAGTATTAATAAGTTTAACTGAATAAGTGGTGAATTCAAAATAATGCATTTTACATTAAGTAATTTGTTGCATAACTTTCAAAATGGTAAATACATGTTGTTTTCTTTATAATAAAAAAAAATTTTTAAAATTAAAAAAAAAAAATTTCATGTGAAATATATGAGTCAACTCGATCCGACCCGCAACCCGATTGACCCGAACCTCCTTTTTAACCCACTTAAAATGACTTGTTTTTGATCCATGACCCGTTTGACCCGCAACCAGATTAACCTGACCCAAACCCGGCCCGACTTGCCTGTTTTGTCATGTCTACTTAGAACAATATGAGTTTCTAACCATTTTACTCTTGACTCTCTTTGGCTCTTTGCCAGGTGTAAGGTTGAATTTAATCAACCATCTTGTTGGCTTTATTTTGTGCCAATTTACTTGTAATTTAGCACTTAGTAACCCTGTATTTAGGTGGGAAAATTATAAGGGTAGTGTGTGAGAAGATGTGAAGAAAAGCTTAAGAGTGTGCAAGAAAAACAGAGCTTCGCGGCTAGGGCTGGCGGGTGGATCGTGACTGGCAAGCTGCCAAACGCAGGCACGTGAGATGCATACGAGGAAGCTGAAGGGTCGCGCCAGCTCTCACGCTACAGGACAAAAGTCCCAGGCTGGCCAGGCCGTTGGGTCGCGGCTTGAACTCGCAACTTGACCCAGTCGCGAGGCCAAGTCACCAAAATGCCCTGCTTGGCAAAAACTGACGTTTTGCATTCCCTTCTCACCCTACTATATATATACCCTGAAACCTATCATATTGAGAGTGCTTCCAGAGATAATTTTGTGAGAGAAACCCTAGAGAAATACAAGATTGATTCATCCACAATCTTAACCTTAAAGACTCTACAAATTTCTCTACTCTCTTCCTCTCCATTGTCATACCCTTGAGAGGTCTTTAGCCAAATCCTTATCTCACCACACCCACGTTTGTGAGAAGGTCTATTTGGTGCTGTTGGGAAGCAGTTAAGAAGGAATCAATCTACATTGGTTGATGCTATGGTCTAGTAGCGGAATCCGGTAAGCTAGAAAAGAAAAAGATTCAGCACAACCTCGTTAGAGCAAGAAGCTTAGAGGGCTTAAGTACATGGGTAGATTAGGCTTGGAGGGTCTATTGCTGTTCATGTATCCCAACTACATTTTCTAGTGGATTATTTGACCGCTTGGAGGGCGGCAGAGAGGTTTTACACCGAGGGCTTTAGTTTCCTCTTCGATAACACATCGTGTGTTGTCCGTGTGTTTGCATCTTCTTTTCCTTTATCTTTGCCTTATATTTACTGCTGTAGATGTGTTTATATTTGGCTTAGATTAGTTATCAATTTTGTTATTAGCTTGATATCATGTTCCACACATTATTTGTTTGATATAAAACTTGAATTTGTATTTTTGTATTTGGGATCCAAACGTTCAAAGGTGTTGTATACCCTTTTTGAACTTTCACCAGGAAATGAAAGTTAGGACTTAGAAAGGAGGAAATTGCTTTTTACTTTGAATTTTAAAGTCTCCAGTGATACAGGACAATTAATAGAAAAAAAAATAAAATAAATATTTTGAAAAAAAAAAAAAAAGAAGAAGAAGAAGAAGGAAGAAAAGTAAAGGATAAACCTAAGAATCAATAATTAGGTTGCTTGGAATCAGCACCAAGCTAAACCCTTAGGAATCAACACCTAAGGACCCTTTAGAATCAGCATCTAAGGTGTTAGGAGTTAGCACCTAATAATTGGAAAAATATCCAATTTGAATTTCATTAATCATGTCTATACCCAAAATACAAATAAACTAGTCTCTTATACAGAGCTAGAATTGGAAAATAAAAAGATAAAGATAACAACATAATGAAAACTAATCCTAACTAAACTCAAATACTAATCCCTATCTAATCTCAAATCTAATCCCTATCCAAATAAAAGTCTACAATTATTTAATTTCTTATGAGATAAATACAAAAATCTAAAAATGTAAATTCTAAAATAATTTTGGTTTTACTCTTGCATTATCGAGCCTTCACGCCCTTCACATGCCTGAAGAAGTCATGCTTAGGGCACAAAATAAAATCAAACATCAGTTTAATTGTAATCAACAATTACCATATAAATTAATATCCTTGATTATATTAAGATTTTGACTCAAATGCTAAAATGATGGAAAGGTGGATTGGAATTAGGGAGACATATATAAGAGGAGTTTAGGTGATATATGGCCCAATATTTCCAGAGTTTTCATTCTCTATGTATAATTGTAAATCTCTGATCAATAGAATAATTAAGGTACCACAGCCCTTAAACTTTTGAGAGAGAGAGAGATCAAACTACATTAATATAAATCTCTATTATTACACTATTTAATAACATTTTACTATATCAATATTTTAAAAATTCCACCATCACACATATTATAAATTTTTTTTTTTTTTTTTTTTTTTTTTGTTCTTAACATTCACATCAAATTTCGTGTTAATCACGATCAAATTACATTTGTTAAAAGTCTTTGCAAACCTTTTTATTGGATTAATATATACTACTTTGCTGTTGAAACTACAATCACAACTACTTCTAACTACTTTGCTTTCTCTTCGGTCGTTTTGAATGGATTGAAAGACAGAAAATTAAAAAAGTTTTGTTAGACCTCACTTGACTCATGACTGAGCCCTTGAACCAGTTGCTTTCTCTTTGGGTTCCTTGAACGGAGAAAACTCGGTTTTGAAGCAGATATTTTTTTCCCTTTAAATTTTTGGTAAGTGGAAACACGCTTACTTTACTCGGGACTTGAATTTCTGCAGCTTAAATATTAGGTTCCGGGTTTAGTTTTTTCAAAACCTTTTACACGATATAAATACTTTGAATAAGAATTCAAAAGTATGGAAATGGAAGTCTCATTCTTATTCTTAAACATATTTTGACGCGGTGGAAAAAAATAATGATAATAATCTGCAGCAATTTTTAACACAGAAGAGGACTTTATGGCATCTATACCATCAGACCCTTGAACAAAGTTGGAAGTCTCATTCTTACTCGTACAGTCAAACAATGATCTTGTGTCTTTGTTTTTCTTACTTCTAACACAGGCCTCACCTCCATTCAATTTGGTCTTTACGATTTTTCACTCCATCTTCGTGAAGGGAGATCAAACCAACTTTGAAATTGATCCATCATTTGGAGTGGAAGCTTCACAGCTATAACATGATGTTAAATACACCCCAGTAGATGAGTTTCTCAATCAGTTTGTCTAAGAGTCAAACTTTGCTCATGTTAATCTTCTAAAGTGAGTTTCACTACCTTAATTAATGGATAATTAAGTAGGTTGTGTCTGGACTGGGAGCTAGAGAAGTAGAAGATAGTTGCTGCTGTCTCAAGATGTGTAATTGAAAAGTAGGTGCTTGCCTCTTTCTGTGCCTACTTATTCTGGAGAAATGTTGGGTTACTATGTTGATATAATCCAAATGGAAATCAATGAATACTGCCTCCTTGCACTTCTTCTTTAGAGACGACTGTTCCAGTCTTGAGCAACCATGAGTCCATAACACAGGGATTTGGTTAAAAATTTTATGAATTTAATAAGTAGAGAGCCTAAAATTGACTTGAAATGTCAATCCTCTAACTTTACTTTTGTTCATTTTAGTACTCTAATTTTCAAGTTTATTCAATTAAAGTTTTTCCTTCAACTTTTGTTATATATTGTGGTGAATTTTCCAATTTTTTAAAATTTTCTTCAAATTTTTTAAATTGAAAAAATTCAAATATTTTCCAGATTTTTTTTTTCAATAAAATTTAACAAAAACTGACAGAAAAGCTTTAATTGAATAAATCTAAAATTTAGAGAACTAAAATGAATGAAAGCAAAGTTAAAAGGCTAAAATGAATTCTAAAAAAAAAAAAAAAAAAACTTAAAATGTAAGTTTTGCATCTTAGCCTTAAAAATAATTACATTAGAATATATGTTGTAGGGACTGGGTTTGGGCACTATTCCTAAGGGATAAGTGAATTCAAGCCCAGCAAGCCCAATACAATAAATTTGTAGAGAGTGGATAGAAGAACTGGACTTTAATGAGTGTAACAATAATTGAAGATGATTTAAAGAATGAATAAGTAAAACAAATATAGATTTGGGAAAGCAATTCAATCCTCGGCACTAGTCTGAGGAGCTTCAACTTATTCTTTCTTGGCACTACTCAAAACTTTTCTCAGCACCAAGTCTCCTGGTGCTAGTGGTCGTAGCTTCACATTGGCATCATACCCTTACCTGAGTTTCTGGTGGTAATAGGCTAGTTGGATCATTGTCTTTTTTCTTCTCTCTTCAATTAAATCCAAACTCTTTCTTAACAGTTCATCGGTGTTACTTAGAGTAAAGGTACTCATTCTCAACGTTAGGAAGCTAGTCTCTAGGGGGATGACAGCCTCGGCCCCATAAGTCATGGAAAAGGGAGTCTTTCCTGTTGACCGATGTGGTGTAGTCCGATATGTCCACAGGACGTGTAGCAGTTCTTCCACCCATCTTCCCTTTGCATCATCCAATCTCTTTGTCAGTCCATTGACTATGACCTTATTAACAGCCTCAGCCTGTCCATTTCCTTGGAGGTAGGCCGAAGTGGAATACATGTTTGTAATTCCCAGGTTACAACAATATCTCCTGAAGGCCTTGCTATCAAATTGAAGGCCGTTATCCAAGATGAAGGTATAAGGGACCCCAAATCAAGTAACGATATTCTTCTAGATAAACTTCTTAGCATCCACATCCCTGATATTAGCCAAGGACTCGACTTCAACCCATTTGGTGAAATAGTCTTTGCCGATCAATAGGTATCTCTTATTTCCTGCCACTTTAAGGAAATGGCCTATAATATCCAAGCCCCACTGAACAAACGACCAAAGACTGGAGAAAGGATTGAGGACCCCTCCCGGTTGGTGGATGTTTGGGGCAAACCTTTGGCATTGATCACACTTCTTGACATATTCTTGGGCTTCCTTCTGCATACTCAGCCACCAATATCCTTGAGTGATGGCTCTGTGAAACAAAGATCTTCCTCCTATATGACTCCCACAAATTCTTCATGCAACTCCTCGAGCAGTAATTTTGATGCTTCGGGATGTATACATAACAAATACGGCCCAGAATAAGAGCACTTGTACAACTTGTAATCCTTAGACAACCAGAACCAAGGAGCTTTTCTTTGTATTTTCTCAGCTTCTGATTTCTGTTCAAGTAGTGTATCATCTTTAAGAAAGTTTACTATAGGATCCATCCAGCTCGGACCCACTCTGACTTGATGAATCTGAACCATGTCCTTCTTAACTGCATCTGCTCTGCACAAGTCCTCAACAAGGATGACTCGAGGTAAACCTTGCGCCGAGAAGGTAGCAAGAGTGGCCAAGGAATCTGCATGCGTGTTTCTACTCCTAGAGACATGTGACAAGTCAAAGAATTCAAAATCTAATTGCAAGCGCTTGACCTAACTCAAGTACTCCTGCATTCTCACATCTCTGGCCTCTAGCTCCCCTTTCACTTGACCCACAACCAATCTCGAGTCTGAGAACACTTCTACTGCCTTTCCCCCCATTTTCTGTACCATGGCCATTCCTTGCAATAAAGCCTCATATTCGGCTTTATTGTTTGTGGCCGAGAACCCTAGTCTCAATAATTTCTCTATGATAATCTTCTCAGGAGATATCAGAACCAACCCTACCCGGGATCCCCTTTGGTTTGCTACGCCATCAACATACACTTTCCAGCGTGAGGGTCCATATGCAGAGATTGTGCCAACTGATTTTCCATCCATGTTTTGCTCATCTGCTACTATTTCTATCGGGAGTTCGGCAAATTCAACTATTAAATCAGCGAGGACCTAGCCCTTGACAGAGGTCCGAGGCATGTATTTGATATCGAAAACCCCTAGAACTGTGCTCCACATGGCAATTCTTCCCGTGTAATCGGCACTTCGGAGTACAGACTTAAGTAGAAGCTGAGTTAGAACAACAACTGTATGCACTTGGAAGTAATGAGGGTGTTTTCGCATGGCATGCACTATTGCTAAAATTGTCTTATCCAATGGTAAATAATGCACTTCGGCCTCATGTAATGATTTACTCACATAATAGACTAGCCGTTGTATGCCACCATCAATTCGTATCAACACCAAGCTTACAGCATGATGGGTCACAGCAATGTAAGCGAACAAAACCTCGTTAGCCTTAGGGCTAGACATGATGGGTGGCTGGGATAGGTATTCCTTAAGTTGCTAGAAGGCCAAAGCGCAGTCCTCAGACCACTCAAATCCTTTCCATTTGTTCATCAGGAGGTAAAAAGGTCGGCACCTATCCGCAGATCTAGAAATAAATCGATTCAAGGCTGCGATCATTCCATTGAGTTTCTGGACTTCTTTGGGGTTCCAAAGAGGTTGCAGATTGTGAATTTCTTTGATCTGATTTGGGCTCACCTCAATTCCCCTATGAGTTACCATATAGCCTAAAAATTTGCCAAACCCGACACCAAATGAGCACTTAGAGGCATTGAGACGCAGTTTGTGTTTCCTTAAGATGTCAAAAATGACTCTGAGGTCTCCTATGAGCTTGGACACCACTTTGCTCTTTACCACCATGTCGTCTATATAAACTTCAATACTCTTGCCCAACTGTGGCTCAAACATTCTAGTCATCATCCTTTGGTAGATAGACCCTGTATTTTTCAAACCAAAGGGCATCACTTTGTAGTGGTAATTTCCAATAGAAGTCACGAATGCCGTTTTTTCTTGATCACCCAGGGCTAGTGGTATTTGATGATAGCCTTGAAAGGCATCTAAGAAGCTCATCCGAGGATAGCCTACAGTTGCTTCCACTAACTGGTCTATCCAAGGCATGGGGAACGGGTCTTTTGGACACGCCTTGTTTAAGTCTGTGAAGTTCACACAAACTCGCCACTTCCCACTCTTCTTCTTTACAACCACGATGTTAGCCAACCACTCAGGGTAGAACACCTCCTTGATAGCCCCTACTTGCTTGAGCTTTCTTACCTCATCCCTAACAGCATCGGCGTGCTCTTTGGATGGGTGCCAAGGTGATTGTTTTTTGTGAGTGGCTGATAAATTTACATTTAAGTGGTGACATATAAAGTTCGAGTCAATTCCTGGGGCATCATAAGCGTCCCACGCGAACACATCAACATTTTTTCTGAGGAGCCCTATCAATCCCTCATTTTCCCGAGGGGGCAGTTGAGATCCCACCTGGAAGAACCTCTCTGGGTCATCGCCAATGATCACCTTTTCTAACTCCACCCATTTTGCTTCCTCGGCTAGTGCATTAATAAGCGATGTCGAGGTCTTTGATTGCTATGAGCTTTCTTCAACAAGGGTCGAGGACTCTGCTCTAGGCCAATGTGAGATGGCAGCCACCAGGACCCAGCCCTCGGAAGGGAACTTCACCTTCTGATGCAAGGTGAAGGTAACGGCTCCCAGGATATGAAGCCAAGGTCTGGCCACGATGGCAGTGTAGGTGGAGTAAGTATCCACCACAATGAAGTCGACCTCCACTATCTCTGAGCCGGTTTGCACAGGTAGTCTAATCTGGCCTTTTGGCATAACAATCTTCCCATCAAAACTCATCAAAAGGGAGCTGTAGGGCGTCAAATCTTCTGGTCTCAGCTTCAGCCCCTTATAGAAATCGGGGTACATGATCTCGGCTCCACTACCATCATCTACCATCACCCTTTTCACGATGTAACCCCAAATCCGAAGAGTGATTACCAACGCATCGTCATGGGGTTGGATAGTTCTAATTTTGTCTTCCTCAGAGAAACTCAAGACCGAATGAGGATACACTTTGGGTCTTTTCAGCTTTGGTCCAGAGTCATCGGCGGGTAGTCGAGCTACAGACATCACCCTAGAAGGGCGTGAGCCTGTTCTCCCCGGAGCAGCAAAGATTACGTTTATCGTTCTTATGGGTGGTCTTAAGGAAGTGTCTCTCCAGAGCTCCTAGTTTGCCTGGCCTTGATGACCACTGGAAGGATGCAAAAGGTGCCTCAGTTTCCTTTCTCGGACCAGCTGATCCAGGTGGTTCCAAAGGTTCCTGTAGTCTTCTTTAGTATGTCTGTGGTCCTGGTGGTACTGACAATACAGACTCTAATTGCGCTTCATGAAGTCTCTAGCCATCTTATTCGGCCACTCGAAAAATGGCTCATTCTTCATTTTCTCCAAAACCTGATGTACCGGTTCTCTGAATACGGCGTTAACCGTCTGTGTGTTGGTTGATTCGGATTGCCCAGCGAAATCTCTCCTCAGATAGTCATTGTTGTATCGGTCCGACCTGAAATCCCTACTCTTTTAAGGGATAACCTTCTCCTTTCCTTTCCTTTCTCTTGCAGCTGGTCCTCTTCCACTTTTTTGTATTTGTCAATCCGATCCATAAGTTGACGTACACTGGTGACAAGCTTCTAGTCAAGGATTTCCTCAAGCTATGCTCAGTTGGGAGATCACTTTTAAAAGTGCCGATAGTGACGTCATCAAAGTTGTCGTCCATCTCATTATACATTTCTCAATATCTGTCCAAGTATACTTTTAGAGTTTCTCCCTCACGCATGGATAATGACAACAGCGAACTCAGAGGCCGAGGAACCCTGCTGTTCGTAATGAAGCGAAAGCCAAAGGCTTGGATGAGCTGCTTATAGAAATCTATGGAGTTCGTTTGCAAGCTGTTGAACCACCTCATCGCTGCAGGTCCTAAACTAGACGGGAAAACCTTGCACATTAAGGCTTCGTTCTTGGAGTGGACGGCCATTCTTTGATTAAACTGGTTCACATGCTCTATGGGGTCCATTCGACCATTATAAACGGTGAACGCAGGCTGATGGAACCACCGAGGCAGCCTAGCCTCTTCTATCTTATGCGTAAAGGGTGACTTAGAGATCTGATCCAGAGCCTTGCTCATAACATCATTACCCAGGCCCCTACTAGATGGACCCTTGTGTTTTCATCTATGATGGTGCTCGTCTTCATAAAAGAAGGTCTCACTTGGAGGAGTTCTTGATCTCTGCCTGTAATTGCCGTCCTCTTCATCATTAGAGGATATGTCAGAACTGGAAAGAGACCGCCTCCACTGTGCATGGCGTAATTTCTTTTTCAAGTCATCTATTTCCTGCTGCATGGCTTAGTTATTGTTTTGTCTTTAGGATACGCGACTGCCCACCTAAGAGTGGCTTTTGCTCGTCTGGGTGGTATGCACACTCCCCTCTCGATTCCTTTCATTCTCCTGATTTTGTTCATGTTCAAGACCAGGAAAATTACCCTATCGTTGGGATCCTACAGGTTCTATCCGTTGGGGACCTTCTTGGCGTGGGTTTTCTTGGTGTGGACTTGATCCTACCATGTTTAATTATTGCACTTACGAACACACAAGTTCTTCCCACAGACGACGCCAATTGTAGGGACTAGGTTTGGGCACTATTCCTAAAGGATAAGTGAATTCAAGCCCAGCAAGCCCAATACAATAAATTTGTAGAGAGTGGGTAGAAGAACTAGGCTTTAATGAGTGTAACAATAGTTGAAGCTGATTTAAAGAATGAATAAGTAAAACAAATATGGATTTGGGCAAGCAATTCAATCCTCGGCACTAGTCCAAGGAGTTTCAACTTATTATTTCTTGAGTGACAGTGACAATGGTTACAAAGTTAGTTCAGATTGCTACAGTGTTTTCTCTAGGAAAATCTCCGATCCATTTTCTCAGAGCTCCTTCTTCCTTATATACTACTTTCCTCCTTCATCTCCACCATATACGTGCAGGTCAGATCTGTTGTTGTTGGTCTTTGTCACATCAACCTCCTCCCAAAGCTCTTAGGTAGTAGCTGTGAATCTAAAAAGCCACTACTCAGGTATCATTTCCCCATTAATGCGACCAGAGTTTTAGTTGTGGAGCATTTAATATGGAGGCAGCAACTTTTCCTAGAATTGCTTTACCGCTATGCTTCAGTGTGCTTACTTGCTATATTTATCTTTTTCCTTGGAGTGCTTTGGAAGATTGTCTTTGTCGGTAAATCACTTTTCTTCTACCTCGACTTTGGCTAGCCGAGAACAAAGTTGTTCTCAGCACGATTTCCTGAGTTGCCATAATCACTACTGTCTTTTTCATATGCAATTATGGGCCTCGGCATGGGCCTCAAGCCCAGTACAAAAGGTGGATGTATATCACTGGGCCCTATGACCCCACATATGTTATCAAAGAAAACAAATTAACTAATTTATTTACATATTTAAGAATAGTTGAAGCAAAAAATAAAAAATAAATAAATAAATAAATAAAACAAAGGACAAAGTCACAAAACACAAAAAGACTCCTTAAACTTTGGGTCATTTTCAAAGAGGTTCTATAATTTCAATTTAGTGCACTTCATTTGAGTGTGTAAACAAGCATCATCTCTTTCTTGTGTGAAGTTGTATCTCATTAGGTAGGCATGCATGGCTCATTTTATATATATACAAGTTCTTCTGCATCACAACAATAGTTGTGGAGTGGTGTCAATTCATAATAGGTCATAATAAATTAAATTAAACAATAAAGTATTATTCAAGAGCCTACTACAACTAAAAACAAAAATGTTGTTAAAATGTTACAACAGTTTGATGTGTTTCTAGACTTTCTCTAAATATCTTTTTGCACAAGTAATTTCTACTTTTATAAGACCGTGTTTGGCATGGGTTCCTGGATGAACCGTGGCTATCATGTACTAGTTGTAATGGATCTATTGGGTGTGTATATGTATAGTTTTTTTTTGTGGTAAATGTAATATTTATAGTTAGTTGTAATGGATCTATTGGGTGTGTATATGTATAGTTTTTTTTTGTGGTAAATGTAATATTTATAGTTGAAGAATGTATATATATCTCAATATATCGATTAAATTTTAAGATCGTAAAATGCAACAAAAATAGAAACTAATAATTATGTGGTTTCTTTATTTATGAATTCTGAAAAGTTGCTAGTTTATGGTGGGTTGCACTATATATAAGGTTATGTGATTCTAAAAATTAAACCATGAAAATTTTCAATTTTATTAATATGAGCCTTATAATTTCAAAATTGTTGTAATTTGGAGTTTCGTAAGTCTTTTTTATTTAAACCAATAAATAAATAATAAGAAATAAAAATAAAAATAAACCCAAAAATATCCAAGAACCCATTTATTTATTTATATATTTTTATGTGACCTGTACACAAAAGAGTTGAATCCAAAGCTTTGCTATGTCTATGAAGTATGAACAACCAAACAAAGGGCATTAATTTGATATGGCTATGTTTGCTTCCACCAAATTTCCATAACATATTTAGATGATAATTTATTTTTTGCTGGAATAAGATAATAATTAACATTAAATCAACTAAGGAAATAAATAAATAAATAAATATCTTTTTCCATGTGGACAAAAAGGCCTTACAAAATCATTCCATAATTTTAATGAATAAATAAATAATTCTCCAGGTTTGGAAAGTATTGTATTCTATTTCTCCAACTAGATCAATACTCAATTTATGTATTTATTTCATTCGTTATGCTTTCTTTCTATTAACATCTTTCAATCTACATTAACACACATGTATAATAGATTCCAATTAGCTCAACTAGTAAAATATTTTATAATTGAATAAAATATCTGAAATTCAATTTTTGCTTATACTAAAAATCGATTAATGTCTTGATTTGATAATAAAAAACAAAAATCACAGAAGCAGATGTCGACATAAATTGAAATAAAAAATAATAAATAAATAAATAAAACACAAACACGCCTGTATATATATATATATATATATATTTCTTTTTCTTTTTCTTTTGAACAATTATTCAATGAAAATAAGAAGAGAGTGAGGGACCCATCCCATTTGTATTCTCTGCTTGAAGAACACGCGTTTTATTTTTACCATATGTGATAATATCATAATACCTTTTGATCTTATTATGATGAATCGTTGATTAATAAAGTCTCTCATGCTTGTGACGCTCATCTTTTTTTTTTTTTTTTTTTTTGGAGAATCGACGCTCATCCTTATTATAAAGCTTTGTACTTTTATTCAGGTTCTTACTAAAAATCGAGTACTATATTATTATCTGGTATTTAAAAATAATAATAATGAGAATATTATGGCCCTGTTGAACTTTATTGCCTTGTTTATATTCAACAGGTAATTATCGGAATTTTTTAAGACAACAGTAAGTAAGTCCGCTTTTGTGGATTTGATAGCACAGATTTAGTATCAAAACCAACTACCACGCCAAGTAATGGTGTAATTTATTTATTAATTATAGAATCAATTGAGTTGCAGTTTTGTTGTTGGATCCCAGAGGGGGCGACCTAGAAGGCTAGAAGTTAAATTAAAATAACTGATAGATGAGTAGAACCACAAAAAAGAGAAAATGCTACTATCGGGTCAGTGTCGCTAGAATGAGCCGTTTTAAACGTCGACAGCGGAGCGCGATGGTATGTTATGATCCTAATGTCCCACATGAATTAAATGTAAGTTTAACCATGTGTTTATAAACTCTTGGGCACCTTTTCCCTTGCAAGCCCGTTTTCAAAAGTGAGTTCTAGTCATGAGTTCCTAACATTCGGTATCATATATACATCATATAAACAAATCAAAACAAAAAACAAAATTTTCTCAATTATATTACCTAGTATTTTATTATTAAATGTTTAAATTTTAAGTTTTTTTTTTTTAATTCAAATATTTTTCAGTTAAAAAAAATTATATGCAAAATATGAGTTTATGAATTGGACACTAAATTAATAATATCTAGACTAATTTGCAAATTAGACCTCTTAGGCCTCGCTTGGGAGGGGGGAATGGAATGGAATGGAATGGAAAGAATAATTTTAGAATATTATTCCCTTCTCTTGTTTGGGAGTTTTAATGGAGGGAATGAAAAACTCATTTTCTTGTTTGAGAGTTTAAGTGGGAGGAAATGGAATAGGTAGAAGGGTACACTCATTCCTCTATATTCCCTTAAAACCTCAAATTTTCATTCCTCCGGAAATTGGGAGGAATGGGAGGGAATGAAATTAAATTTAATAATTTTTTTTACTAAAACTCTCGAAATACCCTTATATATTCAACCCTTTATTTTAAAATAGGGGTCTAACAGTAATATTGTCATAAAATGATTCCATTTCATTCCCTCCATATTGCTCCCAAACAAGATTACTTACATTCCATTCATTTTCATTCCATTCCATTTATTTTCATTCATTTCCATTCCTTTATTTTAAAACATCCAATCAAGGTTATTTGATTCCATTCCATTCTATTCTTTTCCATCCCTTTCCCTTACTTAAATACATTTCATTCCGTTCCATTTTTTTTTTCATTTCCTTATAATGATTCTATTCTATTCTATTCCATTCCCTTATGAACTCCCAAGCGGACCCTTAAAGTTTAAGGTAATTTTGATTTTATCCACTATAATTCAAATTTTGATCCATTTTCCTAACATTAGGTGTCATTTGTATTTGCTCCCTTACATCCACATAGGTTAGAGAGGTGGTGCTTAAATGTTAAATGAGCATACAATTTTAATCATTGGTCCAATTAAAAGATGCCACATCATTTAAGAATTAATATATGTCATTAAAGAAAATTATTATTATCCTTTACTATATTTATAAAAAAAAAAAAAAAAAAAAAACTATGTTTATTAAAATAATATTTTCATCTCTCTCTCTCTCTCTCTCTCTCTCTCTCTCTCTCTCTCTCTCTCTCTCTCTCTCTCTCTCTCTCTCTCTCTCTCTCTCTCTCTCTCTCGGTTAGGCCAAGTTTTTGTGTGTTTGGGGCTGCTCAATAGCCACTTGTGGTGGCCAAGCTTCGTGCTCTATGCATTAGGTCATGCCATGATGTAGTGGTGATGCATTAGGTCCTATCAATGGGTTTTGGCTATAATTAGGTTCTGGCCTTGGAGAAATTATAGGGTCCTCTGGTGGACCACGTCATTTGTCTACCATTCTACTAAAAAACTTTCATTTGTTTAAAATTACTGAGTCAGTAATTAATTTCTGTTTAAAAAAAATTTCTAACTAACAATTTTAAACAAGTGGCAGTTTTTTAGTGGAATGGTGGACCACATCACTTGTCCACCATGTGGATCTTATAATTTCTCCTGGCCTTGAGGATCCTTCTGGATCTCTACAATAGCTTTGAGTAATTTGGTTCTTGTTGTAATGGAATTATTGAATTTAAAAAAATGCTGGTTTTAATTTGTGTAATTTAGTTTTTTATGTTTTTTTCTAAGAAAATCTTCTTCTTTTTTTGTGAAATTTTCATTTTCTGGAAAATGGAAAAGGGCCGTCGATTTTTATGTTTGTTTCCCAAAGAAATTTTAATTTTCTAAGAAACTGAGAAAGGAGGATTGGTTTTTGTGTTTGTTTTGTAAGAATTTTTCTTTTTAGAAAATGAGAATAGGCACAATATTGGAAAAGAGAGAAGAAAAAATAATAAAACTGGAAAAGAAAAAGAAAAAATCCACAGGAAAAATAGTTTATTTTATAAATTGTTAAATATTTTTTCCTGATATAAAGAAAGTTTCATTTTAACTCATTAAAACAAGAGAAATAATATGTTTATAACATTTTCACAACATTTTTATAACAAATCCTATATGGCAGGTTATTATTGGTTGTTATTGTTGGGCCAAAAAGATAATCTTAGTGTTGGGTTCAATTTTGAACCAATAACAACTAACCACCTATAATTTGTTGTGAAAATATTGTGAACGTAGCACTTCTCTTAAAACAAAATTGTGTTGATATGAGGTGGCGCTCAATGACGACATAAGTAATTGAGATTAATTTGAATCGAGCAAATCCATACGATAACTAATTTTAGGGAAACCATAACTAAATTATTAAACATATATAATATATTCAATATGATTTAAAAAAATTGAATATATTATGTATGGTAATTTACTCTCCTTAATAATTTTTTCCCTATTCACAGTGACATGACATGAATATATAATTTGAAACTAAAGTGAGAATTACGCATTAGCGACATTAAAAAATAAAAACAAATAAATAAATCTTATAAATAGACCATGGAATTCATCAGTTCATCACCTAGTAAGATAAAATGAATTAGGATATATATAGACTATTGAGTTACTTTGTAGGACATAATTAAATAACACATCGATGCACTTAAACAAAAAAAGAAAGAAAGTAATATCGTCAACTTCATTGATTGAATTCTTTCAAATACATATCTTTGTAGCAAATAACAAGAATCATACAAAGAAAATAGCAAAACAAAGTGGAAAGAAGGGTTGTTAGCCGTGTGTGTTTCCATTATTCATTTTGTTATTTAAATACAATCACAGCATCATTGTATTCTTCTTCTTTCTAATTTAACTAATCTTAACGTTAAACGGGTATTATTTCATCTAATAATTTGTACACCTTGAGGAACCATGACTTCAGGGTGACATGGGAAACCCCTTTGGTTGAATTGAAGTGGGGTTAATTAGGAGGAGAAGGGATGTAGGTGCTTGGATTAGGTTTAGATGGAGGGACATTACCCTTTGCTAGTGAGATTTTGAAAAGACCCATATTGTGACCTCCAAAGGCCCTTCCACTAATTGTTGAAACTGGAATATTGTGGGTGCCTGAATTAGGTTTAGATGGAGTTGGGATATGTGTGGGTGAATTAGGTCCTGATGGAGGAACAGGACCCCTTGCTAGTGAGGTTTTGAAAGGGCTCATATTGTGGCCTCCAAAGGCCTTTTGGTTAACTGTTGAAGCATGAATTTGGTCGGTGGATGGATTAGGTTCAGACGGAATGACAGGACCCTTTTCTAGTGAGCCTTGTAAAGAAGCAACATTGTAATTCTTGTTCAGCAATTCTTGTTCTCCTCCATGCAAGATTCTGGCAGCCTCATTTGCATGCATGCTCATAAGAAAAACCAATGTAAAGACTATAGGAAACACATTAAGTTGCCCCATCTTGTTGTGTAATTTAAGATGGATGTTAACAATATATTTGATGAAGATTGATGAATATGAGGACGAGTTGGGTTCCATTTATATGCATCAACTTGTATGACTTGGGACAATATGAATTTCTAACCATTTTACTCTTGAGTCTCTTTGGCTCTTTGCCAAGAAATGAAAGTTGGGACCCAGAAAGGAGGAAACTGCTTTTTAATTACTTAGAATTTTAAAGTCTTCAACCTTCATGCCCTTCACGTGACTGAAGAAGTCATGCTTAGGGCACAGAAATAAAATCAACCCCAATGTTGTCTGACCCCTTCTAAAGTTGAAATTTACACATTAAAACCCTAAGATATTAACATGCTAATCAATATTAGCTTTAATTTGTACACACCAGGGCATCAATATATCTTCAAAGATTTAAAAAGGTTGATATGATACTCTCTAAGAGAATCTTTTAGAGAATTTTTAAGGATTCAATTCAAAATTCAAACTATTTCCTTATTTTAATGTTGTGTATTATATATTTACAATATCAACCTAGACTTAGTTTCAAAATAAATTTTATGTATCCTCTCTTTCAAAAGATAAAATAAAATCGCGTATTCTATATAAACCTTATATCAGTTTAATTGTAATCAACAATTACCGCATAAATTAAAATCCTTGATTACATCAAGATTTTGACTCAAATGCTAAAATGATAGAGAGGTGGATTGGAATTAGGGAGATATTATAAGAGGAGCTTAGGTGATATATGGCCCAAGATTTCCAGAGTTTTCATTCTCTATTATTGTAACCCTTTGATCAATAGAATAATTAAGGTACCATAGTCTACAGCCCTTAAACTTTTGAGAGAGAGAGAGAGATATTATATATGTGTGTGTCTATATATATATATATATATATATATATATACATATAACTACATTAATATAACTATTGTTGGTGCAAACACAATAATAATGGAAATAATACAAAGAGAAACTGAATAATTTTTCAGAATATTATTAATCTGAAGAGAAAAAATTACACAACACTATTTAGACTAAGATGCAGTACTCGCTCTCTTGAAGGAAATTTAAGTTCATGGCTAGAACAACCTCTGCACAAAGTATTCAAGCCAAAGCTCCACCAAAAAGAACACATAAAATAAATTTCTTCCATTTTTGACACCTTCTTTCTTCACTTCCTCCTTAGACACATATCTAGTCCAATATCTGAATCAATGCATATTAGCCTATTAATCACAATAATTTAAAGGAATAAAATAATCTCTCTTATTTTTAATGTGAGATTAAACATTTTTACTAACTATGCATCTTCCATATTAATTTTCACATCTTTACATTTATGTTGTAATATAAATCAATTTTAATTATATAATATTAAAATGCTTCAACAACTATCTATTGTTAAACCATTTAATAAATTTTTATTATATGAATATTTTAAAAATTCCACGATCAAACATATTATTACTTTTTATTCTTTTTGTTCTTAATGTTAACGTCGAATTTCGTGTCAATTGGGATCAACTTACATTTGTTAAAATTCTTTGTCAACCTTTTAATTGGATTAATTAATATATACTTTGCAGCTGAAACTACACTTACAACTGCTTCTAACTACTTTGCTTTCTCTTCGGGCGTTTTGAATGGATTGAAAGACAGAAAATGAAAAAGGCTTTGTTATACCTTACTTGACTCATGACTGAGCCCTTGAACCAGTTGCTTTCTCTTTAAATTTTGGTAAGTGGAAACGCGCTTACTCTACTCGGGACTCGAATTTCTGCAGCTTAAGTATTAGGTTCCGGGTTTAGTTTTATGCAAACCTTTTACACGATATTAAAACTTTGAATAAGAATTCAAAAAGTATGGAAATGGAAGTCTCATTCTTATTCTTAAACATATTTTGACGCGGTGGAAAAAAATAATGATAATAATCTGCAGCAATTTTTGACACAGAAGAGGACTTTGGCACCTATAACATCAGAGCCTTGAACAAAGTTGGAAGTCTCATTCTTACTCATAAAATGATCTTGTGTCTTTGTTTTTCTTACTTCTTACATAGGCCTCACCTCCATTCAATTTGATCTTAGCGATTTTTCACTCCATCTTCGTGAAAGGAGATCAAACCATCTTCGTAGGGAGATCAAATAAACTTTGAAATTGATCCATCATTTGGAGTGGAAGCTTCACAGCTATATCATGATGTTAAATACACCCCAGTGGATGAGTTTCTCAATCGATCAGTTTGTTTAAGAGTCAAACTTGGCTCATGTTAATCTTGTAGAGTGAGTTTCACCACCTTAATTAATGGATAATTAAGTAGGTTGTGTCTGGGCTGGGAGCTAGAGAAGTAGAAGATAGTTGCTGCTATCTCAGGCTATTTAATTGAAAGTAGGTGCTTGATTCTGTAGAAATGTTGGGTTACTATGTAGATATAATCCAGTTGGAAATCAATGAATACTGCCTCCTTGGACTTCTTATTTACACATGACTGTTCCAGTCTTGAGTTGAGTTGCCATAAGTCCATAACACAGCGATTTGATTAAAAACTTTAGAAATTTAATTAGTACAGGGCCTAAAATTGACTTGAAATGTTAGCCTAAGATTGATCAAGACTCCTCTCATGGATGACAGCAACTGAAGGCATGCTGTTGAGAATGCTATTGATTGGAACAAGTTATATATGTTTATTTCTCTAAAATATTATTAAAAATAGGTTAAAATGTAAAACTCACCAAAATTCATTTTAGTACTCTAATTTTACTTTTGTTTATTGCAATTTTCTAACTTTCAAGTTTATTCAATTAAAACTTTTCTATCAATTCTTGTTATATATTGTGGCCAACTCTCTATTATTAAACCATTTAATAAATTTTTGTTATATTAATATTTTAAAATTTTCATTGTCACACATAATATTATAACTTATTATTTTTGTCGTTCTTAACATCTATGTCGATTTTCGTGTCGATCGGATAAAATTACCTTTGTAAAAATTCTTTGTCAACCTTTCAATTGGATTAATTAATATATACAGCTGAAACTACAATTACAACTACTTCTAACTACTTTGCTTTCTCTTCCGGCGTTTTGAACGGATTGAAAGACAGAAAATGAAAAAGGTTTTATTAAACCTTGCTTGACTGAGCCCGGCTGGAACGATTTGCTTTCTCTATCTTCGGGATCTTTGAACGGAGAAAACTCGGTTTTGAAGCAAATAATTTTCATTTTTTTAAGTTTTAGTAAATGGAAACACGCTAATTTACTTGGGAGTTGGGACTTCAATGTCTGCGGCTTAAATATTAGGTTCTGGCTTTTGTTTTTTTTTGCAAACCTTTTACACGACATAAATACTTTGAATAAGAATTCAAAACTATTGAACTGGAAGTCTCAATTTTATTCTTAAACATAATTTGACGCGGTGAAAAAATAATAATAATAATCTGCAGCAATTTTTAACAGAAAAGAGGACTTTAGCACCTATACCATAAGAGCCTTGAACAAAATGAGACGTCTCATGTTAATCTTCTAAACTGAGTTTCACTGTCTTACTGGATAATTAAGTAGGTTTTGTCACGAGTTCTTTTGCATCGCAACAACAATTGAGGTGTCAATTCATAATAGATCATAATAAAATATTATTCAAGAACCCATCACAACTAAAATAAAGAATGTTTTGAAAATGTTATGACATTTTGTTGTATTTTTAGACTTTTTCTATATATGTATATCCACCCGTGGCACTAGCTATCATGTACTAGTTCTGGTGGATCTATTGGGTGTTATATGTACAGTTGAAGAATGTGTATATATCCCAATAATTGTTTAAATTTTAAGATCGTAAAATGTAAGGGTATTCAATAATAGAAACTAGGAAAAAATTGCCAAATGCCCTTTTTGGGAAAATTAAGCAGCGTTTTGTCATATTTTTCAAACTAATTAGGAAAATACTCCTCTTTTGAAAATTGATTTTTTCA
Organism: Quercus gilva; assembly: GCA_023621385.1. Taxonomy (NCBI): domain Eukaryota; kingdom Viridiplantae; phylum Streptophyta; class Magnoliopsida; order Fagales; family Fagaceae; genus Quercus; species Quercus gilva. The sequence continues at coordinate 49,638,741 of CM042483.1, forward strand.
AAATCGAGTTAGACCCTATAACGACGTTTTTAAGAAGCCTATAATGACGTTTTCAGGAATTATAGTGGCGTTTTATAACTCGATTTATATGAAATCGAGTTATAGGTAAAAAAAAATTAAAAAAATTGCCTATAACTCAATTTAATGGAAGTTGAGTTACAAAACGTTATTATAGGTCCTGAAAACGTCACTATAGATCCTTAAAAACGCCGCTATAGGGCTCTATAATTTTTTTTTTTTATAACTCGATTTTGAGAAAATCGAGTTTCAAAAAAGGGATATTTCTCTAATTAGTTTGAAAAATATGGCAAAACTCTACTTAGTTTGCCCAAAAAGGGCATTTAGCAATTTTGTCCATAGAAACTAATTATAATTATGTAGTTTCTTTATTTATGAATTCTGAAAATTTGCATGTTTATGGTGGGTTAGATACGTACCATTATAAGGTTATGTAATTCTAAATATTAAACCATGAAATTTTTAATTTTATTAATATGAGCCTTATAATTTCAAAATTGTTGTAATTTGGAGTTTCTTAAATCTCTTTGATTTAAATAAATAAATAAAAATAAACCTAGAAATTAACAAAAGTTACGTTGTTCTTCCAACTTAAGTTGGAATAAGCTTATTCCAATCCGAAATCCTAAGAACCCATGTACTTATTTATATATTTTTATGTGAAAGCAATGCGGTCATGTTGACCCAAGATTGAATACAGTCATACGGGTTAAGGTTTTACAATCTGCTTTGGTCTAACTGGTTTTTGACCCGGCTTGACCAATACCCAAAAGAGTTGAATTCAAAGCTGTTTGCTAGCTAGGTCTATGAACAAACAATTATAGGGCATTAATTTGATATGGACAAGGTTTTTATGCAACCTAGATTGTTTTTCTTTCTAAATATAAAAAATAAATAAATAAAAAGATTACAAAAATTTTTATTCAACCGACGTGGTAGTTAAAAAAAAAAAAAATTATCCATATGTATTATTTAAGTAAATTATGCAATTCATTAAAAATGTCATGAAATTATAAGTACATGTGAATAATTTTTTTAACTGCCACATAATGAGTTGCATACAAATTTCTACGATGGCATAAAAACCTTGCTTGGCTATGTTTGCTTCCACCAAATTTCCATAAGATATTAAGATAATAATTTATTTTTTTCTGCAATAAGATAATAATTAACATTAAATAAATTAGTGAAATATCTTTTTCCAATAAGGCCAAAAAAGGCCTGACAAAAGTTAATAAATTTTTCTATTTTTGCAAAGTAGCATAAGAATTGTATTCATTTTCTCCAATTAGATCTATATTTTTTTTTTTTTAGAGTTCCAACCTATATATGGTATTTGTTTCTGATGATTGTATTTTTTATCATCAAACAAAAACACCAATCGGTTTTTAGAATAAGTAGGAATTAAATCTCAGATCTATTTAACTATAAAAAAAAACTTTATCAATTAAGTTAAATGAAACTCAGAACTAGATTAATATTTAATTAGAGCAGTCAAATTCAACAGTAGAGCATCAAAAATTTAAGCATTTATTCATTCATGATTTTCATTAACATCTTTCAATTCAGTCTTCATTAACACGCATATATATAACTTTTTTTTTTCTTTTGAACAATTATTCAAATGAAAATAAGAAAAGAGTGAGGGACCCGACCCGACCCATCCCATCTGTATTCTCTGCTTGATGAACACGTCGTTTACCATACGTGATCTTACGTTGATTAATAAAGTCTCTCATGCTATAGAGCCTTGTCCTTTTTGGTTGCTTATTACTAGTATTCAGGTTCTGACCCAGAATCAACTACTATATATATTCTTATAAAGTAAACCCTAAATAAGTTGGCTGATGTGAATTTATATATATATATATATATATATATATAGTCTTGTTATATTTTCTATGCTTAAGATGGTTGGAAAATAATAACTATCTCATGATAAAATGTTCAAATTTTAAGGTTTGTTTAGTAAAAAAAATAAAAATCAAATGTTTTTAACTTTAAAATTTTATTCAAAATACGAGTTTATGAATTGGACAATAGAAACTAAATAATATATAGGCTAAATTGTAAATTACAACCTTAAAGTTTGAAATGATTTTGATTTTGTCACCTAAAATTCAAAATTTTGATCCCCTGTCCTAACATTAGATATTGTTTGGATTTTTTTCCTTTTTATCCATATCAATTAATGACGTGGCAGTTAAATGCAAACATACAATTTTAATAGTTGATCCATGGCCAAGCTCTGTGCTCCATGGTGGCCGAGCATGTTTGAGGGTTTGGGCAAACGAGGTGGTGATGCCATGGCATGGTGGTGGTTTTTGTTTTTGTTTTTTTTTTTTTTTTTTTAATCTTGATTTTTGGGAAAATGAGGGCCTCTGATTTTTATGTTTGTTTCTCAAAGAAAATTTTATTTTATAAGAAAATAAGAATGGATGATGGTTTTTGTGTTTGTTATCTAAGAAAATATTGAGAAAATGAGAATAGGCAATGAAAAATAGAAAAGTAAAAACTTGTAGAAAAACAATTTATTCTTAAAAAATGTTAAATAATTTTTTTTTTTTTACTGATATGAATGAAATGAAGTCGTTTTAATTCATTAAAACTACACTGTATTGATCTGAAATAGTGCTTAGTGGCCACCTGAGTAATTGAGATTAACGGAATGGAGTAAATCCAAATAATAACTAACATTAGGGTGCGGATCATAATTTTGAAATTTTAAGGAGCAAAATCAAAACCCCAAACTTTAAGAGTAATTTACAATTTAGTTTAATGTGAAACTTTTGGCATGTATGTTAAGAAGGAAAAAAATGTAATTCAAACCATTATTTTTAAAATTTTAATATAATAAAAGGTTATACAGTAGTGTAACATGGTAAAGAATTATACAAAGGCTAATTTAGTTGATCCTAATCTACATAGACTTTGTTGATCTCATCCATATTAAAAAACCAACCAAGGGATTAAATCACATGGAAAGCTTCTGTGCTTTCAATTAATATTTATACTAGTATGTAACTCCGTGCTACCGCACGGGACTGCTTAATTGTAATGATGCTATTGGCCAATTTTTTTGTTTTTGTTTTGTTTTTGTTTTTGTGGGTTTATCACACGGATAATAGAATTAAATCAAACAATGAAAAATATATATTGCATTTTATTATTTAAGTAACGCTATTGGTTTTTTTTTTTTTTTGGTTTATCATACATAGGATAGCATTAGATAAAACAATGAATAAAAAAAAGAGAATATTGCATTTTATTATTTAAGTGATGCAACAGTGAAGAAAAAAGTGAATATTACATTTTATTATTTAAAATATATAAAGGGACATTAAAAAATAAAAACTGATCATTGAGCTTGGAATCTTCTTGGAAACGCCAATGAAGCGCTAATGTATGAGAGTGTGAAGCAAGGAAGAATGGGATTGAACATTGTGTTTGAACCCGGCCTTACTCTGAGAAATCCGTAAGGAGGAGGAGAAGGTAGTGTGTGGATCTAGTTGGTACAGGTTGAGAGAGGAGGAGACATGGGATGACAATATGGAATTAGGAGGAGATGATGTTTTACTTTTATAGTCTTTCTCGTTGGACTCCTTGGTTCTGGTTGTGGGATTAGAAGAGTTACAGACCCTATTGAAATTACCCATAAAAGTGTGCAGGTGAGATGTTCTTGCTTAGGCCAATGAATATTATCATTGTGGTTTTATTTGCTTCTATGTTAAATGTTGATGCATCATTTATTTTGGTACAAAAATTAGAAAATTTAAATAAGATACATGACACAAAATTAGAATCCAATTTATAATCTCCATAAAAGTGTGCAGGTAAGATGTTCTTGCTTAGGTTAATGAGCATTATCATTGTGATTTTTTTGGCTTCCGTGTTAAATGTTAATGCATCATTTATTTTGGCACAAAAATTAGAAAATTTAGATAAGATACATGACACAAAATTGGAGTCAAATTTATAATCTAATTAGATTTTTTTTTTTTTTTAGTTTTGATTAGAACAAGTGGCGTAAAATTGAGAATCCAATTGAAATCTAATTGGATTTTCTCTCTGCTTCACATATTATTATATACATAGATACGACACAAGTAAAATAAAAATTATATACAGTATTAATTATTATTCTTTTATTTATTATCAGTTGAATAACTATATTTCTAACCTTGTATAAAAAAATTGAATATATATATATATATATATGTGTGTGTGTTTAATAATCTACTCTCCTTGATATTTTTTCCTATTCTCAGTGACATGACATGAATACAATATGAAACTAAACTGAGCATTACACATTAGCTACAGTAAAAAAAATTCTTATAAATTTTTTAAAGAAAAATAATACTTGCATGCGCATCATGCAATTCATCACCTAGTGAGATAAAATGAATTAGAATATATATACTTTTACTTTGTAGGACATAAATAACACATCGATGCACTTAAACGAAGAAAGAAAGAAAGAAAATAATCTTGTCAAATTCATTGTATTCTTTCAAGTACACACATTTGTAGCAAATAGCAAGAATCATACAAAGAATATAGCAAAACAAATTTGAAAGAAACGTTATTCATGTAATTAAATACATTAAAACGTTTTGAATTAGTTTTCTTCTTCTTCTTTTTTACTTAACTAATGTTGATATATGTTAAACGGATTTTATTTCATCTGTTTGTACACCATGAGTAAACATGACTTCAAGGTGCCTTGGGAAATCCCTTTGGTTGATTGGAAGTGTAGTTTAACGGATGTGGGTGCCTGGATTAGGTCCAGATGGAGTGACAGGACCCTTTTGTAGTGACTCTTGCAAATGATCCATAAAATGATGACCTGCAAAGGCCCTTCCACTAATTGATGGGTTGTATGTGGGTGGATTAGGTGCAGATGGAGGGACAGTACCCCTTGCTAGTAAGCTTTTTAAAGCAGCCATATTATGGCCTCTAAAGGCCCTTCCACTAATTGTTGAAGCTGGAATATTGTGGGTGCCTGAATTTGTTGTAGATGAAGATGGGATGTGTGTGGGTGGATTAGGTCCAGATGGAGGGACATGACCCTTTTTTAGTGAGCTTTTGAGAAGAGCCATACTGTGGCCTCCAAAGGCCTTTTGGCCAATCGTTGAAGCAGGAATGTGGGTGCCTGGATTTGATGCTGATGGTGGGGTTGGACCCTTTTGTAGTGAGCCTTGTATGGAATCCAAATAGTAACCTGCAAAGGCTCTTTGGTTATTAATTGTTGAAGCAGGAATGTAGGTGCCTCGATTTGGTGTAGATGGTGTGACTGGACCCTTTTGTAGTGAGCTTTTGAAAAGAGCCATATTGTGGCCTCTAAAGGCCCTTCCACTAATTGTTGAAGCTGGAATTTTGTGGGTGCCTGAATTTGTTGTAGATGAAGATGGGATGTGTGTGGGTGGATTAGGTCCAGATGGAGGGACAAGACCCTTTTTTAGTGAGCTTTTGAAAAGAGCCATAATGTGGCCTCCAAAGGCCTTTTGGCCAATTGTTGAAGCAGGAATGTGAGTGCCTGGATTTGATGCTGATGGTGGGGTTGGAGCCTTTTGTAGTGAGCCTTGTACGGAATCCAAATAGTAACCCGCAAAGGCTTTTTGGTTATTAATTGTTGAAGCAGGAATGTAGGTGCCTCGATTTGGTGTAGATGGTGTGATTGGACCCTTTTTTAGTGAGCCTTGTAAAGAAGCAACACTGTAACCCGTGAAAGCCCTTTGGCTAACTGTTAAACGAGAATTGTGAGTGACTGGATTGGGTGCTGATGGTGGGATTGGACCCTTTGCTAGTGAGCCTTGGATAGAATCCATGTTGTGACTCACAAAGGCTCTCTGGCCAATTGTTGAGGCAGGAATATGGGTGTCTGGATGAGGTGCAGATGGTGAGACTGGACCCTTTTGTAGTGACCCTTGTATGGAATCCAAATAGTAACCCACAAAGGCTCTTTCGTTAATTGTTGAAGCAGGAATGTGAGTGCCTGGATTGGGTGAAGATGGTGTGACTGGACCCCTTGGTAACATGCCTTGTAAAGAAAACATGTTGTGACCACCCACAATAGCCCTTTGGTTAATTGAGTTTTTGTTCATCAATTCTTGCTCTCTTCCAACCAAGATTCTGCCAGCCTCATTTGCATGCACGCTCATAAGAAAAAGCATTGTTATGACTACAGGAAACACATTTGGATACCCCATCTTGTTGTGTAAACTAAGATAGAAGTTAACAATTTGATGAAGAATATTGATGAATGTGAGGACGTGTTGGGTTCTCGATCTATTTATATGCATCAACTTGTATGACTTGGAACAGTATGTTCTAACCATTTTACTCTTGACTCTCTTTGCTAAGAAATAAAAGTTGAATGGGTCAGAAAGTAGGAAACTGCGGTTGCTTTGAATTTTGAAGTCTCCCGCTTTCGCGTGCATGAAGAAGTAGTCATGCATTGAACAGTTATATGGAGAGATAGCAAATTAGCCTGCCTTAGGGGTTAGGGCACGCAAATAAAATTGAGCCCAATGCTGCCTGGCCCTCTCCTAATAAAGTCGAAATTTTTCCATTAAAACCCTAAGATATTAACATGCGAATGGAGCAAAAGTTTTGAATAATGCGAATGGCTCTTTGCTTTAACTTTTACCCATCAGTGCATCAATAGTATCTTCAAACATTTAATAAGGTTGATATGATACTCTCTAAGAGAATTTTTAAGGATTCAGTTCAAAATTCAAATGATTTCGTTATCTTAATTTTGTTTTTTATTCACAACATCAACCAATAGGTCCAACACTTACTTTCAAAATTAATTTTGAGTATACTTTCTTTAAAAAAATAAAATAAAATCGTGTATTCTATATAATAAACCTTATATCGGTTTAGTTGAAATCAATGATTACAATATAAATTAAAATCCATGATTATATTAAGATTTTGCTAAAATGATAGAGAGGTGCAATGGAATTAGGGAGATATTATAAGAGGAACTTAATTAAGTGATATATGGCCCAAGCTTTCCAGAGTTTTCATTCTCTATAACTTATAAGTTATAACTCTTTGATCAATAGAATAATTAAGGTATACTTTTGAGAGAGAAAGAGAGAGAGAGATATCAAAATCATCAAACTATACTTAATACTCCCTCCATCCCACTTTGTTTGTCCTCTATTCTATTTTGAGATGTTCCAAAATATTGTCATGTTTCTAAAAATAAAAGTCATTAATTTACTAATGTTCCTATTATACCCTTATTAATTTACTAATTTAATTTTTTGATAAATTTATTTAAGGGTAGTTTTGAAAAATTATACATTTTTAAAAAGTAGACAAGACAATAAATGATATTTTCTTAAAAAGTTTGACTTTTCAAACAGGACAAATAAAATGTGACAGTTGAAGTATAACTTTTTATTGTTACATCATTTAATAACTTTTATTATATTAATATTTAAAAAAATTCAAATGTCACACTTGGTATAATTCTTTTATTCTCTTATTCTTGACATTCATGTCAAATTTCGTGTCAAACTGAAACACAATCAAGTTACACCTATTAAAATTCTTTGTTAAACTTTTAAGTAATTGGATTAATATTTGTAAAATGAAAATTATTTTTAAGCTCTTTCTTGACTGAGCACTTGAACCAGTCGCTTTCTCTTTGGATTCTTTGAACGAAGAAAACTCGGTTTTGAAGCAAAAATTTTTCCCTTATTTAAAGTTTTGTTAGGTGCGAACATCAAACATGCTTACTTTACTTTGGACTTGAATGTCTAAAGCTTAAATATTAGTTTTCGGCTTTAGTGTTTTTGCAAACCTTTTTACACGTCATAAATACTTTGAATAAGAATTCAAAACTAGGGAAATGAAGTCTTATTCTTATAAATATTTTGACGCCGTGTAATAAATAAATAAAGAAGTCGCGCTCGTGCATAAGGTATAACCCAAGTAATATAGGATTACTTCATGACAAAAGTACATGATCCATTTTGGAACTGTGGAAAAAACAAGTCTTTAAAAGATTTATATGGCAGATCAAGCACGAGTTTACAAGAAGAAAAAAAATTAAATGGTTTTAAGTTCATTGCATATCTTGTGAAATGGACCACCATTTTTGCCATAACATCACATCATCAGTGACTTGCCGTTGCAGCTACTGCACCTCGTACCTCGTCGTTTCCTTTTTTTGATTTAGGTTCATGCCACTTTCCCATTTTAACAGCAATAGAGACTAGAGAGATGGTATATTTGAGTGAATACACCCATCAACTCACAGCAAGTGATGTGACCTACAGTTAGGAGAGAGTCATTGTACGCACCCGAAACATAATATTATTTAACTTATGCTACTTTCTCAAACATTAGACTTAGACTAGTTGAGATAGTGTATGTCATGTTTCGAGTGCATACGCTCACCCACTCACGCAATATGTGACGTAAGACCCGCAGTTATGAGAGTAGTATATACACACAAAACATAATATTATTTTACTAGACAACACTATTTTTACCATAGATAATTAACTAATTATAGGTTTACATTTGAACTAGCAAGATAAATTTTTCATTATAAATTAAACAGATGTGTATAATGTTGTATATTCAAATATGTACGTTACACACAACACATTCGTTTAAGAAATTTTCTTTTACAATACTTAAATTGATAATTTTTTATTCGTTCTTACTTGCAGAGATAAAACCATCTCAAACCAAGAGGTCACCTCCAAATTTTTTAATAATATATGTCCCCTATCATCTCAAAATAAAATGTTTTTTATAACATATATATATATATATATATATATATAATTTTGATTAGCTAAATTCACTGGACCCAAATGGGTCATAAAAATAAATAAACAAAAACGAAATGGTCAACTAGTCCATGAGCGTTGGCCACGCATGGCCCTCCTCCAAAAAACATAAAGAAAGAAACTTTTTAACATAAAACATTTAAAAATTAAGTTTTTATGTCTTTTGTACGTGTTTCATGCGGGCAAAATCGTTTTATATGCATTTTGTCTAATACCAAGTTCTAAAATCACACAATTCGACCAAATTTTCTGACTCGCCAAAAAATATATATATCAACAAAGTCGGCCCATGAATTTCTTCTTCCTTTCTCTGGGTAAAAAGTCCCATTTTCTACTATTGTTTGTTTTTTTACCTTGCAAAGATGAATGTCATGGGGCTTTAAATAAACATTGAATCTTTTTTTGATGAGAAAAATAAACATGAATTAAGTAGTCAAAGGAATAGTGGAATAACCATCAAAGGTTTAAAATTTCTAATTAAGCATGCTCGAATGTTGAGTATTTCAAATCTCGCAAGTTTTAAATTCTTGAGAATTTATAATCACAAGAATTAGATTTCCTAATAGTGATATGAGGAATTTGAATTTTTATCATACTCTAGTCATAGAATTTGCATTTATATCATACTTTTTATCAGACAATGCTATACTGAAAAATATTCGTTTTAGTTGTTTAAAATATCATTTATTCAGTGGAGGATTATTACTTTGACTACTAATAATATTTTAAAATTAAAAATATTCTTAAACCTGCCTTGGGTCTGTTAGATTTCAACTTGTTTTTGCTAAAGATCTTGTGCTACTTTCGCGGCAACAATACAATTGAAAATATTCGTTCTAAAACCATCATCAATTTCAGAGAAGATGCTATACTACTTCTGTGATAAGAATAAATCTCAAAGTCTCCTAGTCCTTTGTTCATGTTGTTTCCTATGGAGCTGTGTCATTATTTATGCCAGTTAATGAGCTAATAGTATAATATAGATTACATAAGGCATAAACCTGGTTTAGATTTCAGTACCATCTTCCTAACTCGATATGGTTCTCGAAGAGTAAGAATACAAAGAAATCAATTGTTCAGACTTCTGCAAGAAGTGTTAGTGATACTCAGTTTTAACAATTTCGTCATACGCTACAAGTAAATGCAGATTATAGGACAATAGAGAGCTGATAATATTCTTATTTCCAATCTCTACAAAAAAATATATATATATATTTATATAAAGTAAGAGAAAGAAAGAAAGCCCTTTGGTATCTTTGCTAAAAGAATTGGTTTGGACCTTGATGTCTACTACAGTTTTAACTCAGAATTCAAAACTACTTTCCCTCATAATTCAAGGCCTGTTCCATTAAATCCAACAAACAAAATTAAACAAAAAAGGGGGCAAAACATGAAGAACTAAAACAATAAGGCAAGTACATCAAACCTTTAAAACCTACATTGGGGCCAAGTCAGCAGCAGCAACCAACTTCTCTCTGAAGTTAGCTAAGCTCAGTTATGCATGCCCATCTTTCTTCCTTTGCTCCCCCCCTCCTTTCCTCCCTTCTTCGCTGATCCCTTTCCTTTATGAGATCCTTTACCTTTCTGAGCCTTGGCGTTCTTTCCCTTCCTGCCTTTCCCTCCCTTACCACTGCCATGGCTCCTCAAATCTTTTTTCATCCGCCGATCAACAAGGACTTTCCCCTTGCCAACCTTCACTTGAACTCCTTTCTTTGCAACAACTACTTCCTTTTTAGGTCTTTTGGGCATAGCTTTCTTATATAGCTGTTCAATTTGCTTGCTCTTTGAGCGATCAGAGATGTCTGCTTGGTCAGATATCACATTTGCCTTCTTGCGTACCTTCTCAAGCTTCCTCTGGGCAACCCGCTTCTTCCGAGCTTTCGCCTCTGCCACTTTCTTTGCAGGCCGGGCATCAATTTCTTTGAATTGTGCTCTCATTGCAGCCATCTCCTCCTTAGTCACAGGCTTAATTGGTTGCCGGTGCCTCTTTTCATCATCCACAAACCATTCAGGTAAGCCCTTATCATCAAACATGTGCTTGTTGTAGGCATCATCAAGAATCTGCTCCCTATGCTTTTTCCGCAGCATCTTCTTTGCACAAGCCAATATCTCAGCTTTTTTAGAAGGATCATCAAAATCAGATTCATCTGAGGATGAGTCATCACTTGAATCTGTATCAGGGGCAGGGACTATCTCAAAATCATCATCTGCCTTAGAAGCTTTTTTTTTAGGGTGTTCAAACCCTGCAGTGTGGTTTGCTGCCTTTTCCTTTGGCTTTTTTGCGACAGAAAGTTTTTCCTCCTGCCTATCTATCTGCATTTCATGATCACTATCATCCTCCAAATCTCCCTGTTCTACAGCTTCAGCAAAGATATCCTGACTGAACCACTTGTTTGTAATCTCCTCTTGAGTTGCCACTTCTTCATCAAGCGGTACCATAAGAGGATTCTTCTCTTGATCATTCTGATCTCTGTCTGAATCATAATCTGACTGAATAATATCAGCACCATCACCGCTCTGCACCAACAAAAGGAGAACTAAATCTATAAGCACAAACAATCGTACAACAAAAGTTATTTTATGATTCAATACTGCATTTCCACAACAAAATAATAGTTGTGAATTATAACTAGGCACAATTTTAAATCACCCATGACCTACATACTAACAAAGAAGGAAAAAAACATGAGAAATACTAGGAAGGGAAAAGATCGTGCAGAAATCAGAAACTGAAACAGAGTGCAATACAGCATAATGAATTCTCCACTATATACGCAATACAGGAGCTTCATACCTCCAAAAGTTTGGCATCTTCAGATTGGGCTTCTTTTTTTGCACGCTTACGCTGCTTTGTACTTCCCTCCTTTTTTGCCACAAATCGATCATAAGCCTCATCAAGAAACTCTTCCATTTGTTCATCATATCTAACATCAGAGAACCATCATTTAGTGAAATATAAATACGATATCAGCAATAGTATTCCTCAACCTTAGCATTAGTTATAATGGATAGAAGAAAGAACCTTCTTCGTTCTTCTTCAGAGTCAATATCACTGGATGAATGTGCATGTGTTTCATCATTTACATCCTCATTATCACTATCCCTCAAGTCACCATTTTCATCATCATGTTCATTCGAGTCCACAGCTACCAGATCTTTCTTACCCTGAAGACCATCAAATCATCACAACAAATAGACTAGAGAAGAATGAAGTAACAATAAGTTATTAGGTTTGGAGAAACAATGGCCCATACTGGGTGTGGCTTGAGATTATGAAGATATCATGGTTAGGAAACCAGACATTGAATTCCCTGTTTCCAAAGCCAAGACTTAAGTTGAAAGCATACCTTGATGGAAGAAAGAGAAAACAACTCAAGATCAACATAACTATCTTCCGTTACATCTTTTTGCATCCCAGTTGCCTTCCGCGCCTTGTCCTGCCACATGTAAAGGAAATGAAGAAAGAACTCAGCCAGAAGATTTCCTAACGGGTAAGAAAGTGGGCATTCTATGTTTTTGGAATATCAAAACCAAAATAAAATGGCTATGGAAATTTGAAATATCAACATTGAAATTAGAGCAATTTAAGAGTTTGGAACAACACATATTCAGGGAGTTCTAGTAAAAAAAAATAGGAGAGGGAGTACCCAGCTATTATGCAAGAAATGTCTCAACCAAATAAAAGATAACATTTTAAGCTTCTTTTCTTATCAAGATTGATTAAACTGATTTCCAAAAAATTGATTGAACCTATAATAAAAACCCATGTAATATTCATCTCTCCAGCAAATTTACAAGAAAAATGCTCAGATTTTTAAACGTGCTGTGTCTAGATTTCATTTACTACCCTAATATGCTTTAACACCAAGTTCTATGACAGTATGCATTCATTTGTCTTTACACTCAGAGAGAGAGAGAGAGAGAGAGAGAGAGAGAGAGACTTGAACAAGGCTACAAACCTTGGCTTTTCTTCTTGCAAGAAGCTTCTTTTCTCTTTTCTTCTTGCGCTCCATAGCATATGTCAGCTCCTCCATTTCATTAAGTATCTTATCATCTTCATCTACATCCTCCTCATTCTCATTTTCAACATCTGTAGTAGTAGTAGACTTAGCCTTTGCTATAGGAGATAGAGCCTTTCTTATATGCATACGCCACCTGCATTAAGAAACAGAATTGACAACATATTATTTGATGTATAAGCAATAATGCTCTTTTAGAAACAGAGAGGCTAATTTACAACTATACAAACCAAAGACAGCAGCAAGAATGCTAATAAAGCACATTACATATGCTACAATTTTAAAGCGTCCGGAAGAATCTGTCTACAGTGTCTTGTCTCAAACTCCAATAAATGCTAGAGACAAGGTTTGGCATTGCAGAAAATCAAAAAGAGTTCATTTATAAGGGAGAATCTTACTTCAATAGATGCTTGAAGTCTTGCTTTCCCAAAACACGCAGATCATCACAAAGACTTTTAACCTGCCAGACAATAGCATTTAAATAGCTGAAACTGCTGACAGCATTCTACATCATAGTTGAAACTTCTCATTGCATTCCAAGACAATAACACTTCTATAGAATGAAAAAATACAATAATTTACCTCTTCCGTTGTTAGGGCGTGGTCCTTAATTGGCAAACAAGCTGGATCATCAAAGGTTATGGAAGTAACTGAACCAAGGATCTCAAGAGGAGAATCAGACCAAATGAAATCAACAGCTGAAGACACTTTCCTTATAAGCGTCTCTCCATCTTCATACCTGTATCAGACATAATTAGCAACAACCATAACATAAACATTTATATCACTATTGTTTTTAAAACAAATGAGTTCTAACTCAAATGGCAGTTCCTTCTCCTATAAGATGGAGGGTGAGGTTGTGGGTCCAAAACCCCATCAGGTGGTGTCTAAATTACCATTAAGGGCAAAAGAGCGTTAAAAAGTTATCTTTCCAAAAATTAAACTAACCCACAATGCCAGTACATGAATGATCAATCTTAATGAACATCGAAAAATACATGCCATCGTCGTTTTCAATAAAACTCTTATTACATATCCCAAGCTAAAAACTTTCCCACAACCAGGTTAGACAATAATGATCAAACCTATTTTATTTGGATGTGGAAATCCATGAGTATAATCAATTCTAACAATATGAGGTATGAATAAAAAACCTGTTTACACAAGGAAGCACAGGCAATCAACTGGCTTTAAAATAAATGGTTGAAGCTCAAATTACATTTTTAATGTGGCTGGTCAAAGAAATTCACAAATTTAATTAAACACATAATATACAGAAGGCTTACCCATCACGGTGTCTCTTTTGCTTTGTTCCTCTAAGTACATCCACCACCTATATCAAGGATTCATTCAGTGAGAAAAATGACCATATGCAATAGAAGTACTAAAAATTAGCAAAATAAAAATTTAACTGGAGAAAAGTCATTTCAATGTAAGTTCCTATTTGATTTACCTTCCTCTGTGGTTCTATAGATCCCTCAAATAAATGTTTCACATCAAGAAGACGTGGATCAATCTTTGCAGGCGCCTTGTACTTAAGACCTAAAAGATATATCTCTGCAGATGCAGAACGACTAGCAGCTGGTTTATCTACCTCGACCTTCTCAAATAACTGCAAAAAAAAAAAATTCCAATATCAGCACAACAAATCCAGCGTTCTATACGTATAAGCAAAATATTTCAATAAAGAAGCAGAAGATCACCTGCTTGAGGCAGTAGAGGACAGAATTGTAGTCTTGTGACCGAAAAACCTGATACAATACAATAGACAAGCACTCAGCATGTAATTGACACAGAGTAGCATTCCATATGCATCAGACACACAAACTTGATTTAAAGGTTAATCCAATGATACAAATTGTACAAAAGAACACCTACGGTAATGAAATTGAAAACAAATAGTCTCATTATTCAACAATGATCCCCTCCCCCCTCTCCCCAATCTGTTACCACTCATAAGTTTGTCAGAATTTACATCTGCAAGCAAATACAATACATTCATGTGCATGTTAATCCAATCCCTCGACCCAAAACAATATAAAAAACATCAACAAATGAACCACAAAACAACCAAACTAATGGAATCAAAAACCCAATTCCCAAAACAATGATCATCAAAGTCCCTTAATTTTAGATATTCATTTCAAGAACACAAAAACAGCAACCCCATTTCCAAATACAACATAAAAATCCCCCCAAACCCCACATAATACCCCATTCAACAACCTGGAAAAAAAAAAATGCAACCTCATTGCCACAAACAACATAAAATCCATCAAAACCCCAATATCCCATTCAACAACCTAATAAAGCAACCCCATTTCCACAAACAACATAAAAATCCATCAAAACCCCAATATCCCCCATTCAACAACCTAACAAAGCAACCCCATTACCACCAATAGCATAAAAATCCATCAAAACCCAATTCCCAGATCAACAACCTAACCCCAAGCAACCCCATTACCACAAATAACACAAAAATTCATCAAAACCCAGTACCCAATTCAATACAAATTTCATCAAAAAACCATAATATAGTACAACAAACACAAACAACGCAACCCCATTTAAAAAATAAATAAATAAATAAACCCAGTACCCAATTCAAAAAACCAAAAAAAAAAAAAAAGATAATTACTTTGGTAACAAAATTAGCCTTGGGAGCCAAGAACTGCGTGGCCAGCCTAACAGAATCAATAACAAGCGCGTTCTGACTCATAGCCTCCTGAGCCCAAGCGCCACCAACATTCGGCGACCCATCATGCAAAACCAAGTCAAAAGCCGCAACCCCATGTTCCTCCATCAACTTCTTAATCCTAGACCTACACTCAGACTTCGTGATATCTTGCTGTATAGCTACGGCGCCGCGAATGGGAGCTATGGGGACGAGGTCGATGCCGAGAACGAGACTCCCGACTGGGACACGCTGCACTGCGACCTGCATCCACCCACCTGGGGCGGCGCAGAGGTCGAGCACGGAGCGCGATGAGCGGAGGAGGTCGAAGCGAGAGTCGAGCTGGACTAGCTTCCATGAAGCTCGAGATCGATAGCCGTGCTCTTTGGCTAAGCGGTAGTACTTGTCTAACCTGTGCTTTCCCTTTACTTTACCCATTTGGGTTTATTGGGTTTCTGGGAATTTGCTTGTTGGGGTTGTGATTTTGAGGTTTTGGCTTCAGAGACAGAGACAGAGAGAGAGAGAGAGAGCACGGTGAGCTAGGGTTTTGTGTTTTTTGTATTTTTCTTTTTCATAAGGTTGGATTAGGGTTTTAGTGTTTTTTTATTATTATTATTAATATTTAACTTCTAGGAGGGTTTTGGTGATTTTTAAGGTTAATTAAACTTTTACATTACATATGAACTTTTTTGTTTTAGATTTTTTTTTTTTTTTTTTTTTAATCTTTGATGAACTATTTTGTTTATATATTTCGTTGGGTATATTTTTAAAAGTATTTTTTAATATTCAAATAAATAAATAAAAATTGTAAATTTAGCTTTACATTGTTTATTTTTTTAATCAAATAAGTTCATCTAGAGTCCAAACTCTTATTTGATGGCAAACATTAATTAAATTATATAAAATGTTTACTCCAAATTTTTTTTTTTTTCTAAATTAGATTGGAGTTTAGAATTTATATATTATAAATAAAAGTTGTGTCTTCTGCAATTATTGTGCAGTTTTATTTATATATTATAAATGTTTACTCTCTTTTTTTTATCTATATATATATATATATACACACACATATTGAAAGCCAAAATTTAGAAAAAATCTAATTAAATTTCAATTAGTTCCCAATTTTGTGCCAAGTTTCTCATCTAATTTTTATTTATTATGCCAAGTGAATTATTAAGTATAAAAATTAAAGAGTCCAAATCTAATTAAATTCTAAATTAGATTTCAATTAAGTCTAATTTTGCACTATGTGTTCGTCTAATTTTTAAATTTTTGTGATAAGTAAATTATTGGATACAAAAATCGAAGAGTCTAAATAAAATATAATAAAATAAAAGTTTGGATGGAATCACATTTAAAAAATTAAAATAAAATAAAATAAAACCAAAAAAACCAGTTTTGAGTTAGGTTTGGGTATCCATGGATAAGTATCTAGGTATTAAATCTCTGTTTGGGTTCCACTTATATTTTATTAAAACTGAAAATTTTTTACTGAAAGTGCTATAGGTACATGTAAAAGTTATCTGAAATAGTACATTGAAACCCATAAATAATACCAAAAAATACAGTGGAGCCTATAAATAAGTACAATAAAACCTATGACTAGTATAAATTTTAGGTGAGTTTGGATATACCCAACCAAAACTTAGTCCATAGCCATCCCTACACCATACCAATTCTTCCCTATAATTAATTAATATAACCAATATGTCTCAGGTAGAACTTTCATGAGGAGTTAAGAACTGAAGCTTATTAAAGGTGAATGTAATTTGGGCTAGCTACTTATATTATAAGATCTAAAAAACGCTTCAGAGTTTATTTGCACAAGTAATCATTTTCTTTTCGATAGTTTAAGCATAGCTGTCTCCATTACCACCTAACCAGAGTACTAATCATTTTCTTTTTGATAGTTTTAAGTATAGCTGTCTCCATTACCACCTAACCAGAGTACTATTATTCATTCCACCGGAATGATAGGAATATGCAATGTCATATTGTTGCAACTGCAACATATGCCATCGGATGGCAATTCCAGTTGGGAGGAATTTCACTTGCAAAACATTTATTAGCACAAGAATCTTCTGCTCTCAATAATAGAGACCATGCAAGTGAAAAATATTCTGCATCATGCAGTTACATTGACAGTGATCTAAAGCATAATTCAATCTTAATGTGTATAAACAAATGAAGTTTCCCCGCAACACCAGCACTCCTGGCACCATAAAGTCGGGCAATTGAACTTATATTTGTGACTGCATATTTAAATCCATAACATGATACACGTCCAAAGTAAAAAATTGTACTATCCTAAATCTTCACAATGCCTAAATGTTTTTTTTAACAATCTGGTAAATTTAAATTTGCTCTAATCATGAACTTAGATGAGCATCAGTCTCCGCGAGGACCACTGCTACTTGCAGAAGCTTTCTTGCCACCGTATTTCTGTCGAAGATTAAAAATAAGGTTAATTTTCAAGCACCAGAAGTCAATTTTAAGATCAGTTGCTCCTACTGCAACAGTAGCTTATGACAAACAAAAGGGCTTCCAAGGTGGTTGTGCCCAAATACACAAGGATAACTATAACCATACGAATCTCACCTGCTTCCCAATGTTGAATGGAATATATTTGTATTTGATCATGTGTGCAATTTGGCGCCTCATCGTAAGGACAAACAGAACAATCCAGTAACAAAGTAATATAGGCCAGAATACCGGAACATCAAACATAGAAAAGAAGGTCATAACAAAAGCAATGCAGAAAGCTTTTGTGAAGGAGTACCTGGAACCATGACAGCAAAACAGAAAAATATTATCCAATGAATAATTATCAAGAAGGAACGCATGAAGCCAACCCCAGAAAACATGTGAAACTGGGAAAGGCTTTCGTGACTTGAGATACATGCTTATCAATCTAGCAAGTTCACATGCTTCTAGTGGATAAAGAGATACTAGAGTGACTAGTGAAATTTTAAAGCCTTTCCAACTTCAAAGGGGGCAGAAGAATGGCATACATCAGCTCAGAGCCACTAAACTTGATCAATTAAGTTGTTTACATACAACTCTATGCTAAAATTCTCTGTTGACAAATCATTTTAAATTTCCCCATTAGGATTGGATCCTTTTCAATAAACATCATATTCTGAACATTCATCGTCTCCTTTCTCCTTGTACTTGAAGTCACAAGCTAGTTAATGAGGCAAGGAGGTGAAAATGAACAAATTGGAACACACTCATGATTAATAGATTTCCCAAAGGAATCTTACAATGATATGTTAGGCCAAAAAAATTTGAAAAGGAACAATTTAACTAGTAAAATGAATCAAAATGGTTCGGGTGATCAGAAGTCAAGTGCCTAGATAGGGTAAATAACAAGTGGAGTTTCTGAACATAAATAGTTTAGAAACTTGTCCGCTTGTTAATAAACAAGCACATCAATAAAACTTAAGGTTTTCCAAAACAAAAGACAGGATAATGCACGTCTAAGTGCAAATAGAAATATGACATGCCATAGTTGAGAAGCATATTAACAGAATGAAGTATACTCTAGCTGTAGGTGATGTTTGCTAATTGTGAGCAAAACCTATTGTCAACTGACCCCAAGTTTAGCATGTGGTCTGAAAAATAAATTGAGAATAGTTTGCAGACCTGAGATAAGGGACAATGAGCTTAACTGAGCATGGAACTCAGTGTAAGATATAATTTCAACTTACACCTCACACCCCAGTATAGTTTTGATAAAAAAAAAAAATGTAAAAGGATGCTGGATGCATAACCCTTTATATGGCACTACCTATCCGACATCTGCCTCTGCTAGAAATCCCATGCTACTGAAATTTCTGAGGCTCAGAATCAAGGTCTGACAGAGGAAGGTAATTTTTTGTCCAATTCTTTAATAATATCCTCCATTGTAAAGAAGTAGTATCAAACAATAAGGCACCGAATATGTCATATCACTTATTTCTTACAATGACAATTAACAAATTTACTTGAGCTGCAGAAACAGTTATTATCATTTTAAAACAACCATCTAGTGTAATTGATATCATTTTTTATAGTATATTATGCATTAGTATTTTTCCTTGGGGGACCTCAGCAGTCCACCATGCTCCAGGGTACACAGGCAAAGGCATGA
Organism: Quercus gilva; assembly: GCA_023621385.1. Taxonomy (NCBI): domain Eukaryota; kingdom Viridiplantae; phylum Streptophyta; class Magnoliopsida; order Fagales; family Fagaceae; genus Quercus; species Quercus gilva. The sequence continues at coordinate 49,658,409 of CM042483.1, forward strand.
TTCCTTCCCTTATTAGCAGTCTTCTTCTTTAAGTTTGTGGCTCTTTTTCCCCCTCTTTCGTTAGCAGCTATCCTTGCTTTGGACTTAGGTCTGACAGCTATGGTACTCTTATTTTATCCCTAAATTTTTACATAGGCTTCTAGCATGTTTGAACCCATGACCTCACCTTCCAACCCATTCTTATAGGAGGAGGAGACACCATTTGACCAAGAGCTCACTAGCAATTCATTGATATAGCTACTCATACAAAAAATGGTGAATATTGTTTCCATGCTTGAGCATAATTACTTATCCAGGTAAAAAAATCCCTCAGCATAATTAGAACTTTGGGCAATTAAAATAGTTTATGCAGTCCCAAATTTTCTTAGATTCTTCATACCAGAGTTTATTTTATTTCACTATTTCCCATATACTTTTTTTCCCTCAATAATGCCAGCTTAAAAACATGTTTTCTGCAGTAACTAATGAAAAACATTTGATATAGAAACAGAAACTTAACAGCCATAAAACCCCTAGTAAGTTAAGCCAGCCTATAAAGAAACAAGACGATGACAATCATACAATCATCTTTTGAATGTTGGAACCAAAATCACTTAAATAAAGAACCCACAAAGCAATTTAAGCAGAAAATTCAAAACAAACACCAACTAAACCAAAGAAACCAAACAATGAGAAAGATCTTCAGTTACCAGAACTTAAACTCAGGAAGCCGGCGAATGAAGGGCTTAAATTCATCCGAGCCTTTTGTCGGCAGCAAAGACCCTCCCCCACCCGAAACTTCCATCTCCGGATCAACCAAAGGCGACAAGAACCCAATCAACAAATTCAAGAGATAAATCCCCAGACCATAGGAGATAATGTAAAACCCTTGAATGTAATAAACCCTCAAAATGTAAATCAACACTATAACAGCACTCCCAATCCATCTATAGATCGCGTGTGGAGTAGTCTTATCTAGATAATACTGATACCGCCTCGACACATCAATCCAAAACTGGTTCGCAGGTGCTGTACCAGACCCCACACCATCGGCCCCACCTCCTTCCATTCAATTCAACCTTCACTACATAGAGTATAAACAACAAGCTCCAGTCAAAACCAAGCATTCACCATCAAATACATTGAACATAGACAGCATTTATATACAGTTTTTACTAAGATTTTCAGAGTAGCACACTAAAATGAAGAAATACTTGAACCCCATTTCGTTTTATCAACCTGTAATTAGGAGTTTCCAAAAATATATATACATATATATATATATATATAAACAAAAAGCTCCAATCAAAACCAAGCATTCACCGTCAAATACATTGAACATAGACACATTTATGTACAGTTATTATTAAGATTTTCACAGTATCACACTAAAATGAAGAAATACTTGAACCCCATTTCGATTTATCAACCTGTAATTAGGCTTTTTCAACAAAAAAATATATATAAACAACAAGCTCCAATCAAAACCAAGCATTCACCATCAAATACATTAAACATAGACGCATCTACACACACTTATAACTAAGATTTTCACTAAAATGAAGAAATACTTGAACCCCATTTCGAATCAGCTCTGATTGAGCTATGACAACAAAAGGGTATGATCAATTTTTTGAATTTATTTTTTGTCCAACAATTTTCTTGGAAACCAAACAATTTTAGGGTTAGGGTTTTGATGCATAAACATGCAACGTTATACAAGATCTACAAACTAACACAGCATAAAACAGAAAAGAGAAAATAAATATAAATAAATTATTAAAAAAAAACACTACATGATTCAAAGAAAGAGAAAATGAGATGGGAAAATTAAGAAAGAGAAAGAAAATGAGAGAGAAGGGTAAAATGGGAAGAGAAGAAAAAGAGATGGATTTGGTAAGAGAAGAGCTGACCTTAGGAGGACTGTTTTGAGAATTAGGAGGAGGAGGAGGATGATGAAGAAGAGGAGACTCAGATCTGTGCGATGACACACAGAGAGAATGACCGATAGGCTTTAGCTTAGGAGGGGCTATTAGTTTTTCTTTTTTTCTTTTTTCTTTTTTTTTATTGGGTTTCCATTTTTTTTTTTTTTTTAACTACAAAATGAGAATGACACAGTGGTGGAAATGGAGTCACCGGGGGTGTCGGTGTTTAATTTTTTATTAGAAAAAAAAAATATATATATATATATATATATATATTTCACCTATTTGAAGTGAGAGTTGTGGTAACAGCTAACAAGTGAAAAAAAATTTTTTTTTTTTTCCAAGTAAAAAGTTTACCTCTAAATTTGAGTTCTCTCCCGTTGGCGCTTTATAAGACTATTTGCGTGTATTTTAGTTACTAAATAAATTAATGGATTTTATGAATCACCGTGTAACGGGTTGGAAGAGATTTCCCCAAACCGATTTGGAAGAAACTTTGTTGTAATAATAATTGCACTGATAATGATAACTAATTAGTGGTTAGGGGAGTGTGATTACTAAAATTAGTATTACTGTAGTTATTAACACTTTGTTTGTTTCGTTTGAGAACTTTCTATAAATATAGTTTTTCACATTTTTCAGTATTTGGTAGTATAAAAAAAATTGCTATGTTCACAATATTTTCACAACAAATTTTAAGTGACAGGTTGTTACTTGTTGGGGCAAAAAAGTAATCTTAGTGATAGGTTCAAATTTGAACCAATAATAACTAACCACTTATGATTTATTATGAAAAAGTAGTGGACATAGCACTTCTCTAAAAAAAATTGGTCAACAAAAAACTATCTATAGTTAATGAAAAACCCTAACAAAAATAAGGTTTATTTTCTATAGGTTGTTTTCTTTAAAAAAAAAAAAAAAAAAAAACTCTTATGTGGCACATAACTACTCCTATAAATATTATATTCTTTTGGCTGCGAGAAACAATATTTTCTTTCTCGCCTTCAAGGTCTTTCTCATGGTAATCTCTCTCACTTCTTCTATTCTTTTTTCTTTTTCTCTCTTCTTAGGCCCTCACTATCACTCTCTTTGGTCATTGATTTCGGTCTCAGTCTGTCTCTTTTCTCCCTCTTTTCTCCTTGTTTCTCTTCCCCGCTGTAACACTGTTATTTTGATGAGGTTTTTTGTTTCTTCTTCAATTAGTGATAGGTTCAAATTTGAACCAATAATAACTAACCACTTATGATTTATTATGAAAAAGTAGTGGACGTAGCACTTCTCTAAAAAAAATTGGTCAACAAAAAACTATCTATAGTTAATGAAAAACCCTAACAAAAATAAGGTTTATTTTCTATAGGTCGTTTTCTTTAAAAAAAAAAAAAAAAAACTCTTATGTGGCACATAACTACTGCTATAAATATTATATTCTTTTGGCTGCGAGAAACAATATTTTCTTTCTCGCCTTCAAGGTCTTTCTCATGGTAATCTCTCTCACTTCTTCTATTCTTTTTTCTTTTTCTCTCTTCTTAGGCCCTCACTGTCACTCTCTTTGGTCATTGATTTCGGTCTCAGTCTGTCTCTCTTCTCCCTCTTTTCTCCTTGTTTCTCTTCCCCGCTGTAACACTGTTATTTTGATGAGGTTTTTTGTTTTCTTCTTCAATTAGGTTCGTAAAGCCAATTACCCAATGCAACAAAGGCAAAAGATTGCATTAATATAGTTGTGTTTGTCTTGTCCATGCATTTGTGTCCATTTGTATTCAGAATATTGGGTTTTTTTTTTTTCTTCATACTTTTAAGTTGCGCTTACAATCTTAGCAACAATCTCCATTGATTTGGAGCTTGGGTTCTAAACATCGTTAGGAGGAATTGTGGTAAAGGTTTGTATGGGTTCTTTTTTTTTTTAGCACACAAGCCCAAGTAGAAACAAGAATCCTAGGCCCAATACTTATTGTTTTAAGAGAATGGGCTTGGTTCACTGCAGCTAATTTATGCTGATTTCAAACAAAGTGATGCACAGAACACGAATCCTACAACATGTACATGCCAACATACAAGAAATAATATGCATTGAACAGCAAGGAACAGTAATGGAACGAAATGATAAATAAAGAACATAGAATAAAGTGTTAGAGATCCTCAAGATAATGTAAAATACTTAATCATTTTCTTGATTATGTAACACAATATGCTCACTAGGACGTGTTACAATGTCCAAATAAGTTCAAAAATCACAAACTTAGATGGCTCTTTAGGCCTCTAAGCCTTGCAAAGTTTGAATCCCTTTGAATCTAAGTGTGTTCTCTAATGGCTATTTGAGGATACCAAACGGTATTTCCCTCATTTTTCTCTCATTTTTTTGAATTCTGACAGAGTTTTCTAAATGATTTTTACTCTAATTCACTGTTGCTGAAAAATCTTTTACTGTTGGCTGCTTCCCCTTTTATAGTGTCATCCTAGGGTTTCTAGGGTACCATTGATTGCCTCTATTTGCTCTTCTGGGTACCAGAACCAATGCTGTGTCAGCAACATTGGTAGCTGGTCCCTTCCTTAGTCTTCATTATTTCTTTCTTTTAAGATTTCCTCTTCAAAAGACCCTAGCTGACCTTCCCATTTTGGGGTGTCCTAAAGGGCTGACCTTTGGTCTTTCTTCTTTCAAGGCTTCTAGATTTCACCTTTTCAAACCCAACTTTTGGCTGCTTTTCCCTTTGTCATTTTTCCTAAGTGAGCTGATTCCTTCCTGCCAGGATGAAAGTTTTCCAACCACCTTCTTTCATGGTTCTTCTTTCTAGGTTCCCTGAGATACCAACCCCTTGTTCATGAATTGTTGGTTCCCAAGCCTTCTGATCCCTTTTCTGCATTAATAGGTGGTCGATAGGGATATATCTGTCCTTGTTTCTTGTGTTTCTTGCCATGCCTTTTTGAACTGTCTTAATCCTAGCACAGCTTTGCTGCATGTCCCGAAGATCTCAGGCACCTAGGAATACCCAAGTATCTTGGCCTAGTTCTTGTCCCGAGCTCCCCAATGATTTTCTGACTTTTTGAGAGCTGGGCTGGGCTTTTTCTTTCCATTTGTTTCATGGGGTCTGAAACCTACTCATTCATGGATTTGGGTCCCTCCTTATGGACCCTTAATGGGTTTGGATAGGCCTGTCCACGGGTCGGTCCAGGTCGGGTTTGTGCCCAACCCGGAACCGACCCAACCAGATCGGATGGCCAGAATTTCAACCCGCCGCCGACCGGAGTGGCTTATCAGATCGGGCAGATCTGACGTTCAACGAATGGCGGTCGGTTCGGTTGGAGTTGGGGATCTCAAAATCGGCCAAAATCCAGCTAGTTAACGATGAAATAGGCAAAAAATCGGTGATATTTTCGTCGGACTTTCATTGAGTTATCACCGGATTTGGAGAAATCTCACCAGATTCAGCAAGATCTCGCCAGATCTAGTGAGATCTCACCAAATCCGGTGGAGATTCCATGGATCTAGTTGAGATCTCGCCGGAAATGGCTGAGATATCGCTGGATCTAAAAAATTTTGTCGGAAATTTTTCTTTTGATCAGTTTGGTCGGGTTTCTTCGGGTTTTGGGGAGAAAACCCGCCAACCGACCCGCGGTTTTCAGATTCTGGAGGCGGAGACCCGCCGCCGACAGTCACCGGCGTCGGGTCGGCCGGTTTTCGGGCCGGATCGAACGAGTTGGCCGGGTGGGTCGGGTATCGGTTGCTGTTGGACACCCCTAGGTTTGGACCTCTCCTCCCTTTTCTTTATTGAAAAACCACATGCTTTACTCTTTTAAGTCTCAATCCTTTAGGTTGTTTTGGGCCTTAGTATAACATTGTGATTTTTTGGACCTCAACATTTAGCCCCCCGAGCTCGTGGGTTACCTACAGCCCACATGTAAGTAGATAAGACTCTTGATTTCTGTAGGAATTCCTTCCCTACAGTTTCAATCGGCTTCAGATTTCCATTTTTTCTTTTTCCTAGGATCCTGCTTTCCCATGCTATCCTCTAATGTCTTGGTTTTCACGTGTTACACTTATTTCACAACTTCCCCTCTTTGCACGGGACGTGGCAGTTGAGTGTTTGAGTAAAACTTCCCCATCCACTTTTTACGTTCCCCGTAACTCTATTAATAACTGCCAATAACTGTCCTCTAAAGAAATTAAATATTGGCAACTGGCGCGTCTTTCTATACATCCTCTTTTCCAACTATCCTTGCACCATTATTGCCATTACTTCAAATCATCTTTTCACTCCTAGAGACTCTTATTTTCAAACTTATCTTCATCCTTCTAACTTTTGTTTCTTTGTCCCTTCTTCTCTATTCTTTGCTACCTCTGCTTTTTGTTGTATTGTAGTTTCATGGCTTCTTCATCCTTACGAAAAAAGGGGGAGCGTACTCCCAGTCCTTCTAAAGGTGAAAGCTTTTTGGGTTCTGCACAGGACGAGGTGTAGGAGATTGTGGAGTGCCCAACCTTTCCTTTACAAGATCCCTGGTACACCACTAGCTTGTTCTTCCCTCAAGTGTCCCACAGCGAAGCCCCTTCTTCCCCCTTATGCCTGGGTGTTTTCTGGCCAGTCTGGGTTTGCTAATTCTACCTAGGCTCCAAATCCAAGAGAATTTCGGACTTGCAGATTAGGTGAGGATCCTGCGAGGCGGTTCCTATCTTCTTCGACTTCGTCCCGGGAAAGATCACTGGTTGGTCTAGTTGGGTGGCAAAGATCTTTCTAATGGTGAGTTCATCAGTTGCTTGGAGCATGCCTGGATCTTGAAATCAAAAGTGATTTCAAGGAATCTTAAAGGTTTTAGGGAAGCCAAAGGCCTTAGACACTTGGTGCGCCGCTGGTGTCCTTCTCTCCACATATTCTTCTTTTTTGTTGGTGAGCTCACCATTACTTTGGAGGACGTGGTTAATAATTTTCTCCTCCCAGTGTTTGGTGACGAGAATCCTTTTGATATCAGTCTTTCTAGCGAGGATCTCGAGATCGCAAACAAACTTTTCAATCACTTTGGCGAAGGTATTGCCTTTGCTGAGGGGAAACCGACTAGGATGGGTAAATAGGTCATGAACCTTTCTTGAGAGTGTGAGAGTGCCTTTTTCTTCAGCATGTAGGCCCAAGGATCCTAGGCCTGTTGATAGTGTTTTGGTGATTGGGCTTGGTTCACCGCAGCTAATGGGCTGTTTAAGAACCAAGTGGTGCACAGGGCAAGCTTCCTAAAATACAAATAAACTAACAAGTAGGAATATCTGTATTGAATGACAACGAAAACAGCAAAGGAAGATGTAAACTAATTAGGAAATAAATGAAACAATGGTTAGAGATCTCAGAATTAATAAGAGGAACTTTATTACTTTTCCTTGATCATGTTCACAGTGTGCTCACTAAGTCCTGATACAAGGTTTAAACAAGCTCAAAAATTACAGACTTTGATGGCCATTCAAGCCTCTAAGACTTGCAAAGTTTGAATCTTTTTAAATCTGAATATGTGCTATAGTGGTTATTTCTGGGATACCGGGAGACGCCCCTTTGTTTTTCATAAATTTTACAGAGTTCTAATAACTCTGTTATAATGTTCTTCCTATCCCCAAAAATACGTCCCTTCAACATGGGTTTTCTCTTTCTTTTATAGTGTGATTATAGGGCTCCGGGGTACTAGTGATTTCTCTTTTTTGCCCTTCAGAGCTCGTGCTATGCCAATTACCCAGGGGTTGGTCTTTTCCTTCTTTCTCATAATTTCTTTCTTTTGGTGTGACCAAGCTGAAAGCCCCTAGTTGACTTTCCATTCCAAGCTCCCTTTAGGCTGCTGACCTTAGTTATTTGGTCCTCTTCACCTTTTTCAGTTTTTTTGGTTGTCTTCCATCCTTGTCATTTTTCCCAAATAACTGGAATCTCTTACTGCTAGATTGAAAGCTCCCTTACAGCCGCTTCTACTTATGGTTTTTCTCGTTCTTGGTTCCTTGTGATACAGCTCCTTTGTTCATGAATGCTGGCTTTATACGTTCTAGTTCCTTATTGCATGACTAGATGTTGGAGACCTATTCATCTTTCGTAGCTGTTTCAATCTTATTTAGACTGTGTTATGCGTCCCAGGGATCCTCGGGCTCTGGTAGTCTCTGGGATCCCAACCCAGTTCTCCCTATTGGGCTTCTTTTGGCTTATTGATTTTGGCCGGCTGGGCCTTCCCTTTGCTTAATGGATTTTAAAGCCTTTCTTCATGGGTCTTTAGATCCCAATTCTTTGGACTTCATCTTATTGAAGGCGCCCAACCCTTTTATTCCTTTAGCTTTATTTCCCATGAAGTTAGCCCAATGTGTTATGCCTTTTTGGGCCTTAGGCTATGATTAATTAATTTTTTTTTGAACCTCAACATTTAGCCCCCCGAACTCATGGGTTGCCTACAGCCCACGCGTGAGTAGTTAAGTTCCTGCAGGATCCTTCTGTTTTGATCTTTCTTCATGGATCATGACCCTTTATTTTTGGCCTTCAGTACCCCGGCCTCCTTTTTCCTTCTCCCCCCCCCCCCCCTTTTTTTTTTGTAACTCCTCCTTTTTACATGGGACGTGGCAGTTGAGTTTATGGAGTGAAAAACTTCCTCCACCTACTTTTACATTCCCCATAACTTCCATCAATAACTGCAAATAACTCTTCCCTCTTTAAATTAAATTTTCTTTGGCAACTGGCGCGTCTTTCCACATATTTGTCTTCTCTAACTGCTCTTCGCGTCTTTATTGTGGGTGCTTCGCATAATCCCCTTGTTTTTCTCTAAATTTTCATTCCTGGTTTCTTTTCTCTTTCTTTCGATCAGTCTACTACCCTTTGTTCTTTTCTTTTTCTTTATTTCTCTAAACTCTCCTTACTCCCAACATTCCCATTATTCCGATGGCTTCCTCTTCTTCTCGAAAAAGAAGAGAGCGCACTCTCAGCCCTTTTGAAGGTGAAGGCTCCTCTGGCTCTACACAGGGTGAATCTCATGAGATCACTGGGTGCCCTGCCCTTCCTTTACGAGACCCCTGGAACACCCCTAGCCTATTCTTCCCTCAGAGATCCCATGGTGAGGCCCCTCCATCCACTCATGCTTGGGTATTCTCTGGTCAGGCAAGTTTTACTGGTTCCACTCAAGTCCCGGACCCTAGAGAGATTTTTAATCTTCAGATCAGGCGGGGGACTTCAAGAGGCGATTCCCATCTTTTTTGATTTCGTCGCCGGGGAGATTCAAGGTTGGCCTATCTAGGTGGATAGGGAACTCTCCGACGGGGAGTTCATGGGTCGCCTGGAGCACGCCGATTTCCTGAAGGCGGTGACGATCTCCAAGAACCTTGAGGGTTTCAGAGACGCCAAAGGTCTTAGGCATTTGGTACGTTGTTGGTGCCCCGCTCTGCACACCTTTTTCTTTTTTGTTGGTGAACTGACTGTCACTCTAGAGGATGTAGTTAACAATTTCCTCCTTCCGGTGCTCGAGGATGAAAATCCCTTTGATATTAATCTTTCTGACGAGGATCTCGAGGTAGAGGAGAAGTTGTTTACTCATTTTAGTAGGCGTACTGCATCTTCTGGTGGGAAACCAGCCAGGATGGGCAAGTGGGTTATGAACCTCTCACTCGAGAAAGACGAGGAAGTTAAGCGAGCCGGGTTCCTTGCATTCTGGCTTAGCAAGTTTCTGTTCAGTGAGTTCCCTGGGTATGGGATCAAATCTGCTCTCTTTCCATTGGCGATTAGGTTGGCACGGGGTGCTCAGCATCCTCTAGCCCCCATGTTCTTAGGCCATGTCTACTCTCAACTGGATCAACTCCATGGAGATGAAGCCGAGGGCGATTCTTGTTATGTAATCACTTCTTCTCCTCATTGCGCCATCCTCTAGGTATTTATGTGGGATCGTTCTTCAGTTACTTTAGCAAAGTGTAGAAATTTGAAATTTGTAAAAGACAAGTTCCAGGGATCCCCTGATGTGGTTAAAGGTCTTTGTGGCAGTTCAACCGATAGCCACCTAATTATCTTCCGTTGGCTTAGCCTGAAAGGTGGTAGCCTTAACTTGGTTGAGTTATTTGACCAGGCAGGGCATTTGCATTGGCGTTCTCCCCGAGAGTTTGGCCCCGGTTTCGTCTGTGACTCTGTATTATCTCCCTTTCTTACTTCTACAGGAAACACCTTTGATTTGTGCCATGGTGATGAAGGTAGTTTAGCCTACCTAACTTGCATTAGTCCTTCTTGGCTTCCTGTGCCCTTTTCAAGCGACCCCAGGTATACTCATTATTCAACGCATCGAGTACTTCGGCAATTTGGTTTCGATCAGGATATTCCCTCGGTGTTCAAGGATGTAGTACCATCTCTTCCTTCTTTGGATCCTTTTCTGAGATCCCAGGCCTTTTCCTATTGGTCACGGAGGAGCCCTCAGTTCGTAGTGCCTAATTCTCAGAGAGGAGTTTTTGCCTCCAACGGTTATGCTGGTTATTGGAGAAGAGTGCAAAAATCCTTTGTTGATTGTGTTAAATCTGACATTATTGGGAGAGTCCCTAACCCTAACATTTCTTTTGCCCTAATAGCCATCAAGTGCCTGTCTCTCCCCACTACTAGCATTGTATCTACTGCTGTGAGTAGAAAAAACAGGTTTTGCGGAATGGCATGCCTCTAGGCGAGGTTGGGTGACTTATGCACAGGATTTCCCAAAGACTTGGCTAGGATGTGACCTTATTGTGGGTGCTTCTGCTGGGGTACCAATTAAGAAGGGGGCAGTAGAAACTATAGGTGCTAGTACTCCAGTAGGCATGAGCAAAGGAAAAGCAATTAAGTAGGAAAAATTGAAAGAAGCTGAAGCTGAGGAAAGTGCAGAGGGCATTGGCCCTGAAACGAAAAAGAGGAAGATTGGGAAATCCCAGAAACAGTTGGTACTTTATGAGGAAAATGAAGTTGAGCAACCTTTGGTTGTAAGGACCCGGGTGAAGACTAAGGTAGAGTCTTCTTTCTCCCAGGTTCCTATGAGTTCTTCAGCCCATGGTTCTTTGGGACCCTCTGGGCGTACTCGTAGTAGACAAAAGAAACTCAGAGACACTGTAGAGAGAGAGAGAGAAGGGCAAGGCCTCTTTCCTTTTTCTCTCTTTTGTGTTGCAGCTAGTTGTTATAATTTTTTTTAACTGATGAATGATTACTTTCCTTGCAGTCCAAGCGTAAGTTAGATCGCAAGAAAGGTAGAAGTCAATCTTTTGGTGAAGATGTGGTATTTTTTTTTTTTTTTTTTTTGTGCCTCCTGCCGTTTACTTTCATTCCCTTCTCTAGTGCTGTATAGTTGGAATACCCTGTTACTTATACTCATTGTTGTTTGTGTTGCCCTTCCTTTTTTATTTTTCTTTAGGTGGAAGTCTCTCCTCCCACGGTTGGTAGGACTTTGGAAGAAGAAATGGTTGCAGTTGCGTCTCATGGTGAGGGAAAGGATGCCCCCAATGGTGGCATCACTGGAGAGGCTGAGCAACCAATGCAGGGTGTCCAGGCCTCTCAAGATCCTGAGGTTTCCCAGTTTCCCGTGTCTCAGGATCCTCAGTCCAAGCAAACTCTTAGTCCCATCAGAACTGTGTTGCCTCAGACTGTATTAGACAAAGAAGCTTTGGGAGGCGCGTCTCCATCCAAGCAAACGGGTGAGCTTTATTTTCTTTTTATAACAGCTTTTAGTCTTCTTTTGCTTGTAGCTCCTCTCTTCTTCTTTTTGAGTTCTTTCTTCCCTTTCTTTCTTTCTCCCCTTTTTTTTTTAGGTCGAGCCAGTGTGAGGTCTGTTCTTGTAGCCGCCTCTTCTTTAGAATCGGAGGATTCTGAAGGTGTGTGTGGATCGTTCTCACTGTCTTTCCTTTTTCTTTCTTTCTTTCCTTTTTTTTTTTTTTGTTATGGCGAAGCCCCCTGTATCCTTGCCCTTTTTTAGCCGTTTTGCTGAGGCTTCCTTACCTTTTCTTAAACTGGCTATGTGTTCTTTCTCAGAGTCTTCCAAGAAATCAGAAGAGCAAGAGGAGGAGGCTCCACCCCACGAGGCTGACACTAGTTCCTCTCTCTTTCCCTTTTACTTTCTTCTTTCTTCCTCTCTTTTTCTTTGGAACTAAATTTGTTTCCCCCCTTTTTTTTATTAGGAGTTGATACAGGTGTCAAAGATTCTGAGCTTAAGATTCCTAAGGGGGTTGTGAGATCCGTTCAGGTTGCTGATCTTCCAGTTGCGTAGAGGGCTGAAGGTCCCTTAGCTCCCACAAGTGGTGATACAACAATGGGGGAAGCTCCAGGAGCGGTTGCTTTAGATCCTATTTCAAGGCTCCCTAACTTTTTGGCCCGCTTCGATCTTCTGGAATTTAATAGCCTCCCTGCTAGCCACTTTTATCGTTTTGGGCCCTCCTATGGCAGCTTCTTATGCTTCTCTGTTCCTGCGGAAGGCCTGTCATTGCTAGAAGAATTGTTCAAGAGTCATAGAGATTTTACCAGTGGTTTCAAAGGGGGCGTATTCTTGGGCAATATTCTAATGGAACTATTGTGTGCCATGCTGATTTCCTTGAAGGATTCTTCACTAGACTCTTTGTCTGAAGAGAAGCTCTTGGAGTGGAGGGGAGTGGTGTAGGACCTTTTAGAAGCCAAGTTCAACTTATCCTTCTTGCTGGAGCACTTGCGCTCATTAGCCTGCGCGTTATTCCAAAGGCAGGCTTCTAAGAGCATTGATGCTGAGATTGCTGCTGCTAAGGAAGCTCTAGCTCGTGCTCACAAGACTCTGCAAGATTTGAAGGTTAAAAGGCAGAGAGTTCTCTCTTCTTCAACTGTCCCTGCTCTTTCCCTAGATGGTTCTTTGTTGGCTGGCCTTATCTCCTAGCTTTTCCCTTCCCCTTTTTTTTAGCTGGCTTAAAAGTGTATAAACAATTTGGGGTTGTATAAGCTTCTATATATATATATATATATATATATATATATTTTTTTTTTTTTTTGTTTGAACACTATTTCTGACTTTCTCTTTTTTTTTTTCTTTTTTTTTTCTTTTTTTTTGCATAGATCTGTATTTGTGTTTCGAGACTGCCTCTGGGTATTTATGTTTCAGGATTGCATCTAAATTTTTTTTTTTTAATGGCATGTGGATCCTTTTTTTTACGTTGTCTTTCTTCCTTTTGTACTGAGTCCTAGGCCATGGCCCCTACAAGTTTTGCTGTAGGTTCTAGACTAGGTACCCTTGTGATTGTTTTGCTGCGCAAGTACTAAAATGGGTACGCTGGCCGATTTACTTTTCCCCCTTCTTTTTTTTTTTTTTTTTTTGTCCCAGTTCATGAACTTGGCCAACCCCTTTTGTCAAGTCCTGGGCCAGGTATCCTGAGCATTTGCTCGGCATCCTGGATCATGTATTTGAAACCAACTGTTTGAAACTAACTATGGGATGGGTCCTGGGTCATGTATCAAACATTTTGGCCAGGTATCCTCCCCTAATTTCATCCAGGCTTGAACTCTCTTTTTTCTTCGCGATACTTATGATTTGATGGTTGAGGAAAAATAGTAAAAAAGATTTTATTGAATTAAAAGGCAGTTACCGTTCAAGGAATACAGCAAAGTCAACAAAGATAATAAGGCTCACAGAGTGTCCTCCTACCATAGGTTCCTAAACAAAAATACTTAGTTGATAAATAAAACAAGGCAAATGTTGAAAAACATTTAGTAGGTTGGAGAGTTGGCAAAAAGGATCCCGGTGTACTGAGACCTCTCCTTTTATGCATAGTACTGTTTCAGTCACTTTCCATTTATGGGCTCTGTCAGGACATCCCACTGGTGTTTAAAGAGGTAGTACCTTCTCCCCCTTCCTTGGATCCATTCCTAAGGCTTCAGGCCTTTTCTTATTAGTTGCCAAGGAGCCTCCAGTTTGTGGTGCCAAACTCTCAGAGAGGAGTCTTTGCCTCCAGTGGCTTTGCTGGTTACTAGAAAAGAGTTCAAAAGTCCTTCTTAGACTTTGTTGGTTCTGGCAAGATTGGCAGGGTTCCTGATCCTAGTCTTTTCTCTACTCCTACTTTCAATAAGTGTCTGGCCCTCCTCACTATTGGGATTGTGTCTACTGCAATAAGCAGCAAAACAGGATTTACGGAGTGGCATGCCTCTAGGCGTGGTTGGGTATGCTATACGAATGATTTTCCCGATACTTGGTTAGGGTGTGACCTTATTGTGGGTGCTTCTTCTTGTGTGCCAATCAAGAGAGGGGTGTTAGAGGCAATTAGTGCTGCAACTCTTGTAGGTAAAGGTAAGGAGAAGAAAATCAAACAGGAAGTTGCCAAGAGAGCTAAGACTGAAGAAAGCGTTGAGGGTACTGAGGCTAGCCCTAAGACTAAGAAGAGGAAAACTGCTAAGTCTCGTAAGCAACTAGTTATTCTGAGGAGCCCGAGAGAATGGACCTCTCTATAGTTGGAAAGGAAGTTGGCCATCCTTTAATCACAAAGATCAGAGTGAAGACTAAGGTAGAGTCTTTTGTCTTTCAGGTTCCTATGAGTTCCTCAGCCCAGGGTTCCTCAGGGTCCTTTGACATCACACCCCAGTCTCCATTAGGACCTTCTGGGTGTACCCGTAGTAAACAAAAGACTATTAAAGGATCTATAGAGAGAGAAAGAAGGGCAAGGCCTCTTCCTTTTTTTTTTCTTTTTTTTTTTTTTTTGCATCTGCCCATCCTGGTTTGTTATTCTTGTTGTGTCTCCCTTTTTTTTTTTTTAACTGATGAATGGTCACTCCTCTTTTGCAGTCTAAGTGCAAGTCGAACCCCAATGGAGGTAAAAGCCAATCCTCTAGTGATGATGTGGAATGATCCTCTTTCACTTGTGCTCTTTTATTGTTTGCTTTCTTTCCCTTTTCTGGTGCTGTGTACGTATACATTTTTTTTTATGTTTTATCACATACTCTTCTTCTCTTTTGCAGGTCGAGGTGCTTCCTCCCGCGCCTGGTGGGGCCTTAGTGAAAGAAGCAGTGGTAGCTCAACCTGTTGCTACCTCAAGTGTGGAGAAGGAGCCCCCTAGTGGTGGTATAGTTGAGGAAGTCAGGCAGGCAGTGAAGGATGCCTAACGCATTCCGCCTTCTGCTTCCTTGGCCGTTCAGAACCCTGAAGCTTTTCAGCCTCCTATTCCCCAGAATCCTAAGCCCGTGCAGACCCCTAGTCCAACCAAAACTATGACACTTAAGCCCATTACTAAATTTGCGTTGGGTGAAGAGTCTTTGGGAGGTGCGTCCTTATTTACTCGAGCAGGTAAGCATCATCCATACTTTATTAACACCTATTCTTATTTCCCTCATCCTTTCTTCTTAAAGGTTCTTGTTCCTTTTCCACTTTATTTCTTTTAGGTCAAACCAACGCCCAGTCTGCCCTTGAAGCTACTCATTCCTTGGAGTCAGAGGCTTCTAAAGGTGTGTACTGCCCGCTATCATTATTCTTCTCCCCCTTTTAGTTCATATTTTTTTTTTCTTTCTCTTCATACTTCTTTCTATCTCTTCTTTTTTGGTGAAGCCCCTGGCACCCCTTCCTTCCTTTAGCAATTTCGCCAAGGTTTCTTCACCTTTCTTTCAACGTACTTTATGCCCTTTCACAAAGTCTTTTGAGAGGTCAGAGAGGCAGAATAAGGAGCTTCCCTTGATGGCTAAAGTGGCAGCCTAAGCTCAGAAGGAAGCTCTACCACAAGGGAATGGTACTGGTTTCTCCCTTTTTTTTTCTTCTATCTTTACTTCTTCCTTTCTCTCTCCCCCTTTTTTTGACTTTGTCTGCTTTCACAGGTGCTAACACAAGTGTCAAGGATCCTAAGCCTGCAATTGCTAAAGAAGCTAAGGAACATGTTCCCAATGTCTAGGTTGTTGAAGCTTAGACAAGGATTCCCTATACTATTCAAAGGGTTGGAAGTCCTCCAGCTCCTGAAGGTGGAGACACAACATTGGAGAAGGCCCTTGAGATGGCTATCTCAGATCTTGGCTCAGGGCTCCCTGCTTTCCTGGCCCGCTTTGATTCTCTAGAATTCAACAGTCTTCCTGCAAGCCACTTTCATTGCTTTGGGCCTCCCTTTGGTAGCTTCCTGTGCTTCTTTGTGCTTGTTGAGGGCTTGCCACACTTGGAGGGGCTACTAAAAGCCCATGAGGACTTCACTAGTGGGTTCAAGGGAGGCGTATTCTTGGGCAACACCTTGATGGAGCTCCTGTGCGCCATGCTGATTTCTCTAAGGGACTCCTCTCCTGATTCCTTACGCAAGGAGAGGATTTTGGAGTGGAGAGGAGTGGTGTAGGATCTTGTGGAAGCCAAGTTCAATTTGTCTTTTTGCTAGAGTACCTGCAATCCTTAACTCACATGCTATTCTTGAGGAAGGTTTATAAGGACCTTAACGCTGAGATTGCTGCTACTAAGGAGGACTCGGCTCGCGCTCACAAGGCACTACAAGATCTGAAAGTTAAGAAGCAACTAGTTCTTTCTTCATCAATTGTTCCTGCAAATCCCTCAGGAGGCTCTTTGCTTACCAGCCTTATACCTTAGTTCCTCTTTCTTTGAATAACTCATGGTGTATAAGTTTATTTCCTCCCTTTTTTGTTTTTTACAAACAATTTGAGGTGTTTAAGTTTTTTTTTTTTTCCTGTAGCTACTTCTGACTGTTTTCTTTATGATATATGTGGATCTTTGCTTTATGCATTTTTCTTTCTATTTTTTTTCTCTCTCTCTTCTTTTTTTTGTATTGAGTCCTAGACCATGGCTCCTACAGATTCTTGTGGTAGGTCCTGGAACAGGTACCCTTGTGGTTTTGTTCCTGCGCAGGTACTGAGTTAGGTTCATTGGATGCTATATTCTTCTTCTTTCTTTCCAAGTCCTAGGTCATGAACCAAGAGGACCTATTATGGGGGAAGTACTGGGTTGGGTACCCTGGGGCATTCGTTCTTGCCCAAAGTCCCAGACCATGTAGTTGGACTGATTATGGTGTGAGTCCTAGGTCATGCGTTAAGATTTCATCCTCCTTCCTCTTTTTTTTTTCTTTTTTTTTTTTTTGCGATGACCCAAGTACCTCTCCCAGAGTTGGTCACATTTGGGCTGAGCCATGTAATATTATGCAATCATATATCTTACTTGAAGCTCCATTTTTTTGAAAAAGATTCCATTAGAATACATCACAGTTACTAAAATAAGGAACATAGGATAATTGACAAAAAGATAGTAAGGATCTTAGAGTGTCCTTTTATCATGGATTCTAAAAAAGATGACTAAATAAAGTTCTTGGCAAAAAAACAACATGGCAAAACACAAAGAGTGATGAACCACTTAGTAGATTGGAGAATGAGAACAAAAATGGACCTTGGTGTACTGGAAACTCTCATTTTCACGCATAGTACTGTTTCAGCCATTTCCTGTTTATTGGATCTGTTAAGGCAATCCCATCTTCCTTTGCGAGGTAGTAGTATCCACTATCGTGGGCTTCCCAGATGATGTAGGGCCCTTCCCATTTTGGAGCAAATTTCGAGGGTCTTGGGATGTTCTTCCTTACATGTTTCGCTGCTTTTAATACCATCTGCCCTTCTGTGAAGGCCCTTGGGTGTACTATCTGTCCATATGCTTTAGCCATTCTCTGCTAGTACCTCTGACTTCTCTTTCTGGCCACTTCTCGTTCTTCCTCTAACACTTCTAGATCTGCCAGCCTCCTTTCAATGTTGGTACCGTCTATGCCCTCTTAGATTTCTTCAAATACTACTCTTGGTGTAAGGATGACTAACTTCACGAGGCTGATGGCTTCTATCACATGAACAAGGGAGAATGATGAAAATCCTGTGGCTGTCTTCAAGGAACTCCTGCATGCCCAAAGTACATCTGTCAGGTGGGCACTCCATTTTTCCCTATACTCATGTTTCATTTTCTTGAGGATTTTCACCCTGTTGATAGCCTCAGCCTAGCCATTTCTTTGTGGATAATATGGTGTGGACCTCCCATGCTTGATATGATACGTCTCAATCAGGTCCCTTCTATGCTTATTTATGAATGGTGTACCATTGTCACTGATCAGTCTCCTGAGGATCCCAAAGCGTGTAATGATATGTTCTCGGATGAAGTTTGCTATGGTTGCTTTAGTGGTCTTCTTCAAAGGGATGGCTTCTACTCATTTTGTAAAATATTCGATGGCTACCAAGATCCATATATGGCCATTGGAAGGGGGATTAATGGGTCCTATAAGATCGAGCCCCTAAGTATGGAAAGGCTATGGTATGGTTATATCTTGTAGCACATTTGGGTGAGTATGTATTGCGTCTCCAAGTACTTGGCATGCATGGCATGTTTTAACTAGCTCCTCGAAGTCATTTTTCATTGTAGGCCAATAGTATCCCAACTGCAACAACTACCTATAAAGCCTTCTTTTCTCTGGGTGACTTCCACAATCACTAGAGTGGACTTCTCTGACTGCTTCACTGGCCTCCCTAAGCCTCAGGCATCTTAGGGGATCCCCGCCGTACCCCTTTTTGAACAAGATTCTATTTTGCAAGAAGTATCTAACGACAAGTTTCCTAAGCTGGTGGACCAGTGTCCTGCCAGTTGGTAGGATCCCTTGAGCCAAGTTTTCCATGAATGGGGTTCTCCAATCTTCTGTCACAAATAAGGCATAACTTTCTTCTTTATCCACTGAAAGTTGAC
The DNA here is from genome assembly GCA_023621385.1 of Quercus gilva. NCBI lineage: Eukaryota > Viridiplantae > Streptophyta > Magnoliopsida > Fagales > Fagaceae > Quercus > Quercus gilva. The sequence continues at coordinate 49,676,930 of CM042483.1, forward strand.
ACCTTTTACATTCCTCATGTACAGTTGCAGCCTCTTTGTTCATATTTGGCTAGTAAAACCTTATGCACTGCATCCTTTGTATAGGCTGATTTTTTTCTGTAATCCTATAGACCTGGCTATACAGTTTTTCTAATCTCAGCTTCCCTTTTTTTTCATTGATACATCTAGATAGGATCCCTCTAGGCAGCCTCCTGTACAGCTTTCCTTCTATCAAGGTGTAATCTTTTAATTCCTTAATACTTCATTCATGCCCCAACTTTCCTATCTTCCTTTTTACCTCATCTCTCCAATCTTTTTGTTCCGGTTCTTCAAGGAACATCCTTTTGAGAATCCCTATGATGGAATGTTCCTGCTTGCTTACCCTTATCAAAGTACTTTTTCCTTTAAATGGTATCTAGGAGCCTAGGGTGGCTAGTGCGTCAACAAACCTATTTTCGTTTCGTTGGGGGTATTCCACATTGATGGTTTGGAATTTCTGCTCCAACTTCTGTGCCCAAGTTTTGTAGGCTGCCAAACTTTGCTCTCTTAGTGTGAAGTCACCCTTTACTTGGGAGACTACGAGGTTAGAGTCTCTTAAAACCTTCATATGTTTTACCCCTATGCTAAGTGCTATGGCCAGTCTAGTCAAGTATGTCTCATACTTAGCAGCATTATTTGAACAGGGAAACTCGAGCTTGAAGGATAATGACATGGTATCCCCATCTTCGCAACTTAGCACAATTCCCAAGTCACTTGAAGTTGTCATTATTGACCCGTCAAATCTCATGGTCCATTTTTTTCTTAAGATTTCTACTACTGCCACTTCTCTGGGGATCTCCTCACTTAATGAACACTCTTCTTCCCTTGGGAACTGGGCTAGCAGATATGCTATGGCTTGGCTTTTGACAGCCATGGGGGTCTTGAGGCCGATGTCATATTGAAAGAGCAAGATCGGCCACTTTGCTATTCTTCTCATTAAGAGAGGCTGATGAAGGAGTACTTTTATGAGATGTGACTTGGTTACTAAGAGGATCTAGTGGGCTGAAAAGTACCATTTTAGCCTTTGGGACATATAGATAACCACTAGACACGTTCTTTCTATCTTAGGGTACCTGGTCTCTGTATCTTTAAGTGTCTTGCTCACATAATAAATGGATTGCTCATTCCCATCATCATCTTCCTGTGCTAACAGGGCTCCTATAGCTTAGAAATTTGATGCTAAATATAGCAACAAGGGTCGCCCACGTACTGGTGCTTGTAAGGTAGGCAGATGGTTCATGATCTGCTGGATCCTCTGAAAGGCTTCTTGCTGTTCAGTTCCCCAAGTGAACTCAGCACAAATCTCCTGATGTAAAAGACCCTCCTTAGGAAACTTTTGAGCTCTTTAACCGTTGCTGGCCTCTGCATTATTGTGATGGCTGTAGCCTTGGCTAGATCCACACTTATGCCTTTGTGATGTACTAGGAACCCAAGAAATTTTCCAGCAGACACTCCAAAGGCACACTTCATGGGGTTCATGCGTAGTTGTACTTTCTGCACTTTTCAATAACTTGTTCAAGTACCTTGAAGTGTCTTGCCCTAGTTTTAGACTTTACCATGATGTCATCCACATAATATTCCATTTCCCAATGTATCATATCATGGAAGATGGCTATCATGGTTCGTTGGTACGTGGCCCCTGCATTCTTAAGGCCAAAGGACATCACAGTGTAATAGAAATTCCTGTCAGGGTCCTGAATGTTATCTTCTTTACATCTCTGGTAGCCATGCGAATTGGGTTATACCCATTATATTCATCCATAAATGAAAACTTAGAATTTCCGCAGCTGAATCTACAAGGAGATCAATATTAGGCAGGGAAAATTCATCTTTTGGACATGCCTTGTTTAGATTGCGAAAATCCACACAACACCAGATTTGGCCTTTCTTTTTCTTCACGGGTACTACGTTGGAAAGCCATTTGGGATGCTAGATTGGCTTGATGAACCCTGCTGCAAATAGCTTTTTGACTTCTTGAGTTATTTAAGTCTCTATGTCAGTGTGAAAGACCCTAGTTGGTTGAACTACAAGCTTGACTCCTGGATCCACGTTGAGATAATGGACTACTAGTCTTGGGTCCAAGCCAGGCATCTCATCAGATGTCCATACGAATACATCCACATACCTCTTAAGTAATGTTACTAATTATTCTTTCTCTTATGCTGTCAATTGATTGCTAATGAAGACAGGTTTCAGGGATCCCAGACCAGCCCCCAAGTTTAGTTCTTCCAATTCCTCTTCGGGCTGGATTTAAACTTCCTTGTTTGGATCCCCTAGGATTTCTTTTTGAGCCATCATACAATTTGGCAGTCCGAAACCCTCCTGCACAATGCATTCAGGCCCCGCGTACCTTTATAAACGATATATTAGCCTTCCTTTGGGCTTCCGCACCATCACGCATTCCCGGGATCCCAAGGAGCTGGTCTCCTTCTTTTGACTTTTTCTGTCCAGAAGGTTCCTTAGGTCATAGGTACCTCTTCCTTCTTCTTCTTCCAAGACAGGTGCTCCTAGTGTCCCTAGCGTGGGACTCCCATCATCTGGTTCTAACTCATCATAAAACATTGTTTCTACAAAGTTCACTTCTCCTTGTTTGAAAGGGTTTGGATTGGCAAGGATTCTTATGGGCCTCCAATTCAATCTTCCTTTAACACATGAGTGGTACGTGGAGGGAATGAGGCGATGCTTATGGAGCTAGGGGCGTCCTAACAAAACATGGTAAGAAACTTCTTAGTTAATCACATAGAATCTGATCAGTGCTGTTATTGGGCCCATACTTAAGGCTAGCTACACATATCCCTCAGTCAATTTCGCTGCTCCTCCAAATTCTATTATCTCTATAGGAGCCCCCAGGATCCTCCTACTAGTCAAGCCCATAGTCTCCAGGGTACTTAGGGCTATGAAGTTAAGTGACGCCTCTGTGTCTACCAATGCTCTCCTGATTTGGACTCCGTTTATGGTGGCCATTAGATAAAGGGGTCTACGATGATCTGGATGTTCAACTTCCATGTCTTCATCCGTGAAGGTTATTACATTGGTCGTCTCTAAGTAAGCTCGACTAGCATGGGATTCTACTATGAAACATTTCACTCCTGAATCTGCTGTTATACTCATGAAGGATTCTATGGCCATCCTTCTTGCTTCTAGCTTAAATCCTAATTGATTGAATAGTGATCTGAACTTAGGGCTCTTCTGAAGGGTCCTGACTATGCTAGGGTGAAAAGATCCTTTAGGTTCTTCTACTTCAGTTAAGTTTCCATGGATTACTACAGCCACCATTTCGTTCCCTTTGTGGTTGGGTAATGGGTTCCTTTGCACCTTGGGCTCTTTTTGGGTGAGCTCTAGGGTCTCCTCCCTGAGCTTTTTGTAAAAAAGCCTTTGAAAGGTCCAACAATCCTTGGTAAAGTGCTTGACATAGTTATGAATCCTACAAAACAAAGGATTCTTCCTTTCTTCCTTAGTAAGTGGCCTGGACACAGTGAATGGCCTAACAATTCCGTCTCCAATCTATTTATCCAGAACATGATTCATTTCTTCCGTAGTATATGGGATCACAGGTGGTTCCTCGGCCATTTTTCCTTCAGGTCTCTTCTTCTTTTCTCCTACCGAAGCTGTCATGGCCTGGGGTACTGGCACCCTTTTTGTTCTCATGGTCAACTCTGTCATCCTAGTTCTTTGTAACAGGTCAGTAAACTGGGTTATGCATAGATTTTTGAGATTAAGCCTGTAATCAAAGAGCATGTTAGATATGCAGGTCTCCACGAGCTCCTTTTTTTCGTGAATCCTACAACACATACATGCTAACATACAGGAAATAATATGCATTGAACAGCAAGGAACAATAATGGAACGAAATGATAAATAAAGAACATAAAATAAAGCATTAGAGATCCTCAAGATAATGTAAAATAATTTATCACTTTCTTGATTGTGTAATACACTATGTTCACTAGGACGTGTTATAATGTCCAAATAAGTTCAAAAATCACAGACTTAGGTGGCTCTTCAGGTCTCTAAGACTTGCAAAGTTTGAATCTCTTTGAATCCAAGTGTGTTCTCTAGTGGCTATTTGAGGATACCGGACGGTATTTCCCTCATTTTTCTCTCCTTTTTTTGAATTCTAACAGAGTTTTCTCACACAGAGCATCAATCCTACAACACATACACGCTAACATACAAGAAATAAATGCATTAAATAGCAAGAAATAGCAGAGGAATGAAATGATAAAGAAAGAACATAAAATAAAACGTTAAGGATCCTCAAGATAATGTAAAATACTTTATTACTTTCTTGATTGTGTAATACACTATGCTCACTAGGATGTGTTACAATGTCCAAATAAGTTCAAAAATTACAGACTTAGATGGCTCTTCAGGCCTCTAAGACTTGCAAAGTTTGAATCTCTTTGAATCCAAGTGTGTTCTCTAGTGCATGGTTTGAAACCCGGACCGGACCGTACGGTCCGACCGGGAAAACCGTGAACCTCTCCCAGTCACGGTTCTTTTAGGTGTAAGAACCGAGCTATGCCACAAAAACAGGGAACCGTTCAAACCGCGGTTCAACCGCACGGTTCTGAGAACTGGATTCAGACCGCTTTTCACGGTTCCCTTTGAATCTGCACCTTAAAAAAAAAAAAAAAAAAAAAAAAGTCTGATCTGACCTAGAAAACATGTGATCTTTGTTTCAGTCTCTTTGCTTCACTCTCAAAAAACATCTCACATAATCCAAACACAAAACAAAATCCAATTCTTACAATAAAGTTGAATCAAAACAAGCAAACATGAAAAAAAAAAAAAAAAAAAAGAAAAAGAAAGAAAGAAAAAGGAAGAACAATCCGATCTGACCCAATCTGGTGGTGGAGAGGAGGACGAACGGCGGTGGGGCGACGGACGAGGCCTACGATCTCCACGATCTCCACCGGTGCCGGTTCAGATTTTCCTCTCTCTGTGGCAGACAAGGCCTTCGATCTCCACCGGCCTTGGATCTCCACGATCTCCACCAGCGCCGCTTTGGATTCTCCTCTCTCTGCGGCGGACGAGGCCTTCGATCTCCACCGGCGCTGCTTCGGATTCTCCTCTCTCTGCGGCAGACGAGGCCTTCGATCTCCACCGGCCTTCGATCTCCACCAGCGCGCTTCAGATTCTCCTCTCTCCCTCTCTCTCTCTCTCTCTCTTCTCTTTTCTCTGATGTGAAATTGTGAATATGTTTTATTTTTTTAGGAAGGCTGATGTGAATATGTGAGAAGTATAAGCGATAAGTGTGAAGTAAATGTCTGGTTGAGAGTTGAGTAATAAATTCGTCCGTATGAAAATGTGTGGTGTACTTTATTTCTAGTTTTATTTATTTATTTATTTTTTATGTAATCGGTGTGGTTTTTTTTTTATTTTTTATTTATTCAAAAGTGTGACTTTTTTTTTTAATGTGAAAAGTGTGATATTTAATATTAAAAAATGACAATTAAAAAATACTACCACAATATTTTCATAATAAATTTTAAATAATAGATTGTTATTAGTTAATATTGATAAGTAAAAAAATAATTTCAGTAGTGAGTTCAAATTATAATTAGTAACAATTTTTCACATAAGATTTTGATATGATTCTTGTAAAAATATTGCGACAAATATTGTGGATATAATATCACAATTCTTTCTTCATCTGCTATTGTTTGTATTGCTTTTTTATTTTTTCCTTTAATTTCATTCAATTTTGTTTCTAGTGCTTTTTTAGGTTTGTGAATGTAAGCTAGACAGCTAGTCACGTGAGCATTGGAAAGTAGAACTTAGAAAGACAATTTAATGCTTTTAATTTTCTTTTAAAAAAAAAATAGTTATTATTATTATTGGATAGATATTTCATATTTGGGCTATAGATGGATATTTTAGACATAGTTAAAATATAGATTTATAGTTTTAATTGGACTATTTTAGTTAATTTTTCTATTTTTTACTAATTTAATATTTATATATATATATTTAAAATAATTATTAAATTAATTATGACGTCATCGTGGTTCGACCCCGGTTTGACCTCGGTTCGACCTCAAAAACCTTGAACCTCTACCTTTTACGGTTCAATGAACGGTCCGGGTCTGAGAACCATGCTCTAGTGGCTGTTTAAGGATATCGGACGATATTTCCCTCCTTTTTTTCTCTTTTTTTTTGAATTCTGACAAAGTTTTCTCAATGATTTTTATTCTAATTCACTGTTGCTGAAATATCTTTTACCGTTGGTTGCTTCCCCTTTTATAGTGTCATCCTAGGGTTTTCGGGGTACCATTGATTCCCTCTATTTACTCTTTTGGGTACCAGAACCAATTCTGTGTCAGCAACATTGGTGGCTGGTCCATTCCTCATTCTTCATTATTTTTTTCTTTTGAGATTTCCTCTTCAAAAGACCTCAGCTGACCTTCTCGTTTTGGGGTATCCTAAAGGGCTGACCTTTGGTCTTTCTTCTTTCAAGGCTTCTAGATTCCACCTTTTCAGACCCACCTTTTGGCTGCTTTTTTCTTTGTCATTTTTCCTAAGTGAGTTGATTCCTTCCTGCCAGGTTGAAAGTTTCCTAGCCACCTTCCTTCATGGTTCTTCTTTCTGAGTTCCCTGAGGTACCAGCCCTTTGTTCATGAATTGTTGGTTCCCAAGCCTTCTGATCCCTTTTCTGCATCAATGGGTGGTCGATAGGGACATATCTGTCCTTGTTTCTTGTGTTTCTTGGCATGCTCTTTTGAACTATCTTAATCCCAGCCTGACTTTGCTACATGTTCCGAGGATCCTAGGCACCTAGGAATCCCCAAGTATCCTGGCCCAGTTCTTTTCCCGGGCTCCCCAGTGATTTTCTGACTTTTTGAGAGCTGGGTTGGGCTTTTTCTTTCCATTTTTTTGATGGGGTCCGAAACCTACTCATTCATGGATTTGGGTCCCTCCTTATGGACCTTTAATGGGTTTGGACCTCTCCTCCCTTTTCTTTATTGGAAGCCCACATGCTTTACTCTCTTAAGTCTCAATCCTTTGGGTTGTTTTGGGCCTTGGTACAACATTGTGATTTTTTGGACCTCAACAAGGTTTGTGGAGTTGATTTCACCAAGGCACAAAACTCCTAGCTATAAAAAAATGTATCAGTCTGCATTGAATTGTGGGAAGGTTTGTGGAGATGATTTATTAGTGACTTCATTTTGAATTGAATTAATGCTTCATCTAGTACTTTCATATCAGTCTGCTCAAATATTTGGAATTTAATAACATGTACTAGTGTTATAGATAGAGATCATGAAAATTGAACAACTAATTTTGATTGTATCTATTGTCAAAATTTTAGTTTGAAAACCAAATTCATAATTGATTTTCTTTTTCTTTTTCTTTTTATTATTATTATTATTTTTTATATATATTGACTACATTAGTTGGGTTTACACAATACACATGTTATACATGTTTTAAACTATACAATAAATTGTATTTAAAAAAATTATGCATACCAAATACTAGAAAACGTTATCAAGCTCATTTTCAAGGTTGTTATCAAACACCAAAAAATGAGGTAGTTTTCCAAAAAATGATATCTGGAAAATGACATATTTTTTCAGAAAACGTTAATGTTGAACAAACAAAGCGTTAACGTAAATCCTTTTGTGAATGATTTTTGTTGTTGCTGTGTATTGTGTATTGTATCGTATCATATCATATATCATAAAATAAACCAACACTTAATAGAATACAGATATACATATAAAAAGTATATTTATTATAAATTTGAAACATATTCAACTAATGAAATGAACAAATGACTAATTTTCTTCTAAAAAAGAAACTAGTGACTAATTTAATTTAATCATCACTTATGTAATAATATTTAATAAAACTAACTAAATAAATCAAATTAACGTGTTTATAATATCCAACTTCAAATTGATTAAACCCAAAAATGTAATATATAACATACGAACAAAATAATAATTTCTCTCTCTCATGCAATTCATCATCTTGCCTAATCAATTCTATCTATGTCAATGATATTATCATATTCATTATCTTGTAAAATTATTTTATCATTGACATATTCTTCTGCACCATTAACATTTATTATCTCTTCTTGTTACTATTTTATTTTATATATTTTTTCTTGGTATTCTAGTTTTTTAGACTTGTAACAATAAATAACAAAAATAAAAAATAATTATATTATTTAATTCCTTATTCATAGTATAGAAAAAAAATTGCAAATATGAAAGTAAAGTGCCAAATGTGTAGTCCAAATTAGGGGGAAAATCCTCATGGATGTGTTATTTTATTAGACTCAATCAAGTAGTTCGTTTTGGTCCACTTTGGTGTATTCGATCCATTTGGGTCAAGTTCGGTCCTCTCTGTCCAATTTTGTCCACTTCAATCCATTATGTCCAATTCGATCCATTCAGTCCACTTCGGTCCGCTTAGGTGAATTTCAGTATATTCGGTCCATTTCGGCCTATGTTGGTCCACTTCAATCCTACTTTGTCTAGTTCGGTCTACTTTGGTCCAATTTGGTCCACAAATATCTCTTTCCTGTTCCTCCATGGACAAAATAAAAAAAAAAATCCACTACTACTTGCTGATACGGATTTGCTAACAACGTCATATATCTTCTTCTCTGATACCATAAGCCTTGCACAAGCTGAGCATGTTCTTTTGCAAGAGAAACTCGATCTATCATAGTTAAGTTCATCTACTATTAGTCGATTTTTGCTTTCTCTTATCAAAGTCAGCACCTTTGGATATGGCATCGATTCAAACTCTTTCAAAGACGCACCATTTTGAACACATTTTCACGTTCTTGGAGACTGTAGTTAACTGCTCACATTGGACAGTCTTAACTCTTCATATTAATGCAAGCTTCACCTTTGTGGATGTAGAATGTCATCTGTTTTTTATTTTTTATTTATATATATATATATATGACTATCTCATTATTCAGATTTTCTATTTCCAAATGGGTCTATTTTTCTTTTCCTTGAGTAAATATTTATATTTGTTCTAGATATTTATACTTTAATTTCTTACTCTCTGTCGGTGCAAACACAATAATAATGGAAATAATAGAAAGGGAAATTGAATAATACTTTTGAATGTTATTAATTTGAAGAGAAAGAAAATACACAACACTATTTAGACTGAGGCGTGACACTCGCTCTCGTTAAGGAGATTCAAGCCCTTAGTTAGCTAAACTTTGTAACTGATGCAGACCTTCTCTGACTTATCTCCCCCAAGATACAACAGCTCAACAAGTGTCGTATGGCTAGAACAACCTCTGCACAAAGTGTTCAAGCCTAAAACTCCACCAGAAAGAACACATCCCCCTTGCGCACGTATCTAGCTCAATATTTGAGTCAATTCATATTAGCCCATTAATCATCATAATTAAAAAGAATAGAATAGTTTCTCTCCTTTTCAATGTGGCATTAAACAATTTCACTAACTTCACATCTTCCATATTTACTCTCACATCTTTATATTTATGTAGTAATATTTATTCGTTTTAATTAATTAATATTAAAATGCTATAACAATCATCCACTCATTTTAATATTAATTTTTTTTTAGTTAACGAGAGATTACCAGGCAAAGACAGGTCACTATGCATTATGAAGATGTGCTCTGCATTGAACCTTCACTCAGTAAAACAGCGATCTCAACTCTAGAGTCGTAGTGGTCTTTGATTTGAACTAGGACAGCTTTAGGAAAATTAAACATCACTACTTACACATAAGAACCCAGGTGTTGACGTAAGCTTTTATAGCTAGCTCTTTACAGCCGTGTGCTGATCCGAGTTTCATCAATGTATTTGAGATTAAGTCCAAATCTCATAGGGAGTGGCCCCACCCCCACACTCACATAGGTGAAATTTTGTCAAGGGTGCTCCTATAATTCTGACACCCCACTCATATGAGTTACAAATTTCATTAAGAGTTTTTTACTCAAACTCTCCACATTATAGGATAAATGCACTTACATCATAGGGATGAATAATTAAAAAATTATTTACAAAATAAATAGTGCATTTCTAACGACCATCGTATGGTTCTTTTTTCCCCATTGAACCCAATTCTCAGGATCTCTGGTCCTTAGGTTGGGTATCCTCATACATAGCTCATGAATCTATGGACTTTAGTCCCATCACCTTCGATGTATTCCAGACTCTATCTTTTGCCAAGGCCTTGGTAAATGGATCTACAAGATTATCATTAGACTTAATATAATCCACAGTTATGATGCCACTGCTCAAGATCGCATGGTACTGTGCTTTCTTCTTATAGGTCTGGATTTACTATTGTAGTAACGGTTTTTTACTCTACCAATTGCAACAGTGTTATCATAATGAATTAATATAGGTGGAATTGGCTTTTCTCAAAATGGAATTTCATATAACAAATTTCTAAGTCAATTTGCCTTTTCATTAGTTGAAACTAATACTATTAATTCAGCTTCCATTGTTGAATTATCAATTATTGTTTGCTTTTTAGATTTCCAACAAATAACACCACTAACTAAGGTAAAAATATAACCAGTGGTAGAGAAAGAATAACCTGACAAAGTATTCCAATCGGTATCACTAAAAGCTTCAATCACTACAGAGTACTTTTTATAAAATAAGACATAGCTTTTGGTACCAATTAAATATCTTATGACTCGCTTAATAGCTAGTTAATGATCTTTACTAGGCTTGCTAGTAAATCTGCTAAGTACTCCTATTGCATATGCAATGTCAGGTCTAGTACAATCAGTAGCATAACGCAAACTACCAATGATGCTAGCATAATCTTTTTGATTAAAAATCTCAGCATCATTATTCACAGGAAATAAATGAATACTAGAATCAAAAGGAGTAGCTACACTTTTGTGATCATGAAAATTATATTTTCTCAATATTTTCTCAACATAATGTGATTGATCAAGAAATATTCCATCACATGTTTTTGTAATTTTCATGCCCAAAATAAAATTAGCCTTACTAAAATCTTTCATATCAAAATGGTTTTTAATCATATTTTTTGTCTTTTTTATAACATGCATATTTGAACCAAAAATCAACATATTTTTCACATAGAAGCTAATAATAACATGTAAATTATTCCATGATTTAGAATAAATACATTTATCACATTCATTTGATTTATAACTATTCTCAATCATGCAGGAAACAAACTTTTCATGCCACTGCTTAGGTGCTTGTTTTAAGCCATATAGGGATTTAGTTAGCTTACATACCTTGCTTTCTTGTCCAGACTCTACAAAGCCTTCAGGTTGATCCATATAAATCTCATCCTCTAGGTCCCCATTTAGAAAAGCAGTTTTTACATTCATTTGATGAATTTTCAAATAAAAAATTGCAGCAATAGCAATTAACAATCTAATATATGTAATTCTTGTTACCGAAGAAAAAGTATCAAAAAAATCAAGATCAGTTTTTTGTTTAAAGCCTTTTGCAACAAGTTTAGCTTTAAACTTTTCTATTGATCCATCCAATTTCAACCTTTTTCTAAGGACCCATTTACAACCTATGGTCTAACAACCCGGTGAAAGATCTACTAATTTCCAAGTTCTATTAAAAATTTAAGATTTCATCTCATCATTTACAGCCTCTTTCCAAAATATAGCATCAGGTGATGTTAAAGCCTCTTTTAAATTTTGGGAGGATTTTCCTTAATGTCAAAAACATAATAATCAGGACCAAAATCCTTTTCAACTCTAGCTCTTTTACTCCTTCTAGGTTCCATTTCAAAATTTTCATGATTTTGTAAATGAGAAGTAGAAGAACTAAGTTGTAACAAAATATTTTCTTCACCCCTACTATTTTTCAATTTAAAAGAAAAATTTTCTTTGTGAAAAATTGCATCACCAGATTCAAAAATTATTTCGTTCTTAAGATCAAAAAAATCTATAGGCTGCATTATTAATCGCATAACCAAGAAAAGTACAGGTAGTAACTCTTATACCTAATTTAGGTATTTTATGGTCAGTAAGCCTTACATAAGCAAGACAACCCCATATTCTCAAATATCCCAAATTTGGCTTATGTCCTTTCCACATCTCAAAAAGAGTTGTGTGTGACTTTTTATGTGGCACCCCATTCAAAACATGACATGTAGTTAAAATAATTTCACCTTAAAAATGTAAAAGTGCACCAAATTCAATTAACATGGCATTTGTTAACTCAATTAGAGTTCTATTTTTTCTTTTAGCCACGCCATTAGAAGCAGGTGAATATGGTGCAATAGTTTCATGGATAATTCCCAAAGACTAAACAAATGAGTTGAATGCATTTGATTCATACTCACGGCCTCTATTACTTCTTATTCTTTTATTTTTCTACCGAATTGATTTTCAACTTCTTTTAAAAATTCTTGAAAATTTTCAAGAGCATCACTTTTATTTTTCAACAAAAAAACAGTTGTATATTTTTGAGAAATCATCAATAAAAGTGATAATATATCTATTTCTTCCACGAGTTAAAATTCCCTCAAATTCACATAAATCGGAGTGAATTAACTCAAGCAATTTGGTATTTCTTACAACACTTTTATGAGACCTTTTTGTAATTTTAGCTTGACTACAAGTTTCACATTTTTCAAAATCTTTTGACTGTCTTGGAATTAATCCTAAACAACTCATTATTCTCACATATCTACTATTTATATGACACAAACGAGCATGCCAAAAATTAATAGAAGAAATCATATAAACTGAACTGGTAGATGCTTTATTATTTTTAACATTCAATTTAAACCTTCCATCATAAGCATAACCCTTGCCCACAAATAATCCATTTTTAGTGATTATATAATTATCAAATTCCATAGTTTGCTTGAAGCCAGCCTTGTCAAGCAAAAAACTTGACATCAAATTCTTTCTCATGGATGGAGTGTAAAGTACATCTTTCAATTTTAGCACACATCCAGAAGTGAATTTTAAATCAATCTCACCACTCTCAAGAACCTTGGTTTTGCCAGAGTCACCAAGCATAACAGTTTTTTTTTTTTTTTTTTTTTTTTTCCTTCAAAGGTAGTGTACAACTTGAACCAATTTTTGTCATAATAGACATGCTTATTAGCACCAGAATTTGCCCACCACCCTTCAACATATTGTACCATATTGATGTTTGTAATCATAGCTACTAAAGGCTTTTCAATTACGTTAGCTTACGGGACAATTCATGTTTTCGAAATTTGTGAAATCGAGCAATACGCCCACTCTTGCCACAGACAAAATAGGATCTATTAAATTGATCTTGTGAAGGGGGTCCTTGGTTCTTATTGTACTTTTTATTCGGGTTTCCCCTTCCTTGAGGTCTATTATTATTTTTAAAGACTCTCTTTTAGGCTTCAATTGGCCATTTCTAGGAAAATGATTTTTGGGCATATTATTAGCTGAAATAAGGTTTACCTTTGTGGTGGAATTACCATTGCTCTCTTGTGTCATGCATCTTGTCCTCTAACCTCCTCCTCCACACGGATGTGTGTGATCAAAGTCTGAAAGGATGTCTCCTTTTGTTTGTGTTGCAAAGTCTTTTGGAACTCCCTCCAAGATTGTAGTAGTTTATCATCTATACTAGCTACCACCAAATTGTCTCCAATCTTTATACCTTTGGATCTCAATTCTGCCACAATCATTTGGAAGTCTTGTACTTGATCCACCCCCGATTTTCCATCCACCATTTGGTAACGAAAAAATCTACTAGCAGCATACTTCTTTGCACCAACCTTCTCAGTATCATACTTGTTTTGTAAAGCTTTCCAAATTTTCTTGGCAGAATTATAAATTGTATCATAACAATCATAGAAATGATCGGCAAGACAATTCAAAAGATAAGAGCGACAATTATATTCATTTTTTGTATACTTATCTATTTTTGCTTGATGGAAAGGATTCTTGTTAGTGAGGATGTAGGTGACTTTGATAAGACTCAAGTAGAAGATGACATTTCCTTTTTACCTCTTGAAATGGGCTCCCTTAAAGAGAAATGGCTTATTGAGATCTCCAACAGGCTCATATATTGAATCTCCTTAAAATTGTTGATGCAAACACAATAATAATGAAAATAACAGAAAGAGAAACTGAATAATATTTCCCAAATTAATCTGATTAATTAGGTCCATTATTCTGACACCTCCACCTTTCACCTCCCCTTGCGCATGTATCTAATCCAATATTTGAGTCAATTCATATTAGCCCATTAATTACCATAATTAAAAAGAATAAAATAGTCTCTCTCATTTTTAATGTGGGATTAAACAATTTTACTAACTCCTTATTTTCCAAATTCACTCCCACATCTTTATATTTATGTGGTAATATTTATTCATTTTAATTAATTAATATTAAAATGCTTCAACACTCTCCACAAATGAACCCATGTTGTCTGCAAAAGACATGATGTATCAAAACCCAGTTCATGCATCAGTGCATATTTCTCTCCCATTGACCTTCCCCTCTCCAGTTCCAAACCATAATATGATGAGTGAATGTTGTTTATATTTGTTTTGTGTAGGAAGTAGATAGACTTGATTTGTTTGGCGATTGGGAGGAAAAAAAGAACACAGTCGAGTCTTGAGAGTTGAGCTAACTTTGAATTTTAACCAAAACCTACTTATAATTTTAGTTTTGAATTTTTTGTTTTTGATGAACTGTAACACAAAATCTTGGAAATTAAATTATTGGTGATTCGATTCTTTATGAGTGATTACAAATTTACAATTACAAGTGCAACACTTCATTAATAATGGATATTATATAATATTACAACAAAATTAGAACTTGATATCGTTCTAAAAAAAAAAAAAAAACTTGATAGCTTATTTTTCATTGCGTGGATTTGATGACAAGCGAATCAACTCAAGATATTTGTTGATGCTCCTATAATAAATAAATAAAGATATTTGTTGATGCTACAGGTGTTCCTACTTCCTACTTCCTTGGCGCCACCTTCCCCCTTTTTTTTTTCTTTTTTAAATCCTTTTGAAAAATAATAAGAAACCAATAACAGTCAAAGATGAGTAGTGTTAAAATATAGAGTTGGGTGGGTCAATTTGAATATCATTATTATTAATTATTGAGGCATTTATGTGACCAAAAATGTGCCAAATGTATGATTATATAGGAATGAAAACCACCGTGCACTCTCGGTGCAGTGGTCACTCCACAAGTATAAGTGCTTGTGGGGTGTGGGGGGTAAAAGTCGAGATTCAAGTCTCTAGGAATGAACTTCACACATATATACACTTAGATTATTCTAGAGTAGAATTTCTATTTTGTAAAAAATAAAAATAAAAAGAGATGAAAAAGTTATTAATAATATATTTGCAAAGCTAAAAGCCATTGTCATATTCAACTCTAAGGGCTTAGTCTAATGGTTTTCAAGACCTCATGAGATCCATAAGATCATGGACTACCCTTAAAGGATTTATCCATATAATTGTCTAGTGTGTGTGAGATTGGGTGGCTACATACACTAAGGGAACAACCAGCCATGTGAGTTATCTTTTAATTTCAATTTTCAAAGAATAATGAATAAGGAAATGATGGTAGTGATTAATTTTGAGCCTTTTGTGTTTGCTTGGACTCTTATAATATTTATCCTTATCATTTATAGTTAGTTGAATGTTAGGTAAAGTTGATAAAATGCGTATTGTACATTTTACCTAAAACAATGGCATTCACTTAGGGTACGTTTGGTACATTGAATGAGAATTACGACATGAATTGTAATCTTTATTATTAGGAATAAAATATGTTGTAATGTAATAACTAAACATATTCATTAGTTTGGTTGTGAATTATAACATTGGAATGAAATTTAACATTTATTTTAGGAAATATTTTACTTATACAATTATATCTCCTTAAAAATTGTTATTCTTAAATTTAAGAGAGATATGTGTTATTTTTTATGATTTTTTATTTCTATAATTGTTAGATGTATATGGAAAGTTTGTTTATTTGAAAACATATTAAGTTTTGACATTATTACACTTACAAAGGAATAGCTAATACAACCTTTTAAAGAGGAATAATTATTCCTCATTTTGAAGAATAGCTATTCATAAAGAATGACTATTCCTTGTAATAAAAACATAACCAAACTAAAAAATAATTAAACCATAGGAATAACTATTACATTACAGTACCTATTACAATTTACCAAACATGCCCTTACTAACTAGGCAACCAGGTGTCCAAAGAGTTTTTGATATTAATGTAAGCCCAAAAAAAAAATAGACATCATATTTCTTATTTCTTTTTTGAGAAGGAAATTGGACAATTTTTTTTTTCTTTTTAAAGAGTTTTAATTTATGACGTCCGCTTTTGATGAGCTCTTTATCATTAAAGAGTTTACCAGTTGAGCTAATTGGAATTTACTCTTATTTCTATATTCATTGGGCAAACAATAAATTTATTTCCATTAAAAATTTGAGAAAATTACATAAAAAGGTCCAAAGTTTAAACCACTTTTCACATCAATTATCGATTTTTTTTTTTTAATTTTGTCAATTAAAGTCCTAAATTTATAAAATTATTTTAATTTAAGGCCTATGTGCATCTCTGTTATTCATTTGCTGATATTTTGGGTAGTGGCATAGAAATAAAAGTAGAAAAACCGTTTTTTTTAACTTTGCATTTCACCTAAAGCTTATTTATAATCAAATTGATAGCCTATGAACAAAATTGGTTGAGAGACAACGCTCTTTTTAGAAAGAGATAGTTGCTGGTTAGAGTGAGAAGATGATTGCTAAAAAATCAAAATTATTTTCTATTTATAATTTTCCATTTTTTGTGCGAAGTTATTATCCAAAATAACCTAAATAAATAACAAAGATAGACATAAGCTTTTTTTTTTTTTTTTTGAGGGGGACATAAGCTTTTAAATAAGTTATTTGTTCAATTATTGTCTATAACAATGTAAATAACAGAGATGGATGGGGGATTAAAATATTAAATTGAAAGAATTTCATAAATTAGGGAGTTGCTCTCAAAGTTCAAACTATAATATCTAAAAACTTAATCCCCACAAAACCCTTTCTTTCGTTGGAAAAAAAAAATTCATTCCAAAACTAAACTGACTAAGAAATAATAAAAGTATCATGACAAAACCCGTTATAGTACGTTATAGTACATATCGTTGAAGTGAGAATTAAAAATATCATCAAATTGTGACGAAAGGGATATAAAAAAAGAACAAAATTCAACTAGTAAGCGCATCGGCACACTTGTTAGCAACAAGATTTAGCTTTTGACAAAGAATCAGCCCATCCCACAACAGATCTTGGCTTCTAGCTCCAAAAATCTCTAAAATTCCTTTTCTAAATAGTGTAAACTAGCAAATTTCCTTTCCAATTAATGTTGTTTATCAGGAATCTCATGAAAGTATACTATGATAAATGTCCCACAATAGTGACAATACCATTGTTCAATCAACTTTCAAAGTCAAGATCAAAGGAAAAGACACATCAGTATCACAGCCTGTTAAATTATACCGAAATGACGTGGACAAACCGTGGCCAGAGCTTGGAGCATGGAGTGGTAAACCTGTTTGGTAATCAAAACTGGTGCGTGGCAATTTCAGCATCCAACAAATATCCAATGGTTTATGCCGCAACAGCTGGTGCTTTTTCTTTTTCCCATTCAGCTTAAGCTTATAGGCCTTTAGCCTTTGCCACTCGGCTTGATTCACACTAGCCGAGTCCACCACACCCATAATCTTGTATACAAATCGAGCAATTCACTATTTCAGTGACATTTTTCATGACTATACAGTCTATACTGGATTTTATAAGGAGGATCGAGTGTCAAATTCAGACATACATGTAACATGTTGCTGATAGGCAAAGGTAGTGTGGTTATTTGAGCTGAGCCTAGAATTGGGCATGAGTTACATTCAGTTCAATAACTCGTTTTTGTCTTATCTCGTCTCGTCTTATTTTGAGTAAATTTTTTATTCCAGAGGAAATGGGTCGATGATTATTATTTTTTTTTTTTCTCTCCATTTTTTACTTTTTGAGGAGGTGTTAAATTTTTTAAGTGATACATAGACTATTCTCAGAACACTCTCTTGCCTCTCTTTTCTCAGCTTACTCCCATTAGCACCGACACCAACTCATTAAGGACGACAATATGCCTCCATTGCGACCTACCTAACCTACCACACTTTGACTTCATTCGAGTTTTTACTCTCCCAAGAAGAAACAGATTAAGGTTGATGCACCCATGATCTAACTTCGCCCCCATTTCCATGTGAAAATTTTAATCGAATTGATGAATGAAGTAAGTTTATTTGATTACAATAGGTTTCAATGTAATCAGTTTATCTACTAAATGGTAATTTTTCTTATGTCTGAGTCTTGCTTAAAAATATATCAACACTTTCATATATTTTATTGTGCTAGGAATTGTATGAATAGTTTTCACTTTAATTTTGACTTTTATTACATCACAAAATAACATGTGTTGCACTTGCAGCACATAACTCACACCATTTTTTTTCTATTTTGAAAATATTGAAATCTATTAGGTTGCGAGCTACAAAATAAGAGATGATAAATAAAAATGAGAGAGAATCAAAGGGATTTAAATTAGAAGGAGCCATATCCATGATTGTGTAACATCATTTTCATATATAGACCTATTATTCACATAAATTTTATGCTACACCAACCATAATCATAATATACTAATAAGGGTGTAAGAAATTTCGTGTGATTAAGACAGTGCGCTATGAATGATAGCCAGACTTACCTGCTTGTTTGCTCACATATTCAGTGAATGAAATTATGTTGCCATCAATTTTTTAACCACTTGTAGAATTCACAGGAGCCAAAGATATTTTTTGATAAGAAAAGATATTTCATATTTGTAGATCTCATCTGACAGCAATGTCAATTGCCAAGTCCCAGCAAATCAGAGGACTAAAATGAAAAATGGTAAAATTTAAAAAGTAAGTTTTGGATTTTAGCCTAATCTTTTTCATTGGAGTCAGTATTATATTATTTATAATTTTTAAGCGTGACCAACCAAAACATGCTTTCTAATCTCTTCAAAAAAAAAAAAAAAAAACATGCTTTCCAACATTTTTTTATTCCTATTTCCTGCTCCCAAAAGTTCGACTCCATCATGGACCCATGATAGTCTTGCCATTCCTTAATTTCTGACTTCTGAGTAAGGTTTGTACGTGATTGCAGGAATTTTTAAGTAAGTCATATAACTAATGATTTATTAGTATTAAAAATATTATATGATTATAACTACACATCATAGAGTGGGTTGCATAAAAATTCTTGCAACTTAAGTTTTTATTAGTTAATTAGGTTTGCTACGAATCTAGAATGAGCAAATTTATTACTAACACAATTAGTTTCATAGTTTTTTTTAAAATAATATGTTAAGATAATAAATTGTGTCTAAAATAAGATCATTTTTACATTGTATCACCATTAATACCACATTTATTATACATCAATAGCTAGTAGTTTTTGGTTGGGGTCAAGTTATGGTACTAATATATTAATCAAGACTCAAGACAGCTCTACACATATGCACAAACACATAGCATTATACATAAACACATAGGCAAAAAAAAAAAAAATAATAATAATAATAAAAGGAATTAGTATATTCTATCAAAATTGTATTTTTCGATGACTTTCATATAATAAGATTCATCTTTTACCATTTCCATAGTGAAAATTCTTTTAAAAGTGCAACCAAGCTTGTCTTGGCGAATGGCAGGAAAGAAAAAGTCCATTGATCCTTCATATGGAATGTATTTAAAAACCCAATCGACTATTGAGATCATCGGAGCCTTATCCTTACCAATATGAGATATTCCATGAAGAGAAAGATGCATTATAATTCAAATTTCAAACTTAACCTCAAACATTGGAGTGATCTACTCCCCTTACATACATAAAAGGGAGGAAAATCGCCAAGAAATGTATGAACAAACTTCACCTTAAAATTTCATAGCGAATATTCATTCAAAGAGCCGTTATTGATTTAGGTATCAAAGAGTCTATTGCCGCCATACATTTAATGGATCTCGAGATGTTTTTCCTATTCTTGTAAATAATCGTGAACTAGGTTAGGCGTGCAATTAACTACGTCATACATATGTGTGTGCATGCACGAGCTTTTTTATTAAAAAAATTGTTTTTGAAGTATTGAATAAATTAGCTGGCCCCCCATTTCATTTCCATTTGTAGGAATAAAATCATTAAACAAAACACTTGCACCACGTGTACACAAGACCAAAACAAGGAAAATAAAAAAATAAAAGCACCATGTGCAATGAATTTCTTCTTTCTGGGTCAAGGAAAATTTAAAGATTTTATAAGAATGAGAGACCAATTGGAAAAGTGCAGCAGGTGAGTGGGACCCTCACTTTCCAACTCTGCAGCTCTTATTCTCTCTTGCCGGCTCAGTTAAGCAAAGCATATATAGCAAAACAAAAGGCCAAAAGACCAAAGAGAAGCTCGGCTTCCTTTTATACTGTTCTCTTCATCCAAAAATTTTCACCGACCCTATTTATTTATTGCTCTTTTCATTCCTCCTTGTCCACAAAATTCACATCTTTCTTTTTACGCTAAGGAGAAAAGAACAAAGAACTTTCTTTTCTTTCACTCTGGTTTTTCATCCTCTGGGATCTAATGTTTCTCTATGAACTTTGATATCTCTGTCATCAGCTGGTAAGTTTGTTTCTTTTCAGAATTTATTTACAGTTCTTTCTTATTCAAGCTCTATCTCTGTTGGGTTTTTTCTATGGTGGTGTATAAGTATAACTCTGTGTGTTTGGTTCTTGTTTGCTTGTAGTGGTGTTGTTGTTGTTGTTTTTTTTTTTTTTTTTTTTTGAGGAAGAAAAAAGAAAAAAAGAAAAAAAAAAAAGAGTGTGGAAATAGAAATGATTGATTGGGAGGAACTAATTATCTCAAAGAATTAACTTTACCCATGCCTTGTTTGGTGCATAACTAATGTATATTTGATAAGGCCCAGAAGAGTCTGATGTGGAAATTTTGTAGGTTAAATATCTGGGGTTTGTGAAATTAAGGTGAGAAAGGCATATTGGGTGTTTGGTTCATAAGTAGGATGTTATTAATGTCTTCA
Source organism: Quercus gilva (assembly GCA_023621385.1). Lineage (NCBI taxonomy): Eukaryota > Viridiplantae > Streptophyta > Magnoliopsida > Fagales > Fagaceae > Quercus > Quercus gilva. The sequence goes on from CM042483.1 coordinate 49,698,065, forward strand.
TTAGTTTATGGTTCTTTTTGCTTGTCTTGCCAATTATGCATTTCTATATTTCTGTGATAATTGGTCGTATTGTTGACAGAACAAGAACACTCTGTAATGGGAAAATCTTAAAAATAATGAGTAAGACTTCCTTTCTCCATGCTTTCCAAAGAGGGGCGTGAGTGTGAATTCCATGAATGCTGTAACTGACTAAAATACGTTTGGGGTTTTTAAAGATTGTTGTTGTAGTGAAAGAAGTTTTTGGGAATAATTTCGACTCATGGTCATCTCTGAGTTAAATCTTGATGAAGCGACCGAATTTTATAATGGACGATTAATTTGCATAACCATGAAACCACCCATTATGTTTTTTATTTTTGATTTTTGATTTTTTTGGTTTTTTGTGTGTATCCTTCATTTCTTGAATTTATTTTTGATGTGTTCATTTGTTTAATAATATTCATATATTTGATAAAAAGTTGGAGTCTAAACACTTCATGCTGAATTGGTTGTTCAGGTGATTTTTGATGAGATGCTGCCTGATAGTAATTGATTTGGATACATAATTAAGTACCATGTCTGATCGTGGTGTACAATCGTATCATGGTGGTGACACAGTGGATGGTAAATCAGTGGATCGTTGCAAATCTGTTTGGATGGATCATTGGATGCGCACAAGCCGTAAGTCAGCTACTCAGGCTTGCAGTCATTTATCAATTCATTATGAGTCCAAGGAAGAAGTTCATGATATCAAACAGCATGCTGTGCTCAATGGGCCAGATACAGCAACAGAGGTTTACACTAAAAGGTTTAGTGAAGCAAGTAAAGCCAAGGCAGTTGATAGAGAGAGATTAGATTGTCAGCCCTTTCCAATGTTCAGTATTTCTAAAAAGAGAGAGGGTATTTTGGCTTTAAATAATGGCGAAGCCATGTGTCATGGGAAAGATTCCAACTCTGGACATGATACTGTTTTTCTCAATGGATGCAAGCGTCATTTACCTTCAACGTTTGCATGGGCTACTCCTGAAACAGACGCTCTTGAATGTCATTCTCAGCCTGGAGGCATCTCAGAGTACTCAGAGCAGCCTGCGAAATCTCATAAAGATCTTGAAACAAACAGCTTAGCTGTTTCAACATCTCCTCAGGGTAGTTCTATGAGGTCCAGTTTAAAAATTGTGCCATATGGATTTAACAGCAGAATGACTCCATTGCAGCCTGTTCATGAGAATAAAATCAGTAACCAATTAGACTCTAGAACATCTGGGAAGTCATTGTTGAGTCAGAAAGATGCAGCTCTGTTATTACATGATCCTTTAACCAGCAGTAATCAGCAATCAAGTTTTATTGGTAAGCAGTACCAGAATATGCAAAATCATTCTGGTATGTGGTTGTCCTCAAGCCAGAGTAGCCCCCCAAAGGCGACCAAATCAGAAAAATTATATCATGGATGTTATTCACTTCCAAGACTGCCACATTCTGTTCATGATGTAGAGACTATGAGAATATACACCACTGTTGACTCCAAAGAAGGATCATCTAGAGGCCCTTCCAAGTTGTCTCAAACAACTCGTCATTTTCTGATTACGAAAAAGACTGATGTTAACTTATCCGATGGAGGTCAAATGTTTAGAGAGTCAACGGTATCAACCAAATTCAAACAAAAAACTTTCACCGAGCTTCTCAGTTTATCTCCAGATTTTCAATTCCATGTTCAGCAAGGAGTGAAACTGCAACCTCTAGAAAGCTCCGCAGACAGTGATGGAAAAGAAAATCTCACAGATGTAAACGCAGCAGTTGGATTGAAGAATGAATCATCAGCTGAAACTGATACTATGGATATGGATGCTTTCCAGGAGAACCATCTTTCCGGTATGTACACTCTATCTCAGAAATTCTGGTTTTAGTTAATGGCATTTTGTAATATGTTAGATGGATAGGATTCTAGGCTCTACAGCATTTTGTAATATGTTGAATGGCAGTTGGATTGAAGAATAACATGCTTTTTTTAGAGTGCTGAAAAAAAATATTTACAGTCTCACTGAAGTTTACTTAATAGTTTTTTAAGTATCATGCGTAATTTGCATGTTTTTAGTAAGTTTTATGCTCTTTTTTTTGGCTGATGGTGGCCTCTTTGTTGCAGGTGTTGCTTTGTCCCCATCAAATAAGGTAATGCTTGCTGTGTTTTGATATTTGCGTAATGTGGCCTCTTAGTAGTTTTTGAGTCTTCCCACATGGGCTTATTCATCTTCCAAGTAAATTGGGCTTGTAGTAATCATGTTATCCAGGAATATATCTGGTAATATTTAGACCTAATGTGGTGCGATACTGAAGTCATTAACAATTATAATTTTGTAGTACCTCAGTGGGGAGTCACCAATACATCAAGCTGTAGATGCTTCAGCTGGAGAAGAAATGGGGGGTAGACTGCCGAACATGGAGTTTCGTAATTTAAACCAAGTGCTTCCTGATCTTCCCGCTTTGGCTAGTCCAGCGGACTGCAAGGATACAAGCACCTCAAGAACCCAAAGTTTGGATGCGGAACACCTCCTTTCCCATGCTGAGCAGCCCATGACTTTTAAGTCCAGTGGTTGTCGTGATGACCCTCTGGGACTGGAGCCAAGCAGCAGATGGGTCAAACGCCTCAAGTCCGGTGCTTCAGATTCTGCTCATGGTACCAAGAGCTCAAAAATGGGAGAAGCATCTTCCCATGAAAATGTCAGTAAGTTCTTCAGCAGATTTTTGAAATGTGGCAAAACCAGTTCAGAAACCACAATGGCTAGATGTCACAATAAAGAAAAGATGAAATTAGATCAAAATGCAATGTTGTTAAAGAATGGTGAGTCCTCTTCTCTTGATTCAGTAAAGAAATGTCCAGATGTTACACTGTCACATCCTTGGATTCAGAGGTGGTGTAGTAATCGGACTGCATCACCCCAAAAGAAACCTGAAGCTGTGATGGTTTGTGAGCCACAGTGTTCAAAGGTAGCAATAGATGAGTTTCAAAAGAAGAAATTTCCAAGCACTGCTGCTATGGCATTGATGGGGAAGGCTATGTGTGGTTTCCATCCATGTGAGTTTAAGAAAAGAGGATCTTTTGTGGTTTGGAATACCAAAGGGGCTTTGAGATAACTCTGCCCTGAGTTGTAAAGGTTCATGAAGAGTAATCAAAGAGATCAAAGGGATAGTGCCCGTTTTAGTTTTTGAAAAGGGGCAAGAAATGCTTTGGCCATTTATCACAATCAGATCAGAAGGAAAAGCTGTGGAATTTTTTGGGTGATTCTGAATTATTAGTAATTTTTCATTTCTCTTTACTCTTTAGGAATATGTTCTCTTGATGAGCAGTCAGAAGAATTCCAAAGAGGATATGTTTCTCGAAGTGGCAATCTGGGGAGGAGGGGGTAGGGGATGCTGCCATCACTTAATTTGATGAAGTTGAAAGCATCTGCCATGCTGCTGATGTGGCCACCTGTTCCTCCCAGAATACCTGGAGTGAAACATTGCAATGCATGGGAACCAAGAATTGAAATTACACGAGGAGAAAAAGTATGTGCATCTTAATGGGCGCATATGCTAAAACACACAAGGGGACAGGCAGACTTGCATGTGATATAATTAAAGAGAGGGAGAGAGGCCTTAAAATTCTGCTTTTTTGTAGATACTGTCAAGCTGTGCATGCTTCAATAGTTTTGGTATTTACCTTTCCTATGATATTATTAATGTATCTTTTGGTTGACTACTTTGTGAGAGAATAGTCTAATTATGATTACTCAATGGTTGAAGTGGACAGGAATTATGCAACGCATGTGCTTTGTCCTAGTAGCCTCAACTGAAATGTTCTTGAGCTATCATTTTTCACCTGGCTGAAAAAAAGAGGAAGGTCCTGCACTTCTGTTATTCACCAAGAGATTCATTTCTCTTCCATTTTGATATTCATATCTGATTATGGCCTATTTTCGGATGACAAGTTTATTTTCAAGAGAATAGGCCAGGTGTAACTTCCTTCTTGTATTGTTTTCATTTGTTGCTGTTGTGCTTTCATGATTAACTGATTGAGATGTAGTTTACTTTGTTTAGATTGCTTTGAGGTCTGTTTCAGGTTCTGCATCTTTCCTTTTTCCCTTTTTTGGTACAAGGGGCTTCCTCTATTGAACACGAATTGGTACCAGTACTTCCATACAAACTTGTCTCTTCAGTGTATTATTATCAGAACTTGACTCTGACTGGAAAAAAAAAGGCATAGAACTTGTACATCGAGCTTTGCAAGAAAGTTAAACCAAGACTAAAAATTCAATTGTTTTTTACTTAAACAATGAATACAAAAGATCAATGATTACAAGCTAAAGTTCCATTTTCAACATGACACCCAGTTTGTTGTAGAGCAGATTCAAAAAATCCACCTCCATGTATGCTCGAATCTATACATGGTGGAGCAAACTGAATGATTATGTCCCTCAATGTCAGCACACCAGTTGCTTGCTGCATATCATCAATTAGAAAACTGAAACTACTTTTTGTCTCTGCAATGTTTTTCATCACTTGCTTGAGAGTGTCAGTTTTCTTGTTGGTAACTGGTGAGTCCATTCTTGGCAGAAAACGGTTTCTTAGACAGAGTGTTCCTGATGATAAAGGAGCCCCAAGGTCTTGTTCAATCGATGGATCAAAGTCTTCACTATTGGTCTCCATGTGAACGAACTCCTCCGCAGTTAGGTTCCTATGGTTATGTCAAAAAGTGACATTAGCTCTAATTGGCAACAAAGCTGGCCTTATAATGGTCTAGTACTCATAGTCATGTAAATAGTTTATTAACTATCTACAATAGCTGATAAGGTAGTAGCCTTCAATCAAACACTGTTAGTGAGAACTTTAGGCTGGAACATAAAAGAGATTGAAGTGAAGACCTACTTTCTATTATGAAGAAGATTGTCATTCTCTATAATAAGATGAATGTCACTTCTCCTGATGCTACCAAGGAGCTTCTTACTTCCTCGATTTATGACAGCAATGGCACCAATTTGGCTTTCCCGCAGAGCGTGAAGGGCTTCCGCTATACTTTGGTTCCCATATACATAAACAACATGCTCTTCATTCTCAAATCTGAATAAAAAAACAAAAGATGGGATAAGATGTGAAATGGGTCAACCACAAGGAGTAAATAAATTGTCAAAAAGAAAAGAAAAAAGGATAAAACTCATTAGCTTATGTACCTGATCTCTGATAAAGCCTTGTCTGCAATGCTATCAAACCACTGCAGTCCACTTGATTTAAGAAGCAATTGGATGACTGCATTCTGCCACAAAACAATCAATTATTTATCCAAGCATTAAAATATCTTCAAGAATTTACTCATAATTTTACTTCAATCTAAACAAGCCAAAGATCATGCTATATCATAAATGTTTTGATCATATAATGCTTAACAATTTGATAGCCCACAAAGGTTCACATTTTGTACTGCAACTACAAAAACTCCATTGGCTTCTCAAATTTCTAGTACAATCACAAAACAAACATGTGCCGATATACATACCTGCGTAATGAAACCAATGACATTAGAATTGGACCGCTCTATGATAGGCACAACTTGCACACGATGTTTTGAAAGAAGCAAGAGAACACGAAAGAGTGTTTCATCTAACTGCGCAGGGAAAAATGGATCCCACAGGAATGATTTGGCTAGCTCGCTGACCTGTTGCACACAGATGGAATTGGGTAATTATTCAATGAAACAGAACACTAGATTAGTGTCTTCTGTGCATAAACTATCATCTTGTAAATTTCAACCCAAGGATAAGAAATTGAATTAATTTCTTTTGGGTAAGTTACACTATTAAACAACACCACTGGCATGAGCCACATCTTTGAAAGGGATTTTTATTTCCACCATAATATTTTAGAATTTTTTGAATGGTTCCATCATATGAGAGAAGATGTGCAGAAACAGTTATTTCTGGTGTAAAAATTGTGCCATCCTTTTTATCAAAGACCTTAATAATATGTGGTCACTGGTTAGTATAGGACCTGAAATTCAATCATTATGGAATATAAGAAAAAGAACTGCATCATATATCTAACTTGCACAATTAAAAATAAGGATAATTTGATTATAAATATGAAAGTAACATAAGGAAAAGATAAAAGACCTTGGTTTGGCCAATGTCAGGATTTTGTTCTAGCATGGTGGTGAAACCATTCTTCTTAATCTCTTTACCTCCTGTATGCCTTTCTTCCATTTCCAATTCCTACAAAAGACCATTGTATAAAGAAGGTGTTTTGGCTTCCAGTGTGTGCAGTACATTGCAGTTTGCAAATGCAAGATGGTGGAGAAACAAATCACCTCAAGACACCAGAGAACCATGCTTGCAAAATCAATGAAACCAATGTACTTATCCGAAAATCTTCTGGTGGCACTAGTGCTCTCATCAAGGTCTAAGACATCAGCAATGGGAGCACCAAACACATCCTTCTCGTACAACATATGTATTGCATCCCTCACACTATCCCCAGTTCTCAATTCCAAAACTTCAGATAACAAAATTGAAAAAAAAAAAAAAATCATTGAAAGTGGTATCAAGTATTAACATGTTGGCAATATTTAAGTACCGTACCATAAGTTCCCAATTGAATTCAACCATGCAATTGTATTGACCAATGAACCACATGGTTAAATTCAATTCTCATACAATGAAACTGGAAAAGATAAAGCTTTTATAGCCTACCAGATGAGTTTTTGATGCCAGGAATGGAGCTGATGGGGATGTGATCAAGAAAGAGTTGGAGAGCAGTGCCATAATCAACATCTTGGTTGCCATGCTCAGTCTTATTACTATTGGAAATAAGGGTCTCTTTCTTCTCCATCATCCCACTTTCTGAGTCTTTCATTACATTCTCTATGTACCTCAGATCCATGTTTGCAGTGTCTTGTCCTATCTTGTGTGTGTCTGCTCTAATTCTCCACCTTGCCTTTATACTCTATTGAGTTCGAGATTCATGCACTAGACAGGTGTCAGAGCTGTAACAGTTCCACGTGTTGGTTGTTATAGCCAACACATTGTTAGCCACGTGGCAATGTTACCTGAAGATTCTCAATTTCAATCTTGTGTCAAACAAAAAATAATGAAAAAAAGCTTTGATCTAGAAGTGGGTGTAAGCTGATTTAGCTCATAAAATTTCTTGTTATGGAATAAAAAAAATACTTGATTTGGATAATCTTTGATTTCTCTCTTTTTTTTTCTTTTTTTTTTTTTTTTTAATTTATTTACAATAAATAACGTGAGCTGTTGTGATTGGTGTATGTTAAAAATAATGTTAATAATGGGTCAATATAAAAGTAATGATTGCTTTAATCACTAGGTGTGTTTTTGTGTTAGTATTCCTTCTCTCTTCTATGTACATGTTTGTTTCTAAGAAAAACGCCAGTAGAAAAGAGTTTTAATAGAAAACGCCATTATTATAGAAAAGTCACTTAAAATATTCATCTCCTTTAAACACCAGGTAGAAAAGGAGATTTTATTGTTTGCAGGAAAACCTGTTGTTATTGGATATTGGTGATACATTTCTCAATGATTCTTTAAGTCGGCTGGTAACTGTAACATCGCTTGATGGTGAATTTGAGTCATATGATTCATGTATCGATGATTCTTAGGTGAGGCCTAATGTTGGCATACTCATTTGGGCTGGTATGAACCAAAGCTTCTAACAAATTTTCTGCTGTTAAAAAGTCCAACTTGCCATAAGAAGCAAAGCTAGTTTTTAGACTAATTCAAAGGGTACCAGACACTGAATATACCTAGAAAATTCAACTTTCAAAGTTGAAGATAAAAATCAAGTGTACTAAGAATCTGCAAACAAAAAAACACCTTAAAAGGAAGGCCAACACTAGGGCTGTAAAGGAGCCGAGCTTTGTCAAATAGTGCATGTTCAAGCTTGGCTCATCAAGAAAAATCAAAAGCTCAAGCTTGGCTTGAGCTTGTAACAAGCTTAAAAATATTGTTTAAGCTTGAGCTCTTGGGAAAGCCAAAAAGTTTGAGCTTGTTTTGGCTTAACTTGACTTGATTAATTAGTCAAGCCAAACTCAAGCTTAATATCAAGCTTAAACTCGAGCTCAAGTCAAGTTTTTGAACTTGAGATCTAAAAATTTTACATTTAATAATGCTTAAATCGCTAAAATTAAGAAACAAGAAAAATAAAATAGTATACTCATTTTATCATGCATCTAGTCTTACTTATGATTAGCTATTATTCAAATTAATAATTTACATAATTTAATTCATTCATTCATCATTCTTTATCTATAGCTTTAGTAATTGTTCAAAATACAATTTTTACATTCACGTTAGATGGTAAAGGACTAGAAAAATGCCTATTTGTAATTATTATGAATGAGAAAATACTAACATGTTTTATAATTTTACTTTAGAAGATTGATAGGGAAGAATCATATGTGGTCTACTTAATTAATTAATTATTTTTAAATGTAATTATAGTCTAAAGTGATTTTTTATTAGTTTAAAGGGAAGAAAAAAAAATAAGGTAATATAGGTAGTGGTCTTATGTTGGTCATATCATTATTAAGATATGTGTAATGAGTATATTTAGTTAACACGTATAAATTTATAAATGAGTCTATGCTTGAATTGTTGTGTATCAAGCCTAATAACTCACAAGCTTGTTCGTGAACAAATTTTTTTCCTTGGGCTCGGCTTGTTTATTAAACGAGCCTAAAACTAAGGCTCAAGCTTGGCTTATTTATAAATAAACAAATATGAACAAGATTTTTATCAACCCGAGCCCGAGTTGTTCATGATCGGTTTGGCTCATTTACAGCCCTAGCCAGCACCACCGATTAATCTTTCTAATCTAAGCATATTGATGGGTCTTCTGATAGCTATTTAGTTATCATATGCCAATGTCAAATTTAGATACTAGTACCGGTCTCTCATAATCTCATTACAATTATTCTCAATCTTTATTGATACAAAAAGTCTCTATGTCTCGGCATTGAAGAGAACTCGATCAAAAGGAACAAGCCAGCCTGCCCTCTGATTTATTTATGTACTTCTCTCATCTGTGAACTCTTACAGGATAAACAACTCTTTTTTTACATGCAAGGAACTTCTAGTTTACATATATGGTAGCAAGTACGATGCTTGCTTCTTTCTTCGAGAAAAATGCTGCAGATTTCATCTCATTTTCCCTAGCAGCAGTTGCAATTTTCTTTACAGCATTCCTCTCCCAACACCTCACCAACCTGTGTAAGTACTTGAGATCCATTTATATAACAATGCCATCTTTTAATGTTGCCTTCTCCAGGATAACGGTGATTCCTAACCGAATGTAAAATCCATCTTCTGGCCTATCTGCTTCTTGAACACCCTACAAAGACATTATTCAGATAGATGTATAAGATGGGGTAAACTAATACACACTTTACTTCAATCAAAAGCTGACTCTCTGAAAGAAAGTCTATGCTCATAAAACTTGGTTGAAAAGGCAAAAAGATGAGCTAACATGGGGAGCTATGCTTACATCTTTGTTCATGATGACCACATCTTTTCCAATCTTTGCATTCTTGTCGATTATGCAATTCCTTCCAAGGAAAATAATGAACATAGTCAGAACTAGACTTTATAATATTCTATATAAGTTTAAGAATTCTTAATTTTTAATTCCAGTCACCTAATTTTTGTATTCCGTCCAATCCCAATTGGGACCTTCCCCTCCGCCACCAGAGATGCAATTTCAGATTCAGTTTGATAACAGTCTGCACCCATCATCACAGTATCCTGAAAAGGAAAATGGACGCTCAACTTGGTCAACAGAGAAAACCATAATAAAGTGCTCCAGTCAATTAGGATCTTTGTGTTGTAAGAATACAAATTCAAAAGGCTTGATAGTTTACTTTAAGCTCAACACCATAATCTAATCTTGAGCGTTCACCAACTATTGAGTGTTCAACACTACATTCTCTCAAGAAACATCCATGCGAGATTATTGCATCCACAATCTGCAAAACCAAATTAAAGCATGAAAGGCAGGTATACCTCAAGGAAGGCAGAAACAAGAGCCTAAGTCGGTTAGCATACCCGGCAGTTATCAATCTTGGTTGGTGGTAAGAATCGAGGAGATGTATAAAAAGGCGTCTTTGGGTCATAAAATTCAAACTTTGGAAACTGCAAAATTGAGATGTCACCATACATGTTAATCTCTTTACAAGGAAATAAGAAGATTTTATAAGTTTCGCATATGGAATGAAAGTCTGACTAACAATAGCAATGAGGTATGAACAAGTTGCCTAAACTAGAAACTCCGAAGCCTTCAATGTGTTGGAATGCAATGCCATAAACAGATTCATATGACATCCAGATTCCCATGTTATAATTTGCATTACAGGTTGCCCGCGTGCTTCACTAAAAAGGCACAGGATGTGGATTTTTTAATTTTCTTTGTAGGCTATGCAAGAACCCAATGTGTCTTGAATCCAAGTCCTAGCTTTCCAAATTCCACCCCCGTCTTGGAGGAAATGCCATTTAAGCTAGAGTCATTGTCCTTGGGTTTAAGGACCCTTTTGTCGTGTGCTAGTAATGTGCATTTCATGAAATTATGAATGGGGATTAAACCAATATGAAATTCAAAGATGTCAGTTTTAAAAACAATGAAACAAACCTCTTCAGTGAGGGCCAAACTAGCATCATAATAGGACTTTATTGTTCCAATGTCCTCCCAGTAGTCTCTAAATATGTATGCCTGACAAAAGAAAAGAAATCAGTCATATAACATTACCTTTTCTTCATATTCAATTAGTAAGTATGCATACAGCATGTAGAAAGTACAAAGATAAGATATAAATGAACAAATGGCTGATCCGTATGGTGCTTCACTCAAGCCCACCATCTAGCAAGAACAAAATGGAGGTACTTTCAAAATAAGAAGACAGTTATCTTTTTCAGCTTTTAGAATTTTCTTACTTGGACATTGTGCTCCTTCACAGCTGCTGGAATGATTTCAGATCCAAAGTCATTTGCCGTAGGATATCTCCACCTCAAAAGCTTCAGTAAAATATCTGTCTTAAAAACATAGACTCCCATTGATGCAATATATGGGAATTTTACGGCGTCTTGTGGGGACAACCCCAGAAGAGTTGTATCTACTTGCTGCATAGAATTAATTAGAAGGTAAACTTTCAAGATAGAATGTTCTGATGTCTGCAGTTAGCTAACGAAAGGTTCAAAATAAGAGTATGCAAGAACTTTCTAGCTTCATTAAGATAAAATAATTAGCAAGGTAGTGCTTAAATATTTTCTTACTGGTGAATATGATAAACTCTAGTGATTATCCCAAGGAACTTATCAGGCAAAAGGAAAAAGAAAAAAAAGAATAGGAGAATGCAATCAGTTCTAAGCATTAGATCTGCTTAGTGGTTACCATTGCTTTCAGAGCAGCTCCCTTCGGTTTCTCAGCAAACTGGACAATTTGGCCTCTGCCATCTATCTTCACCAATCCATAATCTGATGCACGGCTGGAAAATACCCATTTAGTTTTAGATGGAAATTAAATTCAGAAAAAAAAATAAAGAAGGAAATTTTTTTTTTCCTTTTACTACTTTCTCAGCAGAAGAGATTTGGGTTTTATGATCATAATATATCAACCAATAAGATACATTTTGAAGGATGAAATAACTGAGGCAAAAAGAAAACTGAACGGACCTGTTACCCACAGCTGCACATGATAGTGTAATATCAGCATTTCGATCAACATGATTCTGTCAATTCATTGCAGATAGATAAGCAAATTATTTCTAAAAATGTGTAAAAAATTCAACTGAGTCCACTTCATTAGGAAATTAGTTGTATACCTGCACAAAGTCCATATAATCCATTCGGTATAGATGATCCCCAGACAATATCAATACATTTTCAATGTTCCTATTCTGGGCCTCCTACAAAAATCATTGTAATATATCAGACTCCATTTCCAGTTGGGAGGAATGAAAAAAAATCAAGTGCAAGGTCCATCTATTTCTATCTGTTTTTTTTTTTTTTTTTTTTAGATTTTAAAGTGATTACAAAGTTCCATACACACCTCAAATACCCATGAGAATTGCCTCACTGCATCTGCTGTTCCCTGGAACCACTTCATTCCTGCTTCCCCAGGTGTCTGAGTGGCTGCCAGAACCTATTAGCCAAGTGAGCTACTTTGAGTCATGACATTCAAGGAACTTGCAGCAATATCATAAAAGAACTTAAATATATATAATTGGATGCACTTTTCCTTCCAATCCTATATTAACATAAGACAATTGGGATCTGTATCACTCTCCTAATAACTGAATACTTCATTTGGCATTAATTATATCACGAGGCTTTTATGTCAGACTCTGCCAATGGTACAGATTTTATTTTGCAATACTCAATAAAATAGCTATCAGAAGAGAAATCTATCTGACCTAAGTAGTTTATCTCTTGTATAACAGGAAAACTTTTCATGTTACTTTTAAGTACCAATGAATTCAAAAAGGAATTGATGTCAATATTTTGCCTCTAGGTCTCCATACCTCCACAAATCCATCCCCAAAGTTAATACCATTTCCAAAATACGTGCGTGAAATGTGGCGATTGAGAGAAGTAGAGTTAAACTGAGTCAGTACACAAATCTTGTTTATGCCACTATTGATGCAGTTGCTCATTGGGATGTCTATGAGCCGGTAGCATCCTCCTACCGGAACCTGCACATCATACCAGACTATCAGATTCATTACATATCAATACTGCACAAATTGAACAATTCAATGTGGGAGAACATAATCTTCTCCAATAATAACAGCTAAAATAGTTTTTATTAGATTAAAAATATATATGTGTAATTGTAAATCTATTTTCTTACTGCAGGTGTTGCTGCTTTTCTGGTAAGAGGAAAGAGTTGAGCCCCTGCACCTCCTCCCAATATGATCGAAGCTACATTTCTTGGGTCCACTTTTTGTCTATAAAATATTGGAGCTGGTATGGTCTGAAATCAAACCAAAGATCATTAATAAAAGCATTCATAAAACTGCCAGATGAACTTAAAATTACAAAGACAATGGAACTAAATTTACAATTTCAATTTGACATGCATAATTACTATGATCCAACAGTATTTTAATACTTTAATGAAGTGATTGCTGTCAAAGATTTCAAATAGATCACAGAATGGAATGAACTTACCACAGCCTCTGGGGCATTATTTGAAGTAATTACAGCATAAGAAACACCAGGTCTGAACTTCCTGGCCTTCTTCTCAGCTCTTAGACTTCTTGCCAACCGATTAACCCAAACATCATTTTTCAGGCTTCGCCTGATTCTGTCCCCCCAAAACCAATCATTTTCATGACTGAGACCACCTTTAGCTTTTGCAAAATGGGAACTGGGTTTCAAATTCAAACAGCAAGAATCCATTACAGTGTCCTCACTGCTAAGATCAACCCAGAAAATCAGTAAGCCCAGATGGTAATGGATCAGAGATAAATGATGCTCTCACAAAATACTGAAATTGATCCCAAATCCCAGTAAAGTACACTTTTTTTTTTGGTTAAGCAAAGTAGAAGTAGAACTCTAAATCTAAGTAAAGTACAGATCACACAAAGGTAACATAAAATAGTACATGACAGTTGTGTCAGACATGCAAAGTTTTACACTAAGAATAATATATCTAAAGAAAAAACCTTAAAACCAAGCAACATCAAAAGGAAGTTTCTGAAGCAAAAAGCTAAATCTAAATCTAGGAAGCACGTGAGAAATGCTAAGTTCTTAGCACTCAGACCAAGTAAGTTCCTATAATCCCAAGTACCCAGAAGTGATCAATAAAAAACAAAACAAAGTCATGACAGTAAAGAGAAGCAAAGAAGCAAAGTGACCTGAAGTTTTAAACCACCAAAACTGTGATAGTTCAGAGTGATCAGTGAACTATATATGGTTGTGGAAATGGAAGTAAAAGTCAAGTTTGAGAGAGAGTGAAATGCGTGAACGGTGTTGAAGGCGGTTCAACTTTGTTGGCTTGTGAGCTCTCACGGGAAATCCAGCATTTTTTGTATTTATACTGTATTTGAGAGCAACAGCATCAGCTTTGCAAAATTAAAAAAAAAGTAGTTCATCCTACATATTTAGACTAAAAAAAACACTCATATTAGTAGGTGTAAAATTGTACATAAATACATAAGTGTTACAATAATTATGCATATATGCATGATTACTGTAGCTCTTTTATACATTATTTTACTATTATTTCTCCCGCCTCACATTTTCCCTTCCATTTTCTCTCTTTTCAACTCATAAAAATATTATTTATATAAAATATAGTGTATAAATACATAAGTGTTACAATAATCATGCATGCACAGTTACTGTAGCTCTTCTATACATTATTTTACTATTATTTCTCCTGCCTCATATTTTCTCTTCCATTTTCTCTCTCTTCAACTCATAAAAATATTATTTATATAAAATATAGTGTATAATAGATAAATTGATGTTGGTTTTTTATAAAAATGGTAATGTAAAACATTGTTATTAATACCGTTTCGGACCCCATTTCGGTTTGTCCAGTGGAATGGAATGTTTCGGTACCGGCTGATTTCGGCGTACCGTTTTAGGGTGTTTCGGGGTTCTTAAAAAATAATTTATATATATTCTTGTTGAACATAAAATTGTTAATTCTAATAAATAAATAACTAAATATCAAATAATACAAATCATTTAGTCTTAACTCTTAAGTCTTAAACATCAACATAACATCACATAATAAGAAGATTTACAAAACAATAACTAAATATCAAAAAATACAAGATTTACTCCTCCTTCTCATCATCATCCATGAGAGAAGGATCAAATTTATCATCAAAAGAACTCCCAAGAACTACTAGCACCCATTGGACCTTTACTTTTTTTTTTTTTTTTTTTTTTTTTTTTTTTTTTTTTTTTTTTTTTTAATAATAGGCCAAATCCGGTACCGGCCGAAATTTGCATCTCGGCCGGAATGACCGGAATGGCCCGGAACGGCCCGGAATTTGACCCGAGGTGGAATGTGGGGTATTCCGGTACCAGTTTGCATACCGGTACGAAAAATTCCGACCGTTCCGGCCGAAACGGAACAGAATCAATAACAATGATGAAAAATATAAATAAAAAGTAAACTTTTTGGTATAAATAGACAAAATATTTTAAAAGAGTAGATGGGTTGCTCTAAAAAAAAATGGCATAAATTAATGTGGTGATGCTACAATGCTCTATGTGAGTCCACTGTTTATCATTATGCCAATTTTCTAGGCTCCTCTAATTGTACCAAGAGAGGCCATTTGAGCCAAACATCTGTCCCTTTCAAGAAAAACAAATAAAAATTAACTTGGTGCTTTTCTCTGGCTGAAATTCATTGGTAAGAATTGGTAGTAAAAAGAAGAAATTAGCACATGCCCTCCTCAATCATCATGCATTTTGCAGCAGTGAAAAGATATTTGCTGCCATTTGACATGTTGCTAATTAGATGGTAATAATGACTTGACTGATTTTCAAAGGTGTAATTATAATTTTGCTTAATCTTTGAGACCCAAATTTGTACTTTGTCATCACGGGAATTTTGATCTTTTTTGTACGTGTATCTTGTGTGATAATGATATATTAATGATTAGTGTGTTTTTTTTTTTTTTAAATATTATTTTTAAATTCTCTGTTTGGGTTTTACAATATGGTGTAAATTAAAAAAAAAAAAAAAAAAAAAAAAGAACAGGCAATTTCAAACATACTACAATTTTCTTCTATTGACATATTCACCGAAGAAACCACACAACAAAAATTACTCAAATTAAAACTAGTGTTACATTTTTCCTATTACCGATTAATTTTAAGTCTAGACAAAACGAGAGAAATATAGTAAGTCGAACTGTCGAAAGTCACTTTTCATAAATAAATTTTATTAGATTCAAGTTTGAACACCCCAATTAATTTATTCAGCATTCGTAGTTGATCTTAGAGTTTTGGTTACGTAGATCCTGCGCTATTGTACTTCATAATTACCACTTGAATGTAAGATGTAAAAGTAAATTTAGTCAAAAGTCAAAAGTCAAAAAGGTAATTAAAAGGAAAATGTTAAATTTTTTTTAAAAAATATTAACTTTTACATGTCACATCAAGTGGTAATTGCACAATGCTATGTCCAAGTCTGCTTTCGAAGGATTGTTACTGTGGTCGTGTTATCACAAAAGTTTTCATTGCTGCATTTAAACCATTAGAAATACAGAGAAGATTTGAGATAAATGTTTAACTTATAATGTTTGTTTTTTATGGTAGTTCTTTAATTTTTAGTATAAGTAAGAGATTAAATCTTAAATTTTTTATTTAATCATTAAAAATTTTACCTATTGAGCTAAATAAAATCAAAAAATATATACAACTTATTACAATGTGATGTGTTAAAATTTTCGTGCAAATTTCACCATACAAGTGCAATTATGATCTCAGAAGGCAGAAAAGGAAAGGCAAAATTAAAGAACCTAGACCATATTTGTGTATTTTCATGAGCAATGAAATGGGAATTTTTAATTCAAACATAATAGTCTGAACTGGAAGCCTATAATAGGCAGACAGAAGAATAGCATGTCTCATTGTTGAGGCTCAGTGAGACTGGCCAAAGTGACATTCCTTTCCATTTTCTACAGTGGTTTTATATATACCACAAGAACACCAATGTTTCTTTGGCTGCTTACTTTTACAACTCATTTCATTTCTTGGGCATGGAGTCTGGATAGAGACATGAAAAAAATCATTTTGTGACTATCAAGTGCATGACTTGCAATCAATCACCTTTACAATATTCTTAGATCGGTATATTCCAAAGAAATTGCTTTACAGCAATGCCAATTTCATTTTCCATAAAGCTATCATATATTATATATAGAACCAATAAATGTGGAAAAAAATAGTTCTCCATATAAAAAACCCTCAATTTCATAAAGCAAAACTTAAAGAAAGTGAAAGAGTAACATATTTTTTGATTAAGCTAATTCTTACATGATTCTCTCTCCCCACCCCCCCCCCCCCCCCCAAAAAAAAAAACCTACCATATTCTTTATATTAAAAAAAAAAAGTTAATAAAAAAAAAAAAAAAAACCACATTTATTTGGATCTAATCCTTAAAAGTCCTGATATTGAAATGAACCACCAAGTCCATAGGTTAGTTGCAACTTCTCCTTTTATTTTTGGGTAATATTTCAAAATAAATTATGATAAGAATTTATTTATTTATTTATTTTTATAGAGTTTCAATTTATCACATTTGATTATGATGATTATGCTATTTATCATTAGACTAAGACAATAATAAGTTTTTAGTGAAGGTGAGAATTGAACCAAATTTCTTATTCAACCATAAAATTTTTTACCAGTTGAAACAATTAAAACTTACAATTATAATAAGACTTAAGTCTAGTATTTTTGTGCGTTAAACCTTTGAAATGTGCACATGATACTTATAAATAATTGTAAAGAGAACTGTATAAGATGCTCACTCAGCTTTGTTATATTTAAATATTTTTGTCGTACAATATCAAAGTTATATTTGGGAAGATTATTTTTTAGAAGTAATGGGTGTTGTGGGGCCCAAATAAGCCCAAGTTCAAACAAGTAGATTGTTCAATCATAGGGTGTGTTACCATCCATTGACAACGGACCTCTTAGATTTTGGACAATAATATATGAACATGAATATCGCACCAAACCGTGTGGACGGTTCTTATTACATTGCACATTAAATAAGCGATGATGTGTCCGCACTTTGACACTCGTGGCCTTCACCAGTATCTATGTTGTTTATTGGTGACCCCACTTACCAGTCTAGTCCAAATAAGTGTATGAAAAATGAAATTAAATAGATATTTTACAGATTGACAACTTCTTTTTTTTTTTTTTTAATTGTTTCGGACAGAATAATTTTTAATGTTAGTCTAGATTAAAACAAGTACAAATTTTGTTGATTTAGTTGTTATGAAAATTGTTGTGAATTTTTTTTTTTGTAAAATTGCTATAAGTAATATTTAATCAGATTAGTTTTTTTTTTTTGTGGATAATGAGTAGTAAGATCATACGATGTTTAATTAATTTTACTAAGTATATAATTTAGGGGTGTTCAAAATGTCCTATCTCATTTAATTAGAGCCCGTTTGGTACGTATGTTTAAACAATAGTTTTCAGTTTTTTTTTTTTTAAATACGTATGGGTGAAAAAATGTGTGAAAATACATGTAATATTGTTTAAAAATTGAAAACATGTGTTTGAATTTGCGTACTAAACAGGAGCTTAGTCTTTGCCATTTTGCACATTTTTCTTTTGGTCTACAAAGTTACAGGGATGCCTTTCAACAATCACATAATCAGAGACAATGTCAGAAACCAAAAAGATGTGGCAAATATTTATCAAGGTGGCAAATATTTATCAAGGTGGCAGCATCAGGAATAGAAGAACAAAAATATGTGGCTGTGCATTTGAAGCAAGGAAGATGGATGGTACTCTTCTATTTAGAGGGGGAGCTAGTAGTGGAAGACAAACTCAACATCTTGTAATTTAGGAAGCACAAGTGGAGGCACTGATCAAATCAACAGAATTGGGACTTGACAGAGTTGTCATTGTGTGTGCTGATAAGAGTTTGGTAGATATTTGCAACAAACACATGAAGATGGCATGGCAGGACCAAGCCTTACTAATGGATCTCCACAATGTGCACCAGCAGGGGGTGATCACTTAATTTTTGTTTGTAATTAAAGCAGTGATTGCTCAGGTTTTAGATATGGCAATTAGAACTACTAGATTTCCAGTCCACTGCTTACAGCAAAACATGTCTAATATCGGCTAAACTTTGTTTGTAGTACTTTCTTCAAGCTTAATATATATGTTTGATCCCTTTACTTAAAAAAAAAAAAAAAAAAAAAAAAAAAAAAAAAAAAAAAAGGGAAATCTTCTGTCCCACCTCGAGTGTGTTTATATAAAAATTTTTAATATGTGAATTAATTTTTTTTTTCGTATTTTGTTTATAATTTAATTTATGCTTAAATATTTTATTATCATTCTCAAATCCTTGTCCAGCACGCTCTATTTTAATATTTTTATTGTCATCCATTCATTTTTTTTTTTCCTTCCTCTCATCTTTATTTTAATAATGTTGGCATCATTTCATTAGAAATTATTAATTTCTTCATCTTGTCTTTTCCTAATTTGTTGAGCATCCCTTTGAGGGGATTTTTTTCTGCTTCAAAGATAGGATAAGACAGGGATGGCATACCAATAATAACTTATTAAGTTTCTTGATTTTTAGATGTGATGATTTTAGGTAGATTTTGATTGGCCAAAATTTTTTCGGTTTAAATATTGTAGAAAGTTAAACACATAAGTTTAATCAAAGAATTGTACTTAAGAGTCTCACAAGCTTTCATACACAAATTATGGTGGTTTGTCATTTCACTAGTCTTTTGGTCCCACTATTTGTCACTGGTTAATAAAGATCAAAGCAGGTCCTTATGCAAGAATCTTGTGAAAGCATTAGAGCTTTGAAAAAACCATGAATTTTTTTGTGACCCTTAGTATAATTTTAGTAAGTTTTTCTCATAATTTGATAATTGGAGAGAGATTTGAACCCTAAATGTCTCTATTGAACACAATAAAATGTGCTAGTTGAGCTACAACCTACAACATACAAGGCTTTTATATATTTTGGTAAGTTATAGCAAACATAAATTCAGTTATGCAGGAACAGTTATGGTGTGCAAAATGGAAAGCTAGCAGACATTTGAAGCAGTATAGGGTGCAAATATATAACAAGATAAAGACAGTGAAAGGGAGTGATGAGCAACTTTGTGATCTTGGTTATTGATCCAACATGGCATGAGTGAATGAGCTTAACAATCTGGGAAAACATCCAAACATATTATGCTGATGAGTAATTTGACTTCTAATGTATGAGAGTGACCCAAGTGATTAATTAGTTGGTGGGTATTTATTTCACCGTACACTTGTCTTCATATTAAAGGATGTCATTGTGCAAGTGCAAGTGTAACAATAAGATATACAGTGTGAGTTTCGAATGCACGGTGCGTTTCCCACGTCTGTGTTTGGCGTTTTAAAACTGGGACCCACGACTACTTTTCACATTTTAAAATGAAGACCCATGGCACTGTTTTAAAACTGGGACCCATGGCTACTGTTCACATTTTAAAATTATTTTGTTATAGTGTTTTCAGCAATAAATTTTTCGTTTTCAGCAAATAAGCGGTATCCAAACCCATCCATATACTCTTTGTACTTGATTTTGTATTGCCAACCTTTTTCCTTTTTTTTTTTTTTTTTTTTTTTTTAAATTTTTTTAAAGGGTTTTCGGTATGGACTCATCGATTCCATACCACGTGATGTTGCTGGTGAGTAATTTGACTTCTAATGTTTGAGAGTGACCTAAGTGATTAATTTAGTTGGTCAGTATTTCTTCACCGTACACTTGTCTTCATATAAAAGGATGTCATTGTGCAAGTGCAAGTGCAAGTGTAACAATAAGATATATATACTCTTTGTACTTGATTTTGTAATGCAGACCTTTTTATTTTTATTTATATTTTTAAAGGTTTTCGGTATAGACACATCGATTCCATACCACGTGTATCACTAGAACTTTATTGGGCTTATTACTCGAACTGCTCACCAAGTGAAACAATTCGAGAATTTCTACCGTGAAGCCATATCCCAAATGTAGTTGTAACGCCGACCTGATTGTTCTATATATTATTGTATAATGGGGTAATTTGCAGGCTAACACAACTGTGGAAAACAATATAATAAGTAAGCCTGATTTTGAAACAATGTTGTAAACTAGCATTTCAAGTTTGAAAAGCTTGAGTTTGAGGATAAGAATCAAGGCTTTCAAACTTGAGTTCTACTACTGGCGTGGAACAATTTAGCCATGTGGAACTCGAGTTGGAGAGACTTGAGTTCCATAGGACCAGATTTGAAGAAGCAAAAGGAGGAAAGGAGAAGAAGAAGAGGAAAAGAAGATTCAGATCAAAAGAAGAGGAAGAAGACGACATGGAGAAGAAAATCGGATCTGAAGAAGAAGATCTGGAGATGGAGAATGGAAAGTGCCAAATTTGTAGAACATCGAAGAAGAAGAAGATTTGGAGATGAAGAATGGAAAACGCCGAAGAAGAAGAAAAAAGATGCTACTGTGTAAGAACTCGAGTCTTAAAGACTCAAGTTCCAAGTGGATATTTTTCCCACATCAGCATACCATCTCTTGCAAATCGAGTGTTAGAAACTCTAGTTCTACATTAAACTCAAGTTTTAAAGTCTCGAGATGCTAGTTTGTTAAATAGTTTTGCAAACTTGACAACTAATTAAAATGTTTAAAAAATAACGCTAAATGCAAAAAATAAATAAATAAATAAATAAATAAATAAATAAATCATTGTATAATACTAGAATGTTATACCATTAAAAAGGAAATTGTAAAAGGTTGAGCTATGAAATACTAGACTTGTGGGTCTACAAAAGAAGTAAGGTTGATGAACGGAAAATAGAGCTCAAGAATATCAAACACATGGGCCCTTTGGTTTGTGACCCCTAAAGCCAACATTACAAAAAAGAATGGTGTAGGATGATAAGTAGTTACACAAAAGAAGAAAATAAGGATCATAAAACAACAATACATTAGGTGACAAAAACTTCACGTGGCATGCTAGTAAATTATGAGAACAAATCCATTCCTCTGAGATATCCTGATTGGTGGTGTGTGTATGCAGAGACTCTATGCTGCACAGAATCAAGAACTTGAGAATCTCATAACTTTAAAGTTGCGTAGTGAGAGAAATATATGAGTAAGAAATTGGATTTTGATCTAAGTTCATTTGGTTAGTGACAAGTCAAATTTGAGTTATTCAAGAGCAACTTGGTTTATAAATGAACATTTATAAACCATAGGAGTAGTTGTCTGTATTGGTCAGGATGACTTGAGTTTTAGAAATTTTTTAATCTAATATGACCAAGCCAACCCATGGTAGCTTTAAAAAACAACCTCACCAAAACTGTAGGGATTAGGTCGAGTTGGGCTATTTTGTTTTATAATGAATGTTTATAATTCGCACAATTTATCTTTATAAACATAATTATAAAAATATCAAAATAAATCAAA
This sequence comes from Quercus gilva, assembly GCA_023621385.1. NCBI lineage: Eukaryota > Viridiplantae > Streptophyta > Magnoliopsida > Fagales > Fagaceae > Quercus > Quercus gilva. The sequence goes on from CM042483.1 coordinate 49,720,229, forward strand.
ATAATAAATTTAAAAATATGTATTTTCCAAATGATTAATAGCGTTAGCCAGATCAAATTACTTGGGTTGAAAATGTTGCCAACGTAAACTCAAAGCACTCCAAGCTTCAAAAAAGTTTAGAAACCAACTAAATCCGACAATCCGTAAAATCCAACTTGAGACATCATATTGGGTCAGATTCATCGGATTGGTAAGTTGAATGCACACTTTTACACCCAAGAGATCATAGGCAAAGGTGCCTAAGTTAATACTTTTAAAAATATATTTCTTTGAGGAGCCATCACAAAGTATCGACAAAAAGGGGTGATGTTTAAACTTTGAAGCCCAATCTCTCAGATAGAGAACCGAGAAGACTAAGCCCAACAGCCAGAAAAACTGAAGCTTGTTCCCAGTCAGTTGTTAGATTTGAAGTATTGAAACCCCATTGTTGTCTTTACATGTGATGTGAATCCACTTCTATGAGTTTCTAGGTATGGAATAAAGTCCAGGTTAATGAACGACCATAGAGCTCCAACAATAACAGCCATTTCACAAGGCAACATTTGCCTTTTTGACAATTGTCCAGCTTCCATATGTTTCCCACCGATACATAATTCAGTGGCAACATCTAGCAAGACAATGGCTGTTCAATAGTCGGAAATATTATATAGAACTTATATTTCAACAAGTAATATGACTCCAAAGCATTGTAGCTTATGCTGAAATGGATTTTTTTTTTTTCAGGGGATTCCAGTAGTTACCAATCTGTTTCTTGTGATCTTCTCTTTATATTTAAGGAGCAGCCTTTCCACATGACATTAAAGCTGAATCCATTAGCTTAGGCCCCAGATATCAGTGGAACCATCACAAGCTGTAATGCCAAAAATGCTAATGCTAATTGAGCCTAATACATACTACACAAATTTCCTGAATTAAGAATAGATACTATATTCTAAGCAAAACTCAAAAACAATCTAACTCACTCCATATGTTCTCTCCATTAAACAGACTTCTAAACAAAAATATGATCTCCCCCTAAACAGCAAAAATGGCCGATAGTCTAGAACTGAGCTGATGCACACTAATAAGATTCCCAGAAGGAAAATCTTAAGATGGAAATAATAAAAGTGGTTAAACTCAGCACCACTAGATAAAACTAAATAAGCATAGACAATAAGAAAACTAGGTGTTTGTTGCTCGTGTGTATATCTGCTGGCTTGAATGTGCAGAGACCATCCTGATCAAACCTCTTGCCATCAATTCTCTGATTGCTCTCCTTGCAAGTGATCCACTAATCTGTGAAATGAATACAAAGTCAAATGAGACATTAAAAGGAACATAAAACTCCTATGGTAGAGTTGACAATTAAACATGAAACAATCATTAAAAGGAACAGCATTTATTATTGCTTGGGGAGTTGTATTAAGAGCGCGTAGCTGCAAGTTCAAATTGCTTAGGCCAATGTTCATCTGGAACGTACTACTTATCAACTTTGTAAACAAACGCTAGTAAAACTAGGTGATGATCCTATCAATAACATAGACCTAGAGCATGGAAGTACTAAGCAGAAATGTTCTAGATATCTATAGATGATGCTGAGACTATCAGCAAATCTGCATTATTAACCAAACTTTTATGCATGATTAATAGATTTCTGACTAGACATCTACCTCTAACAGGACATGTTGATGAACAAACATGAATAGCACTAGAAGAAACACCAAAAAATATTGATTTAAAGAATCACAAGAAGCAAAAATATACGTTGAAATTGAAATCTAACCAAAATTATAAATGCAAGTTATAATTCACTACTGACCACAACTGGACAGTTCAAAGATTGCCATTCTTAATAACCTCACCATCAACACCAACAAAGCCTAAGTCGCAAAACTTTGGGTTGGGTTATGGATCCTCAACAGCCTGACTAGAGTCTACCACATGCATTATTCTCTCTAAATCTACCCTCTCCAAAATAATCATCTCTGTTACTTCCTTAATTAATATGTCCTTTTACAAAACTTCTACTAATGTTACTTTTGGCCTTTTATCTTTTCTTATTCCCTTGACTTGAATCAAATCACTCTTTCTCAATGGTGCATTAAGGCACTCACCAACCATAAACTAAAAGTGAAATAGGTTTGGTAACATCATGAAGTGAAATTGGCACTTACCTCTACTAACACCCTAGTGGCCTGGTAGTACTCCTCAGTCCTCACAAGGCCGTTTGGGGTTCAAACTACTGTTGGTGGATGAGATGATTTTGGTGAGTGAGGAATCTTCTACTGATTGGGGGGGAAAGGCACTCACCAAAAATTCAGTCACAATGGGTTTGTAGAATGCATCAAATTAGGGTTTTGGATTCTACAACATTTAATTGTCAGGAATCCACTACATCAACGTGGGTCTTTCAGATTGACATACTTGACAGCAGCTTTATTTAATGTGGCATCTTCACTACAACAACCTATGAAAACAATCAGCCACCTCAAAAATATGTGGATCCATACATGACCATTCATGATTATTGCCCAACTCTTATAAATTTTTCCATTTTCGGATTGTCCACCTGCTCATATAATGAGTAATCAAGTTTTAAATCAGGTTAAAATTATTATTCCTTGGAAATTTTAATTTTATCAAGTATAACACTAGCTACCTAAGTTTGATATTTCTTTTACTAAAAGCCCTGATGGTCACATCTGAACTAATCTCAAGTCCAGTAATTTTAACATCTTCACTAAATTTAATTTATTTCCCATAATTTCTAAACATATATGATTTGAGATAAACATAATAACAAAAATACACGCTTAGAAATTCCAGTTAAGAAAACCACCTAGACGAAATCAATACAGATGCTTCCTAAACTATCAACAAAATCAGAACACAAAATACTCAGCCAATATTTTTTGAAAAAAGGTAAAAGAAGTACCCTCATACGGTCGGAGAGAATGGAGGGTGTGATGAGTTTGTATTTGGGAGCCTCGGAGAGTAGCTTGTCATAGGTGCCCTGGTCGAACAATACCATGTTGTTCACCTTCTCCTTTTGCTTTCCCTTGCTCCACTTCTGTAATCCACCATTAAAAACCACAGCTTTACAACATAATTCCACTTTATATCATCAAAACTTAAGTACCCACGTCTCATTTCTACCAAATAGTCCTCACAACATATCAAACTTGCACTGCACCCCCCACCCCCACAAAAAAGAAAACCTTTAGCACGCACACCAAACAACAACAACAACAACTTTAGCACACAACACACACACGCGCATACCCCTCACCAAAAATCAAAACTTTACAACATAATTCCACTTTATAGCATCAAAACTAAAATACCCACTTCTCATTTCTATAAAAAAATTCATCACAACATATCAAACTCGCACTACACCCCCCATCCCACACAAAAAAAAAAAAAAAAAAAAAAAAAAAAACAACAACAACAACAACAACAACTTTAGCACACAACACGCACACGCATACACCCCCCACCAAAAACCAAAACTTTACAACATAATTCCACTTTATATCATCAAAACTAAATACCCACTTCTCATTTCTATAAAAAATTCATCATAACATATCAAACTTGCACCATACCCTCCCCCACCCCCCACCCTCACAAAATAAAAAGCACAATTTTAGCGTGTGTGTGTGTGTATTCAAAAGGACGGGTCTGAGTTTAACCTTCTTCTTCTGCTTGCCACCGCCAGATTTGGCAGGCTTGGAGGAAGGTGGAGGAGCCTTCTCTTTCTTTGGAGCCTGCAACCAATAACCCAACACTTATTATTGAACTTTGCTGATAATGGTGAAAATCTATTGGGTAGGCCATGAGTACAGTGGTGCATACCATTGGATCAGACCAGAGAGAGAGAGAGAGAGAGAGAGCAGAGGCGCTTATAGAAGAAGACGAAGTACTAGGGTTTATTGGACGAGATAAACCTGTGCAGGAACGATGCCGTTTGTTTGTACTCTTATATATTGCCGCCAAACCTTATAAACGACTTGTCGTTATTTTGGGCTTGTTTCCCCCGAACTTAAAACGTTGTTGTCGTTTTTTTATTCTGTAGGCCCTCTCATGTACGATGAGAAAGTGGGATCAATCTTTTAATCACCATTTATTTATTTTCTTGAGAATCAATCTTAATCACCATTTTGATTCAGAAACAATCACCAAATCTTTGCCTAGTGATGATGTTTCCTTTGTCTCTTAGGCCTTGTTTAAGAAGAGGGAATGAAATGAAATGGAAAGGAATGAAAAAAATCATTTTAGAATATTCTTCCATTCCCTTATTTGGTAGTTTTAATCTGGGATGCACAGACGCGGTGCCATAGGAGCCGCACCCGCGTCCAAAGCGGCGACGTGCGAGGGACGTCGCTAACCGCATGTCAGGCCACATCCTGCCACATGTTTTTTTTTTTTTTCCCTGACTCACGCTGACGCGGCTTAGACTCGGGCCGATTTGCGCTGAATCGAGTTGATTTGCGCTAACTCGAGCCGTATTGGCTGTACTGGGCGAAACTGCTAAAATGGCCAGTTCAAGTCGAAACGGTCGATTTAGGCCTAAATTCAAAAAAAAAAAAAAAAAAAAAAAAAAAAAAAGGGTGCAAAACGCACCGTTTGAACTTAATAACAAACCCTAAAACTCTCTCGCGCATTCTCACTTCATCCAAACACTCTCTCTCACTCTGTCACTCGTCTCTCTTCTCTGTGCTCTCTGCAGTGTGCTCGGCTTCACTGAATCACTCTCTGCCTCTCTGTCTCTGCTCTCCATCTCCCCTGTGAGACACAGCTACTCAGTCACTTCATTCAAACTTTAGCTCTCTCTCACGCATTCTCAACTCAAGTATTGATGTAAAGCTTTCAATCTTAGTTTGATTTGTGATTTGTGAACCTGTGAATCTGTGATTTGTGAATCTTAGTTTCTTTTCAATCTTAGTTTTATTTAGTTAATGGTTATTACTTATTACTCATTGTGATTTGGTATCTTAGTTTCTACTATTGCTCTTAAATTTGGTATATGTTTATATAATGTGAAAAAGTATGCTTAGCAATATATTAAAAATATAAATAAAAATATTTTTAATAATTTTTTAATTGCCGCGTCTTGCCGCACCTACACCCACCTTTTTCAAAAATTGCCGAGTCCCGCACCCACACCCGTACCTGAGTCTCGAAATGCACCCGTGCTTCATAGGTTTTAATGGAGGAAATAGAAAACTCATTCCCTTATTTAGGAGTTTAAGTAGGAGGGAATGGAATCGGTAGGAGGGAACACTCATTCCTCTCTATGGTCATTTGATTGGTGAGACGAAACTTCTTATAGATTCCTTTGTTGATTTGATTTTATTATTATTATTTTTTTTACTCTCGGAGACAAAGGAATTATATTGTTCAAAACCTTACTAGACATGCTAAATATGTTTTACCTTTCGTTTGGAAGTTCATAAGTGAATGGAATGAAATGGAATAGAATGATCATAAGGGAATGGGAAAGAATGGATGGAATGTATTTAGCCCTTGTTTGAAAAGAGGGAATGGAATGAAATGGAAATGAAAGAATAGAATAATTTTGTAATATTCTTTCATTCCTTTGTTTGGGAGTTTTAATGGAGGGAATGAAAAGTTCATTCCCTTATTTGGGAGTTTAAGGGTTCGTTTGGTTGGAGAAGTGGAAAAGTGGGAGGATAGAAAAGATTTTAATTTCCTTCTTTTTTGTTTGGTTGGGAGTGGAAAAATAGAGGGATGGAAAAAGTGAGTTTACATAAATTTACGCATATTCCTTTATTAAAAAAATGATGCCCAATTAAAACCCAAAAAGTGATAAACAACCAAAAAAAAAAAAAAAAAATCAATCACCTAAATTTATTATAAAAAAAAATCATGTCCATAAAAAAAAAATTCACATCTAAAAAAAAAAAAAAAAAAAAAAAAAGAGGCAGGCAACATAGGAAAAAAAGAAAAAAAAAAGTGTGAAGAAAAATAACGTGGGTGAAGGTGCAATTGTACATGAGCATTTTTATCCAAAAATAATGCCAAATTTCTCCCTTCAGTTTTCTCTCTACTTTGGAGAGAAAACTTTTTGGTGGGTTAAGAAAGAAAACACTTAGGTTCCATCTTTTATTTTTTTTCCTTTCCACCCAATCAAACATATTCTAAAAAAGTTTTTCTTCTCATTTTCTCTTCAAAATTTTCCATCTACCTTATTTCACCTCCAAACAAACACACCCTAAGTGGGAAGGAATGGAATGGATAGGAGGGAACACTCATTTCTTTCTATTTTTTTAAAATCTTAAATTTTCATTCTCCTTGAAATTGGAAGGAATTGAGGGAATAAAATTAGATTTAGTGAATTTTTTATTAAACTTTTAAAGTACCCCTATATATTCAACAATTTATTTTTAAATAGGAGTCTAATAGTAATATTGTCATAAATAATTCTGTAGGCACCTGGTTCGAGCACTATTCCTTGCGAACGAGTGAGCTCAAGCTCAGCTGACCCAGTACAATGAATTTATAGAGAGCGGGCTGAAGAACTAGGCCCTAGTCAGGGTTGTACAATTAAGCATGGTAATCTAAGGATCGATTAACAAGAACTCAGACTGAAAAGTATCAAATTAGGCTCCTCGGCCACTTTCTTATATCACTTCTTTTCTATTTCTCTTCCCTGGTATTGGGTTACAAGGATTGTACAAATTCTATGACCCCTCTCCCTAAAGTCCCGTCCCCCAATCTGAAGGACTTGTTACATTTTATATCCCTCGTTCGGTTAATCTCGGCCCTCCATGTGTCGCTTGTCTAGGTCATCATGCCAGTGCCTATCCCATCAGCCACCTTCCATCCTTTCTGTGGGTGGTAGTAGCTGAGACAGCACTGTTCAGGGGTCATTTCTCCATTTAATGCGGCCAAAACGTCAGTTGTGGGCATTTAATGTGGAGGTGATAGTTCTTCTTAGGATTGCTCCTCCACCATGCTCCTATGTCCAATCCGTTGTACTTGCTTCTGTCTTGGATAGCTGTGGAAGTTTATCTCCGAAGACACTTTGTTCATCCCTACAATGATCAGTGCGTGTCGAGGACGTGGTTGTCCTCGGCAGTCTTATGGGCTGAAGGACTCGTCCTCGGACACATCTTTATCCTCGGCATGGGCCCTGGGCTTAGCGTAGGGTGAGCCGGGGTTGCCAAATTCTATGGCCCCACAGATTCCATTCCATTCCCTCTCTATTACTCCTAAACAAGATTACTTATATTCCATTCATTTTCATTCATTTCTATTCCTTTATTTAAAAACATCCAATCAAGGTTACTTAATTACATTCCATTCCATTCAATTCATTTCCCTTACTTAAATACATTCCATTCCATTTCATTCTCTTGTGATCATTCATTTCCTTTCCATTCCATTTCCTTAAGTAAGGGAAATGAATAGAAAAAAATGGGAATGAAATTAAGTAACATTGATTGGATGTTTTAAAATAAATGAATGGAAATGAATGGAATGTAAGTAATCTTGTTTGGGAGTAATATAGAAGGAATATAATGAAATCATTTTATGTCATTATTACTATTAGCCATTTTAAAATGAATGGTTGAATATATATATATATATATATATGAGTATTTTAGGAGTTTTAATAAAAAATTCAATAAATCTAATTCTATTTTCTTAAATTCCTCCCAATTTTGAGGAAATGAAAATTTGAGATTTTTTTAAGGAAATAAAGAGTAATGAGTGTTCCTTCTTACCTATTCCATTCCCTCTTATTTAAACTCTCAAACAAGAGAATGAACTTTCCATTCTCTCTATTAAAACTTCCAAACAAGGGAAATGAAAGAATATTCTAAAATTATTCTTTTCATTCCTTTCTATTCCCTCCTCCCAAATGAGTTAGTATTGTAGTTTTAGCCGATTTGGTTGGGCATGTTTGGTAGACTATAATAGATATTATAATGTAATAGTTATTTCTATGGTTTAGCTATTCTTTAGTATGGTTATGTTTTTATTACAAAGAATAATTATTCCTTATAAATAATTATTCTTCAAAATGAGGAATAACTATTCCTCTTTAAAAGGGTTGTATTAACTATTCCTTAATGAGTACAATAATTTCAAAACTTAATATATTTCCAAATTAAAAAACTTTCCATATACATTTAATAATTATAAAAAAATAACACATATCTCTCTTAAATTTAAAAAATGACAATATTAAAAATGATATAATTGTATGAGTAAGATATTTCCTAAAATAAATCTTAAGTTTTATTCTAATGTTATAACTTACAACCAAACTTATGAATATATTTAGTTATTACATTACAATATATTTTATTTCTAGTAATAAATATTACAATTCCTGTCATAATCTCCATTTAGTGTACGAAACATATCCTAAAAGTTACAGTTTTTTTCTTAAAATATCTTAATCACCATTTAAGCTTTAAAATTTAGTAATGTGACAATATCTCCTATGATCTATAAATAAGATAAATTGTCTCCCATTGTTAATGGCTTCATCACAGTAAAAGCAAATAGGCATTAGTGTGGTCATTCGATACAATTTTGGTAGAGTTGTTGCTGTTGTTGGGTATACACGTAGAATGAGTGGTATCACTCATTTTATGTGTATTATAATATAATTGAGCACATATCCACTGGACTTAGATATTTTGGGTTAAAGTGTGTCTTTATATATTATATTAATCACTCAAGGAAACTCCCCAAGGTCAAGGTGTTTATCTTCCCAACAGTTGCTTTATGTAAGAAGCTTAATGTCTTTTTGGGTGCGGTAGAAAATGTAGCTAAGGCCCTTGAAGAGGGTCTTTTATTTGCAAGGGATGTAGGCATTAAAGACTTGATTATTGGAGAGGAGACTCCTAAATATTTGTTAACTCTATGTTTGAGATGACTCCTTTTCTCATACTTCTATAGTGGCAATAATACAGAGAATTAGGCTCTTTGGGATATATACCACTATCAGTTTCTTTAAGACCTTCTCTCTTCTCTCTGTGTGTGTATGTGTGTTAAAAATACTTAGTATTCTCATAAAAAAAATACAGAGAGCAACCAGCTTAGTTAAATACTTCAAATACTTAGAAATTTCTTGTGTGGGTTGCCAAGGCAACAAATTTGTATATTTGCTAGTAAAACATGCTTTGAGCATTGATAATTATGTAACTTTTTTTTTTGAGAAAGATAATTATGTAACTTAGATAAAAAAAAGGATATGGGTTTTTTAAAACATCGCTCTATCTAATTGATATAAAGTCTTCATTTCATTGAATATAGTTTATTGAATTCCCTTAAAAAAAGATTCCATCAATTTTAAAATTTATTATGGAACGGTATATATGTGTTTGTGTTTCATGTCCATGTAGGATTATATCTCCTTAAACAAAATTTTATGTGGCCCACATTTAACTGAAGATGAAACTCATGTCTTAAATTTCTTATTTCTTGTCTTAAGTTTCCTATTTGTGAAAGTTACATGTTAGGTGTAACATCCTTAGTAACTCTCAATTGGTTTAACCTTTTTGGTTAATAAAACACCATGAAGTTACAATTTTTGAGCTCCTTGATGGAAGGAGAGTTATGAAAATCTTCATCTAAAAGGATCCCTAGTCTAGCCAATATATATAGCTTGTGTTTCCATCAAAAGGATATATGTGAGGTAAAGGCCATAGACTAGAAGACCCTTTTATATATACTATCATCATATAGTGAGTCTTCTTTTCTCCAAAGACTTAAACAACTATGGTTGAAGATATGTTTATTTTATTCTGCAACTCTAAATATATCTTTCACTATGATCCTATTCTCTTTTTTTGGGTTGATTAATGTCCCATCATATTATCATTTACATATAAAATAACCCAACATATTGATAAACCCTTGAATTCAAAAGGGAAGTTTTTTTTTTTTCCCAAAAAAAAAAAAAAAAAAAAATCCTAAAATGAGCTTGAGTTTCATGGTCATGTCACTTCCCCCAATAGAATTACCCTTACGCACAAGCAACAACTTGTAAACTCAAAAAAAAAAAAAAAAAAAAAAAATCATAGCAACCAATTCTTTCTAATTAAATCGCTAATGTCACCAAACGTTGGAAAAAAAATTTTAGAAGCATTTTCAAGTACAGAAATTAAAAACAAAAAATTAAACTAATTTTCTATAAAAAAAAGTTTTCGGTTGATTATTATTATTATTATTATTTTTGACATAGAACATGCAATGCCGAAACAAACTGATCGACATCAAATATTAGAGAGGAAAAGTTATTTTAACTTCAATTAACTTAGAGTTTTAGTTTGGCCCATGATTAATTTGATAAGTACCTAACAATTGGGGATCATAAACAACTACGAGACACCTAACAACTATGAGACACTTGCCACAATGACGAGAGCATGCCAACTTTGCAACGTGAGAATATAATTTTACCCAAATGAAATTGCAACTTCAAGATGCGATTTTAATACATGATGAATAGTTTAAAATTTAAAAGTGAAATCTCACTTTCAACGATCTTAGTAAATGGTAGTTAACTGAAATCTTATATTGAAGATGAGCAGGGACGGAGCCAGGACTTGGAGTTAGGGGGAGCAAGAGTATAAACAATTGGGACGTCGAGATTTTCCTCTATTAGAACGTCAAGATTTTCCTCAACATTAGTGGTTAGCAATGTTGCACCACTAGTATTAGCTTCTAAATCATTTGAAATTTTTCTTTCGAAAAAATCAAATATGATAGTTGATTTTTTCATAATCTATAAATAAAATATAATTTGAAATTATTATATTATTATATGGTCAATAATCTACCATCATTACACACAATAAACAAATACTATGCACACAAACATCCAACAACTAATTAATAAATTTCAAAGTTACAAATACTCTCTTTAATTATTTATCCAACTTTAATGTTTTAAAGGTCGCTAACTAATAGACAAAACACTAAAGACAAAATAAAAAAAAAAAATATCAAACATCACAGCCTATTCAGTATTCACTGTTGCTAAAGACAAAACTACAAAAAAAAAAAAAAAAAAAAAAATACAAAACATCAAATGCAATAAGTGTTTACTGTTGCGGGTGGTGTTGTGATTGTCACTTGTCAGATGTAACTTTTTCATTTATAAAAGAATGCTAAAGACAAGTCTTGGATCAGATTTTTACCTTTCTTTTATCTCTTTCTATCTAGTACATTTTGTATTTGAGTCTCGGACTCTCAGGTCTCTCCGTCCCAGTCCCAAGCTCCAAGCCCCAGCGTCCCTGACTGCCACTGCCACTGGCTTTGCTTCTTCAGTTATTCTGCCGCTGGCTGGCTGCCGAATTCCTCAATGTGTTCAGATATAAGTTAGGTTTTCCTTTTTTTTTTTTTTTTTTGTTGGTTGAATGGTTTAGAAATTCCCGACTAAGTAGATATCTAATTAGAACTGGCTTTGATTTTTTTTTTTTTTTTTTGGGTTGTTTGGGCTTAATTTTTGTTGTTGGGCTAATTTTTTTATAGCATTTAAAAATATCAATAATATTGTTAATGGGCAAAGTTGAATTTTATTGGAACAAATTGTTAAAAATAATATTATATATATGCTAATTTTTTTTTTTGAAAATCTGGGGGGGGCCACTGCCCCCCCAGGTCCAAGAATAGCTTCGTCACTGAAGATGAGATTTCACTATCTTCAGCAAATGAAAAAAGAAAAAGAAAAACACTCATCTTCACCAAATGCGATTTATTACACATTTGTATTGTTCAAGAAAATAGAATACATTAGACAACGATACTTTTTATAACAAGATGAAAATACTATTTTGATCCCTACATTTAAGCGCATGCAAAAGACAATGCATTTTCAGGATTGACTGTGATCAGTAGCGTAGTAGCAGTAGCATGCACGATTGAGTAGTCCATGACAACCTCCTGAAAATGCATCCGCATTGCTTAATACAGCTATCATTTGAAGTATAGGAATACCACCTGAACCATGTTTTGCTCTTGCAATAGAGAAGGGTATATGGCTCTAGAAGCTCTGCAGTTGACATCTCTACATCATGTAAAGAAATCATAACAAATTAATAAGACCAATGTACAATAAGGGCCATTATATGTGTGCAGCCAAATGAGAAAAAGTTTGAAAACTTACAGATTCAGCCATGAGAATGTGATTCTCTGGCCGGTATGTCAACGATGGAGGCCCCATCAACCTTGTTGCCTCACTCTAGCGAGTGAGGTGGAATGCATCAGAGGAAAGGACATAGGAGGCCTTCTTGGACTTGGGTGCCATTGGAGGAGATGAAGAGAGTTGGAGAGAAAATGAGAGAATGAGGGAGTTTGAGAGTTTGATAGAGTCAGAAAGTGAGAAGAAAAGAGAGGAGAAAGAGGTTTTTGTATAGAGAAAAAAAAAAAAAAAAAAAAAAAAGGAGTTATGGAGAATGTGAAGAGATGAAGAAGATGAAGAGAATGAAGAAAAATAAATTGTTGGTAACCATTGGAGAAAAAAATAAAAAAGGCGGGACCTGATGGCTAAACTACATGTAGTTTAGTCATGAATAGTAAAAAATAAATAAATAAAAAAGGAAAACAATCTCAAGATTGCCCCAATTAGGCATAAAATTATCAAAGGACTCCACAGTAAGCAGCAAAGAAAGTAGAAGACTCTTCTCCTAATAAAGCATGTACATCCTAAAGCCATTTCCAAGCAGATTACACAAAATCAAGAACATTATCCCCAGTAAGGAGGTAGAAGATTCTTTCCCAACGGACCAAGTACACCAAGAACACTATCTCCATGAAGGAAGTAGAACTCCCCAATGGTTCAAGCACATCTAAAGCATCATCCCCATGAAGGAGGCAGAAAATTATTCCCCGATGGACCCAAGCACATTTAAACAATCCCCAGTGAGGAAGCATAAGATTCTTCCCCAAAGTATCTCCTGTGAGAAAGCAAAAGATTCTTCCTCAATGAGTCCAATACACCTAAAAATCCCTTGCGAGGAAGCAGAAGATTATTCCTCAAAGTCCTCAGCAAACCATGAAGGAAGCAGAAGATTCTTCCCTAATGGATTAAGCATTTACACTACTCCTCAACGAGGCCATTCCTACTACTCCTCAGTGAGTTTCTCATCCCCGAGCAAGTCATGAAAGAGGCAAAAGAATGCTCCCTATGCACACCTACTCTTTAGTGAGTTTTCACCATCCCCAGTGGATCCAACAATCAAGACTACTCGTGCACATATCCTCTGGGAATTGAACATGCAAGCATGATAGAAAAAGATAGAGATAGAGATAGAGAAAGAGACCAAGGCAAGAGCCTTACTAGAAAATTTAGAGAAAGAAGTGAAGAAAATGAGAGGAACAATTCACCCAGAGAAGTTTGAGGCAAGAGCCTTGGATGGACACCGCAGAGACTATATCCTTTTGTTGTTTGTTGGGTTAGCTCGAAGAGCGCCCTTATTTGTTTTTTTTTTTTTCTTTTTTAAGTGACTCTAGGATAGTGAGTCACTCACCATTTGCTTGCAGGTGGCAAAACAGGTTTTGGGATAATGAACCTGTTGTTGCTTATTTCCCTAGTAACAAAGGTGGGACTTCGGACATACAAATCTCACGCAGCTCTTCGGAGTTGCACCCCACCCCATGTATGCGTGATGTGTATCGTGTGCATGGGTCGGGCCCAAGCCATACATTGAAACAAAATGTTTTGTCTCTTATTTTTTTGATTCCATTAGCGAAGCTCATGAATCAAAAGAGGGGCATTTGTAAACACCACATTTTGTACCCTTTACGACTTAGGCCCTCGTTCCCTAATGATACTCAAACTCTAAGGCCCAAGGCTAATTTAGAGTCCAATCAGATATTAAATTGACTTGAGGAGTGTTAAAATATAAAATATAACATTTTAAATGAGAAAAAAAATATTTTTGGAAATAAAATGACTAAAGTGGCCCTTGACTCACGTACGTGGGTAGCGGCCTACGTACGTGGGCCAAAGCATGCGTGCGTAGGCACATTCCTGCGTACGCAACTAGAGTTTCAAAAGCATGAAAAAGACAAGTTTTCTACAATAATAGCTAAAGTTTTTAATGAATCCCACATCGACTGGAAGCCGTTCCAAACCTCATTTTTTCCACTATATAAAGCCTTACATGGCACATTTTCAAAACACACATAAATCCCACAGGAAAAACCTAAGATTCACTATAAAATAGTGAATCAAAATGGGGTTTTTCACAAAACACCCTAAAGTCAATTTTATTTGATTGAGACCTTTTCTGGGCCTAATCCTTTGAGTTTAATATTACTAATCACATGTTTATTGACTGTGATAGATTTCACTGAGGGAAACGGTCAAAATCAAACACCCTTAAGTCAATTTTATTTGATTGAGACCTTTTCTGGGCCCAATCATTTGAGATTAAGATTACTAATCACGTGTTGATTGACTGTGACAGATTTTACTGAGGGGAACAGTCAAAATCAAAGCTTGGGAACTACTTTTGAGGTATCAAGCTTCAACTCTTTCTTTTTATTTTATGCTATTCTTCTTGTGTTTTAATCTTGTCTTTTTCTTGGTTTATATTTATGCATGTTTGTCTAGGTTAGTTTTATATTTCTTTTATGTTCCAAGCAAGTTTGGTTGTTAGAATTGGGGTTTTTATTTATGCTCTGTTTTCTGTTTTGTGTTTTTGGGTTAGGGTTGTTGAACAAGTCCCATGCATGCTCGCATGTCATGAGCATGCGTACGTAAGTTAAATCTTGCGTACGCATGCACTTGCCCAGAAACCCTAATTTAGATTCCTTATGTTATTTGGTTTGCTTGTTTTGCCTCCACTTGACCCCTTTTCCTTATGTTTATATGTATCTGAGTCTCTGTCTTGTGTGCTTGTTTGTCTCTAACATGCTTAGATTAGGGTTTTATGTTCATGTCTTGTTTAAATACCATGTCATGCATTCACATGCTCATCCATGATGCCATAGGTGCTAAGATACTGCAAGGTAAGTAAGATAAGTCATGCATTCACAGGAACATGCATGTTGATTGTTTTAATCCTCCTTTGATATATGTGTATGAAGTTAATGTCTTATTTTGATTTATGATATGATTTTCTTGTTGCTATATTGACGTTTATGCTTGCTGCCATATTTTGAATTGCTGCCTGGTTTAGATGTATGATAGGGTGTTCACATGTTAGATGAATGCTAGGGTTTGCATATGTGTGCGGTTTGGCTCTCTCTTGCTTTATGGATAGATATGTTGTTTTGGGATGAAAGATGTCATGTTGTATGCTAGTGTGTGCGTGAGTTAGGATACAAAGTGTTGAATTATTTTTATTTTTATTTTTAATATGGTTAAGACGTAAGACACAACGATGGGAGGCCAACCTTAGGGTTGGGAGATCTTGGGTGCCTAACACCTCCCCAAGAGCGTACTTAAACTTTAAACCCATACTCTGGTAGTAATATCAAAGGTCATTCTGCAAAAGGACGCTATATATATGGTTCCTAGACCATTGCAAAAATTAGGTGGCGACTCCCCCTTGTCCCCACAACTAGTTTAATGAGAATTTCTCATCCCGCCCGGATGAAAACAAATTTTCTTTCCAAACTTAGATTTATTTTTTATGTTTTCCATATTATCCTCCACTTGATCCCCCGAAAGGTTCAGTTTCTTTGATTTCTCAATGAGAAAAGAAGTCCTTAGTATTGATTGCTTGAACTTTAGAAGTGATTCCCCTATTTTCTCTTGAACCTCATTCCTTTTGTTTTTGCTGAAGAACATGGCGGTTTTGTCCTTGTTTATCTTTTGGCCCAATACTTCTTCATACTCTAGTAGAATTTTGTTGGTTCCATTGTTGCTTAACTAACTATCATTTGCGAAAAAGCAAAAATTGTATGATGCTTGGGCTCATGAAAACTCGCTGGATGCTCTTGTCCATTTTTGTCGTCCATGGATACTTTTCTCAATTAGTGTCCTCCTTGTGATAAGAGGAGAGTAGTGATGGAAATATGCATGTACGCAGCGGAAAATTAACGGATCTACTTCATTCGAAATTGATCACATGCACTATGTAAATTTCAGAATACAAGAACAAGAGAGTGTACCTTAGTGTGGTGAATTTCAAAACAAAGATTGTAAGCACTTGGGAATACTTTTAATCTTTACTCCAATTTCACTAACGCCCAAGATGTGTGGTCTCTCAATCAGTTATATGAATTTGTTCAAGAGATAATTAGAGAGTGACCAACACTCACATACACCATTTCATGTAATTTGTTAGTTACAAAATTCTGTATGCTTCTCTCATAATAATTAATTATCTAATTGGGCTAGCCTTTAGGGCCTTTCCAATTGAGCTCTAGTATGTGGCTTGAAGTGGGACCAAAAGGGACCAATAAGACACTAGCTCCAATGGGCCTTGGGCTTTTTTGTCAACTCTTGACAAGTCCAAAGTTACCATTATCTATATTTAATACCACTATATAAATATAGTTGCAGTCTAGGCCTTATCTATAGATTATATCCGAAAACTTTATTGTACATGCAACCCCTTCATAAAATATTCGTAATAACACAAAGTCATGAATGTAGACTGTCACTTTGTAGATTACTACATCTTAATCCTTGAGTACTCGGTTTAATCCTTTTAATTTATTCATCATATATTTATAAAATCCAATTTCATAAATATATATCCTTTTAAGTTATTCATCATATATTTATAAAATCCAATTTCATAAATATATATACTTTAGTAATTTCTTACCAAAGTGGTTAGGCCTAACTTTCTAAATAACAAACTCATTAAACTTATCTCAATGGAATATTTTGTATCTCTGTTAAGAGACTATGAATTCTATCTTGAGAATATATGTTCCATCAACACTAAATGTGGCTGCTCAACATACTGAGTTTTTTACCGTTACTTTAGATCTCACTCCTGATATATCAAAGCAACCTACACCTCATGATCAAGTCCACTATTCTCTCAGGATTAAGAGTTCATACAAATATAAGTCGTGAGATTTATTATTTATTTGACAGTCTTTAGGAGAATAATAAATCTCACAGCGGTCTAGTTCAATATGTCTTAACTCTTAAAACATATCAACATATCAACTAGAAGTCTTTACTTTCATGATCAAGGCAAATCATCGTAGTTGATATGTTATAATTTTTGCAGATGAAATGCCTAATTTCATCACTGACTACGAACTATAATTTTGAGTTTACAAAGAACTTGTGATTTATATCTTCTGTGACTTTTTACATAAATCACATACTATGCATCTCATAGACTACATGATAATGTCCAAATATTCATGTTGCCATTATTTTAGATAATAATAAAACAACTTTATCTACCACAATATTAAGTCATACATAATATCATACACAATGTCACACTTAATATCATACATAGCATCATATAATAGGATTTAAGGACACTAATCTTAACAAGTAGTAGGGTAGTAATCGAGTTGAACTAAAGCGTAGTTTTGACATTTTGGTCTTGAATTGAGTCGAATTAAAGTATTGACGTTTTCATACGAGAGTTTAATCCTTATAAAAGAAATGGGCAATTTAGTTTCATATGGGCATTGTGTATGAAAACGTCATACACAATGTCACACTTAATATCATACATAGCATCATATAATAGGATTTAAGGGCACTAATCTTAACAAGTAGTAGGGTAGTAATCGAGTTGAACTAAAGCGTAGTTTTGACATTTTGGTCTTGAATTGAGTCGAACTAAAGTATTGACGTTTTCATATGAGAGTTTAATCCTTATAAAAGAAATGGGCAATTTAGTTTCATATGGGCATTGGAACAAACACACGCATAAATTGGAACTGAATGAACCCCTAAAACATCATTGTAGGCTTTAATAAATATCAAATTGTAGAATAAGTTAACCTCCATGTACCTTAGGATCTAATTCTACATGATATCTTATCGAGATTTGTATCCAAAATCGAGACAAGAACTGTTTCAAAATTGGGGACAAGAATTGTTTCAAAATTAGGGAAGATGAGCCGCTTGAACTGGAAGTACTTGAGTTGTGGTTGAGATTATCAGTGAGACGGCCAATCTTTAGCAAACTCCAAAATGAAGTAGATATGGAAATCTCGTGACGATAAAAATGCGGTTCATCTCATGCTTGACAATCAAATGATGGTGAAAGGGGGAGTAACGGACAAGGAGTGATTGAGATGGAGGGAGAAGAAGAGAGCAAGCAATGCGAGGGAACTCTAGGATTTGGTTGCATAAAAAAGAGAACCTAATTAGCCAGTAATAGGTTTTCATCTAGAATATTAATGGACGGTCCAAATTAAAGCAAGTGGTGTTTCAAATTATAAAAATCAAATCATTCAAAGAACTGAGGAAGAGAGACATTTAAGGTTTTTGAGATTGAATAGTGAAAACATTATAATTAATACAAAAAAGGAAAAATTTTGTAAAAATTGAGAAATCTTGGATTTAAAAATGTAAAGAAATTGCTTTTTTTTTTAAGAAGAAGATAAAACGAAATTAAAATGTACATTAAATGTAATTTCGAATATATATATATATATATAAGAAAAAAAAGATCTCCTTAAATTTATTTTTCCTTATTTGTTCAGTTTTTAGCTTTTGCATATAACATTTTAAAATCTCATTTGTTCTCACTTTTTCAATGATAAATATAATTTAATACACTTTTAACAAAATCATTTCGTTAATAGGTGTCCTTTAGGCATTTGCTGATGGATCATTTAAAAAAAAAAAAACTTTTATAAAAAAAAATATAAAAACATTTTTATTTTTCTACAAAAAGATTTTAAAAATACTATATAAACCAATGTCCTTTTCCCAAAAGCATAGTGGATTTTGCAAAGGGACAAGAAAAACCCTAAACCCTAAGTAGGCGTTTGGATTGCGTCTGCGTCTTGCCTTTGTGTTGCAACATTTTTTTTTTTTTTTTCCAAAAGCGTGTTTTTGTGGCTTTATGTCACACCAGTGGGTCCCGTGCACTGTTTTCGGGACCCATAAATCTCTTTTTTCAGTAACTTTTTCATTAAAAATAGGTCCCATGACACTATTCACATATTTAAAAATTATTTTGCTACAGTGTTTTAGTTTTCAGTGGTATCCAAACGGACCCTAAGATCTATAGAATTGTCAGATTATTTTTGGAAGAAGCCAAGATACCCTAACCTGAAAACTCATTGCGACTTCAACAATGTTCCTCGTGTTTGTACTAATTTACCAGCTCCAGTCGATTTTGAAGAAAGATTCGTAAGTTCTTATCTTAATCTTTACTTGATTCTTTCTTCTTGATTCCAAGTTTTGTTTGTATGCCTTTCTTTCTCAATCTTTAGCTTTCCAAAATAAAATTGGAGAAACTTTTTATTTATTTTTTTTAAACAGAGTTTTCATAGTTTTTGCAATTGACTCCCAAGTTTAGATATGTGGGAACGCAAGATTGACGGAAATGTTGTCAACTTCAGCAACATTGGTGGATACGTTTTCTTGGGCCAAAATGGCTAACTAATTCTTTTTCTCTAACTATCTAGTTAGTAGTTTCAGTTTTCAAACTATATCAGTTACTAGCATCTTGAGTATGTGAGACTCGATTTTGGCCTGTAAATCGACTCTAAAATGCTCGATTTTGATGGTCTGATGTGGCATCTTATTCCACATGGAAACCACCGAAATCGAGTCTCTAAGACTCGATTTCCAAATCAAAAAAATTTGAAAAAATTTCAAGTATCCAAGTCTCTCGTCTACAAACCAAAATACCCAAAAAAAAAAATCAGATCACAGAGAGAGAAAAAGAATCCAGAAATCAAGCTAAAATACCATATATGTGTTCATCAGGAAAAAAAAAAGAAAAAAAAAAAAAGAAAAACCCAGAAAGGCAAGCCCCAGGCCGGCGTGGAGCGACCGAGGCCGCAGTGCGGCCAGGGTCGCACGCGACCCAGGGCTCGCGCGGCCCAGGTCGCAGCGGTCGCGCGGCCTGCGCGACCCAGGGCTCGCGCGGCCCAGGTCGCAGCGGTCGCGCGGCCTGCGCGACCCGGGCCGCGCGAGCCCTGGGTCGCGCAGGCCGCGCGACCGCTGCGACCTGGGCCGCGCGAGCCCTGGGTCGCGTGCGACCCTGGCCGCACTGCGGCCTCGGTCGCTCCACGCCGGCCTGGGGCTTGCCTTTCTGGGTTTTTCTTTTTTTTTTTTTTTTCTTCTGGCTTTCAGCTTCTTTCTTCTTCTTCGGTGTTTTTTTTTCTTTTGTTCATGCTCTGATCTGATTTCTTTCTGGGTGGCTTAGGAAATCGAGTCTAAAAGACTCGATTTCCACATGGTCTCCACGTGGAAAAACGGCACATTAGACCATGAAAATCGAGCATCTAAGAGTCGATTTATAAGCCAAAATCGACCCTCTCACACTCGAGATGCTAAAAAAAAATATAGTTTCAAAACCTTAACTACTAACTAGATAGTTAGAGAAAAAGAATTAGTTACCCATTTTGGCCCGTTTTCTTGTCTATAAGGAAAATATTAGTTCATTATTTTCGAACAGGAAAATTCACTGGATTTTGATTGGCCAAATACAAATTCGAAACGACCTGACCGTTTCATTTACTTCTCCTGTTATAGAAGAAAAGGACTCCGTTTCTTCTAAGTATTGTCTTGAGACTGATATTTTGCACTTTTGGCACTTGGTAGCCCAGGTTATTTTGAAATCACTTGGTCAAAATAACCTGGGCTACCATGTGCTGAAAGTCTAGGGCCCTATACTTTTCGTATCTTTTAAGCTATTCTTCTCAGAATTATTCCTCTATCATAAAGATCTCTATGTGCTGCAATATTGTCACCCGATCTTCTTTAATCCCAGTGAAAGATTGAGTTTCATTCACTTAATTTAGACAACACTGATGAGAATCCAGGTGCACGTTGGATTAGAGATCACTTCAATAATGAAAAATATTCTTTCCACGATTGGCAACAGAGGGTGCCTGCTGATTGCATATGTGTTTACCAGTTTGAATCAAGTAACGCATATGATGAACCTTTCAGTTTCCCACCTTTCATAAAGAATTGCGGGTTTCACTTTAGAAAGCGTACAAGAATTTTGGTATATTCTTTTATTTGTGTTTATTTAATTTAAAAATGGTATGAGGTTCTGCCCTTAAATATAAGAACTCAATTTTTTGTTTTGTTTTGTTTTGTTTGTTTGTTTGTTTTTAATAATAGCATCCCACTACTGAAGAGATTAATGAGCAACTACATCAAGTATATCTTGGAGTTTGTGAGTTGTTTCTCGATGGATACATTTGGGCTGTGGGTTTTTTCAGTATAGAGAAGCACCCTTTTGGTTGGAATCGTACTTTTGATCCTGGCGATTTGGAATGCATCCACCGACCATTGGCAGAGCTCATTTTCAATAGACCATATGCCTTCACCATTCTACCGTATAGCTACCACGCTGTTCAACCATAAAGCTCTTGATGTCAAGAAGAAAGTGGTCCAAGTGGAGTTACTGCTTAAATATTGGGGGTAGTTATTAGATAGATAGAGAGGGGGTAAAAAACAGTGATAGTCAGTGGTTTTGAGACTTTTTTTTTTTTTTTTTGAGTTAGAGCAGGACCTAAATTTTTAGCTTAACGCATATATCATTTAATTTTGTTCAACTTGTACATCAAATTACTTGCTATTGTTACGTGTTCAATTTTCCTATGCTAACATTCCACATATTATTCTGTTTAAATTGTGAGGATGTTTTTGTGTGGCTTAAATTTTCCCATGCTAACACTCAAAATAGTTCGGTTTATTAGATTTGGAAACTTTTTATATTCTTTCAGAGCCTTTTTGGAGTTACCTTATGAAGTCCGAAACTACTTATCCTAATTTAAAAGCTGTGGACGACTTCCATGGTCTTTCCTTTTTTGGATTTAGATTGTACTATTCTGGAGGTCTTGTAGACCTCTTTTGTACCCTTTCCAAATTTTTTAAGAAGCTAATTATCATGGTTCATTGACTCATTTACATCTAAGACAAACGCAATAGTATATAACCCTATAATGCCCAAATCTCCTTGCTATCATTAATTTTCATAGCTCCACTTGTGTGTAATAATCATGCTTATAAATATTTGAAGAAAGGGCAAAGGTAAATTATGTACCCTATATTATTGTCATTGTATGTAGACATGCCATGAGAACTAAATAAATTCAAATTTAACATTTAAGAAACTGTATGCAATGTATACTTATGGCTTAATGAGTTATGTTATGGTGGAATTTTGGCTCTATTTTTCTTTATAAGCTCTAAAGTTTTAATTATTTTGAGTTTTCAATTTAGGTGCAGCAAAATTTTTTTTATTTAAGATACCCCCTTTGTATTATGTTAATTAGATGTAATCCTAATGTTTTATTTTTGTTTTCTGTATAAGAACTACTGCTGAGTTATTTACCTACTGTAGGTCCAACATGTGGATGATAGGGTCAAAGATTTGCTTCTGTAAATAAAAGAAAAAATGCATAATTTTGTGTTTTATAATAAAAGGAAAAGTGCATAATAAGATTTGCTTTTGCAAAGATTTGATTTGATGCACCTTCATCATTTTTGCTCCATGCTTGATGTAGCTTTCTTGTTTGAAATTTTAAATTTAGTTTACATGTTTCCGGTGCAAACTGTGGTTAATCTATTATATAGGGCCCATATATATATATATATATATATATATATTAGGAGATATGGAAGCCAGATGTTGTTGATGAATATATAGTATAGGGCCCTATACAAAAATTACTGTCCAAACTTAGTATTTAGACTACCGACTGACGACTACCATAGGATTCTTATAAAAAAAAAAAAAAACTAGATAGGGGCCGCACGTGCAAGGCACGTGCTAGCTTTAGTTTAAAAAATAAAAATAAAAAAGTAATTAAGTTTAAATTTAAACTATATTTTTAACATAAAGGCAAAATATAAATCAATTGATTTTTAAAGTACATATGTATTTTATGATCAAAAGAGACATTAAATTGATTGCATTTGAAAGAAATACAAAGATTATAATAGGTAACATAATACATCATAGCATAATATATTAACACACTTCAAATATATACACATGCTTTGAAAATCACCATAACATAAGTATATAAGATGTACATGCTTCAAATATATACATGTGGACCATATCTTAAGCATATTTGATGTACCTACTTCAAATATATACATGTGCTTTGAAAAGCACCATATCATAAGTATATATGATATGCATAAATAACCCCAAAATGTTGATTTCTAATAATAAGCACATAATGGAGTAACAAAAATGAGGTAATGTTTTGGTTACTTCATTTAGTTATATCAAAAGACAAAGTGATACATTATATAGGAATAATGTATTTATTTGGCTTTTGTATGTACCTATTTTTTTAACACAGTTTCAAAAAGGACATGTCATGCATTATATAGAACTTTTTAAATTTCATTTTCATGGATTTTCTTGAGGTGGATCATTAATGGCAACGATGTTAAACTTATAACGCAGTTTTGCAGGGATGTCCAACTTTACTGCTCTCACTTGGATGAGAAAGTTCTTATCAGAGGAGAGCTTGACAAAGCTTTCAATATTTTTGATTCCATCCTATAACCAAAAAAGTACACTAAATTAAACTAAAATAAGGATCTGATCAAACTTAAATTTACAAGGTGAGGGAAGTGAAGCATCATAATATCACTTTGTAATATCAGCTTTAAGCTTCTTTTCTCATGCAATATTGATTTATTATATTATAGGCTTGAGCTAGATTTCCAAATAAATGATAAGAACATAAAGAACTTGAAATAACAATAGACCTAATCATGAAAACTCCAAGAATTTACATGATTCAGTAGTAGACTACATCCACGAGTTGGAAATTTAAATTCACTGAACCATGTTTAGTATAATACAAAAATAGTGTAGAGACACTCTCACAACGTCTAAAATCTCAATGCACCCAAATACCAATTTCACACAAATTCGAAGATTAGGGACTACACCTAATACAAGTTCAGCACAACACCCCTCAAGGAGATTTCTCTCTATCTCAAACCAAAGAACCAAAGCCACGCATAATATCAAGTTGCAGTTCTACACAAAAAACAAGCGACAATCATCTAAACACAAGACAAAGACACACTACCCAAATTAAATAACAAATCACCACACGATTAAGAGAGCTTCTCACAAATTAATTTGCAGCACAAACAAAGTGACACTCACAAAAAACCAAAGCAATGCTGCATAATGAAGAGAGAAAAGAAACTCTCACCAAAAAATACCAAAACCAAGCCACAAATACAAATTGCCAAAGAGACCTGAGTTCTTCTTCTAATTGTGTCCTCTCAAACTAATTCTTATATGGTATTGTGACTATTGTCTATGTATAAGATTTAAAAACCTATTTTTTGGTGGATAAGAAATGTATTTTCTTAATAGACAAAGAATATTTTCTTAATAAACAAAAAAAATATTTTTCTTAGTGGATAAATGATAGAATTTCATTTCCCATCAAATAAGGATTTGATTAAACTTTTGATTATTAGAGCAACTACAAAGTAACTTTATTCAAGTTGTATCTCTTACAATCTTGATTTGAGTTTCTAGATTAGTTTTCAACAAATAAGTAAATAACTTTCATCAAACAGCTACATCCAAACATAGTCTTAGAACAAAAACTGCATTTGATTCTTAGTAAAAATTGGGGTGATTGGACTCCTATACTTGACTTTAACAAAAAAAAAAAAAATTATAGAGTTTTAACTTTCAAACCTACAGCGTCCACTTTTAATGATTTTGCTCTTTATCAATAGATTAAGATACCAATTGATTTTTGGTGTAGCCAATAATTAAATCCTAAATCTATTATTTAACTATTAGAGAAGTGGAGCCCACTACTCCTAGACTTAACCCCGCAGAGAAACATAAGTAAACGTGGTTTTGTTATTAAGAATATTGTTGTTTTGATTACTTGCAACATGAATAAGCACTGTGTTAAAAATGTCACTGTTTAGAATATAAATAATTAAGGCCCTTTTTTTACATATAGACCGAAGGTTACACTGCAAAACGACGTGGTGTGGGCTTATACCAAGTCCAATACAATGGCCGAGCCTAAAAGAGTGTTTTATTTTTGGGAGCCCATTATTATTTTTTGGATGAACCTTTGGGGAGCCCATTCTGTTATGTTAGGGTTACATCGTTTTTATCCGAGTCCGACTCTGACTTTACATCTCCATATATATAGTGATTCTCCTTTGCCAAGTACAACTCAATACGAGTTATTGGCCATACTGAGAGGTAGCACAAGAAGGCTAAACCTAAATCCCGAAAATCCCAAACCATATTTGCTGAATAAAAGCAATGGAGGTTGTTGATTATGAATATGAGATCGGTGTATGTGGGCATCGGTGGGGTCAGTCTCCACTGGAAGAGTCAAATGATCTTGAAGTAGAACAGTGGTTCGCCTTTCATATTCCATACTCATCTTCTTGTTCTTCTCCGGTAATCAAGGTACGTCCTCCTTTGTCCGATCCGTTTTCGACAGTGGGGTTGTTTGGGGTTCGCAACACTCATGCGTGCGGAGGGTCCCGTCTGTACACTATAGGCGGCATAGATCCCACCTTCGATTCCAAAATAGTCGATCCCTTAGATTACGATATTTATAAACTCTGGACCCTAAAGCTCGATAGCGATAGCGATGGTGGTTGGAAGGCTCTTCCTCCCATGAATTTTCCTCATAGACGCGCCTCTCGCGCAGTCGCCCTCGACGGTAAGTTATATGTGTTTGATGGTCTCTCTTATGAGTTTTCTGAAAATTGTGGCTGGATGGAGGTTTATGACCCCATCTCAGATACATGGGAGTCCTTGCCCAGTCCTCCTCTTCCTCTTCCGCCTTTTTCTGTTAGCCATTATGCAGCTCTTGAATCTAAGCAACAGATTCTTGTAGCTTTACTTTGTGATCCCAAATTGAACAACTTTTCTACGTTATTTACTTACAACATCAGCAATCGATGTTGGACAAAACTTGTGCATCACTTCGAAGTACAAGCTGGGTGTCCTTTATCAAATTATACTACTCCTGTAGCTGTTGGTAATACTCTCTATTGGGGTTCTGTTTGCTTCCATAGAGGCTATGGTGATGTCCGTATACATGCTCATGCTTACGATTTAGATAGGGATAAGTGGCTCGTCGGCTCTTTGAACATTTTTCGCAGTGGCATCAAGAGCCCAATTCTTCTGGAGGATGAACTTCTGGTAGATGAAGTCCATCCACCACCTTTGCTCCATTTAGCTGATCAGAAATTCTGCATTTTCCTCCACTCTACCAACCGCAAACACGCTTTCCACCACAATAAAGAAGGCATTAATCATGATTATCTCAATTGTCTCATACTTGAAATTTCTCCACCAATATTCGATCATGACAAGGACAAGGACAATAGTACGGACCTCGACCATTCCTCGATATTGTGTATTTCCATTGTGTCCATCCATAAGTTTCCCTTCGATGACGAACTAAGGTTCCACGATAGCTTGTTGCTGTAAGTTTTCTACTCTCTCTCTCTCTCTCTCTCGCTCTCTCTATTTCGCTTTCCTTTTCCGTGCTTGCATAAATTTATCTGCTTTCTAGGCTAGCATTAACAACAAAACACCTGGTATTTATTTTGATATCTTCACTAACAATTAATCTTTCAAAGCCTATATATCATGTGCCACCTCTAATTGGAACCATTATCAATTCCACCCCCTACCCCACTTTAATCTTGCTCTAAACATGCATTAATACTCCTTCTATCTGATTTTCACCTTTGAATAACATTACTGTTACTCATTTATGCTTGAGCAGATCAAACAAAAGTTGTCAAATGAAGCAAGCGTAACCGTCAAAGGTAATTGTTGTAGTAGGTTGCTTCCTTGAAGGTTATGCATCAAGAAACGGGTCTACTCTGTTCCATGTTTTTACGCATGCACTTTGTAGATTTTGCATTTTGCACTCTCAAATATTCCTAGAGGAACGTTATTTATTTATTTGAAGATTGGTGGAAAGTGTTTGAACTTGTGAATAGTTTTTGCTTAGTACACTGGTGGCACTAGCTATTGATGGCTGTGTCTCAATCCTTTATTTCCAAGAAGCATATCTTAAAGAGAAACTACTACTTAGCTAGCTAACTGGGCACGTGTAATTAGATCATTAGTCGGCACATTATGCAGATTAGTTTAGCACAGTAGTTAGAGGATTCTGCCCTGCTCAGGATGTATAAATACAGCAAATTGTATTATTTCACTTAAGCTTAATGAAATCAGTCAGGTGACTATTAATTGCTGAGGGCAACAATAAACATGACATAACTTAGACAAACAAAAGACGAGTCTTGTAATAGCTAATAGGCTGAACAAAATGGGCAATGGACTAATAGGCATTCTCTGCTCTAGTTTTGACTTTTCATGAACCTACATCTTTTCCTTATTTAATGTGGTTATTTACTTGATAAAATAAATTGTTTGATGTTGTTTTCTTGTTTGAAATTTTAAATTCAGTTTCCATGTTTCTGGTGCAAATTGTGGTTAATCCATTATATTTATTTTTTGTCAGATTAAAATTAATCTTTTTTCATCTTGTTTTTCGTCCCTAATCCATGCAAAACGTTCCACTTTACGTCAATGTCTTAAAATCAAGACTACACTTAGGGCTGTAAACGAGCCGAGCTTTGTCGAGTAGTGAATGTTCAAGCTCAGCTCGACAGCAAAAGCAGAATGTTCAAGCTTGGCTTGAGCTTGATACGAGCCTATAAATAATGTTCAAGCTTGAGCTTGTTATAAAGTATAAAAACTTGAGCTCGGCTTGGCTTGACTTGGTTCATTAGTCAAGCCAAGCTCGAGCTCTATATCAAGCCCAAACTCAAGCTCAATATCATGTTTTTGAGCTTGAGATCCAATACAAGTATATTATCAAGCCTATATCAAATTTATTATCTAGCCTATTTGGTTTTGTTGAGTGGTCTCAACTTATAATTAATTAAAGTTTTAGAAAGATATGAGTTTACTTGTCAAGCTTTTTATCAAACCAAACTCGAGTTGTTTATGAACGGCTTAGTTCATTTACAACCCTAAGTCTACACTAAACTCTAAGATAATGAAATATAAATAAGATAACATGAGATATTAGTTTGGAATGTGTGTCCTTGCTTGGGATGTGGGTGTCTATTTATACATCGCTTCAAAAATTATTTGATTATTTGCAACATGTGGAGCTCTCTCCTTATTTGATTTCCCAATGAACTCTATCACATAGAGTTTCTTAAAATCTTCAAATTTTCTTATGATTGTGAAGGTCCAGATGATGCCATGTCAACATTGCACTAACTAAATCATTAAAATAGTAATTTTTATATAGGAAAACTCTGCTAACCAAATGCTTAACGTTGTTAACAATGATGATTTAAGGAGTTCATGCCATTTTATTTTTTATTTTTACAGATACCAAGACAAAGTTTGCTGAGTAGAAGCTTCTTGAGGAACAATAACAATAGAAATGGCAATGGAGAATTATAGCTGGGATGGTCTTATTCCTCATTCATTTTATTATTGCTTTGGCTCATGGAATTTTTGAATTTTTTTTAGCTTGTAATATCTTGTTGACTTGATGTAATGGATATTGGAATGTGAACTTCTAAGTATAATGCATTTGGGATTTATTTATTATCATTTTTTTTAAAGAAAACTTTGTTCATATGCCAAGTTCATTTTGAAAAATCTATGAAATATAAATTTGGGACCTTGGATGTTTGGTCAAAATTTATGAATCTGGCGGCCAGCTACCATGTGATGATAACTCAGATTAAAAATCTTCTGCTTATTAGAAAACCTATGTATTTTTGGTTTTAGATAGATCCATACTCATGATTTTTTTTTTGAGAATCTATTTTTTGAAGAACTTAATTTTAGAAGGGCCCATTGATAAGATATAAATTTCATTCTTTTTGCAATGCATATCAATTATCCATTTGAGAAGGGCCCATTGAACCCACGATTTCGTGGTGAACATGTCCTCCGTCAATACCCAACTGGAGAGGAACGTTCCCTTGCATGCAAATTCTGCAAAGCGGTAAGAATTTTAATCTTTTAATAACTATTCTAGGTTTGATTGATGCTTTTTGAACAATAATTTGCAGATTTAGAGTATTTAACTTCCTGTTTGAGTCTTGATTTTGACTCGTGCGTTGGCAATGGGTGGGTGCCAGTGTCGTAGTCTGAGGTAGTGCTTAGACCCTAGAGACCTGGCCCTAAGAGCATTCGCAGCGGATGGGCTAAATGCTATATGTGAGCCCATTTTACCATTGAAGTCCAAAAAAGCTAGTCCGGTGGAACTAGTAAAGTTCAAGTATTGCAAAAAAATTTGCAATTGTGCTACAGTGTGATTCTAAATGTAGAATCACATTGTAGCTCAATTGTAAAAAATATATTAATATTTTATTTGTAAATATCAATTCTCTCTCTCCACCATCTCTCATCTCTCTCTCCATTGCTGAAACTCTATCTCACACCAAGCCTCTCTCTTCTCTCTCATCCCTTTTCGCTCTCTCTCCATCGCTGCCAATTCACCCACCCATCTCCAAATCCCTTTAATCTCAGGCTTTTCTCTCTCAGCCAGTCTCTCATTTCTTGGTATTTTTGTGGTTTCTGGCGATGGAGATCGATGAGTGATTTGGGTTTCTAGCGGTGGAGATTGGCGAGTTGTGTGGGTTTCTAGTGGTGGTGGGTTTGTGACTGATGTGGGTGTGGTTCAGGTGGTGTAGTGGCGGCGTGGGTTGGTGGTGGGTTTCTAGTTTTGATTTTGGATTTTTCCTTTTGATTTTGATTTTGGATTTTGATTTTTGATTTTGATTTGGATCGGAGATTGGCGAGTGATTTGCTATGGATTTTGGATTTTGATTTTGGATTTTGTTATGGATTTTGCTTAGCGGAGGTGGGTGTCATGATTGAGAAGCTGGACGGTGGTGGTGGGTATAGTTGACAGAGGAAGAGAAATAGAGATCAAAGAGAGAAGTGAGAAATATTTTTATATTATTTTAATGTGTAGTGTGGTAAAATAAAAGTTGGGATGCTGGATGTATTGTAAAATGATATTTTATAATTAATAAAGTGGCTTTTTAAGATGGTAAAATAGGATAGAATGGCATGAGACATTATGGATGCTCTAAGGTTGCAAATTACTGTTCCTGTTTGATACTTAAGCAGCTGTTTGGTTTTTTTTTTTTTAATTAATTAATTAATTAATTTTTTATTTTTTATTATCACTCATCACTGCTCACTCAATTTTCGTCACTCATCACTCATCACTTAAAATACCCCAATTTCTTATACCCATCCGTTTGGCACATATTTTCAACTCTCATCACTCAAAATTTTTTACTTTATGTGGGACCCTTCTCTGAGCAATTGGTTAGAGACTTCTGTTAGCCTACCCGCATCACCCTCATTCCCCACCATTTTCTTCACTGCTTATTTCATTTTGCCACCATCACAGTCACAGTGCCAAAGTGCAACCAAAGAAATACAAATAACAAAAACTCTCAACAATTTAACACCACCTAAAGCAACTCATCACCCCAAATTCAAAACTCCATTCATATTTATTTATGATACACCACACCAAAAAAAAAAAAAAAAAAAAAAAAAAAAAAAACCTCTCTAGAAATAGCAAGACCTATCTCTGATCTCTCACATAATCACACTCACACTCTTCAAGCTCCTTGCAACTCAGTGCGCGGTAATCGTCGGAAGTCCCACTCAAAGCCTGTTGGTGAGTCAAGTCATCCATCTCCATCGCCAAAAGACTCTCCGGAAGTCACACCGACGATTCTCTCGCCGTTGGAGATGGACTCCGATCCCAGGCGAAGAACGGAAACCCAATGAAAAGGAATGGAAAAAAAAGAAAAAAGAAAAAAGAAAAAATGCCACCAAGTCATATAAATAATTAAATACGGCATACATATTAATTTGCAAACTATGTCTCAGTATGGGCGTGTTTCATTAGATTAAAAATTTGAGAAGTTGGAGATCTAGATGTGCTGATCGATTAATGATTAATATATCTTTGTAGTTTATGACTTTTTTCTATGATGCTGATTTGCAATAAGTGCCTAATTCATCTAATATATATATATATATATATATGTTGACCAAGTCAGACCAAGCCAGAATTAATATGATGTGAAATGGACCTTAGAGGCTCAGAATTTTGATAAATTAATTTAATACTCTTAAATCTAAGAGATGTCATTATCTCCTACCTTCAACAAATATCATTAAAATAAACTAACTGTTGTTTTTTTGCATGTGCACGATACATTCTTTTGTTGAGACCTCAAAATATTTTTTGATGTGTAATAGAAATCTTATTGTAAATTTCTAGGCTTATGACTTACGGGTGGCATTAACGAACATTTAAAATTTGTCTAATGTCAGCATTCCATGTCTGAGTTTATGTCTAAATTTCTTTGAAGATACACTACCTAATCCAGCTGTGAAATCTGAAGAATGGTTAGGCTGGCTATTAAATGTGGCTTTGGTAGCCGTATGTATCATTTTAATCTCACTAGGCAATTGTTGTTATTTAGATATGTCCTGCACAAGCAATCACAATTGAGGTGGAGCAAGAAGATGGTAGGACTACTAGGTGAAGGATCTTGCTCCCTCTCCCTTACCATCTCTCTCTCTCTCTCTCTCTCTCTCTCTCCCCCCCCCTTTCTTTCACTCTAACTCATATTTATAGTTTTTAGATAAGAACTTGCTAGAATATGAATATGAATGTGGAAAAGTAAGAATAGTGAATGGGAATAGTAGTTGTTGTAGGCCACTTCAAGGGGACCTAGACTTCCATAGAGAGAGAGAGAGAGATTACTAGAGAGAGATGCACTAGCTCTGATTTTATTGGTCCACATGGCTCAAGATAATTGGCTAGTTATTTTAATATGTGCTCTATGAATTAAGCCATGTGTTGACTGAGCGACATGTGCTCAAATCCTAACTAAATCATCATAATCTCAACTAACTAACTGACTAAAAGAATTACAACAACTATTAGGAGATTACAAGGCATATGGCATAATTTGGGGTTCCAATCATTTTCTAGGTATGATATTGACATAACAGAGTGCATTTATTGTGGATTCTGCCAAGAGGCTTGCACTGTTGATGCTATTGTTGAAGGACCCAACTTTGATTTTGCAACAAAGACTCATTAGGTTACTATGCATAATTTTCACAGGATCATAGGCAATTGATGTAGTAATGAATTGAGTTGATGTTCAGAATCTTAAACTTTGCTAGAACCACTACATTCGGAAGGTGCACGGTGCACCGTTTTCTTTCATGACAAGTTTTAAAAATGATAAATTGTTCTATTATAAAAATATTATAGTTCTAATTTTTACTATATGTTAGATATATATAAGACATATTAGCTCAATGTAATAAGTCCAAGCCCACTCCTCCTTGTACTACTAGTCTAGGGTTTAGTTGCCTATATATACTCATATTAGGGTTCATTGTAACATAGGTTATTGTACTACATTTTTACATAATAAAGATGTAGCCCTTAAAGGATTCCTTTGTAGATGTAGGCCGACAAAGCTGAATCACGTAACCTTCAAGTTTTCAGTATTCCTATTCTATGCTTTCCCTTTCGCATCCACTCAAGCATATACAACATGGTATAACACATCGTGTTGCTAATATATTTAACATGGTATTAGAGCCAAACTTCGTTCTTGGCATCAAACAAACATCTCCACATTGTAAAGAAGATTCATACATGCATAGCATAGATTTACAGTGCCTTGCTTAACTTCAGATCTAGACTCCATGACATCACGCAGTCGCCATGGCTCATTGCTGTGCCAAGATCCTCAAGCCCAAGCAATTCGTGCCACTCGCTATTAGATCTGTGCAAATCAAGGCTTCGCTTGATGAAACCAACCACACAGACGTGCTTGGCGGCCAATCGCGACTAAAACCTAGGAAGCTGGTCTCCACCGGTATCTTCACGCACCTCCACGCGCCGAAAAGAACTCCTGCACTTACTCCACGCGTTGCCACAAATTCTTCACTCCTAGATTGACTTTTGGACACACGCGTTGCCATGTAGGCCTTGTTGTTCGCTGCTCAACGGAACTCGAGAATCTGGCTTTCATTTAGCATTACACTTGCCTTTATGCGTTTCCTAGGTTTTTGTCTTGCCACCACGTGCTAATAGACTCTGTCACGCGCCATCCACACATCGAAAAACTCTGATGATGTCATGCTAACGTCATCCAGTCCACGTTAGTGACATGTAAGCATGCCACGTCATCAGTCACGCAAGCCCTAATCCTTATTAGCACCACGTCATAGGATGACGTCAGCGTCTCTATAGTTGATCCGTGACCCGACCCGGACTGTATAGCCCGTTGACTTTGCTTGACTGTTGACTTTGACCAGATATTTGACTTTGACTTTGCGTTGACCTTTGACCAAAAGTCAAAATTCTGAGACGGCCTATCTTGCTCAATTTTTTGCGTAGATTCCGATTTTGGAATCTGTTTCTTCATTTGAAGCTTTGAAATTGGTCAGTTGGCACATTATTCATTGTGGTTTCTTCAAGGGCATTCTTCAAGGCATCTCTAAGTGATCTTCTCATGCTTATCCAACCTCAAGCTTTCATCGAGATTCTGCCTTGAATTTGAGGAAGGGTGTTAGAGATATATTAGAGATATTAGCTTAATGTAATAGGCCCAATCCCACTCTTGCTTGTACTAGTAGTCTAAGGTTTAGTCGTCTATATATACTCATGTTAGGGTTCATTGTAACACAAGTTATTGTACTACACTCTTACATAATAAAGATGTAATCCTTAAGGGATTTCTCCGTAGATGTAGGCCGACAAGGCTGAACCACATAATAGGGATGACAATTTTTCCCCGCCCTTCTCGACTTTGCCCCACGCGAGTTTTTCACGCCCCGCAAAGGTGGTAAGGCGGGGATGGGGCAAGATTTTAGCCCCGCACCACAGGGCGGGGCTGGGCTGGGCAAGGATGGGTTTAAACTTTTTAGACCCACCCCACCCCACCCCTCCCCGTCACCGCCCTGCCCCGCCTCGCATTGCTAAGGGTTATAATTGTAAATTTTTCATACCCTAAAACCCTACTATTTAAACAAACATATCAATATTAGCTTATTTTATTCTATCCAATGTGATTTTCTGCCTTTATTTTGTTATGTGTTATATTATGAGATTTTTTTTTTTTTATTTTTTATTTTTATGATTGTCTTGTTAAACACTTAGATATATTACTCAATTTTTTTTTTCTAAAAATTGATTTGATTTGATGGGATAAATTTAGTTGTAATATCAAGTATATTTTTATTAATGAAATAAGTTTCATTAAAAAAAATGTACTAGTTATATGACAAATTAACAAAAAGTAGAGTTTTACGAGGTGGGGCGAGGCCCAAAGGGGTGGGGATGGTGTGAGAAAGTTTTCCTCGTCATGCAGGGCGGGGCGAGGATGGGGTAAGACAAAACCATGTGAGGCGGGGACGAAGACTCCATCCTTCGACCCCGCCCCACCCCATTGTCATCCCTACCTTGTAACTTTCGTGTTTTCAATGTTCATATTCTATGCTTCCTCTTCTACATCCACTCAAGCACATACAAC
Source organism: Quercus gilva (assembly GCA_023621385.1). Classification (NCBI taxonomy): domain Eukaryota; kingdom Viridiplantae; phylum Streptophyta; class Magnoliopsida; order Fagales; family Fagaceae; genus Quercus; species Quercus gilva. The sequence goes on from CM042483.1 coordinate 49,754,949, forward strand.
ATGATATAATATATCGCGTTGTTAATATATTTAACACTATAGAATGAAAAAATAATTAAAAAAAAAAAAAAGGATTCTTGAACACTAACTTGGTGGGATGGGGTTGATGTCGCAAATGTTGCCTAATCTTAGTTGAGCTATAGCTTGACTCCAATTCCACCTACAACACCAATGATTTTGGTCTGTAAGATGAGGGCAAGATGTATGCTGATACAGGATCACCTGAAATGCAAGTGTTATTGGCAATACCTCCTGAGGGTATCCCTAGAAAAGAGTTGCAAGCGAGCACTATTCTTTGTTTGTATTGGAAAGTGCTTTGGAAAGTTCAGAGCCTTTAGGCTTTGCATTGTTGTTAGCAGCAAGAAAGCATGGGAGCAGCTCTAGGGTTGTCGCACCTACATCGAACTCGTCCCGACGAGGCATTCGGCGTCCGACGCATCGATTCGCCTTTTTTTTTTTTTTTTTTTTTTTTTTTTTTTTTTTTTTGCGTCGATTCCGGCTGAATAGGGAGCTGAAATGGCCAATTCGATGGAAAAGGGAGCCGAAACGGTCAAATCGGTCCGATTCGAGTCGAAACGGCTGTCGAAATAGATCGATATGGTCGATTCCAGCCGATACGGCCGCCGAAACAGGCCGATACGGCCGTTGAAACAGGCCGGAATGGGCCGTTGGCTGCCATTCTTCTGCTCCATGTGGCCTTGTGAGAGAAAAAAAAAAAAAAAAAAGACAAAGAAATGGTTAGAACATGTGAGGAAGAAGAATAAATGTATATAACAAAAGAATATAAATTAAGTAGGTGCGAAAGTCAATTGTTTCATGTGGGTGGGCTTGGGATTTGGAAAAGGAGTAAAGGTACCTTCTTGAAAGGTGGTTTTTTGTTTACAATTACCAAAAATATTGATTTTATTAAAAACAAATCATAAATAATTGTTTTTTAATTATAAAATCTACCCTTTATTTGAATTTTTTTTTTATATAAGAAATATTAAATTCACTATATAAAAATATTTTTAATAATTTTTTAATCACCGCACTCCGCCGCACTTGCATCCTACTTTTTCAAAAATTGCCGAGTCCCGCACCCGTACCCGAATCCAGAAACGTACTTGTGCTTCATAGGTTAGAAGTTTCAATGGAGGATTTCTTGAGATTGGAATCTGAATATGACATGCAGTCCTTAATATTTATTGTTACTGTTGATATTGTAAATAGAAGTTGTGTTTATAAAGATTCATATGCCAATTGTTAGTGAATGTACTGATGAAACTGATCTGTGGATGCAGAAAAGGCTTGACTCATTGCTTTTCAAAATAGCTTGCGCCCAGGCAGCAAAGAATAAATGGGTGGAGATGGGAAAGCAGCTAGTGTCTAGAAAGGTATAACACTCAAGAGTAGTTTAGTTAATTAGATTTGGAAATATGGTATTTTCTTCCAGAGCCTTTTTGACATTGCCTGATAAAGTCAAGAACTACTGATCCTAATTTAAAAGCTGTGGACAGCTTCCATGGTCTCTCATTTTTTTGAATTGAGAATGTAATATTCCACTTTTTTTTTGGGGGGGGGGGGGTTTGTTTTGTTTTAAAAAAGCTACCGATCATAGTTCTTTGACTCTTTTACATCTAAAACAGATGCAATAGTATATAACCCTATAATACCAAATTGCTTGCTATCGTTAATTTTCATGGCTCCACTTTGTTCTCCACTTGTGCGTAATAATCATGCTTTTAAATATTTGAGAAAGGGGCACATAATGGTACTCAAATATTCCGTTCTAGTAACCAATCCGAAACAGAATTCAAGACTTTGATTTAAACATTAATTCAAAGAGAAAAAAAAGAAAAGAAAATAAAACATATGGCTCATTTTGTTTCACATTTGTTTTGAAGGAATCTGGCATTGGTACTGATGAGGTTGGCAAATTAATTGTGTTTAAGCCATAACTGATGGGTTGTAGCATTGAGGAAAAAAATTGAAGCCTCTTGTTGAGTATCTGTACTATCATGGGATTTCCCAAGATGGTATGAAGAGAATACTTATGAGTGAACCAATAGTTTTCTGTTTAGATTTGGAGACTGCAATTGTGTGAAAGGTTTGCCATTGCTGGTTATACTGTGATGTGCTTGGACCTTGTTCTGAATGCATTTTTTTTTACTGAGATTCTACAAGCTAGTTGAATTCTTTTGTTTAAATTTTTCTCTTACTAATTTTGGTCTCAGTCCTCAAGTTCTCTGCCCTATTTTCAATTTCCCATAATGATTCTTGAATTACATGCATATTTTGAATTCTTTGAACATGAATCAGAAATATGTCAAACTATGCCATTTTTGGTGTTGTGCCTTGTTTTGACAATTCTTAATTCATTTTTCTTTCATGTAAAGGTACGTTTTTTCCAGGACATTGACATTCAAGATGATGCCATTGGCAACATGCTTTTAGAGTTTCCTTCATTACTAACATGCAGCCCCTACAAGAAGATCTGGCTAGTGGTTTGTCTTTTTCTTATCTCCTTTCCCTCCGCGTGGGCACCTTAATTGCATGTTTATCTGTTTGTCATTTCCTTAGTGGCACCCCCCTTCACACTCACACCAAAGACAAATCTTTTATAATATGTTGAGCGTTTGTAACTAGCAAAATAGTGATTTGTGTGAGTTGTGAGTGTTGATTAATGTCGTTGTAATCCATATCGTTGATAGTGGATATTTTTGGTTGGTGTTGTCCGTGGATGTAGGCATGAAGTTGGTCGAATCAAATTAAATATTGTTGTCTCTTGTGGATCTTTCATTTTCTTGTTCATGTGAATGGGCTTCTGCTAGCCCCAAATGACAATAATTGATGTTAGAGCTTAAGCCTTTGAACAACCGTTAAAACATGTTTGAATGCATCATGATACTAAATGTTTAATGCGGAACATCAGATGCTGTAAGATGCATCATTAAATGTGAAAAAAAAAAAATTTGTTTGAACATAATTTTGAAGAGCCTTAATAAACATCATGAGATATTAGTTTGGAATGTGTGTCCTTGCTTGGGATGTGGGTGTCTATTTATACATTGCTTCAAAAATTATTTGATTATTTGCAACATGTGGAGCTCTCTCCTTATTTGATTTCCCAATGAACTCTATCACATAGAGTTTCTTAAAATTCTCAAATTTTCTTATGATTGTGTAGGTCCAGATGATGCCATTGTGGACGATTAAATTTCTTAGTTCGAAATGAGTCAAACAAGTAAAAATAGTTGCACAAATGTGAATTTGTATTGATGATTGTATGGTACAATTTTCTGTAATTACAAAAGAGTGATTTTCTGATTCGATTTCCTTGAAAGATTTGTTGATTGGAATTGTGGTAATGTGATTTTGATTTGAACACCAAATATACTTCAATTTGGCTGATGAATGGATTGAAGATTTTTGAAACAAAATTACAACGAATCTCTAGCTATGAGCTTGTTAGAAATTCTTTGTTCTTCATGTTCTTTGTGTGTGCTTCGTGTTCTTTGTGTTCTTCGTGTGTTCTTTCTTTTTGAGGGTTTGTGGTGGAAGTTCTTCGGGGTTTAGAGGTTTGAATCCGTAAAACTTCACTGATTTGTGGTTTGTTGAGGTTTTTGGAGGCTTTTGAGCTTGATTCCAGTGAACTTTGAGATCTAGGAATATGATTTGAATAATTCCTCTTCGAATGTTCTTCGTATTTGAAGGTTTGTGGTGGAAGTTCTTTGGTGCTTTAGAGGCTTGAATCTGTAGAGCTTCGCTGATTTGTGATTTGTTGAGGTTTCTGAAGGCTTTCGAGCTTGATTCTAGTGAACTTTGAGATCTAGGCAAGTAGTTTATGTGTGCTTCGTGTTCTTTGTGTTCTTCGTGTGTTCTTCCTTTTTGAGGGTTTGTGGTGAAAGTTCTTCGGGGTTTAGAGGTTTGAATCTGTAAAACTTCACTGATTTGTGGTTTGTTGAGGTTTTTAGAGGCTTTTGAGCTTGATTCCAGTGAACTTTGAGATCTAGGAATATGATTTGAATGATTCCTCTTCGAATGTTCTTCGTATTTGAAGGTTTGTGGTGAAAGTTCTTGGGTACTTTAGAAGCTTGAATCTATAGAGCTTCGCTGATTTGTGATTTGTTGAGGTTTCTGAAGGCTTTCAAGCTTGATTCCAGTGAACTTTGAGATCTAGGCAAGTAGTTTGGATGATTCTGCTTCGAATGTTCTTCGTATTTGAAGATTGAAGTTCTTGAAGTTGCTAGAGACTTCAGGGCTTGATTTTAGCAGAGCTTCAGTACTTTTGAATCTTCTTTGATGCTGCTTGTGCTCTAGATGGCTTGATCTCTCCAAGATGTCTTGGTGTCTTGGTCCCCTAAATGCCTTAGGAAGGCTTCTTTTTATAGGAGTTTTATTTGGGGGGGGGGGGGGGTGGGGGGGTGAGCGTCACATGACGGAGTCTGGTTGGTGACACATGTCACAACCTGATTGGTCCACTTATGTCATCGCTTACATGCACTGGATTACATATGTCATCGCTTACACGTGCTGGACTGCTTATGTCATCGCTTATACGCGCTGATGATGTGTGATTGGTTTTCACATGACACTTGGCAAATTTCTGTTGGTTTTCTGAGTAGTGATAGCAAAACCTAGCAACAATATGTGGCGCTTTGTAATTGCCTATATTTTGTGGACTTGGTAGTATGATGTGTCAGCTTGTGATAGGTCAAGAATTTTCCCTCTCTACAGCCATGTCAACATTGCACTAACTAAATCATTAAAATGGTAATTTTTATATAGGAAAACTCTGCTAACCAAATGCTTAACGTTGTTAACAATGATGATTTAAGGAGTTCATGCCATTTTATGTTTTACTTTTACAGATACCTAGACAAAGTTTGTTGAGTAGAAGCTTCTTGAGGAACAATAATAATAATGGCAATGGAGAATTATAGCTGGGATGGTCTTATTCCTCATTCATTTTGTTATTGCTTTGGCTCAAGGAATTTTAGAATTTTTTTTAGCTTGTAATATTTTGTTGACTTGATGTAATGGATATTGGAATGTGAACTTCTAAGTATAATGCATTTGGGATTTATTTATTATCATTTTTTTTAAAAGAAACTTTGTTCATATGCCAAGTTCATTTTGAAAAATCTATGAAATATAAATTTGGGTCCTTGGATGTTTGGTCCAAATTTATGAATCTGGCGGCCAGCTACTATGTGATGATAACTCAGATTAAAAATCTTCTGCTTATTAGAAAACCTATGTATTTTTGGTTTTAGATAGATCCATATTCATGATTATTTTTATTTTTATTTTTATTTTTTTTGAGAATCTATTTTTTGAAAAACTTAATTTTAGAAGGGCCCATTGATAAGATATAAATTTCATTCTTTTTGTAATGCATATCAATTATCCATTTGAGAAGGGCCCATTGAACCCTCGATTTCGTGGTGAACATGTCCTCCGTCAATACCCAACTGGAGAGGAACGTTCCCTTGCATGCAAATTCTGCAAAGCAGTAAGAATTTTAATCTTTTAATAACTATTCTAGGTTTGATTGATGCTTTTTGAACACTAACTTGCAGAATTAGAGTATTTAACTTCCTGTTTGAGTCTGGATTTTGACTCGTGCGTTGGCAATGGGTGGGTGCCAGTGTCGTAGTCTGAGGTAGTGCTTAGACCCTAGAGGCCTGGCCCTAAGGCTGCAAATTACTGTTCCGGTTTGATACTTAAACTTGCATGGATTTTCTGCGAGTTCATTATCTGTGCCTCATCCAAATTTTTATTGTTATATAAATATGGCATACATATTAATTTGCAAACAATGTCTCAGTATGGGCGCATTTCATTAGATTAAAAATTTGAGAAGTTGGAGATCTAGATGTGCTGATCGATTAATGATTAATATATCTTTGTAGTTTATGACTTTTTTCTATGATGCTGATTTGTAATAAGTGCCTAATCCATCTAGCATATATATATATATATATATATGTTGACCAAGTCAGACCAAGCCAGAGTTAATATGATTTGAAATGAACCTTAGAGGCTCAGAATTTTGATAAATTAATTTAATCTATCCTTAAATCTAAGAGATGCCATTATCTCCTACCTTCAACAAATATCATTAAAATAAACTTAACTGTTGCATTTTTTTTGCATGTGCACGATACATTCTTTTGTTGAGACCTCAAACTATTTTTTGATATGTAATAGAAATCTTATTGGAAATTTCTAGGCTTATGGCTAATGGGTGGCATTAACGAACATTTGAAATTTGTCCAATGTCAGCATTCCATGTCTGAGTTTATGTCTAAATTTCTCTAAAGATACACTACCTAATCCAGCTGTGAAATCTGAAGAATGGTTAGAGCATCTCCAGTAGTGTATGCATCCGGGTATATTAGCTAAAATTTGAAGAATCTGTGCACTGTTCATGCTCCAGCAGTGTAGGCAAACCTGGATTTTTTTTTTTTTTGGCTCATGAACAGTAGCCCATCAGAGGGCTACTGTACATTAGCAATCGAATTTCTTGAATTAAAAAATTATATCAATTCTTTCTCTCTCCTCCAGATTTTTTTTTTTTTTCTCTCATTCTCTCCGTTTCTCACATAATCCAAACACAAAACACAAAACAAAATCCAATTGTTAAAATAAAGTTGAATCAGAACAAGCAAATATGAAAAAAAAAAAAAAAAAAAAAAAAGAAAAGGAACAAGCCAATCTGACCCCATTTCTCACATAATCCAAATACAGAATACAAAACAAATTCCAATTCTTATAAAATAAAGTTGAATCAGAACAAGCAAATATGAAAAAAAAGAAAAAAAAGAAAAAAAAAAAAAGAACAAGCTGATCTGACCCAAGCTCAACTAGCCTCCATTGGCAGTGCCTCAATGGTGGTGGCCGAAGCTCTCACCACTGCCTCCATGGTACTCATGCATCCACCACACGGTTCCTTCCTCAAAATCAATTCCGATCCTTGCTGGGTATTTTGGTGGTGATGTGGTGGAGGGGGTCGTTTTGTTGCTACTAGTGGTGGTGGGTCGTTGGGGTTTCCAATTGTGGGTTTGGGTTGAGATCAAATCGTGGGTTTGGGTTGAGATCGGGATGTGTTTGTGTTTATGGTCGGCGTTTGTTTTTATGGTTGGGATTGGGTTGTCGTCGGCGGTGGGTTTGTGTTTGTGATCTCTCTCTCTCTCTCTCTCTTCTTTGATGTGAAGTAAATGGAGATCCAGAATGTTCTTGAGGTGAAAAACAAAATAAAAAGAGGGGACTGGACACTTGTGTGGAGGAGAAAAACAAGAAAAAGAAAAAAGAAAAAAAAGAAAAAAAAGAAATGAAATGAACGGAAGAAAAATAATATAAAAAATAAAAAATTCTAATTGAAAAATACTACCACAAAATTTTTACAATATTTTCACAATAAATCTTAGCTAATATTGGTGAGTAAAAATATATTTTCAGTAGTGGTTTCAAATTAGAATTAGTAACAACTTTTCATATAAGATTTTGTTATAATTCTTTTGAAAGTATTGCGAAAAATGTTGTAAATATAATACTTTTCATTAAAAAATATAATTGTTGAGAATAAATATAGGAAGAATAAATGATGATAAAGAATGAATGAAGAAATAATATTTAAATGAGATAGAGAATGAGATAGAGAGTCTGTTGGAAAGTGTATTTGAAAAATGAGTGGGCAAAAGCTAAATGTCACTGTTCATTAGCCAAACAGTACAAATATTTGGCTAGTCTGCTGGAGATGCTCTTACGCTGGTTATAAAATGTGGCTTTGGTAGTCGTATGTATCATTTTAATCTCACTAGGCAATTGTTGTTATTTAGATATGTCCTGCACAAGCAATCACAATTGAGGTGGAGTGAGAAGATGGTAACCGTAGTAGGACTACTAGGTGAAGCCGTGAAGGATCTTGCTCCCTCCCCCTTACCATCTCTCTCTCTCTCCTTTTCTTTCACTTAACTCATATTTATAGTTTTCAGATATGAACTTGCTAGAATATGAATATGAATGTGGAAAAGTAAGAATAGTGAATGAGAATAGTAGTTGTTGTAGGCCACTTCAAGGGGACCTAGACCTCCATAGAGAGAGAGAGATTATTAGAGAGAGATGCACTAGCTCTAATTTCATTGGTCTACATGACTCAAGATAATTGGCTAGTTATTTTAACATGTGCTCTATGAATTAAGCCATGTGTTGAATGAGCTACATGTGCCCAAATCCTAACTAAATCATCCTAATCTCAACTAACTAATTGACTAAAAGAATTACAACAACTATTAGGAGATTACAAGGCATATGGCATAATTTGGGGTTCCTATCATTTTCCAGGTATGATATTGCAACAAAGACTCATTAGGTTACTATGCATAATTTCACAGGATCATGGGCAGTTGATCCAGTAATGAATTGAGCTGATGTTCAGAATCTTAAACTTTGCCAGAACCACTACATTTGGAAAGTGCACGGTGCACTATTTTCTTTCATGACAAGTTTTAAAAATGAAAAATTGTTCTATTATAAAAATATTACAGTTCTAATTTTTACTATATGTTAGATATATATTAGATATATTAGCTCAATGTAATAGGCCCAAGCCCACTCCTACTTGTACGAGTAGTCTAGGGTTTAGTTGCCTATATATACTCATATTAGAGTTCATTGTAACACAGGTTATTATACTACATTCTTACATAATAAAGATGTAGCCCTTAAGGGATTCCTCCGTAGATGTAGGCCGACAAGGCTGAATCACGTAACCTTCGTGTTTTCAGTGTTCTTATTTTATGCTTTCCCTTTCGCATCCACTCAAGCATATACAACATGGTATAACACATCACATTGCTAATATATTTAACATGGTATCAGAGCCAAACTTCATTCTTGGCATCAAACAAACATCTTCACACAGTAAAGAAGATTCATACATGCATAGCATAGATTTACTGTGCCCTGCTTAACTTCAGATCTAGACTCCACAACATCACGTAGCCGCCATGGCTCATTGCTGTGCCAAGATCCTCAAGCCCAAGCAATTCCTGCCACTCCCTATCAAATCTGTGCAAATCAAGGCTTTGCTTGATGAAACCAACCACACAGACATGCTCTGCGACCAATCGCGACCAAAACCCAAGAAGCCAGTCTCCACTGGTATCTTCATGCGCCTCCACATGCCGAAAAGAACTCTGCACTTACTCCACCCACTGCCATAAATTCTTCACTCCTAGATTGACTTTTGGACACACGCGCCACCATGTAGGCCTTGTTGTCTGCCGCTCAATGGAACTATATCCTCCAACTTTATTTACTTTTCTTTTTGAGTGTAGCAATCAAAGTCACGTGACTAAAAAATGCTGAGGGAAACAGTAAACAAAACATGACACAGTCAAAGAAAAGACGAGTTGTGTAATAACTAATATGCTGAACAAAATGGATAATGGACTAAGGCATTCTCTGCTTTAGCTTTGATGCCCCTACATCTTTTCCATGTTTAATTTGGTTATTTACTTTGATAAAATAAATTGTTTGATGTTGCTTTCTTGTTTGAAATTTTAAATTCAGTTTTAATGTTTCTGTGCAAACTGTGGTTTATCCATTATATTTATTTTTTGTCAGATTAAATTTAATCTTGCAGTACTAGCCTTTCTTTTTTTGAGAATCCAGTACTATCCCTTTCAAGTTAAAAAAGTTGTGAAAGTGCTCTCTTTCTCTATATATGTTCCAAGGCATGAAGTGGGAAGAGGAGGAGTTTCATTGGCGAATTTGAATTGGCTCTATATCAATGAATATCATCATCCATACATGATGAATAAGTATTTATTCTGTTGGATTTAATAACTCATCATAAAGCCTCTTCACAAATTACCTTGAACAACCTTATCATTTATAATTTGCCTACTGCCTTGTTCAAGGAAATAAAATTTATTTTTTGTCAGATTAAAATTAATAAAAAAAAATGTAGTTTATGTTCTGTTATTTGTGGTGTTTTGCTGTAAGTTTGTTTCATTTATCAAATTTGGGAACTGGGATTTTTCGTTTTGAGTGAAACCCAATTGCTTAAATTCAATACCAAGTTGGTATATTTGTTTTAATTTGAAATTTGGTGATTAGTTCATTTTAGTTTCAAGCAAGAAGATGGGCCTAAAGGGCTTAGTGTTATGTTTTTTTTTTTTTTTTTTTTTGATGGGGCTTAGTGTTATGTTAATTGTACTGTTTTGCTGTGTTCTTTTGTGTTGTAGTTTATGTTCTTAGTATTAATTTAACAGTGACTAAATTTAGTCACGGTTCACTGTTGTTGTTTTAGTTGTGTGATGTAGTTTGTGTTCTGTTATTTGTGGTGTTTTGGTGTAAATTTGTTTAATTTATCAAATCTGGTAATTAAGTCCTTTTGTTTGAATGAAACTCAGTTGCTTAAATTTGATCAGAAATTCTGCATTTTCCTCCACTCTGCCAACCGCAAACGCACTTTCCACCACAATAAGAATAAGGAGGGCAATAAGCATGATTATCTTAATTGTCTCATACTTGAAATTTCTCCACCAATATTCGATCATGACAAGGACAAGGACAATAGTACTGACCTCGACCATTCCTCGATATTGTGTATTTCCATTGTGTTCATCCATAAGTTTCCCTTCGATGGCAAACTAAGCTTCTATGATAGCTTGAAATTGTATTTTGAGTTTAAAATGAGCGCTAATAAAAAATTTATACAAAGTTATTGTTGCAAAATAGAATTTTGGGTTTTAAAAACACTCTTTTAAACTCTCAAAATCTAACTAAACAAACCTTGAACCTGAATGTTTTTAGTTTTTGTAATATTTGTCCACTTTTGTTTTTGAGTGATTAGTAATCACATTTATAAAGAAAAGTTTGGGCCACAGTTGCCTTATCTTCTTTGTGCCTAGATGCCTTATACTTTAATTAGTTTTCAACAAATAAGTAAATAACTTTCATCAAACAGCTACATCCAAACATAGTCTTAGAACAAAAACTGCATTTGATTCTAAGTAAAAATTGGGGTGATTGGACTCCTAGACTTGACTTAAAAAATAAAAAAAAATTATATAGGTAACGTTTGGATAGCATGTGAAGTCACTCAATTCTGCATTCCATGTTTTGCGCTGGGACCCACGCGCACCAAGCTGCTGAAGGAAACGCAAGTTTAAGAAATGCTAGTTGCTGCTGCCCGCACTGTTTCATTTAAAAAGAAATCTCTGCGCACCGTTTCATTAATCTCACTACGCACCGTTTCAAGAGCTGAACCAGTATACCCATAACAAGCCAGACTTGCGCGTCCTGTTCATTGCTTTGGAGTGTGCTGATGAAACAGTGCGCTCAACTCCTGATTTTGGAACCCTTGTTCATCGCAGAAGCTGGGAGAATCACCTGATCAAAACGGTGCGTTGCCTCTCAACGGTTATTTCCCATTCTCCTCGAGCTTTCTGCTTTTTCTCTCAACTACTGTGGCAGAATGCCTTCAATCGCCTTCAATGCTCTGTCCGAATCCTCTTCAATGTCTTGCACCTACCCACCAACCACAAAGCTATCAAAACAGAGCACACCAGCTGATGAAAGCAGACCCACACCAGCTGATGAAAGCAGACCCATTACGCGGTATTTACAGAAAAGATCCCCTCTGTTCAACAAACGCTCGAGCTGACCTTCTCTCTGCTTGGGACATCGTTGCCGCCACTGTGGGTGTCTGCATTCACAGGTAAGTTGTGTCTAACTTCTCATGCTCTTTGATATGTGCTTTTCCATGAGGCTTGTGGTTTTTTGTGTTTAATGTCTGTGTGTGGTTTTCTGTTGTGTTTTATATGACACTAGTATGTAGATTTCTTGATCCTTCATGTAATACCATTGGTTCTCTGTTGTATTTGGATATATGTGAGTTTACTTTGCATTTGTCATGTGGGCATGTCTAACTGATTATTGGCATGCACCCGAATTGTTTGTTGAAATGCCTTAATGAATGTAGAAGGAAGTTGTAGCAAAAATGGTTAAGCAGAAGAAATTGATGGACGGTGGTGATAAAGAGGAAAGAGCTGACTGGAAAGACCCCAAGGAGCTAGAAGCTTTTTGTCAGTTCTGTGCTGCTGAAGTCATGAAGGGCCAGAGGAGGGCCACCGGATTTTTGTTCAAAATTGGGGTTAAAGAAGTGATTCGGTAGTTGGGTGAGATGGAAAAAGTGGTGACTTTTCCACAGATTAAAAACAAATGGGATAATCTGAAAAAAAGGTGGAAGATTTATAACAAGTGTATGGACAATGAGACTGGGTTGGGTTATGATGCTGGAAGTGGGATGTTTGACGCACCTGATGAGTGGTGGAACCGAAAGATTGCGGTTAGTTCTGATCAATACATAATTGTGAAAAAATTTACTGGCTAAAACTAATATTCTTGTGTTTTAACTACTGGTTGTCCACATGTAGGCATGTCCTGATGCAAAAACCTTTAAACTGTATGGTTTGCCAAATCATGACCTCCTGAACATCATGTTTGGAGGCATAGTTGCAACGGGAAAAAATGCATTCTGCCCGAGTGCACCAATACCAACAGAAACCAACGAAGGGTCTGGGGACTCCGATAATAGCATAGAATTTGTTGACCCCCAATGTGAACCCGAAGTGAATGTTGATGCAATGGAGGTTGAAGGTCCATCATCGTCGAGGGCAGGATCGGCAGTGAATAAGGAGAAAGGCTTGGCAACTAGTGTCCACATTTTCAAGCCAATTTCCAAGAAACCAAAAAAAAAAGCGTTCAGCTGCGCAAGAGATGTCCGACTCTTTGAAGAGCATCTCAAATGTTTTTGTTGAAAGATCTAGTCTAAGTACCCGTACACCATCTGCTCCCACAGCAACTGCTCAAGTTAAAGCTATTCTGGACCTGGTGTTAAGTCTTCCCGGGGTGTACTCGGGTCATTACCTTCATATGTTCAGCACCATCTACTTCATGGAAAAAGAGAAGAGTAGGCCCATGTTTGAAGCACTTTCCGATGACAAGAACGTCCAGTTGAAGTGGCTAGAAAAAGAGTACCAAAGGCACCCTGAATATCAATGATGTAGTGAAGGAATAATAGATTGTCTCCATAGGGTTGTGTAGGCTTAGCGTAGTAATCGAACTGTCAGTGTTGTACCTGTTGCACTATTATTTTTTTTTTTGGAGGAAACTAATGCTTGTTATGGTTGTGTATGTAAGACAATGCTCATCACTCCTATGTGTTTGAGCTATATTTATATATGTTTGTCCAATGCTTCTTTTATCTTACTTTTTTGTGTTTTTGATGGTTATGCACTGTTATTTGTGGAAAAATTTGATGATGGTTGTTTATGATTAGAAAGAAGAAGTGTCAGTTGCTGAGTCTTTTTTTTTCTGTCCTGTAGTTGTAGTTGTTCTGAGTCTTTTTGTTTATGATGGTGTTTTTAGTTCTGAGTCTTTTTGTTCTGTCATGTAGTTGTAGTGTCAGTTTCATGTTTTGTTCAATCCTATGTGGCTGCTCCGTTTTGTTTTAAAACTCTGTTTATGTGTTCTGTGTTTCTTTTCAATAAATATCTCAGTTTTTATGCAATATATATATATATATAACAACCCTAAAAAAACCAAACTTTGCCACTGCAAGAAACTGGTTTGCAGACTAGAAATTTTGCAGGAAAAACAAAACTGGTTTGCTGCAGAAAAGAAATTCTGCAGAAAAAAAAACTGGTTTGCTGCAGAAAAAAGCAATTCTGCAGCTAAAAAAACTGGGTTGCTGCATGCAAAAAAGCAATTTTGGTTTAAAAAAACCAGTTTTCTGCAGAAAAGCAATTCCGCAGCTAAAAAAATTGGTTTGCTGCATGCACAAAAAAAAAACTGGTTTGCTTTAGAAAAGCAATTCTGCAGCCAAAAAAAAAAAAAAAAAAAAACTGGTTTATAAGACTAAAGAAAATAAAATCTAAGATAAGTAGATGAATTTGCATAGTAACAAGTTAATTTTCAATAGCTGCATCATTTTTAATAAATCAATTTTCAATGGCTGCATCATAAGTAAAGGCTTGCTAGTATTGCTTATGAAGCAGCTGTGACTAATTCTTCAACAAAAAATATGGTTGATCTCTCTCTCTCTCTCTGCTGGATGGGTGGTTGATTGAGCTGGGTCTACATTTTTGGATAGTGTGTTACTGGGTATCTTTTTTACCTAACACTGTTTTACACTTCTTTTTTTTTAAAGTAGTGAATGTCTTATTATGACTAACAGAATCATTACATGGGATGTATATAGTACATCCTCTCAAGAGATTTGAGACTATGTACACTAACATTTGCTTTCTTATCCATTCTGAGAATTTAGAAATCCTTTTTTTCCCCTCCATTTTGTGCAAGGCAAAGCTGTAAAAATCAGTTCAACACTTGAAATATTGTAGCTTCATTTCCTTCAGAGAATTTATGGCTTCTCTAAGTATGTTCTAGTGCATTAACCCTGATCATTCCCTAATGTATTCTAGATGTCAGAATTAAAATTTTGTAATTTCATCAATTTATGGGCCGGATTACCCATATCTTGTTGCATTTTTAGTGATTAGATTCACATAGATAGTCGGAGAACCAGTTCATGGCTATTATGTAATCATTTGCTAGCATGCTTTGTTTCCTCAGTTGTTTTCTATTAGTATCTTTTGATGTCTTCGCAATCTTACAAGCTCATTGATTGGACTTAAATGTGCAGAGGAATTGGTGACAGACCTATCTCGTGTGTCATGGGAGAAAGTAGATGTCAGCTTTCATAGTAGCAGACAGAGGTTTGCTGCTCATAGTGTCATTCAGGTATCACACCCCCCCCTCTCCCCCCCCCCCCCCCCCAAAACACACACACACACACAATCACCCGCCCACACAGACTCATGAACTTATGCATGCTTGTGGGTATATTGCAAGTCTATATATGTATGTTTACATTTTTCTGTTGGGTTTGTGGCACTGTATTTTCTATTGGTCACATATATCAAAGCTGGAATTGTTTCTTAGATAATAACAGTGTTGTCAGTTTCTATATGCAAAAACAGAAGCTCTAAAATTGGAAAATTTTCATTTATATGTTATTCCATCCTTTATTTGTAAAAAGTCCAGCTAAAAAATTGATGGAGACTGGGAGCTTTCATCCTGCTTGATCAAAAAGATGAATAGAAGAATGGCACCTTGTAAAGCCTTGATCCACACTCTCGCACTCTAAACACTGTGCAAGAATACTTGGAATAAAACTCAGAACTAAGGAACCTTGTTTCCCTTACAAAAGAACCCGTGTCATTCTCTACTAATAAGCATGAAAGATGGTTTTCCAACATGGATCAAGTACAATTAGTTTTGTTTCTCAGGGTGCAGCTACTGGACACAATGTTGGGCCAGTAACCATTTCAGATTGAAGATATTCAGACCAATATAAGATTTCATGAGTTCAAGCTACTCGTGAACCCAATCGAGCACCCCACAAGCTGATCTTGAGGCTCAAATCAAGCTCAAGCTGAGACTGAGCTCTGGTAGTTCCTCACTAAGGCAAGCCAAGCCAAAGCCACTTGGCTTGTTTACATCCCTAGACTTGCAGTATTCATTCTTTGGTATGGAAGATGAAAGGCTGTAATAAAGAAGGAACATCAAACCAGATAAGGGCATCTGAGAGAATCTACGATCAATTCTCAATTTTCAACAAGAGAGGTCCAACCAACAAGAGCAGGATGCCCAAAAGGTTAGGACAGGGCTGCCAGATTCTAGTCTGGACCTCAGACATGAATATGCCTTGAAGCCTAAATGTCCAAATCCCAAATATATGCAGTCCCTGATGATAATAGTCACCCTCACTGAAGTTGCATTTAAAAATTCTATTATTTCTTCCATTCAAGAGTCCTTTTTTTCTGATAAGTACTTCCATTCTAGAGACATTATTATATTACAAGCCCAAAGAAAACGCCCATTTGGTTTTGCTAAACCCAGAATATCTATGTTGCAACATTCCAACACTATATGCTTTTTTTGTCCTAAGCATGTGGAGATGAACAGGAGAAAGGAGGAAAAAGGGGGAAAATATTTCTCACCACTGCCCTCCCATGTCAAGGATATAGAATGCAGGACCTGCTTCTTGGTTTTTATCTCCCCCCCCCCCCCCTCCCCTTTCTCTTTCCCCCTTATTCAACCATTGTAAATGAATTGTATCTTATCCAAGTCTAAAGGATTTTTTTTTTCTTACATCAGCAGGCCTAGTTAGTAGACCTGCCACATTAAACCTATGCCAAGACAGATGTCTTGCCCACCTTAAGATAGACTCATTGCAATGGTGACTGACGTATTAGGTATTTCTGTCCCTTGGAAGATGATCCTAATAGAAACAAGAGGAGCCTTATAGGAAAATGGAATTCTAAAGTTTGTTTGGATCCTGTTAATCTATTGTGTAAATATGTGCTAGACATGGCTCTAGGTATTACATTTGACTTGTTGTGAAAAATTATGTATAGGTAGATTTATTTTATTGTATTTGTTATGGTCTGTGATATATGCATAATGCATGGGTGATCAATAGCTGTCATTTCTTATTCCGTTGGAGAAAACCAGCCCACTTACGTGTATTTGAAGTGTCAACTATATATATATATATATATATACACACGCGATGATGATGATGATGATTAGGCAATTTATGTACAACTAAAACGGCCTATGCCCACGTGGTCGGCTCAATGGACTTGAAGGATGTGCTCTAAATCTAGAGGTTCCAAATTTCATCCATCACAATATCAGTCCTAGGTGACCAGCGTGTCGCATGGGCAAGGAGTTTAATAAACTGGCCAAAAGACTGGGGCGTTACTTTCTTTTATATATATATATATATATATAAAGTTATGTCAATGCTAGACAGAAACATGTTTTCTGGAATTGATTCAAGTTCAACCAATGATACCGTAATGAATGAATTAAAACTATTGAACAAGTAATTAGTCTCTAATTATTTGTGAGGAAGTTACTGATTCTCTTTGTAAAAGAAATATGTGTAGCAATTTGAATTTTTGATTCAACTTGTATTAGAACAGGGCATGCTCTGTATTTAGGAATGGTATGGTCCCTTTGCTGTATGAGTAGCAGGTTTTTGCTGTGGATTGGTTTTTTTATTTTTGTTTGTTGACCAAAAAAACACAACAAAAAACACAAAAATAATTTATCTATAATTATAGTATGAAAATATAAGATTAATGGTTTTGGAAAAAAAAACTTATAAAGTTTGATTATTTGAAATGAACAAATATGATGATGATATTTGAATTGGTTCTCTCTGGTAAATTAAAAATTTGAATGGACTGGTTTAATTTGCTTCAATTCTAAGAAACTTAGAGGGTCAAATGGACTGAAAATGGCATTTGTTCAGGGTTGAACTGAATGAATTGATCTGTTTCTAAACTATCAATTTTGGTAGTTGTGTATCCCATGTAAAAAATTGTAACCAAATGGAAATAATTAATCCTTGAAGTCTATGATATTACTCAATTAAGATTCTTAGTCTAGTTATTTAGTTATGAATTCTTTTGTAAAAAAAGGAGGAAAGAAAATTTATATGTTATCGAACTACTAATTTGCTCTTACCAACTGGCCTTTGTAGCTAACTTAAAGGGGGATGAGGGTTTCAACCAATTGGATTGGAGGCAAGGTTAAGCATCTAACAATGTGCTGACTTCTTGGGTACTTGCTAGATTTTTGCTTATCGCACCTCTATGATGCAATTAGCATTTTAGACTTCAAGAGTTGCTTTGTTCCATCAATTGCTATAACAATGATAAACCAAAAAAAAAAAAATCTTCTTTGTTGGTTGTTTATGTGGGTTGCTTCAAGTTTCTATAAAGTGAGGAACAACTTAGAATGTGGTATTTCCCACGTAATTAACAAGTAAATGGCCTCTAAACAGGATTATAATCAATCAATCTACCTAACTTTTTGTATCTCAATGATTAGGTGTGGGAAACTTAAATTTTTTGTTACTTTTTAATCAATAAAATATTAAATCCTTGTGTAAAACATCATAATGCGTTCAAGTGATTGATTTACTAAGCCTTGTAGTTGATAGAGTTAGCCTTGGAAAGTTAGAACCCCACCCAGAGTTGCGAGTTGATATAGTAAGCCTCTTTTCACATGGACTAAAACGCTAAGTAAAATATTGGCAACAGGTAATTAGAGATTCAGGGCAATTATAGCTGTGAATTGATGTTGGGTAGTTGCTACTGTTTTGTTTGTTTGGTGTCACTTGAGTAATGCCCAATTCAATAGTTGCTACATTGGAATCTTGGAAGGGGAAGTTGAGCACTCTTAGGAGTGGGGAAGTTTGGATTATAGCTCCTTCATGCCTCATGTGGTGAATCACCATACTTTTGAGGGAAAGGAGTTACCCTAGCTATCTTAAATTTCTCTTTCTAAAGACGCTATAAGAGTTGACTTCCAATTCCTATATTTTCTTCATGGCTACTTTTATGGAGTTTAGTTGCTAAGTTTTCTACTTCTGCTTTTATTTTTATTATTATTATTTTTTTTTTTTGTCTTTGCTATTCTTTTGTATACATCCTGTGTACTAGGATACCACTTTATTTTGCTCCTTTTAAATGAATTTCTATTACTAATAGAAAACAATCTGTTTAGCATGTTTGAATCATGAACAAGAACTCCAATTGAATATCTTAAACGATGAGTGTGAATGATTGAGCCCTTGATCCTTTCAGGCAGTGAACAATGTGATGAGTGGTTAACTCACGGTAATAATTTGACTTGGTTATCAAATAAAACGAGTGTGGGTTACATTCTTGAGAATTGCCACTTCATGCAAAATTGTTGATGGTTGGGACTGCAATAGATGTCACACCCTAGGCCCTTGGTTTCTCTGGGCCAACATGGGGTAATGTTCTTTTAATATTGAGTAATAAAAATGGGCAAATGGACTGGTAAATGTGCATTTTTTCTTTTAGATAAAACTTGAAATTTCTGAGTCATGTATGTTAGTTAATTTTTAACCTTTTTAAGGCAAAATTTATTAAAAAAGTAATCTTAAGGCTAAAAGAAAAGGCTATCTAGTTTTTGTCTCTTTTTCATTATGCACTATGTATGTACTTGGTAATCAGTTTGATATGTCATCCTATGAAAAGATAATTTTATGTTGGGGTAATTAACTTAATGTTTCATTGCAATTTCTCCATTTGCAGATATATGTTCCTTTGATAACTGAGTTTTTGAAACTTGGGGGAATAAGTATAAACTGGTTTGCTACAGTTTTTTTTCTGCAGAATTGCTTTTCTGTAGCAAACCAGTTTTTTTAGCTGCAGAATTGCTTTTCTACAGAAAACCAGTTTTTTTTTTTGCAGAATTGCGTTTCTGTAGCAAACCAGTTCTTTTCTGCAGAATTGCGTTTCTGCAGCAAACCAGTTTTTTTTTTCTGCATGCAGCAAACCAGTTTTTTTAGCTGCAGAATTGTTTTTCTATAGAAAACCAGTTTTTTTTCTGCAGAATTGCGTTTCTGCAGCAAACCAGTTTTTTTTTTTTTTTTTTTTTTTTTTTGCAGAATTGCGTTTCTACAGCAAACCAGTTTTTTTTTCTGCATGCAGCAAACCAGTTTTTTTTCTGCAGAACTGCGTTTCTGCAGCAAACCAGTTTTTTTTTCTGCATGCAGCAAACCAGTTTTTTTAGCTGCAGAATTGCTTTTCTGCAGAAAACTAGTTTTTTTTCTGCAGAATTGCGTTTCTGCAGCAAATCAGTTTTTTTTTCTGCATGCAGCAAACCAATTTTTTTGGCTGCAGAATTGCTTTTCTGCAGAAAACCAGTTTTTTTTCTGCAGAATTGCGTTTCTGCAGCAAACCAGTTTTTTTTTTCTGCATGCAGCAAACCAGTTTTTTTTCTGCAGAACTGCATTTCTGCAGCAAACCAGTGTTTTTTTTTTTTTTTGCATGCAGCAAACCAGTTTTTTTAGCTGCAGAATTGCTTTTCTGCAGAAAACCAGTTTTTTTTCTGCAGAATTGTGTTTCTGCAGCAAACCAGTTTTTTTTTTCTGCATGCAGCAAACCAGTTTTTTTAGCCGCAGAAAAGCAATTCTGCAGAAAAAAATTGGTTTGCTGCAGAAAAAAAAAAAACTGGTTTG
Organism: Quercus gilva; assembly: GCA_023621385.1. Lineage (NCBI taxonomy): Eukaryota > Viridiplantae > Streptophyta > Magnoliopsida > Fagales > Fagaceae > Quercus > Quercus gilva. The sequence goes on from CM042483.1 coordinate 49,775,080, forward strand.
CTGCAGATGAATCTGAGGGTGAATTCAATTAAGGGTAAACTAGGCAAATGAAAAATCGTAGTGTTAAATTTCAGCTACTTGTCACTTTGAATTTCTGATATATGGAAGAAACTAAATTGGATAAACACCTATTTCTTTATGTTGCTAAATTTTTCTCTCTTTTTTAGTCATCAAATTTAAGCTAAGACATTACTTTGAAATTGTTACATAAAACTATAATCTCTCTCTATTTTTTATTTTACTTTAATCTTTGGTATACAGATTTCGAGGCTCTGAATTTTAAGCTCGATATTATTTAGTAGATCATTGTTCAATAACTGTAAAGCAGTCTCAAGGTATACAAAAAGATGGATTTGCTAAACGACTTATGTGATTCCCAGCACCAGTGAGTTTCTATACTTTCCCCTCTAGATGTGAATCTACAATTTTGAGAAATCTTGGATGAAATCGTGAAAGCATATGCTTAGGATTGTTAATTTATTGGTACGACCATAGTTTGAGCCTACTACTAATAAATGTTCAATAAAATTTAACAACTTGTTTTTAGCCTACATTTTGAATTAAAACATGAATATATGTACATGCAATTAAAGTCGGTACCATATGTAGGGACGCAGAGTTCGACCTGAGCGACGACCTTGAACTCGCAGCATATCTAGGCGGGTGTGCATGTCTAGTTTACGTGGAGACCTATATGACCAAAGTACCATTGCATACTAATATACAAACAAGCTTAGAATGGGTACAGTATATATTAACTGGAAATGAGAAGAAATGTCGAAGAAATTTTAGAATGTCAAGCTATGTGTTTGGACAATTGTGTAATACACTGCGCCAGTATGGATATAATGGTACCAGAAGAGTTTGCGTGGAAGAGTCTCTGGCAATGACATTGATGGTACTTGGTCATGCTCATGGTAATAGAATGGTGCAGGAAAGATTTCAGAACTCGGGTGAGACAGTGCATCGACATGTGGGCACAATAATTAAATTGTTAGCCACTGCTATGGCACCGGACATTATAAAGCCTGCTGATCGTACATTTCAGGATGTGCCAGAACATATTTAGCATTCAGATCGATATTGGCCACATTTCAAGGTACTTGGTGTGAATTTGGTATCTTGACTTAATTTTATTCAAATTATCTTTATGGGCATACCACGTATTTCATTTCACTGGTATTTTTGTGGCAATGGTTAGGGTTGCATTGGTGCGATTGATGGGGTCCACATCCCCGTGATCGTACCAATTGATGAGCAGCTCTCGTACTATGGCAGGAAGGGGACCACCATGACAAATTGCATGTGCGCATGTGACTTTGACATGATGTTCACATTCGCATGTGTTGGATGGGAAGGGTCAGCGCATGACATGAGGATTTTTTTAAGCTGCCTTAACAATGAGAGTTACAACTTCCCAAAAGCTCCAGCTGGTTTGTAAATATACTGTTTAATTATAGTATTAAAGTTTGTATTACTGTAGTGAAAATGCTAATGTAATAAACATGTTCATTTGCAGGAAAGTATTATCTGGTTGATTCAGAATACCCTATGAAGAAAGGGTTCCTTGCACCATATAAGGGACAGAGGTACCACATTGGAGAATTTCAGCCTTCTGAAGTGCTACATCGTCCAGAGGAGAGATTTAATTATCTCCATTCATCACTCCGTTCGGTCATAGAACGAACTTTTGGAGTTTGGAAGAACAAATGGAAAATTTTGAGAAATATGCCATCCTTTGAGTTAGGCACTCAAAACTTGATCATTGTTGCTACAATGGTTCTTCACAATTTCGTTAGAGCACATGAGATAAACAATGACGTTGAATGTTCCAGATCTACAGGGGGCATATCTGGACGTAGTGAGAGAGGTCATTACGATGCCGTGGCAGCAGCAATCTCAATCTTGGACGAACCTGAGATGAAACAAGTTCGTATTGATATCACAACATCAATATGTGCGGACGATAACTGATTTTTGTGGGGACCATAATTGATGGTTCAATTGTCATTCGATAATATATGTAAATGCATTTGTTGTTGTATTATTGGTAAGCAGAACTGAGGGCTCACAAAACTTGATACATCAACCATTTTAACTCGTGGATTTGTTTATGTTGTGAAGTATAAGGTTCAAGTGTTAAATCTGTATCTTAGAAACTTTCAGGACATTATTGTAGGCATATCCAAATTCACACAAAAGAGTGTTTTGTGGTTGCCATAGAATGTTTATTTTCTCAAGTAAAATTAAGCCCAATTATCACTTTCATACTAGACTGCTCTTAAGAAAACATATGATATTTTAGTGTTAAAAGATTTATTGAACACTCAAAACAGATTTTCAATGACTTGTAAAATAAATTTGCATAATCAAGGCAAAAACAAATAGTTTTTCTTCAAATAAATTGTAAAATAATCCAAATAAATGACATAATTCACAAATGTGATTTATTTAAGTGCCATTTAGCCAGAATAATATCAAATACAAAAGAATCAACAGAATAATATCAAATACAAGAGAATCTACATTAAACCCCAAACAAATTTTAGCTACCCCCAATAATTAAAATTGTACTCTTTCTACTACTTTGCAACATAGCTTTGGGTCAGAGACAGTACCACTCTCTCTAACATTACATAGCAAAGCATCACACCTAGTTAAAACTACATGAAAAAAGCTATCAACTTGCTTTGTAAGAAGATCGAGTCCCTGTGAAAGTCCCTCTGCTCTCCTTGCCAAATCTGAAACGGAATTCTAGAATGCTTCCACTTCAATAGGGTCCAACTAGAAGCTTCGATCATGGGATACAATTTCTTTACACTTGTATCAACTGCTTCGACCTCTTTCAAAACTGTAAATCTTCCACTTGAATATAAATTTTTAATATCGCTATTAATGCTAGTTTGCAAACCGCAGCACAAATTTCTCTCTGTTTCCTGTCTTCTATATCAGTGATTCCTCTTTGAAGTTGCAATAGAGAGGGAAATATCACGCCTGTTCTTGAAGAGCCAAAACAGTAAAAAAAAAAAAATGGATTGACAGACTTTTATAACTTCTTCTCAAAGATTAATACAAACAGAGAAAGGGGAAAAAAGTATTTTCAAGAACTTCACAGGTAAAAAAAAAAAAAGAATTTCTTCTGGAACCGAATTACCATAGAATTCTCTTAGACTGGCTTTCCTTTCATGAATATACATGGTAGTCTTCCCATCTCCATACACCTGTGACAAACCTAATACTTTCACACCCTTAAAAAAACCAAAGGTAGAATTTTTCTATATTATAATGCATTCGGTATTCAATAGAAACACTACAGCAATCAAAGAAATAGACTGAACCTTTAAAAATTGCAAATGGAGGTACACATGTATTAAAATTGCAAATGGAGGTACAAATGCTTTGACTGGTTCTCTATTAAAGTGGAAGCAATCACAGAACCTTTAAAAAAAAAAAGTCTTTTATGGTTATTCCTAACGTTTTTGCATTTCCCTCAAGCACCCACCATACCAACCAAGCATCTTCCAACAAAATCAACAATATTAATGAGTTCTATCTCAAACGGCATATCCTCCCCCCCCCCCCCCCCCCCAAAAAGAAAAGAGTGGAGTGTGAGGTCTTGGATTCAAAAATCATTGGGTGCATGTGTGAAATTACTCAACACACAAGCATAGTTGCGTTAACTCATCACTTTAAAGTCTTTACTCAACAATGGGTAGGACAACATAGGAGTCTTCCTTGCTCTTTTGTGGGGGCACCAACAACATGCACGATCATATCAAACACTTGTCTAGTCAAACCATTTGCTCATATATAGCACATATATAGATTTTAGGTTTTTGAGAGTTGAATGCTAACACCCTAAGGAAGTTCTTTTTGACACCTTCATAGACCATGATAACACCCTAATTAATAATATTATATTAACTACTTACTCTGGTTATTACCATCTGATATGTTACTTGACCACTTAACCAAACACACCATCTATAGCAAGTAGTTTTATCACACATTTCATATTTCATGCTATGCCAACTTATTCAAGCTACTTCAAACAAAATGAACAAGAATACATGTCAAATTCCTCACTATTGAAGTTATGTACTCTTCAAATGTTTCCCGGTACTTATTGTAGAGCAGTTGGGAATAATCATGAGGAGGCTTCTGTGTAATCATGTTATAAATGGTTCTATGCATATAACATCAAGCAAAAAAAAAAAAAAAAAAAAATATCACAATCATTTCCATCAAACTCAAATCCTTCAAAACACACAATTCATAAACACAAAGCAAATAAAGCAAAATGGCATAGAAATCAATACGTGTAGAGCATCATGTACTCCTCACAGCTGAACTTGGGCTTGGGCAACCCTTCTAGAATGTTCTTCAGCTTTGTGATCCCCTCCTGCATAAGCTCCCATCCTTGTTTGAAGGGTATGGTCTCTTGCTCATATCATACTGCTATAGCTTTAATTCCTTAACCCCCAAAATTATTTTTAAAAAAAACTGCAAACCAAAATTTTTTTTACACAAAACTTGTTGAACAGCAAAGAAAACCCCCAAATTGAATTTCCCAAATGCTTAAATTGAAAGCTAAACAAAATTGCCGCTATCCTCAGTCCAAAAACCCCAATGCTCTGTTTTCTCAGCTGAGGAAGAGGAAGGGTGAAAGTACAACTGAAAGAGCTCAAGTTACAAACAAAACCATAGCATAAAATGAATCAAAAATGTTAATTTTTCGCAAAAATGGATGAAGATTACAGATGAAATTTCAAACATATATATATATATATATATTTCTCTCTCTCCCTCTCTCTCTCTCTCTCTCTAAAAGAGTTGTAATCCAAAGAACACAAAAGCCGAAATGAAAAGTGAGGGAGTTGTGTCTTTCAGATCAGGGGTACCATATATAATAAATTGGACCACGAAACTTATTGTTGCAATGTTTACTGAGTCAAAACTTAAAAAAAAAAACCATCATAAATTTCTAGAAGTTAAAGACGATCACAATGTGAAATGTTGAATGATGGTCTTATCAAACTGACTTTTTATGTTGTAATCTTGTGGTCCGAGAAAAACTTAAAAATAAAATATGAAAAGCGATTAAGCAAATTGGAAAGAAACATGTATGCATGTTTAGCCGAGAAATCAGTACCGTCAAAACTTAACTAAAAGCTGTATATGAGAAACCCATCAAAAGAAAAGCAAAAATTATCCTCAGTCCACACACACACACTCTCTCTGTCTCGCTCTCAAAAAAAAAATTCCATTTTTGGGTTCAATTGGCTACAGATGTGGGTCTTCCTCGTGGATTTCTCACCTGAGCTCTTCGCCGACGTCGGACCGATGTAAGTCTTCCTTGTAGATTTCTCTGGTGGGCGTGGAGATCTCTTGGCACAGGCGTGCTAGGGTACGGTGAGGAGTGAATAGATGAGGAAAGGAAAAGAGAGCTGGAACTTTGGTATTTATATGCTACAGTGATTTCAGCTCCGCTACAGTATCCACGTTTTATTACTTACAAACGCGTTTTTTCAATTATTTGCTACAGTGTTTTTAGCAACAATAATCAGTTTTCAGCAACAATAAGCTCTATCCAAACGGACCCATAGTTTCAACTTTCAAATCTATAACGTTTACTTTGATGATTTTGCTCTTTATTAATAGATCAAGATACCAATCAGTTTTTAGTGTAAACAGTAATTAAATCCTAAATATATTATTTGACCATTAGAGAAGTGGAACCCACTACTTCTAGACTTAACCCCGCAGAGAAACATAAGTAAACGTGGTTTTGTTATTAAGATTATTGTTGTTTTGATTACTTGCAACATGAATAAGCATTGTGTTAAAAATGTCACTGTTTAGAATATAAATAATTAAGGCCCTTTCGTAGTTCGTACATATAGACCGAAAGTTACACTGCAAAACGACGTGGTGTGGGCTTATAATAAGTCCAATACAATGGACGAGCCTAAAAGAGTGTTTTATTTTTGGGGAGCCCATTATTTTTTTTGGACGAACCTTTGGGGAGCCCATTATGTTATGTTAGGGCCTTATACAATTACATCGTTTTTATCCGAGTCCGACTCTGACTATACATCTCCATATATACAGTGATTCTCCTTTGCCAACTACAACTCAATACGAGTTATTGGCCGTGCTGAGAGGTAGCACAAGAAGGCTAAACCTAAATCCCGAAAATCCCAAACCATATTTGCTGAATAAAAGCAATGGAGGTTGTTGATTATGAATATGAGATCGGTGTATGTGGGCATCGGTGGGCTCCGTCTCAACTGGAAGAGTCAAATGATCATCATCAAGTAGAACAGTGGTTCGCCTTTCATATTCCATACTCATCTTCTTGTTCTTCTCCGGTAATCAAGGTACGTCCTTCTTTGTCCGATCCGTTTTCGACAGTGAGGTTGTTTGGGGTTCGCAACACTCATGCGTGCGGAGGGTCCCGTCTGTACACTATAGGCGGCATAGATCCCACCTTCGATTCCAAAATAGTCGATCCCTTAGATTACAATATTTATAAACTCTGGACCCTAAAGCTTGATAGCAGTAGCGATGGTGGTTGGAAGGCTCTTCCTCCCATGAATTTTCCTCACAGACGCGCCTCTCGCTCAGTCGCCCTCGACGGTAAGTTATATGTGTTTGATGGTCTCTCTTATGAGTTTTCTGAAAATTGTGGCTGGATGGAGGTTTATGACCCCATCTCAGATACATGGGAGTCCTTGCCCAGTCCTCCTCTTCCTCTTCCGCCTTTTTCTGTTCGCCATTATGCAGCTCTTGAATCTAAGCAACAGATTGTTGTAGCTTTACTTTGTGATCCCAAATTGAACAACTTTTCTACGTTATTTACTTACAACATCAGCAATCGATGTTGGACAAAACTTGTGCATCACTTCGAAGTACAAGCTGGGTGTCCTTTATCAAATTATAGTACTCCTGTAGCTGTTGGTAATACTCTCTATTGGGGTTCTGTTTGCTTCCATAGAGGCTATGATGATGTCCGTATACATGCTCATGCTTACGATTTAGATAGGGATAAGTGGCTCGTCGGCTCTTTGAACATTTTTCGCAGTGGCATCAAGAGCCCAATTCTTCTGGAGGATGAACTTCTGGTAGATGAATTCCATCCACCACCTTTGCTCCATTTAGCTGATCAGAAATTCTGCATTTTCCTCCACTCTACCAACCGCAAACACGCTTTCCACCACAATAAAGAAGGCATTAATCATGATTATCTCAATTGTCTCATACTTGAAATTTCTCCACCAATATTCGATCATGACAAGGACAAGGACAATAGTACGGACCTCGACCATTCCTCGATATTGTGTATTTCCATTGTGTCCATCCATAAGTTTCCCTTCAATGGCGAACTACGCTTCCACGATAGCTTGTTGCTGTAAGTTTTCTACTCTCTCTCTCTCTCTCTCTCTCTCTCTCTCTCTCTCTCTATTTCGCTTTCCTTTTCCGTGCTTGCATAAATTTATCTGCTTTCTAGGCTAGCATTAACAACAAAACACCAGGTATTTATTTTGATATCTTCACTAACAATTGATCTTTCAAAGCCTATATATCATGTGCCACCTCTAATTGGAACCATTATCAATTCCACCCCCTACCCCACTTTAATCTTGCTCTAAACATGCATTAATACTCCTTCTATCTGATTTTCACCTTTGAATAACATTACTGTTACTCATTTATGCTTGAGCAGATCAAACAAAAGTTGTCAAATGAAGCAAGCGTAACCGTCAAAGGTAATTGTTGTAGTAGGTTGCTTCCTTGAAGGTTATGCATCAAGAAACAGGTCTACTCTGTTCCATGTTTTTACGCATGCACTTTGTAGATTTTGCATTTTGCACTCTCAAATATTCCTAGAGGAACGTTATTTATTTATTTGAAGATTGGTGGAAAGTGTTTGAACTTGTGAATAGTTTTTGCTTAGTACACTGGTGGCACTAGCTATTGATGGCTGTGTCTCAATCCTTTATTTCCAAGAAGCATATCTTAAAGAGAAACTACTACTTAGCTAGCTAACTGGGCACGTGTAATTAGATCATTAGTCGGCACATTATGCAGATTAGTTTAGCACAGTAGTTAGAGGATTCTGCCCTGCTCATGATGTATAAATACAGCAAATTGTATTATTTCACTTAAGCTTAATGAAATCAGTCAGGTGACTATTAATTGCTGAGGGCAACAATAAACATGACATAACTTAGACAAACAAAAGACGAGTCTTCTAATAGCTAATAGGCTGAACAAAATGGGCAATAGACTAATAGGCATTCTCTGCTCTAGTTTTGACTTTTCATGAACCTACATCTTTTCCTTGTTTAATGTGGTTATTTACTTGATAAAATAAATTGTTTGATGTTGTTTTCTTGTTTGAAATTTTAAATTCAGTTTCCATGTTTCTGGTGCAAATTGTGGTTAATCCATTATATTTATTTTTTGTCAGATTAAAATTAATCTTTTTTCATCTTGTTTTTCGTCCCTAATCCATGCAAAACATTCCACTTTACGTCAATGTCTTAAAATCAAGACTACACTTAGGGCTGTAAATGAGCCGAGCTTTGTCGAGTAGTGAATGTTCAAGCTCGGCTCGACAGTAAAAGCAGAATGTTCAAGCTTGGCTTAAGCTTGATACGAGTCTACAAATAATGTTCAAGCTTGAGCTTGTTATAAAATATAAAAGCTTAAGCTCGGCTTGGCTTGACTTGGTTCATTAGTCAAGCCAAGTTCGAGCTCTATATCAAGCCCAAACTCAAGCTCAATATCATGTTTTTGAGCTTGAGATCCAACATAAGTATATTATCAAGCCTATATCAAGTTTATTATCTAGCCTATTTGGTTTTGTTGAGTGATCTCAACTTATAATTAATTAAAGTCTTAGAAAGATATGAGTTTACTTATCAAGCTCATATCAATTTCATTACAAAACTCATAAATAAGCCTAGACTCAACTTGTTTTGTTACTTTTGTATCGAGTTTTGATGTTCACGAGCTTGTTCATGAATAATATTTTTTACTTGGGCAGGCTTGTTTATTAAATAAGCCTAAAACTAAAATTTAAACTTAACTTGTTTATAAACAAACAAACATGAATGAGCTTTTTATCAAACCAAGTTCGAGTTGTTTATGAACGGTTTAGTTCATTTACAACCCTAAGTCTACACTAAACTCTAAGATAATGAAATATAAATAAGATAACATGAGATATTAGTTTGGAATGTGTGTCCTTGCTTGTGATGTGGGTGTCTATATATACATCGCTTCAAAAATTATTTGATTATTTGCAACATGTGGAGCTCTCTCCTTATTTGATTTCCCAATGGACTCTATCACATAGAGTTTCTTAAAATCCTCAAATTTTCTTATGATTGCAAAGGTCCAGATGATGCCATGTCAACATTGCACTAACTAAATCATTAAAATAGTAATTTTTATATAGGAAAACTCTGCTAACCAAATGCTTAACGTTGTTAACAATGATGATTTAAGGAGTTCATGCCATTTTATTTTTTATTTTTACAGATACCAAGACAAAGTTTGCTGAGTAGAAGCTTCTTGAGGAACAATAACAATATTAATGGCAATGGAGAATTATAGCTGGGATGGTCTTATTCCTCATTCATTTTATTATTGCTTTGGCTCATGGAATTTTAGAATTTTTTTTAGCTTGTAATATCTTGTTGACTTGATGTAATGGATATTGGAATGTGAACTTCTAAGTATAATGCATTTGGGATTTATTTATTATCATTTTTTTTTAAAGAAAACTTTGTTCATATGCCAAGTTCATTTTGAAAAATCTATGAAATATAAATTTGGGACCTTGGATGTTTGGTCAAAATTTATGAATCTGGCGGCCAGCTACTATGTGATGATAACTCAGATTAAAAATCTTCTGCTTATTAGAAAACTATGTATTTTTGGTTTTAGATAGATCCATATTCATGATTTTTTTTTTTTTTTTTTTTTTTTTTTTGAGAATCTATTTTTTGAAGAACTTAATTTTAGAAGGGCCCATTGATAAGATATAAATTTCATTCTTTTTGCAATGCATATCAATTATCCATTTGAGAAGGGCCCATTGAACCCTCGATTTCGTGGTGAACATGTCCTCCGTCAATACCCAACTGGAGAGGAACGTTCCCTTGCATGCAAATTCTGCAAAGCAGTAAGAATTTTAATCTTTTAATAACTATTCTAGGTTTGATTGATGCTTTTTGAACAATAACTTGCAGATTTAGAGTATTTAACTTCCTGTTTGAGTCTTGATTTTGACTCGTGCGTTGGCAATGGGTGGGTGCCAGTGTCGTAGTCTGAGGTAGTGCTTAGACCCTAGAGGCCTGGCCCTAAGAGCATCTACAGCGGATGGGCTAAATGCTATATGTGAGCCCATTTTACCATTGAAGTTCAAAAGAGCCACTCCAGTGGAACTTGTAAAGTTCAAGTATTGCAAAAAAATTTGCAATTGTGCTACAGTGTAATTCTAAATGTAGAATCACATTGTAGCTCAATTGTAAAAAATATATTAATGTTTTATTTGTAAATATCAATTCTCTCTCTCCACCATCTCTCATCTCTCTCTCCATCGCAGAAACTCTGTCTCACACCAAGCCTCTCTTCTCTCTCATCCCTTCTCTCTCTCTCCATCGCTACCAATTCACCCACCCATCTCCAAATCCCTTTAATCTTAGGCTTTTCTCTCTCAGTCAGTCTCTCATTTCTGGGTATTTTTGTGGTTTCTGGCGATGGAGATCGACGAGTGATTTGGGTTTCTAGCAGTGGTGGGTTTGTGACTGATGTGGGTGTGGTTCAGGTGGCGTAATGGTGGCGTGGGTTGGTGGTGGGTTTCTAGTTTTGATTCTGGAATTTTCCTTTTGATTTTGATTTGGATCGGAGTTCGGCGAGTGATTTGCTATGGATTTTTTATTTTGATTTTGATTTTGGATTTTGATTTTGATTTTGGATTTTGTTATGGATTTTGCTCAGCGGAGGTGGGTGTCGTGATTGAGAAGCTGGACGGTGGTGGTGGATGGTTGACAGTGGAAGAGAAATAGAGATCAAAGAGAGAAGTGAGAAATATTTTTATATTATTTTAATGTGTAGTGTGGTAAAATAAAAGTTGAGATGCTGGGTGTATTGTAAAATGATATTTTATAATTGTTAAAGTGGCTTTTTAAGATGGTAAAATAGGATAGAATGGCATGAGACATTATGGATGCTCTAAGGTTGCAAATTACTATTCCTGTTTGATACTTAAGCAGCTATTTGTTTTTTTTTTTTTTTTTTTAAATTAATTAATTAATTAATTAATTTTTTATTATCACTCATTACTCCTCACTTAATTTTCGTCACTCATCACTTAAAATACCACAATTTCTTATACCCACCCGTTTGGCACATATTTTCAACTCTCATCACTCAAAATTTTTTACTTTATGTGGGACCCTTCTCTGAGCAATTGGTTAGAGACTTCTGTTAGCCTACCCGCCTCACCCTCATTCCCCACCATTTTCTTCACTGCTTATTTCATTTTGCCACCATCACAGTCACAGTGCCAAAGTGCAACCAAAGAAATACAAACAACAAAAACTCTCAACAATTTAACACCACCTAAAGCAGCTCATTACTCCAAATTCAAAACTCCATTCATATTTATTTATGACACACCACACAAAAAAAAAAAAAAAAAAAAACTTGTCTAGAAATAGCAAGACCCATCTCTAATCTCTCACATAATCACACTCACACTCACACTCTTCAAGCTCCTTGCAACTCAGTGCGCAATAGTCGCCGGAAGTCCCACTCGAAGCCTGTTGGTGAGTCAAGTCATCCATCTCCGTCGCCAAAAGACTCTCCGGAAGTCACACCGATGATTCTCTTGCCGTCGGAGATGGACTCTGATCCTAGGTGAAGAACGGAAACCCAGTGAAAAGGAATGGAAAAAAAAGAAAAAAAAAAAAAGAAAAAAGAAAAAAGAAAAAATGCCACCAAGTCATATAAATAATTAAATACGGCATACATATTAATTTGCAAACAATGTCTCAGTATGGGCGTGTTTCATTAGATTAAAAATTTGAGAAGTTGGAGATCTAGATGTGCTGATCGATTAATGATTAATATATCTTTGTAGTTTATGACTTTTTTCTATGATGCTGATTTGCAATAAGTGCCTAATTCATCTAATATATATATATATATATATGTTGACCAAGTCAGACCGTATGTATCATTTTAATCTCACTAGGCAATTGTTGTTATTTAGACATGTCTAGCTCAATCCAACATTCCCTAGCGGAGGGGTGCCCCTATTAGGTCACGCCCTGGGGGGTTAGTCACAAATGGTCGCCTCCGCCCCCCTTTTAGTTCATCAAAAAAAAAAAAAAAAAAAAAAGAAGTTATTTAGATATGTCCTGCACAAGCAATCACAATTGAGGTGGAGTGAGAAGATGGTAACCGTGGTCGGACTACTAGGTGAAGGATCTTGCTCCCTCTCCCTTACCATCTCTCTCTCTCTCTCTCTCTCTCTCTCTCTCTCTCTCTCCCCCCCCCCCCCCCCCCTTTTCTTTCACTCTAACTCATATTTATAGTTTTCAGATAAGAACTTGCTAGAATATGAATATGAATGTGGAAAAGTAAGAATAGTGAATAGGAATAGTAGTTGTTGTAGGCCACTTCAAGGGGACCTAGACTTCCATAGAGAGAGAGAGATTACTAGAGAGAGATGCACTAGCTCTAATTTTATTGGTCCACATGGCTCAAGATAATTGGCTAGTTATTTTAATATGTGCTCTATGAATTAAGCCATGTGTTGAATAAGCAACATGTGCTCAAATCCTAACTAAATCATCATAATCTCAACTAACTAACTGACTAAAAGAATTACAACAACTATTTGGAGATTACAAGGCATATGGCATAATTTGGGGTTCCAATCATTTTCTAGGTATGATATTGACATAACAGAGTGCATTTATTGTGGATTCTGCCAAGAGGCTTGCACTGTTGATGCTATTGTTGAAGGACCCAACTTTGATTTTGCAACAAAGACTCATTAGGTTACTATGCATAATTTTCACAGGATCATGGGCAGTTGATCTAATAATGAATTGAGTTGATGTTCAGAATCTTAAACTTCGCTAGAACCACTACATTCGGAAGGTGCACAGTGCACCGTTTTCTTTCATGACAAGTTTTAAAAATGAAAAATTGTTCTATTATAAAAATATTATAGTTCTAATTTTTACTATATGTTAGATTTATATTAGACATATTAGCTCAATGTAATAAGTCCAAACCTACTCCTATTTGTACTAGTAGTCTAGGGTTTAGTTGCCTATATATACTCATATTAGGATTCATTGTAACATAGGTTATTGTACTACATTCTTACATAATAAAGATGTAGCCCTTAAAGGATTCCTCTGTAGATGTAGGTCGACAAAGTTGAATCACGTAACCTTCATGTTTTCAGTATTCCTATTCTATGCTTTCCCTTTCGCATCCACTTAAGCATATACGACATGATATAACAAATCGCGTTGCTAATATATTTAACATGGTATTAGAGCCAAACTTCGTTCTTGGCATCAAACAAACATCTTCACATAGTAAAGAAGATTCATACATGCATAGCATAGATTTACAGTGCCTTGCTTAACTTCAGATCTAGACTCCACGACATCACGCAGTTGTCATGGCTCATTGCTGTGCCAAGATCCTCAAGCCCAAGCAATTCATGCCACTTGCTATTAGATCTGTGCAAATCAAGGCTTCGCTTGATGAAACCAACCACACAGACGTGCTCGGCGGCCAATTGCGACTAAAACCTAGGAAGCTGGTCTCCACCGGTATCTTCACGCGCCTCCACACGCCGAAAAGAACTCCTACACTTACTCCACGCGCTGCCACAAATTCTTCACTCCTAGATCGACTTTTGGACACACGCTTCGCCATGTAGGCCTTGTTGTTCGCTGCTCAACGGAACCCAAGAATTTGGCTCTCATTTAACATTACACTCACCCTTACGCATTTCCTAGGTTTTTGTCTTGCCACCACGTGCTAATAGACTCTGTCACATGCCATCCACACGTCGAAAAACTCTGATGATGTCATGCTAACATTATCCAGTCCACGTCAGTGACATGTAAGCATGCCACGTCATCAGTCACGCAAGCCCTAATCCTTGTTAGCACCACGTCATAGGATGACGTCAGTGTCTCTATAGTCGATCCATGACCCGACCCGGACTATATAGCCTGTTGACTTTGCTTGATTGTTGACTTTGACCAGATATTTGACTTTGACTTTGACAGGGTTTAGACCCCTTAAACTATAACCAGATTGCGTAGCCTAGATTAATTAGTCAAGTTTTTACTTAGTCAAATTAAACAATTCTAGGTTAAAACAATCACAAAATCATATCATGCATGTAAAACATATAAAGCAACGGAAAGTAAATAACACAGTGATATGATCACCCAGGAAAACCAAACCGGTAAAAAACCTGGGGAGGATTTTACCCACCGATCCTCAAGGCAAAACAGAATCCACTAAGAAAGAATTGAAGTTGTTACAAAAGGACTTACAAGCAACCCCGCTTGACTTCCTAATGCTACCCACCAGTAGTAACTTCCTGACACGACCACGCACAGGCTCCGAATCCACGGACTACTTCTTTCTTTTGTCTTCCTTCAATCAAGTACAAGCTCCTCACTTGTTAATCTTTAAGCTTCAAAGGCAGCAACCAAGTTGATCATCAAGATGTAGAAGAATCTTAATCTTGAAAACCCTAAGTTATGTGTAAAGGAAAGCTCCTCTAGATCTCACAAGAGATTTACACAAAACCGCAATGTATGAGCAACAACACAACTTGTGCAACTCTGAAAAACGTAGCTAGGGTTTGCCTTATATACCTAGGGCAAAAACATAAAACCCTAAACATTTAAAGAGTTAGGGCTGAGTTGGAATTCTGCAGAAAAACGCATTTGGGCCGATTTTCGATCGATCGAGAATTACATTCGATCGATCGAGCCAGGCCGAGAAGCTCCAATGCTTCTGCAGTCTCTCGATTCCAACTTTACAAAATTAAACCAACTTTGAGCAAGCCTAAACAAGACTAAATACATTTTTTTGATCATGGTTTGCCAACATTACAAATTAGGTTCTAAATACATAAAATCCTAAGACCTTAAAACCTAACAGACTTTACGGTGACCTTTGACCAAAAGTCAAAATTCTGAGACGGCCTATCTTGCTCAATTTTTCACGTAGATTCCGATTTTGGAATCTGTTTCTTCATTTGAAGCTCTGAAATTGGTCAATTGGCACATTATTCATTGTGGTTTCTTCAAAGGCATTCTTCAAGGCATCTTTAAGTGATCTTCTCATGCTTATCCAACCTCAAGCTTTCATCGAGTTTCTGCCTTGAATTTGAGAAAGGGTGTTAGAGATATATTAGAGATATTAGCTTAATGTAATAGGCCCAATCCCACTCTTGCTTATACTAGTAGTCTAAGATTTAGTCGTCTATATATACTCATGTTAGGGTTCATTGTAACACATGTTATTGTACTACACTCTTACATAATAAAGATGTAACCCTTAAGGGATTTCTCCGTAGATGTAGGCCGACAAGGTTGAACTACGTAATAAGGATGACAATTTTTCCCCGCCCCTCCCGGCTTTGCCCTACGCGGGTTTTTCCCGCCCGCCAAAGGTGGTAGGGCAAGGATGGGGCAAGATTTTAGCCTCGCACCACGGGGCGGGACGAGGCGAGGATGGGTTTAAACTTTTTACACCCACCCCACCCTGCCCCTCCCTGTCACCGCCCTGCACCGCCTCGCATTGCTAAGGGTTATAATTGTAAATTTTTCATACCCTAAAACCCTACTATTTAAATAAACATATCAATATTAGCTTATTTTATTTTACCCAATGTGGTTTTCTGCCTTTATTTTGTTATGTGTTATATTATGAGATTTTTTTATTTTTTATTTTTATGATTGTTTTGTTAAACACTTAGATATATTATTCAATTTTTTCTAAAAATTGATTTGATTTGATGGGATAAATTTAGTTATAATATCAAGTATATTTTTATTAATGAAATAAGTTTCATTAAAAAAAATGTACTAGTTATATGGCAAATTAACAAAAAGTAGAGTTTTATGGGGTGGGGTGGGGCCCCGAGGGGTGGGGATGGGGTGAGAAAGTTTTCCCTGTCATGTAGGGCGGGACGAGGATGGGGCAAGACAAAACCATACGAGGCGGGGACAAAGACCCCATCCTTCAACCCTGCCTCGCCCCATTGCCATCCCTACCACGTAACCTTCGTGTTTTCAATATTCCTATTCTATGCTTCTCCTTCTACATCCACTCAAGCACATACAACATGATATAATATATCGCGTTGTTAATATATTTAACACTATAGAATGAAAAAAGAATTTAAAAAAAAAAAAAAAGGATTCTTAAACGCTAACTTGGTGGGATGGGGTTGAGGTCGCAAATGTTGCCTAATCTTAGTTGAGCTATAGCTTGACTCCAGTTCCACCTACAACACCAATGATTTTGGTCTGTAAGATGAGGGCAAGATGTATGCTGATACAGGATCACCTGAAATGCAAGTGTTATTGGCAATACCTCCTGAGGTATCCCTAGAAAAGAGTTGCAAGCGAGCACTATTCTTTGTTTGTATTGAAAAGTGCTTTGGAAAGTTCGAAGCCTTTAGGCTCTGCATTGTTGTTAGAAGCAAGAAAGCATGAGAGCAACTCCAGGGTTGTCACACCTGCACCGAACTCATCCCGATGAGGCGTTCGGCGTCCGACGCGTCGATTTGCCTCTTTTTTTTTTTTTTTTTTTTTTTTTTTTTTTTTTTTTTTTTTTATTCGTGTCAATTCCGGCTGAATAGGGAGTTGAAATGGCCGATTCGGTGGAAAAGGGTGCCAAAACGGTCGAATCGATTCGATTCAGGCCGAAACAGCTGTCAAAATAGATCGATATGGCCGATTCTAGCCGATATGGCCGCCGAAACAGGCCGATACGGCCATTGAAACAGGCCAGAATAGGCCGCTGGTTGCCATTCTTCTGCTTCATGTGGCCTTGTGAGAAAAAAAAAAAAAAAAAAAAAAAAAAAAAAAAAAAAAAAAAAAAAAAAAAAAAAAAAAAAAAAGGGAAGAAGAAGAAGAGAAGACACAAAGAAATGGTTAGAGCATGTGAGGAAGTAGAATAAATGTATATAACAAAAGAATATAAATTAAGTAGGTGGGAAAATCAATTGTTTCATGTGGGTGGGCTTGGGAATTGGAAAAGGAGTAAAGGTACCTTCTTGAAAGGTGATTTTTTGTTTACAATTACCAAAAATATTTATTTTATTAAAAACAAATCATAATAATTGTTTTTTAATTATAAAATCTACCCTTTATTTGATTTTTTTTTTTTATATAAGAAATATTAAATTCACTATATAAAAATATTTTTAATAATTTTTTAATTACTGCACCCCACCACACTTGCACCCTATTTTTTCAAAAATTGCCGAGTCCCGCACCCGTACCCGAATCCGGAAACGTACTTGTGCTTCATAGGTTAGAAGTTTCAATGGAGGATTTCTTGAGATTGGAATCTGAATATGACATGCAGTCCTTAATATTTATTGTTACTGTTGATATTGTAAAAAGAAGTTGTTTTTATAAAGATTCATATGCCAATTGTTAGTGAATGTACTGATGAAACTGATCTATGGATGCAGAAAAGGCTTGACTCGTTGCTTTTCAAAATAGCTTGCGCCCAGGCAGCAAAGAATAAATGGGTGGAGATGGGAAAGCAGCTAGCGTCCAGAAAGGTATAACACTCAAGAGTAGTTTAGTTAATTAGATTTGGAAATATGGTATTTTCTTCCAGAGCCTTTTTGACATTGCCTGATAAAGTCAAGAACTACTGATCCTAATTTGAAAGCAGTGGACAGCTTCCATGGTCTCTCATTTTTTTGAATTGAGAATGTAATATTCCACTTTTTTTTTTTGGGGGGGGGGGGGGGGTGGGGTTGTTTTGTTTTAAAAAAGCTACTGATCATAGTTCTTTGACTCTTTTACATCTAAAACAGATGTAATAGTATATAACCCTATAATACCAAATTGCTTGCTGTCGTTAATTTTCATGGCTCCACTTTGTTCTCCGCTTATGCGTAATAATCATGCTTTTAAATATTTGAGAAAGGGGCACATAATGGTACTCAAATATTCCGTTCTAGTAACCAATCTGAAACAGAATTCAAGACTTTGATTTAAACATTAATTCAAAGAGAAAAAAAAAGAAAAGAAAATAAAACATATGGCTCATTTTGTTTCACATTTGTTTTGAAGGAATCTGGCATTGGTACTGATGAGGTTGGCAAATTAATTGTGTTTAAGCCATAACTTATGAGTGAACCAATAGTTTTCTGTTTAGATTTGGAGACTGCAATTGTGTGAAAGGCTTGCCATTGCTGGTTATACTGTGATGTGCTTGGACCTTGTTCTGAATGCATTTTTTTTTTACTGAGATTCTACAAGCTAGTTGAATTCTTTTGTTTAAATTTTCCTCTTACTAATTTTGGTCTCAGTCCTCAAGTTCTCTGCCCTATTTTCAATTTCCCATAATGATTCTTGAATTACATGCATATTTTGAATTCTTTGAACATGAATCAGAAATATGTCAAACTATGCCATTTTTGGTGTTGTGCCTTGTTTTGACAATTCTTAATTCATTTTTCTTTCATGTAAAGGTACGGTTTTTTCAGGGCATTGACATTCAAGATGATGCCATTGGCAACATGCTTGTAGAGTTTCCTTCATTACTAACATGCAACCCCTACAAGAAGATCTGGCCAGTGGTATGTCTTTTTCTTATCTCCTTTCCCTCCGCGTGGGTACCTTAATTGCATGTTTATCTGTTTGTCATTTCCTTAGTGGCACCCCCCTTCACACCCACACCAAAGACAATTTTTTTATAATATGTTGAGCGTTTGTAACTAGCAAAACAGTGATTTGTGTGAGTTGTGAGTGTTGATTAATGTCGTTGTAATCCATATCGTTGATAGTGGATATTTTTGGTTGGTGTTGTCCGTGAATGTAGGCATGAAGTTGGTCGAATCAAATTAAATATTGTTGTTTCTTGTGGATCTTTTATTTTCTTGTTCATGTGAATGGGCTTCCGCTAGCCCCAAATGACAATAATTGATGTTAGAGCTTAAGCCTTTGAACAACAGTTAAAACATGTTTGAATGCATCATGATACTAAATGTTTAATGTGGAACATCAGATGCTGTAAGATGCATCATTAAATGTGAAAAAAAAAAAATTTATTTGAACATAATTTTGAAGAGCCTTAATAAACAAGACCTGATATATATTCTTTAGTAGTGTTATATATAAACAATGGGTCACGCTTAAAATGCTCCTATGAAATTATTCTTGGACAGAGTATTGAACTTTGGGTACTAAATTTGCATATTGGCAATGAGATCTACCTTTCTCCTTCCATTAGAATGGAATAGATGGTGGGGTGGTGGGTTCAAGAAGAACTAGGGCAGGAAATTTACTGATAAAAAAAGAGAGGAAGTATTATATTTGCATACTGCTTTGTTCCTTTTAATTTTATACTTTTGGGCCGAAAATTTATATGTTTTCCCAAATTTCTTTATATTTTCTTCTGTTAACGTATATAGTGTTATGGGCTTTAGGCCCAGCTAGTTTACTTGTATAGCACACTTGTACTATACTTTACTTGTACCGCACACATATGCCTCCTATATAAAGGCATCACATGTATATTCCTTCATCAAGAAATACAATACAATTATTCATTCAGTATTTCTCACATGGTATCAGAGCCACTGCTCTGACCCTTTCTTAGCAGTCTTATCTTCATTGGTGTTACTCCACTCTCAACATCGCTTCCGCCATCACAACAGTTGCTGCAGCCTCTCGCCGTTAAACCCCCAACGTCTTCCAAACGTTGTCTTCGGGTTCCGGACCTGCAGCCACTATCGTTGAGAAGTCCAACACCGTACAAGATCACTGCACGTGTCACCCAGCCTCGAATATTGCTCCGATCAAAATTCTGGAGGTATCACTGAGACCGTCTTGGAACGATCTACCTGCTGGTGAAAGCCTCGCAGCCATCGGAGTGCCCACACGCCCTCACGCGCCGCTTGAAGCTTCTGCGACTGCGCCCCACGCGCCCCACGCGCTCCACGCGCTGTCTTCAGTTCAAGCTGACGTCATCAGTGCCACGTCAGCCCTAGCTTACGTCAGCATCCAGTCATCCTGCTGACGTCATCCTTGCTGACCGTTGACCGATGACCGTTGACTTTGACCGTTGACTTTTCAGAGTTGACTTTTTCCAGCCCAGGTGCTCCTTACCCAGTTTTTCGCGTAGATTTCATTTTTGCAGTTCGTTTTTGCAAATTTTGCTTCTAAATGAAGAATAAGGACAGGTCTTCTTCTTGTTGCAATAATCATAGCCGACAATCCAGTAAACGTTTTTGCAATTTTTGCAAACATTTTGGCCATAATATTGAGACTTGCTATCAGCGCAACAAATCAGCTGTTTCCACTTCTGCTGCTACAGTTGCTAACACTGAGAGTATCCAACCCATGGCTCCTGTTTTTGCACAGTCTCAGTCTTCTGGATCCACTTTCTCCATTTCCAGAGATGACCTTATAAATATCATCGCCAATGTCATTCGTATGGTTGGTAATGCATCTTATTCCTCTTCTCTCTTAGCTTTATCTGGTATGTCTCCTTCCTCTTGGCTTATGGATTCTGCTTGTTGCAATCACATGACACCTCACTCGTCCTTATTTTCTGACCTTAAACCTGCACCGCACTCTCTTAATATTCGCACAGCAAATGGTTCCACAATGTCTGGTCATAATATAGGTTCAGTTTCAACCTCCAACCTCTCGGTTCCTGGAGTCTTTAATGTTCCTGACCTTTCTTATAATTTATTTTCTGTGGGACAATTAGCTGAGTTGGGTTATCGCATTACCTTTGATTATTTTGGGTGCATTGTGCAGGATCCTAGGACGGGACAGGAGTTTGGGACCGGTCCCAGAGTTGGGCGTATGTTTCCCATGGACAACCTTCGTCTTCCACTTGTTGCTCCTGTTTCTATTGCTGCAGTTGCTGCAGTTTCTTCCACTCCTTCCCTTGCACTTTGGCATGCTCAACTTGGTCACGCATCTTACTCTCGGGTACAACAATTGGCTTCTAGAGGTTTGTTAGGTTCAGTGTCTACAGAAAATTTTGATTGTATTTCATGTCAGTTAGGAAAACAACCAGCTTTGCCTTTCAATACTAGTGAATCCATATCCACTGATATCTTTGACCTTATTCATTTTGATGTTTGGGGACCTTCCTCTGTCTCTAGTATTGGTGGGTCTAGATATTTTGTTGTCTTTGTTGATGATTACTCTCGCTATAGTTGGATTTTTAATATGAAACATCGTTCTGAATTGTTGGAAGTATATTCTAATTTTGCAAAAATGGTTGAAACTCAATTTTCCAGACACATCAAAATTTTTCGATCTGATAATGCTCTTGAATACACCCAATATGCTTTCCAAGCTGTTTTGCATTCCTATGGCACTGTTCATCAACTAACTTGTCCAGGTACCTCTCAGCAAAATGGTAGAGCCGAACGAAAACTTCGTCATATTCTTGACATTGTTCGTGCTCTCCTTCTCTCTGCTAAAGTTCCTGCTCCTTTTTGGGGTGAAGCTGCTCTTCATGCTGTTCATACTATTAATCGTATTCCGAGTCCTGTTATCCAAAATCAAACTCCATATGAGCGCCTTTTTGGGTCACCTCCAGACTATCACCACCTTCGCTCCTTCGGTTCTGCTTGTTTCGTTCTTCTTTAGCCACATGAGTATAACAAACTTGAGCCTCGATCAAGGCTTTGTTGTTTTCTTGGCTATGGCGAAACTCAAAAGGGGTATAGGTGTTATGATCCTGTCTCTCATCGTCTTCGTGTCTCCTGTAATGTTGTCTTTTGGGAACATCGCCTCTTTGTCGAACTTTCTCATTTCAGTGCTTCATTGTCTTCTTCCTCTGTCTTAGATCTTTTTCCAGATGAGACACATATTCCTTTTGTAGTTGCTACTGATCCTCCTGTAGTTGCTCCTAATTCTGTTACTGTAGACTTCTCTGTCCAACCACCAGATGTCACTGATCCCTTTCCTAGTTCACCCTTTAATGAACAGGTTGAAGATGAGCTACCCAACCCCAATCCTGAGCTTGGGTCTCTTGCTCCTGCTCCGCCTGAAGATCCTACACAAGACATTCCACCTCGTCACTCAACTCGGGTAAGATCTATTCCTGCACATTTACTTGACTATCATTGTTACACTGCTCTTGCTACACTACACGAGCCTCACACCTATCGTGAGGCTTCCACTGACCCTTTATGGCAGATTGCAATGAAAGAGGAACTTGATGCATTATCTAAAAACCATACTTGGGATTTGGTGACACTTCCTCCTGGGAAATCTGTGGTTGGTTGTAAGTGGATCTACAAGATTAAGACTCGCTCTGATGGGTCCATTAAGCGCTACAAAGCTTGTCTTGTTGCAAAAGGTTTTACACAAGAGTATGGGATTGATTATGAAGAGACCTTTGCGCCGGTTGCTCGTATCTCATCTGTCCGTGCCCTCTTAGCTGTTGCTGCTGCCAGTAAATGGGACCTTTTTCAGATGGATGTCAAAAATGCATTTCTTAATGGGGATTTAAGTGAAGAAGTGTATATGCAACCTCCTCCTGGTCTCTTTGTTGACTCAAACAAGGTTTGCCACCTTCGACGTGCACTTTATGGCCTTAAACAAGCTCCACGAGCTTGGTTTGCCAAATTCAGCTCTACCATCTCTCACTTAGGTTACATGGCCAGTCACTATGATTCTGCCTTATTTCTTCGTCGCACTGACAAAGGCACTATTTTACTTCTCTTATATGTGGATGATATGATCATAACTGGTGATGACCTCAGTGGCATTCAAGAACTCAAAGCTTTTCTCAGTCAGCAGTTTGAGATGAAAGATCTTGGACATCTCAGCTACTTCTTGGGTTTGAAATCACTCATTCTACAGATGGACTTTATATTACTCAAGCCAAGTATGCCTCTGAACTCTTGTCTCGCGCTGGACTCACTGATAGCAAGACTGTGGACACTCCAGTTAAGCTTAATGCGCATCTGACTCCCTCAGAGGGGAAACCATTGTCTAATCCCTCTCTTTACAGACGCTTGGTTGGCAGCTTGGTTTATCTCACTGTCACTCGTCCAGACATTTCCTATGCTGTTCACCAAGTGAGCCAGTATCTGTCTGCTCCACGATCGACTCACTATGCTGCTGTTCTGCACATTCTTCGATACTTAAAGGGCACTCTCTTCCATGGTCTTTTCTACTCTGCTCAGTCTCCTCTTACTCTTCGTGCATTTTCTGATGCTGATTGGGCAGGAGACCCCACTGATCGCAGCAGGTCCACCACTGGTTATTGCTTTCTTCTTGGTTCTTCTCTGATTTCTTGGCGAAGCAAGAAACAAACTCATGTGGCCCGCTCCAGTACTAAAGCAGAATATCGTGCCCTTGCTGATACCACATCTGAGCTCCTTTGGCTACGATGGCTTCTCAAAGACTTAGGTGTGTCTACATCCTCTACTACTCTTCTTTATTGTGACAACCAGAGTGCTATTCATATTACTCACAATGATGTCTTCCATGAACGGACTAAACACATTGAGATCGATTGTCATTTTATCCGTTTTCATCTTGTCCATGGTGCTCTCAAGCTAATTTCAGTCTCCTCTAAAGATCAACTTGCAGATATCTTCACCAAGTCACATCCTAAAGGATGCCTTCGTACTTTGGTTGACAACCTCAAGTTGGTCTCACATCCACCTTGAGTTTGAGGGGGGCTGTTAACGTATATAGTGTTATGGGCTTTAGGCCCAGCTAGTTTACTTGTATAGCACACTTGTACTACACTTTACTTGTACCGCACACATATGCCTCCTATATAAAGGCATCACATGTATATTCCTTCATCAAGAAATACAATACAATTATTCATTCAGTATTTCTCACATCTTCCATAGGTTACTAATTATTGCATCTCAATACTACGAAGGTCCAATTTCACCATGCACTCTTGTTTCTGTTTCACTTACAGCTTCTGGACATCCTACCTGTGATTTGTATGATGCAATCTACTTGAAAGGCTTGTTTGACTTGATTGGCTGAACTGTTCCATCTGGTTTTCTTCTGATATTCATTTGTCATTCATGTATAGCTCCTTCCACAACAAAGGAACTGCTTGAAGGCTATGTTGAGCGAGTGAAGCATGTACACGATTCTGGTGCTTACGGTTCTAGGGGGTATGGCATTTTTGTTATATATTTATCGAGTAATTTATTTTTGATCTCACTTCATCAGTTATTCCAGGAAGCATTTAAGTGCACTTATTTATTTATTTATTTTTTATCCGCCCTTGTAGGTATGAATATGATTGGAGCAAAGAGGAAGCAAACAAAAACCTTCTACGAAATCACAAAACAGCTGTGTCAGCCAGGATGCTTTACGAGCTACCTAAGGTGTAATATGGTGTAATACTGGTCATATGTTTGTTGTTCTCTCCCCTTTTATTTTTGTCTCTAAACTATTCTCATTGATCTGATATTGGGGGAGAGAGAGAGGAACTTTTCTTATTATTTATGTTTTGAATATATTTCCTTATTCACACTGCCTTATGCTATATTTGTTTCAAGGAAAATTAAAAGAGAAGATAAATTCTGCAAAATCTTTACTTTTTATGTGTGTTGTTGATGGAATTTCCTACAAATCTTAAAAAACAAGGTCCTATATACTAGGTTTCCTGGATTTTTATACCAAGTACAAATTTACGTAAACAAAAATGACAAATAGGACCCTTTAGGGTTTTTAATGTGACTTGAGGCACTAAATGGAGGAAAAATCATAACTTAGAAACTTTTATATTTTTATCTTATAAATAAGAAGAGTCTATATTGCCTCATACTTGAAATTTCCTTGCTGTAAGTTTTCTACTCTCTCTCTCCCTAAATGCCATAGCCATTTCCCTAATAAGGCTTTATGGAAGATAGTCAATTTTTTTATTCCTAAAACACCATTGGCCATAGGCGCACACACTTTATCACAACCTACCAAATGTGACTTGGACTCTCCTCCCATACCTTCCCAAAGAAAGTCCCTTTGCATCTTCTCAATCTTGTTAGCCACATGAATAGGAATTGTGAAATAACTGAAATGCGATGAATAATAGGTAGGAAAACTCAATGATGTGTTCTTAAGCAACGTTAATCTACAACCTTTTGAAAAATATAGCTTCTTCCACACTGCGAATTTTCTCTCAATTTTCTCCAAAATAGGATTCCAAATAGAAGTGGACTGAGAATATCAATGCCGTTATTATTCAACAAAATCCAAGCAAACTGGCAAGTTGGGAAAAAAAAAAGAGACATTTTTTTCTAGAAATATTCTAGGAGGAAATTATCAATAATAAAATTATTTTTGGCAAAACAACATATCTGTAATGCAGTCATACTTCTGAAACAATACCTTACTGGCAGTAGTAATTAATTACGAATGTGAAAGTATCACACCTAGAGCCTTGCTTTCTTTATCTCCCGTAATCTACTTCCTACTTCGTTTGTTAATATTTGAGAGTTGAGATTTTGACATTGTAAAGCTGAAATGAGTATGTTCAGTTAAATAAATTCCAACAAACACCTTTGTGTGTTTTGTTATCTTTTTATTTTTATTTTTTATTTAATTTTTTTCCCCTTACACTGTGTTTGTGTCTATAATTTGGAATTGTAGTGTGTATTTGATGTGTATTTGGATACCACTTATTTTGATGAAAATTGAAAACTGAAAATAATAAAAAAAATAATTTTCGGTTACTATTCACACAAAAAATAATGTTCATATGCCTTAATGCACTGTTCATGTCCCATGAACAGGGGACATGATCAGTGCAAGAGGCGCTGGTAAAAAAAAAAAAAAAAACCCAAAAATGCAAGACTCCTTGGACGCAAACGCCAATCCAAACGGAGCCATAGTCATTTGTTATTACCCGGAAGTATTTTGGCTACATTTGAAGCAGCCCTCATTTTCTTCTTTTATGTTTTTCCTTTGTAATAATTTTTCTTTCTTGATTATGTATGCAGAAACTATTTAATCCTAAATGATACTACTCTATAGACTGCATTTTCAGAAATGAAGTGGTAGATCGAACTCATCTTGCAGAGTTCCACCAGATGGAAGGTTCTGACAAGCAGGCAAATATGTGATGGGGTAGCTTATCAAATTAATAATTGAACAAGTGCTGGGGTTTGGTCTAGGGATTTCTTAGCTGTTCACTAGGGTTGTAGTTCTTTTTGTTTTGGGTCAGTTCTATATAATACTAAATGTCTATATTGAGAATTTGAAGCATTTGTGCCAAATCTGACCATCCTTGATCCTTAAATCATTCTATTGACCCATGTCTAATCCTGGCCAAACCCTGGTTTCCATTTTCTGGTCAGACTGGGTCTCTGTGTCTATTACCTAGAAAAGAGGCATACTATTATTTTCAGCTTAGGTCTAGTATCTACCCAACCTAATTGAGCTCAAGTCAGCTTTTCTGTTAACCTGAATGAAACTTGACTCCATTACTGTAATAGATTTAGATGAGCGGCCTGTGTAAAGATTTCCCATCATAGAACTCTAGATTGGATTAAGGGTTTGAATTTTGATTCTGGACTGGTAGCCCCAGCCAAACTTTCTAGTTTCAATTTTGGCTAGCATAGTTAGTGAGGATGTCTTTGCAAAAATGGTAGGCTTTGCTAGTATTCTCAGGTTGGATAATTTTTCTACTCAAAATTGTTACTTTTTAGGCTGAACACTAGTTGGTTTTCATGTCGACCTGATGTGTAGCCAATGAGCTCTAGCTAAATTGGCGTCTCTTGCCCTTATAAGTGCCATGTGGTGGGTGAGGGCATGGGTTAAAAGACCCATAGGGAGTATGTAACTTCTTTAAAAAAAATGTTGACCTAACATGATGAATGGGCAATTCTTACATGTTTTGGGAGCAATGCTCTCTCCTCTCACATGAGGGGTAGGCCCCATGGTGGGACCCACACGTGGGGCCCACCCCTCATGTGAGAGGAGAGAGTATTGCTCCCGGAGCACCTAAGTTTTTTCTTTGATGAGTAGCCAGTATTTAGGTCAGGTCTTCTAGATCCCTATTTGGACTCAGCTGCACTGTCAGTGTTAAGTTAAGTAAAAACCTAATTTTTTTTTTTTTGATAAAAAGTAAAATATTATTTTTCTTTATTTTAAGAAAAATGATAATTTTGCTTTTATTATGAATTAATGACCTATCTGAAATTCTGCCTCTAGTTTCAGGCTTGATATGCGATCAACGACTTACTCTTGGTGACTTGATTGGAGTCCTGCATGAATTCTTCTCTCGGCTAGGTAATATACTGCCTGATCTGCTGTTGATTCAGTTGATGCACTTCTTGATGTTAACTAGCACTGATTTTTTCTCCTAAAATGAGGCTTGGTGGTTTTGTAATATAAACCATTGCTGCTACTTGTATTTGACATGGAGAATTAAAGGCCAATGAGGGTATTTTTTTTTATCATAGAGGCACTGCTATAGTGAAAGTTTGACATTTTAAATTCCTTCCCCTGATTCCAGGCATGTCCAAGTTGCGATTTAAGCCTGCTTATAACCCATATACTGAACCTAGCATGGAGATTTTCGAGTAACATATTGTGAGTTTCTCTAGAAGGCTTCTTCATATTTTCCTAGGAGTTATTTCATATATTATCCTTCATGTTATCAATTACCATGGAGGCTTTGGGAAATGGGTAGAGGTTGGAAATTCTGGCATGTTTAGACCTGAAATGTTGCTTCCTATGGGACTACTAGTAGATGTTCGCGTTGTTGAGAGAGGTAAGAAAATTTTGTTTTTAGTTCAAGAGAGAAGAAAACATCGGGTACAATGGGGAAAGTATAATACAAACTGATTTTTAGACAATATTGAGACATTATTGGCCTTTCTTTTTATAAATTAAAAATCAGACCAACTATGATCCTATATTGCATTAATAACATATGGGATCTGTTTAGGCACAAGGTATTTACTATATGCCCTTTCTGTGGTCTATCTATGAGGTTGTGTTCTACATGGATTTAGTTCATTCGTTTCTCTCATTTTTTGCAGGTGGATCTTGGTCTCATCAAGACAAACCCTCTATGTCGTTTAGGACTTCGACTAAACTGACAGGATTTTTTGTTACCGTTTCAGAAATCTTCATGTATTTCTGCTCCCTTGCTTTTCTAAATACAATGGATTCAAAATCTAGCTAATTAATGGCAAAGCAGTTATTTTTTAGCACAAATTCTGTCTCGCATCAGGGCTAGCTTTGATTAGATTCATTTCAATATTTTCACAATTTTACTACAATTAATCCTCCATTTTCTTATGCCTATTATAACATTTTTGTGCTTCAAGGATGCTCCTCCATGCATAAGAGGCCATATTACCCATTTTAGTACCTTACCTTGGCGAATTTGAATTGTAGGAAATGTGTATTATGCATGAGTTGCCATTCTTATTTTGTTATCAACGCAAGATTGAAGGCCTATAGGTCTTGGAATTTCATGCCTCTTCACAATCCAGACGATCCCAACTAATCTAATGTGATTTTTTCTGCTTTGTTTGTTTTACCCCACTAAGAATTCGTGATATTGGATTTTAACTTTTAGCTAAGAGCTTGAAAACACTCACACTGCATGTTGCAAATTACTTGTGTCACTACTTTAATGAGAATTTCTCATCCCGCCCATATGAAAACAACTTTTCTTTCCATACTTAGATTTATTTTTTATGTTTTCCATATTATCCTCCACTCGATCCCCTGAAAGGTTCAATTTCTTTGATTTCTCAATGAGAAAAGAAGTCCTTAGTATTGATCGCTTGAACGTTAGAAGTGATTCCCCTATTTGCTCTTGAACCTCATTCCTTTTGTTTTTGCTGAAGAACATGGTGGTTTTGTCCTTGTTTATCTTTTGGCCCAATGCTTCTTCATACTCTTGTATAATTTTGTTGGTTCCATTGTTGCTAAACTAACTATCATTTGCGAAAAAGCAAAAATTGTATGATGCTTGGGCTTATAAAAACTCATTGGATGCTCTTGTCCATTATTGTCGTCCATGGACACTTTTCTCAATTAATGTCCTCCTTGTGATAAGAGGAGAGTAGTAGGGTAGTAATCAAGTTGAACTAAAGTGTAGTTTTGACATTTTGGTCTTGAATTGAGTCGAACTAAAGTATTGACGTTTTCATATGAGAATTCAGTCCTAATAAAAGAAATGGGCAATTTAGTTTTCATATCGCCATTGGAACAAACACGCGCATAAATTGGAACGGAATGAACTCCTAAAATGTCATTGTAGGCTTTAATAAATATCAAATTATAGATTAAGTTGACCTCCATGTACATTAGGATCTAATTCCACATTATATCTTATCGAGATTTGTATCCAAAACTGGGGACAAGAACCATTTCAAAATTGGGGACAAGAACTATTTCAAAATTGGGGAAGATAAGCCGTTTGAACTGGAAGTACTTGAGTTGTTGTTGAGATTATCAGTGAGACGACCAACCCTTAGCAAACTCCATAATGAAGTAGATATGGAAACCTCGTGACGATAAAAAGGCGGTTCATCTTGTGCTTGACAATCAAATGATGGTGAAAAGGGGAGTAACGAACAAGGAGCGATTGAGATGGAGGGAGAAGAAGAGAGCAAGCAACGTGAGGGAAATCTAGGATTCGATTGCATAAAAAAGAGAACCTAATTAGCCAGTAATAGGTTTTCATCTAGAATATTAATGGACGGTCCAAATTAAAGCAAGTGGTGTTTCAGATTATAAAAATCGAATCGTTCACTGAGGAAGAGAGACATTTAAGGTTTTTGAGATCAAATCGTGAAAACATTATAATAATAATTTAATTATTAAATAAAATACAAAAAAAGGAACAATTTTGTAAAAATTGAGAAATCTTGGATTTAAAAATGTAAAGAAATTACTTTTTTAAGAAGAAAATATAAAGAAATTAAAATGTACATTAAATATAATTTCAAATATATATATACATATGTGTGTGGGTGTAAAAGCCGAACGTCATGTGTTGGGCCTGGGGCCCAATTCGGATATCACTATGTGTCCGAAGAAAAGAAAAGAGCTAGGAAGGAGTCCAGGTGGAAGAAATGTACCTGGAAATGAACGTGAGGAATAGTCTGAAGAGAACCCTACTGGTCCGAAGAGGTCATTCTCCTCGGATTCCAAGGGAACTTGATCAAATAAATATATTGAAGGTCTGAGTGATCTTCCCAACTACTTCCACGATAAGGACAAGCTTTGGGTGTGCCTAGAGATGACAAGAACAGAGAAATATCTAAAAGCAAAAGCTGTTACCACCGCATTCAATGCACTGCAGCAACTTTCCTGGCCACATTTATGTGGAGAAGACCCCTGAACAGTGCAATCTTAGCTACCATCACTCACGGAGAACAAAAGCAGACGTCTGATGTGACATGTACTTAAGTGAATGCTTAGATGAAGAACATGTGTACGGTGAAGATGAGGAAGAAGAAGAATATATAAATGTAATGGGCCTCTAAATGGAGGGGGGACAAAAACATTGGGGAGAAAAAAGAACGGAAAGAATTGTATTCACCTTTCCATGAATAACAAACCTCTTCGGATTTGAGTATTATTCAGTTTTCAAGTGTTTTTACTTCAATTCATCCTAATTCGCCAAAGTGAACCGTTGCTAAATTCATAACCAGCCTAGCTTTTTCACCCACTCTCTACAAATTCATTGTTCTGGGTTCGTTGGGCTCATAATCCAAATCTTTTGAGCTTGGCCTACAAAGTTTGGACCCTACAATTGGCGCCGTCTATGGGGAAAGCTTGAGCGAAGGTGGAAGCAACATCTCATAATGGCTGAACCAAGGGAGCAACCAGCGGAGTCCAGGGCATCTCAGCATGCTGATCCTTTCCTCAATTTGGAACGGAGGCAGGATCGTGAAGGTAGTGTACACACCGCACATGATGATCGAAGTCAATCGCATGGAGGAAGTCGCATGTCCCATGCAGAGAAAAACCAAAACATGCAATTAGAAATTGAAAGGCTAAAGAGGGAGCTGCGCCATGCAAAGAGGAAACGTATTTCTTCGTATTCTGATGAAGATTCTGTCGACGAATAGGACGTTGCTTACAAGTATAAATTTCGAACACCAGTCAGTGAGTCTTTTTCCTACGAAGAAGCGCACCGTCGTGAGAGGCAGCCTCGAAGCCCATTACATGGAGGTGTAGGGAACGATGCTATGAGTAAGGCTTTGAATCAAATCTCCAGGTCTCCTTTTACACGCAACATCGAGAACGCAAGACTCCCTCGACGTTTTCACCAGCCGACGTTTACCATCTATAATAGCTGGACAAACCCAGTGGAACATGTGAGTCATTTCAACCAGAGGATGGCTGTTCATTCCAGAGATGAAGCCCTAATGTGCAAAGTTTTCCCGTCCAGTTTGGGGCCGATCGCTATGAGATGGTTTGATAGCTTGAAAGCGGACTCTATAAGCTCTTTTCAAGAGCTCACTCAGGCATTTGGGTCTCATTTTTTCACATGTCGCAGGGTTCCGCAGTATTTGGCCTCCCTATTGTCCGTAAGCATGTGAGAGGGCGAAACTTTGAAGTCATATTTGGATAGATTTTAGGAAATGTTCAACGAGATGGAGGAAGATTGTGACCTGGTAACTATCAGCTCCTTTAAGCTCGGCCTCCCCACTGAACACGGCTTGAGGACGTCTCTAACGGGCAAACCTGTTACCAGTGTACGCCAGCTAATGGACAGGATTGACAAGTATAAAAGAGTCAAGGAAGACCAGCAATAGGGCAAAGGAAAAGATAAGGTTATCTCTCAGGAGAGGAGGGATTTCAGGTCGGATCGGCAAGGCCATAACAGGTCGCCGAAAGACTGGGTCGGATAAGGTTCGGCGAACCTTCAGATAGTTAATGCCGTGTTCCGAGAGCCAGTGCACCAAGTCCTAGAGAGGATCAAGAATGAACCATTCTTCAAGAGACCGAACAAGATGGTTGGAAACCCTGAAAGGCGCAACCACAATCTCTACTGCCAATATCACCTGGATCGTGGACACACTACAGAGGATTGTAGGAGCCTGTGGGACCATTTGGATCAACTCGTCAGCGAGGGCAAGTTAAAACAACTCTTACACCACACCTACGGTCAGGGTAACCAGGCAAACGCAGGATCTCGGAGAGATGATTCCTTTAAACCCCCTCTGGGCATAATAAATGTTATCTTTGCTGCACCAGGAAGAACAGGGTCTTGTCCATCCAGAATACTATCAGTTGCTCGGATGCCCTCGGAAAGCGTTAACAGAGAGCCGAAGAGGGCTAGGATAGAGGTTCAACCGGTTTTGGGCTTCTCGGACGAGGACAAAATTAGAACTATACAACCTCATGATGATGCTCTGGTGGTCACTCTCAGGATAAGGGGATATGACGTGAAAATAGTAATGGTGGATTAGGGCAGCGCCGTAGAAATAATGTACCCAGAGAAATAATGTACCCGGACCTTTATAAATGGCTGAACTTGACGCTTAAGGACCTAACGCCCTATAGCTCCCCCTTGGTGAGTTTTGATGGGAAAGTGGTCATCCCAAAAGGCCAGATCAGGCTACCCGTGCAAACCGACTTTGAAACAGTAGAAGTAGATTTTATAGTGGTAGACGCGTACTCACCCTACACCGCGAATGTGGCTAGACCCTGGCTCCATACACTCGGGGCCGTTTCTTCCATTCTTCATCAGAAGGTCAAATACCCGTCCGAAGGGCAAGTCAAGGAGATCCTAGGAGATCAATCAATGGCCAGGCAATGTCTAGTGGCAGCGATCCAGTATAAACCTCAAGCTGAATCCTCGGCCCACAACGAAGGGAACTTATAGCAGTTAAAACCCTCGGTGCTGGACACTGAAGCCTCAGTCGAAGGGGCAGAGTGTGAGAGCTTGGTAAAGATAGTTATTAGTGATGATCCAGAGAAGTTCTTTCAAGTCGGATCTTTGCTACCTCCTCAAAAGAAGGAAGAGCTGATAGAGTTTCTCAGAACCAACATTGATGTATTTGCATGGGATTCCATAGAAGCCCCAGGAGTAAACCCAGAGTTCATTTGCCATCACCTGAACGTTAACCCTGCCATCATCCCTAAGAAGCAACCGCTCCGACGTCCATCAAGAGAACACACAGCTGCAGTCAAGGAAGAAGTGATGAAACTTAAACGAGCAGGAGCAATTAAGGAAATATTTTATCCTGAATGGCTGGCTAACACTGTGGTGGTGAAGAAGAAAAGTGGAAAATGGCGAGTGTGCGTGGATTTCACCGTCCTGAATAAAGCTTGTCCGAATGATCCGTTTCCCATACCGAAGATTGATCAACTCGTTGATGCTACCGTTGGACATCCTCGGATGAGTTTCTTGGACGCATTTCAGGGGTATCATCAAATACCATTAGCTTTGGATGACCAGGAAAAGACAGCTTTCATCACCCCCATTGGGAATTACCACTACAAGGTAATGCCGTTCGGTCTGAAGAACGCAGGGGCCACTTATCAAAGGATGATGACTAGAATGTTTGAGCCTCAGTTGGGTAAAAGTATGGAAGTTTATATCGATGACATGGTAGTGAAAAGCAAGGTTATAGCTAGGCACATTGGGGGTCTCAGGGATGTTTTTGAAATTCTTAGGGGACACAAATTGCGTTTAAACGCATCCAAGTGTTCATTTGGTGTGGGGTCAGGCAAGTTCTTGGAGTACATGGTGACCCACAGGGGAATTGAAGTTAACCCCGATCAGATAAAGGCCATTAACAACTTACGAGCTCCTCAGAATCCCAAGGAAATTCAGAAACTGACTGGAATGACTGCTGCCCTAAATAGGTTCATTTCCTGATCAGCAAATAGGTGTAGACCTTTCTTGTCAATGATCAACAAATGGAAGGGATTTGAGTGGACTGAGGAATGTGCTGTGACTTTTCAGCAACTTAAGGACTACCTAGCTCAGCCTTCGATCATGTCTAGTCCAGAACCGGATGAAGTCTTGTTTGCCTACATTGCAGTAGCTCCTAATGCCGTAAGCTTGGTGTTAATACGAACAGATTGTGGCGTGCAAAGGCCAGTTTATTACGTAAGTAAGTTGCTGCATGAAGCCGAGATCCGTTATTTGCCATTGGAGAAGGCTATCCTGGCTGTGGTGCTTGGTACATGGAAGCTGCCTCATTATTTCCAAGCTCACACAGTTATTGTTCTCACCCAGCTCCTACTCAAGGCTATACTCCGAAGTGCCGACTACACTGGAAGGATTGCCAAATGAGGCACGATCTTAGGGGCTTTTAATATCAAATACATGCCTCGCACATCAGTTAAGGGCCAGATCCTTGCAGATTTGGTGGCCGAATTCACGGAGCCCCACTTAGAAGAAGTAACACCACCACCGGACGTGGATGAAAAATCTGTTGGCATGATTTCTCAACGAGGCCCCTTACCCTGGGAAGTGTACGTGGATGGCGCATCGAATTAGAGAGGTTCTGGAGTGGGGCTAGTGCTAATATCCCCTGAGAGAAATATCATTGAAAAGGCGTTAAGACTGGATTTCTCGGCAACGAATAATGAGACAAAGTATGAAGCTCTACTGATGGGAATGACAATGGTACGAAGAATGGGAGGAAAGTCAGTTGAGGTGTTCTCGGACTCAAGATTAGTCGTTGGTCAAGTGCAAGGTAAGTTTGAGGCGAAAGATGAAAGAATGCAGGGGTACTTGAGTCAAATTAAATCCCTACAGTCAGAGTTTAAGTCTTTTAATCTACTACACATCTCCAAAAGTGGTAATACACATGCTGATTCTTTGGCCACACTCGCTACCTCCTTGGTACAAGAATTGCCAAGGGTTATCCTCATTGAGGATTTGCATAGGCCTACAGAGGCAAAACGAGAGACAGTCCAAGTTCATCAAATCAAAGCCGAGCTCAGCTAAATGGATCCTATAATTAAGTTCTTGAAAGACAATGTCTTGCCCGAAGAAAAAGGGGAAGCTGACAAAGTCCGGAGGAAGGCAACTAGATTCTGGCTATCCGAGGACTAGAAACTGTATAAACGCTCTTATTTAGGTCCATACTTATTATGCATGCATCCTGAAACGGCTGAGTTACTACTAGAAGAATTGCATGAAGGAATCTGTGGGAGCGATATTAGAGGTAGATCCTTAGCTCACCGAGCCATTACTCAAGGTTATTGGTGGCCGAATATGCAAAAAGAGGCCCATGAATATGTTAAAAAATGCGACCAATGCCAACGGTTTGCGCCGAACAGACACCAACTAGGTGGCACCCTTAATCCACTATCCAACCCATGGCCTTTCACTCAATGGGGATTGGATATCGTGGGTCCATTCTCTAAGGCTGCAGGAAACAAGAAGTACCTTCTGGTCGACACAGACTACTTCACCAAATGGGTCGAGGCTGAACCTCTAGCAAACATCAGGGATGTAGATGTAAAGAAATTTATTTGGAAAAGTATTGTCACTCGGTTTGGGATCCCTCATACCCTCATCTCAGACAACAGTCTTCAATTTGATAGCAAAACATTCAGGAGTTATTGTAGCGAACTGGGAATCACAAACAGATACTCCACCCCTGCTTATCCCCAGGGAAATGGGCAAGCGGAAGCTGTTAACAAAGTCATAGTTAATGAATTAAAGAAAAGGCTAGACGATACGAAGGGTAGATGGGTGGAAGAATTACCACATGTACTTTGGGCATACAGAACTACGCCTCGTAGGTCTACTAGAGAAACCCCCTTTTTAATGACCTATGGGGCTGAAGCTGTCATACCTTTGGAGACTGGGTTCCTAACATATAGGACTAGTTCGTTCAGTCCGAACGGTAACAATGAGCAACTAGAGAAGAGTTTAGATCTGATTGAAGAAATGAGAGAAAATGCAATGGTCCAACTGGCACATTACCAACAAAAGCTCAAGCAAGGCTACGATGCCAACGTAAAGCTAAGGCCTTTAGAACCTGGCGATTTGGTGCTGAGGAAAGTTGTGGATACTGCAAAGAACCCAGCTTAGGGAAAGCTAGGACCAAACTGGAAAGGACCATATCATATTACTTCTAGGGCTGGTATTGGAGCGTATTTCTTAGAAGATCTAGATAATCATGTAATACCCCGGCCCTGGAATGTAAATAACCTCAAAAGGTATTATTATTAAATAAGTCTTTTCTTCAATCAATATGCCATTTTGTTATATTAAGAGTCCTCCAAAGTGTTTAAACTTAAATTCAATCATGCCTGTGGTCCTCGGACCAGATGATTTGGGTTAGTTAACACTCGTTTACAATTCTCCTAAGTGTTTAAACTTAAATTCAATCATGCCTGTAGTCCTCGGATCAGATGATTTGGGTTAGTTAACATTCGTTTACAATTCTTTAAAGTGTTTAAACTTAAATTCAATCATGCCTGTAGTCCTCGGACCAGATGATTTGGGTTAGTTAACACTCGTTTACAATTCTTCAAAGTGTTTAAACTTAAAGTCAATCATACCTGTAGTCCTCGGACCAGATGATTTGGGTTAGTTAACACTCGTTTACAATTCTTTAAAGTGTTTAAACTTAAATTCAATCATGCCTGTAGTCCTCAGACCAGATGATTTGGGTTAGTTAACACTCGTTTACAATTCTTCAAAGTATTTAAATTTAAATTCAACCATGCCTAAAGTCCTCGGACCAGGTTGTTTCAGCTAGTTAACACTCCAATGCAGTTGTTATTATCACAAGGCATTCTTAGTCATACTTAAATCAAAATCATTGGATAGTAACATTCTCTATACATGATTGATAAGACCTGTAAAATTTCCATGTCGTTCATTGTTTCCATTGTTTATTAGCAATTCTCATACGAACAACTCTCTCAAGTATTAACTTAGATTATCTACATCATCAGCATGATATGGTGGTTAAGTTTACAAGTTATTGTTATTTGTAGTAATGATGCATCATAATATGTACTGCGAGGGCATTAAAGGTAAAAGAGAAACCATTTCATTGATCAAAAGGAAGTAACTTACAGTCCCGAAACAAAAAAAAGGGGGGTGGGGGGCTAGCTAATACAAGTAAAATATATAATAATAATAATAATAATAATAATAATAATAATAATAATAATAATAAAACTCCTAAACATCTAATCCTTCTTTTGAGGTGCTGAGTCAATAGTCTGGCCAGGCTGAGCAACAGTAGCATCTAATCCTTGTACATTCCCAGATGGCTTGCCCGTATCACCAGCCTGATCAGGTGCCTGGGTTGCCTCAGTAGGAGCTGGAAGGGTCTGGCTAACAGCAGGCGGATCCGAAGCTTTTGGGAGTTCGCAGATGTCTGGATGATAGTAAACACTCCCAGGTTGCCTCAAGGCTGATTCTGGGGGGACTCCAGCCGCATCAAGGCCTTTGCCCCACGTTACATCGCAGTACTCCCTACAGACCTTTGCAAACTCCTCAATAAGCCTGATTTGGGTCTCTTTCACCCCCAGTGTGTAGGCAGCCTGTTTTTCAGCCTCAAGCGCCTCCTTGGCCAATTGAGCATCATCTTTGGCCAACTTGGCAAACTCTCTGGCTTTCTCAAGCTCAGTTCGAAGACCCTTCACTAGTGCTCTCCTCTATTTCCAGATTAATCTCAGTTGTGTACAGCTGCTGGCGTTGGTCTTAGGCCTGCCTCTCGGCATTCTTAAGGCCCGCTTCCAGACTTTTCTTTTCCTTGATCACCTCTTTCAATTGTTCAGATATACGGGCACACTCATCCTTCAAGCTGCCCAATGACTTTTCAGCCTCAGACCGAGAACGAGCCTCCGCTTGGGCTTCAATATGAGTCTTCTTGTTCCACTCCGAGCAACGACAATGCGGTTGATGCGGCGGACTCCAAGTGTTATCGCGTTGCCGACTGGCTGAAAATCAGATGATTTTGGGGTAAAACTAAGGATAAGGTGCACGGCCTTTAGTTGCCCGTCTTCACTTACAAAAATTTCTGACCGAAGAAGGTAGTTGAGCGCTTCGAAGTTTGTAAGGCTGAGCCGAGGAGCAACGTGATTTCTATCTGTTCATATCACAATAAAACTTAGTCAGAAAACTTGAAACATGATATAAAGAGAAGGCCGAATTATTAAAAAGCAAAGGACCCTGAATCTATTGTTAGGAAACCTAAATCTAAGATGTCCCACTTGGTTCTCCTGGTTGGGTTGGGCAATGAAGTCCATCATGCCATGCGTCCGAAACGATCAGATAGTCGTCTTTCATCCCTTTGTTAGATTTGGGAAGACAGGAGACGAGCCTGACAATGTCAGATCGAGATTTAAGATAGTATCCCGATCCTTTTTTGGTACGACATTCATACATATGTACCACATCGAGCCAGGTGAGTCCCAATC
The DNA here is from genome assembly GCA_023621385.1 of Quercus gilva. Lineage (NCBI taxonomy): Eukaryota > Viridiplantae > Streptophyta > Magnoliopsida > Fagales > Fagaceae > Quercus > Quercus gilva. The sequence continues at coordinate 49,813,734 of CM042483.1, forward strand.
CTAGATGACGATTCAAATCGTCAACTGCTCCTAAAATTCTAAACATGTTAGGCGCACATTGATCAGGGCTAAGCCTGTGGTTTCGGAGATAGTCTCTGGTAACGGGACCCATAGGGATGGTCATTCCTTCCTCTAGGAAGGCGATGATGAGGATTATAACTTCACCCACTTCTCGATCTGTTATTAGTTTTTCTGGAGGACAATATCTCAAAGCCACATCTTGTGGTATGCGATACGTCACCCTAAATTTCTCCATCTGAGAGGGATTATCCACCAAATACCGAAATCTACCAATTTCAGTTAAAACGGAAAAGGGGAAGCGCTAAATGCAGTGGCTGGGAAGCGACTAGTCGAGGGCCGAAGAGGCTAGCCGAAGAGAAGATGAAAGGCTTGAGTGAAGAACTTACGCAGAACTAAATCGAAGTATGATCTTCAGACTTGTGGAGAGATTGTCACAAATTCTGGGGAAAGTTGGAGTTGATGACAGGAAGGGCTTGGTGGGCATGAATGCTTGAGTTCACTGAGAATCTGAAAATCTGTAAAGTAAAGGAAGGAATAACCCCCTTTAAGGCTTTATATAGGAACAGATGAAATGGTGGGAGTTATCCCGCCCAAATTTGGAGAAAAAATCACGTTCGTTGGATTAATAGCCCACTGTTGGATGCCAGAGAGAAGACGCTGCCTAGAGTAATTAATAGCACCTTGGAAACACTAAAATGATAGCGGCAATGATGAAGCGCCTAAATCTATGCACATACACGTGTGGACTCAGATATTGGGATTTTAAAACTTTTATTACGCAGCAAATCAAAATCCTATTTTTTCTTTTCGGATGCGAGGAAAAAATTAAAATTTTGAGGGGCTATTATGGGTGTAAAAGCCCAACATCATGTGTTGGGCCTGGGGCCCAATTCGGATATCACTATGTGTCCGAAGAAAAGAAAGGAGCTAGGAAGGAGTCCAGGTGGAAGAAATATACCTGGAAATGAACGAGAGGAATAGTCTGAAGAGAATCCCACTGGTCCGAAGAGGTCATTCTCCTCAGATTCCAAAGGAACTTGATCAAATAAATATACTGAAGGTCTGAGTGATCTTCCCAACTACTTCCACGATAAGGACAAGCTTTGGGCGTGCCTAGAGATGACAAGAATAGAGAAATATCTAAAAGGAAAAGCTGCTACCACCGCATTCAATGCACTGCAGCAACTTTCCTGGCCGCATTTATGTGAAGAAGACTCCTGAACAATGCAATCTCAGCTACCATCACTCACGGAGAACTAAAGTAAACGTCTGATGTGACATGTACTTAAGTGAATGCTTAGATGAAGAACAGGTGTACGGTGAAAATGAGGAAGAAGAAGAATATATAAATGTAATGGGCCTCTAAATGGGAGGGGGGACAAAAACATTGTGGAGAAAAAAGAACGGAAAGAATTGTATTCACTTTTCCAGAATAACAAGCCTCTTCGGATTTGAGTATTATTCAGTTTTCAAGTATTTTTACTTCAATTCAGCCAAAGTGAACCGTTGCTAAATTCATAACAGGCCAGCTTTTTTACCCACTTTCTACAAATTCATTGTTCTGGGTTCGTTGGGCTCATAATCCAAATCTTTTGGGCTTGGCCTACAAAGTTTGGACCCTACAATATATATATATATATATATATTTAAAAGAGAAAAAAGATCTCCTTAAATTTGTTTTTCCCTATTTGTTTCAATTTTTAGCTTTTGCATATAACATTTTAAATTCTCATTTGTTCTCACTTTTTGAATGTATAAATATAATTTAGTACACTTTTAACAAAATGATTCCATTAATAGGTGTCCTTTAAGCAATTGTTGATGGATCATTTAAAAAAAAAATTATTATTACTTTTATAAAAAATATAAAAATATTTTTATTTTTCTACCAAAAGATTTTAAAAATACTATATAAACCAATGTCCTTGTCCCAAAGGCATGGTAGATTTTGAAAGGGGCAAGAAAAACCCTAAACCCTAAGGTCTACAGAAATGTCAGATTATTTTTGGACGAAGCCGAGATACCTTGATCTGAAAACTCATTGCGACTTCAACAATGTTCCTCGCGTTTGTACTAATTTACCAGCTCAAGTCGATTTTGAAGAAAGATTTGTAAGTTCTTATCTTAATCTTTACCTGATTCTTTCTTCTTGATTCCAAGTTTTGTTTGTATGCCTTTCTTTCTCAATCTTTAGCTTTCCAAAATAAAATCGATGAAACTTTTTATTTATTTTTTCTAAATAGAGTCTTCATAGTTTTTTGAATTGACTCCCAAGTTTAGATATGTGGGAACATGGGATTGACGGAAATGTTGTCAACTTCAGCAACATTGGTGGATACATTTTCTTGTCTATAGGGAAAATATTAGCTCACTATTTTCGAACAGCAAAATTCCCTAGTGACTTGATTGGCTAAATACAGATTTGAAACGACCTGACTGTTTCATTTACTTCTCCTATTATAGAAGAAAATGACTACATTTCTTCTAAGTATGGTCTTAAGACTGATATTTTGCACTTTCGACACATGATTACCTAGGTTATTTTTAAATCACTTGGTCAAGATTTTGAACAAAAACTGTCCGTATCTTTTAAGCTGTTCTTCTCGGAATTATTTCTTTATCATAAAGATCTATATGTGCTGCAATATTGTCACCCCATCTTCTTCAACCCCAGTGAAAGATTGAGTTTCATTCACTTAATTTTAGACCACATTGGTGAGAACCCAAGTGCATGTTGGATTGGAGATCACTTCAATAATGAAAATATTCTTTCCACAATTGGCAACAGAGGGTGCCTGCTGATTGCATATGTGTTTACCAGTTTGAACCGAGTAATGCATATGAAGAACCTTACAGTCTCCCACATTTCATAAAGAATTGCGGGTTTCACTTAAAGAAGCGTACAAGAATTTTGGTATATTCTTTTATTTGTGTTTATTTAATTTAAAAATGGTATAAGGTTCTACCCTTAAATATAAGATCAATTTATTTTTTGTTTTGTTTTTAATAATAGCATCCCACTATTGAAGAGATTAATGAGCAACTACATCAAGCATATCTTGGAGTTTGTGAGCTATTTCTCGATGGGTACATTAGGGCTGTGGGGGGTTTTTTCAGGATAGAGAAGTTCCATTTTGGTTGGAATCATACTTTTGATCCTGGTGATTTGGAATGCGTCTACCAACCACTAGCAGAGCTCCTTTTCAATAGACCATATGCCTTCACCATTTTACTATATAGCTACCACGGTGTTCAACCATAAAGCTCTTGATGTCAAGAAGTAAGTGGAGCTACTATATAGATATTGGGAGTAATTATTAGATAGATAGAGAGGGGTCAAAAACAATGATAGTTAGTGGCTTTGGGATTTTTTTTTTTTTTTTTTTTTTTTTTTTTTTTTTTTGAGTTAGAGCAGGACCTAAATTTTTAGCTTAACGCATATATCATTTAATTTTGTTCAACTTGTATCTGCTACATCAAATTACTTGCTATTGTTACGTGTTCAATTTTCCTATGCTGACATTCCACGTATTATTCTATTTAAATTGTGAGGATGGTTTTGTGTGGCTTAAATTTTCCTATGCTAACACTCAAAATACACTACAAGAGAAAAGGCCTGTTACAATGGGAAAAATCCTTGCAATGACTACAAAGTCGTTGCAATAAGGAGTTATTGCAACATTGAAAAATTTGTTGCAAGTCATTGTAATGAACTCCGAGACAATAGGTTTATGCAACACAAAGATCTCGTTGCAATAAATTCTACATACTCCAACAAACAGGTTGATGCACTAATTTCTTTATTACAATAAATAACTTTGTGGCAATAGTTTACTGCTTCAAAGATTTTGTTGTAATACGTGAAAATTATAATAGCTTATTACAACAAACAACCTTATTGCAATAGGTTGAGTTTTATCCATATATTATTAATTTATCTATTACCCTGTCTTGCAATATATATATATATATATATTTAAAGGAAAAAAAGTTCTCCTTAAATTTATTTTTCCTTATTTGTTCAGTTTTTAGCTTTTGCATATAACATTTTAAAATCTCATTTGTTCTCACTTTTTTAATGTATAAATATAATCTAGTACACTTTTAACAAAATGGTTCCATTAATAGTTGTCCTTTAGTCATTTGTTGATGGATCATTTAAAAAAAAATTAATATTACTTTTATAAAAATATAAAAACATTTTTATTTTTCTACAAAAATATTTTTAAAATACTATAAAAACCAATGTCCTTGTCCCAAAGGCATAGTAGATTTTGAAAGGAGTAAGAAAAACCCTAAACCTTAAGGTCTACAGAATTGTCAGATTCTTTTAGGACGAAGTCAAGATACGCTTACCTGAAAACTCATAGCGACTTCAATGATGTTCCTCACGTTTGTACTAATTTACCAGCTCGGGTCGATTTTGAAGAAAGATTCGTAAGTTCTTATCTTAATCTTTATTTGATTCTTTCTTCTTGATTCCAAGTTTTGTTTGTATGCCTTTCTTTCTCAATCTTTAGCTTTCCAAAGTAAAATTGCTGAAACTTTTTATTTATTTATTTTTTAAACAAAGTTTTCATAGTTTTTTGAATCGACTCCCAAGTTTAGATCTGTATGAACGCTGGATTGACGACAATGTTGTCAACTTCAGCAACATTAGTGGATTCATTTTCTTGTCTATAGAGGAAATATTAGTTCACTATTATCGAACAAGAAAATTTACTAGTGATTTGATTGGCCAAATACAAATTTGAAACGACCTGACTGTTTCATTTACTTCTATAACTTTCATTTACTTCTCCTGTTATAGAAGAAATTGACTACATTTCTTCTAAGCATGGTCTTAAGACTGATATTTTGCACTTTCGGCACATGATTGCCCATGCTATTTTGAAATCACTTGGTCAAGATTTTGAACAAAAACTGTTTGTATCTTTTAAGTTGTTCTTCTCAGAATTATTCCTCTATCATAAAGATCTCTATGTGCTGCAATATTGTCACCCCATCTTCTTCAATCCCAATGAAAGATTGAGTTTCATTCACTTAATTTTAGACTACACTGGTGAGAACCTAGGTGCACGTTGCATTGGAGATCACTTAAATAATGAAAAATATTCTTTCCACAATTGGCAGCAGAGGGTGACTGCTGATTGCATATATGTTTACCAGTTTGAACCAAGTAACGCATATAAAGAACCTTATAGTCTCCCACATTTCATAAAGAATTGCGGGTTTCACTTTAAGAAGCGTACATGAATTTTGGTATGTTCTTTTATTTGTGTTTATTTAATTTAAAAATGGTATGAGGTTCTGCCCTTAAATATAAGAACTCAATTTATTTTCTGTTTTGTTTGTTTTGTTTTTAATAATAGCATCCCACTGCTGAAGAGATTAATGAGCAACTACATCATGTATATCCTAGAGTTTGTGAGCTGTTTCTCGATGGGTACATTAGGGCTGTGGAGGGTTTTTTTAGGATAGAGAGGTTCCCTTTTGGTTGGAATCATACTTTTGATCCTGGTGATTTGGAATGTGTCCACTGACCATTGGCAGAGCTCCTTTTCAATAGACCATATGCTTTCACCATTCAATGGTATAGCTACCACGGTGTTCAACCATAAAGCTCTTGATGTCAAGAAGAAAGTGGAGCTATTACATAGAAATTGGGGGTAGTTAATAGATAGATAGAGAAGGGATCAAAAACAGTGATAGTCAGTGGTTTTGGGATTTTTTTTTTTTTTTTTTTTTGAGTTAGAGCAGGACCTAAATTTTTAGCTTAACGCATATATCATTTAATTTTGTTCAACTTGTACTTGCTACATCAAATTACTTGCTATCATTATGTGTTCAATTTCCCTATAACGCTGACATTCCACATATTATTTTGTTTAAATTGTGAGGATGTTTTTGTATGGCTTAAATTTTCCTATGCTAACTATAAAACTTCTAGAACACTCTCAATCTAAATAAAACTCAGTGTTTTATTGAATGATGAAAGTGTGTGAATACAAGCAACTGAGCAAATACATAAGCCAAAATTGAAATAACAAACTTCCCTATTTGGCGGGAAAAGCAATTACAAAAGTCCAGCTAATCATACATGTGTTAATTGTGCTAAATTCCCTAACTAACTCCCTAATCCATGTGGAATGAACTCTTCTGAACTATGGATGAACAGCTCGTGATGTGGCATAGCTTCTATGACTTCCAATAGCTCACCACTAGCCCAACTTTGCTCTGCTGTCACTAAATTATTGGTCCTTGCCATTCCAACTATACTAAGTTGATCTTCAACCTTGCTAAGGCACCCTGCATCTACTGTATTAACCCTGCTATGATGCTCTGTACACGCAGTGTCTCTGCTTTGACTTCTTGCACTTCTAGTGTCAATTAATCCATCAATTTTATCACTAACACACAAAATACACTACAAGAAAAAAGGCCTATTACAACGGGAAAAATCATTGCAATAACTACAAAGTTGTTGCAATAAGGTGTTATTGCAACGTCGAAAAAGTTGTTACGAGTCATTATAATAAACTCTGAGGCAATAGGTTTACCCACCACAAAGATCTCTTTGCAATAAATTCTACATATTGCAACAAACAGGTTGATGCAATAACTTCTTTATTACAACAAATAACTTTGTGGCAATAGTTAACTGCTTCAAAGGTTTTGTTGTAATACATGAAAAATATCATAGCTTATTACAACAAACAACTTTATTGCAATACGTTGAGTTTTATTTATTTATTATTAATTTGTCTATTACCCTGTCTTGCAATATACACATTATAAGACAATATAAATATTATATTGAGGAACTACAATAACAAATTAAAAATACAAATTAAAAAATGCAAAAGTCAAAGTACACCATCAAATTAATATGTCCAAAAACACAAATATATACCTAACATGTTGAGTTTACAATCAAACACATGTAATAAGTCTTTTTTCACCTTTTACAACAATATATTTTGATGTGAAATAAGTGGTTGCTTATTGCAACAACATATTTCAAAATAAAATAAGGTTTAGTTATTACAACAACACATTTAGATGTAACAAGGTAATTCTTGCAACAATCTTAATTGATATAATAAATTTAAGTTACTATTACAACAAAAAACACTCCACAGATGCAATAATATATATATATATATATTACCCCAATTATTTTTTATGTTGCAATATTACTTGTTGTAACTGGTCTTTTTTCTTATAGTGATAGTTTAGTTTATTAGATTTGGAAACTTTCTATATTCTTTCAGAGCCTTTTTGGAGTTGCCTTATGAAATCTAGAACTACTAATCCTAATTTAAAAGCTATGGACATCCAATCTTTCCTTTTTAAAATTTAGAATGTACTATTCTAGAGGTCTTGTAGACCTCTTTTGTACCCTTTCCAAAAATTTTAAGAAGCTAATGATCATGGTTCATTGAATCATTTACATCTAAGACAGATGCAATAGTATATAACCCTATAATGCCCAAATCTCCTTGATGTCATTAATTTTCATAGCTCCACTTTCTTCTCCACTTATGTGTAATATATGCTTATAAATATTTGAAGAAAGGGCAAAGGTAAATTATGTACCCTATATTACTGTCATTATATGTAGACATGCCATGAGAACTAAGAAAATTCAAATTTAACATTTAAGAAACTCTATGCAATGTATACTTATGGCTTAATGAGTTATGTTATGGTTGAATTTTGGCTCTGTTTTCCTTTATAAGCTCAAAAGTTCTAATTAATTTGAGTTTTCAATTTGGGCATCGAATTTTGTTTATTTAAGAGGCTCACCTTTGTATTATGTTATTTGGATGTAATCCTAATGTTTTATTTTTGTTTTATGTATAAGATCTGCTGCTGAGTTATTTACTTGTTGTAGGTCCAACATATGAATGATAGGGTCAAAGATTTGCTTCTGTAAATAAAAGGAAAAGTGCATAATATTTGTATTTTATATTTTATCATGTATATCATACGGTCCACTTCTTGGAAATTGATATTTTTTCTCTTTCTTCTTTGAGTTTCATTATTGAATTTTATCTCAGTTCCATTAAGATATTTGCCAAATATTGCAAAATGGATATAGAGTATTGATTAAAGTACGAACTATAAAGGTTTATATGTACTCTAGAAACATGAATGCACATCTTATGTTAATTGGTCCATGCTTAAAATTCCCCTCTCTCTCTCTCTCTCTCTCTCTCTCTTTATATATATATATATATATATACACTTTTTGTAGCTGAGCATGGATGATATAATTACCAATGATGATGGCAAAGGCCAGTCAAGTAATTAACCCTATTAAGATGATGAGTTTGGCAATATGTAAATGGGAATTTTGTTAATAATTTGAAATCCCTTTGCATTGTGGTGGGTGGGTCCTGCTCGGAAGGGAGAAGGGTGTTGGTCTAATATTAAAAAAGGATGGCAGTGTGTGTATGTTGTGAAGCACATTAACTGTGGTGAAATTTTAAGCATTATTTCAAATAGTAAAAAATAAAAGAATAAGAAAAGAAAAGAGATGAGCCATTAATAAGTTTTACATTTAAGAATGGCTTAAGGTGGGGTTTTTAACAGGTGGCCTGCAAAATGACAGAGAGTTGAAAGAATATGGAACTTTCTTTAACTGAACTGATCTTATAAAACTGAACTAATGAAACTATACAAGTCAAAATAGAGACCGAATACAAAACAGAGTAAGGCCTAAAATATCCCAAACTACACGGGATTAGTTACAATGCATATGCCAACTAATTAACTCAGGTGTGAACACTTCCTAGTGTGAACACATTCTAGTCACATGTGAACACAAACATATACATTACTTTTAGTTCACGTGTGAACGTATACATTACTCAGCACTACAATTCTACAACTACCACACTACACTACTTATCTCAGACTTCATTTCTTCTCCTCTTTCTTCTTTTTCTTCATTCCTCTTCTTCCTTTCTAATCTGATTCACAACTTTCTTCAACACTCCCCCTCAAGTCCAGAGTATTAGGCTCTAAGACTTGAACTAAAGAAGCTACCTGTACTTGCTTAGATTGCTCCTTTAATAGCTTAGGTTGAAAAATGTCTTTTAGTCCTAGTTTCTCTGACAATCTCACAAAGGATGAAAAACCCAAAGCTTTAGTGAAGATGTCTGCAACTTTAGAATTTGTAGCAACATGGAAAGTCTTGATCATTCCCTCCAAAATTTTATCTCTCACTAAATGGCAATCAACTTCTATATGCTTGGTTCTTTCATGGAAGACTGGATTTGTTGCTATGTACAGTGTAGCCTGGTTATCACAAAACAGCATAGCTGGTCTTGAATGCTTAATCCTCAAGTCCTTCAACAATTGCAAAACCCAAGTGATTTCACAGGCCATACTTGCCATAGCTCTATACTCAGCTTCAGCTGAGGACCTAGACACAACTCCTTATTTCTTTGATCTCCAAGAAATCAAGGAATCTCCCAAATATATTGCATAACCAGTGAGAGATCTCCTTGTATCTGGGCATCCAGCCCAATTTGCATCACAGAAGGCCTTGACATGCAACCCTGTGTTGCTTGGGAAGAATATGCCTTTACCTGGTGACCCTTTAATGAATTGAAGCATCCTGTGAGCTGCTTGCAAGTGTGGTTCCCTTGGCTGTGAGACAAACTGACTCAACCTATGCACTACATAAGTCAAGTCAGGTCTTGTCAAGGTAAGGTATAAGTGTAGTCCAATTAGTCTTCTATACTGACCTGGTTCCTCCAACAACTTTCCTTCATATTTGGATAACCTCAAGTTTTGTTCCATGGGAAACTTAACAGGTTTGCTGCCAATAAAACCAATGTTCTTGAGGATTTCCAAAGCATATTTTCTTTGGTTAAGACTAATTCCTTCATCAATCCTAGCCACTTCTAATCCTAGAAAAATACCTCAATGAGCCTAGATCCTTCAAACCAAACTTATCATCAAGAACTTTCTTCAAACTATTAACACAAGCAACATTATTTCCTGTTAAGAGTATATCATCAATATATACTAGTAAAACTGTGAATGAAGCTCCTTGAGTATGGGTGAACAAGGAGTAATCAGACTTTGATTGGATAAACCCCATTTGTATAATAGTTGAGGAAAACTTCTCAAACCATTGTCTAGATGCTTGTTTGAGACCATATAAACTCTTATTTAGTTTACAAACCAAATGATGCTCCCCCTTGTTATGAAAGCCAGGTGGTAAACACATGTAAACATCCTCAAGCAACTCACCATGAAGAAATGCATTATTCACATCCATTTGATGAAGAAACCACCCTTTCACAGTAGCCAATGATAAAACAATTCTAACTGAGATTGATTTTGCAACTGGGGAGAAAGTTTTTGAGTAATCCAACCCATGCTTTTGAGTAAAACCCTTGGCAACAAGCCTAGCCTTATACCTCTCAATGGTGCCATCAGGTAAGTATTTCACTCTATAAACCCATTTGCAGCCAATGGCTAACTTACTAGGAGGCAAAGGGGTTAAAGTCTAAGTGTTATTCACCTATAAAGCCTCAATTTCTTTGTCCATGGCAGCTCTCCACTCAGGCAATTGAATTGTCTGTTGAAAAGAGACAGGTTCTGATGGAGTGGAAGAAACAGCCATGACAAAGGAGTGAAAAGCAGGTCCAAGGTGTGAGTAACTCAAGTGATCTAAAAGAGCATAAGGCATACCAGAACATGGTTTGGTACTAGCAAATTGACAAGAGTAATCAAACAAGTAGGAAGGAGGTTTGTGAGACCTAGTGGATCTTCTAAGAGGAACAAGGGAAGCGGAATCACATGAAATAGGATTGGAAGAGTGGGAAGCAAGAGAGGGATCTGTAACAACAATAGGATAAACAGAAAAAGAATTTACAGAAAGTGGTTCTGCAGAAACATGGTTTGGTGAAGGATTAGGGATATTATGAATAGGATCAGATGGGGGAAATTAGAAACAGAAGCATGAGGAAAAACAAAATTATCCAAAATTGAAGTGGGAGATGGAGAACACTTAGCATGGGGAAAAATGGTTTCATAAAAGACAATGTCTCTAGAAACATAGACAGAATTGGACTAAAGATCAAGAACTTTGTAACCCTTAATGCCATGAGGATAACCAAGAAACACACATTTTCTGGCTCTAGATGCAAACTTGTGCCTAAGGTGAGATAAAGTTAAAATAAAACACAAGCAGCCAAAATTTCTTAGATGATGATAAGAAGGAGTAGAATGGAAAAGGACTTCGTAAGGGCTTTTATTGCTTAAAGCCTTAGAAGGAATCCCGTTAATAAGATGAACTACTGTTAAGATGCAGTCACCCCAAAAACACAAAGGAAGTTTAGACTGAAACTACAAAGCCCTTGCAACATTTAGGATGTGTTGATGCTTCCTTTCAGCAAAACCATTCTGCTGAGGAGTATCAACACATGATAGCTGAAGCAAAATACCATTAGAATGGAAAAAAATCTTTTAAGAAAAATTCTGTGCCGTTGTCACTTCTAATGGTTTTAATCTTGCAATCAAATTGAGTAGAAATCATAGTTGCAAATTTAGGAAATAAAGTTTGAGTTTCAGATTTATGTTTAAGCAAATAGACCATGTGCATCTGGTAAAATCATCCACAATAGTCAGGAAAAATTTGTAACCACCAATAGTAGGAGTAGAAAAAGGACCCCATAGGCCACAATGAATCAATTCAAAAGGTTTAGTGGTTACATAAATGCTAGAGGGAAAAGAGAGCCTTTTCTATTTTGCAAAATGGCAAACATCACAACAAGAAGCCTTATTAGAAACATCAATATTTACAAATGACTTCAACAGGGTGACCTAATCTAGAATGCCATAAATCTAAAGAAATATGACTGACAGTAGTGGCAAGAGCAGCTAAATTTGAAGGAGGAACAGTAGCTTGAAGCAGGTATAAACCATTGCTTTCCTTACCCAGACCAATCATGCTCCATTGAGCAAGGTCCTAGATGAAGCACTAATCACCAAGAAAAATAAGGCAACAATGTTTGGTCTAAGTAAGTTTGCTAATAGAAATAAGATTGAAACTGAAGGAAGGGACACACAAAACATTTGTGAGTGTAAGTGTAGAAGAAATTTGCACAGTGCCTATGTGTGTTACAACAGCCTTTTCCCCATTTGGCAAATAGACACAAGAATGAACTATAAAAGTGATTGTGGTCAATTGAGAAACTGAGTGCACCATGTGATCAGTGGCCCCAGTGTCAATGATCCAAGAATTAGACTTAAAACATTGCCTATCAATAACTTGAGCAGAAAAAATAGAATGAGTGAAATTGGGAGGTATCCAAAAGGGATTACCTGAGAAATTGGAAGAAGATGATGAAGTAGAAGTAGCTGTGGAAGATGGAAGAGCAGATGCCATCATTGATGCAACCTGTGATGCAGTCTGAGCACTAAGTCCATATGGAGTACCAAAACCTGAACCTGATGCATTGTGAGCTTTTAGAAAATTGAGAAGCTATTCACATTGAATCTGTGAGATTGGACATTGAGGTTGAGTGGTTTGTTGGCAAGTTTGAAAACCAAAACCACTAGGAAAACCTCCAAAACCTAATTGTGAAACACTAAAAGGAGTTTGCAAGCCAATGTTGGGCTGAGTAACATCACCATACTGAGCATTAGAATGACCATCAAAACCAAAACCTCCTGTGATTTGATTAGCCATAGCCTTAGTCTCATCTTTTGGCTTATACCCTGGGGGATATCCATGAAGCTTGTAGCATTTGTCAGCAATATGACCAATGAAACCACAGTAAGTACAGACTAGTCTTTCCTTCTTAGAGCCTTTTCCTCCATTGTTTCGAGCATGACCTTGATTGCCTTGAAAAGGTCTAGTGCCATTCACATACATAGCAACAGGATCCAATTGCTGAACTTGTTGAACCACATTGACAGTGTTGCCTATGCTTCTCCTTTTCTCTTCTTGCAAAATCAATGAACATACCTTGCTAAGAGAAGGAAAAGGCTCAATTAGCAAGATTTGCCCAATTAAAGTGCCATAACTGTACCCATTAAAAACCTAAAAACATGCTCTTTATGCTGTGCATTTAGCTGAGAAGACTTAGAACCACAAACACAAGGACAATTACAGACTGTGAAAGGCTGATTATTCACAAATTCATCCCATAAAGTCTTGAATTTCGTAAAATAGGAACTCACTGACATTGATCCTTGAACCAAATGTGAATTTCCTTTTGAAGCTCAAACAGTCTTAGAGTGTTGTCTTGAGATAACCTGTTCTTGAATCAATCCACAAATCTTTTGCAAAATTGATGTAAATCACACTAGCCTTAAGATCAGGACTAAGTGAATTAGTCAGCCATGAAAGGATCGTAGTGTTACACCTGTTCCAAGAATTGAACAAAGGTGAAGTTGGAGCCGATTCTGAAATTGAACCATTGACAAATCCAAATTTATTTCTCGAACTCAAAGTAAGAACACTGATCTCGCCCAAGTCATGTAATTCTCAGGACTAGTGAGAGGCTGAAATGTGAGAATTAAACCAGGATTTTCATTTGCTAGTAGGAAAAAGGGATTATTGGCAGATTCATCTGCCATAGCTGCACTTGCTGTAGGTGCAGATGAAGAAGATGGTGCACTTGACGAATCTAAAGCCATGAGCAACCAAGAAAATGAAGAAAATCAGAAGAAAATTTCTATTTGGCAAGAAAGAAAATGAGGGAAAATATGCTCTGATACCATGCAAAATGACAGAGAGTTGAAAGAATCTGGAACTTTCTTTAACTGAATGATCTTATAAAACTGAACTAATGAAACTGTATAAGTCAAAATAGAGACTGAATGCAAAATAGAGTAAGGCCTAAAATATCCCAAACTACACAGGATTAGTTACAGTGCATATGCCAGCTAATTAACTCAGGTGTGAACACATTCTAGTCACGTGTGAACACAAACATATACATTACTTTTAGTTCACGTGTGAACATATACATTACTTAACACTACAATTCTACAACTACCACACTACACTACTTATCTCAGACTTCATTTCTTCTCCTATTTCTTCTTTTTCTTCGTTCCTTTTCTTCCTTTCTAATCTGATTCACAACTTTCTTCAACATGGCCTCTTCTTTAAATTGATGCGCAATCGTTGCCAGAAGTGTGTGTCTGTGTATATATATATGTATATATGTATGTATGTGTATGTATATTTTAAAGTGTGTGTGTCCCATTTCCAGTTCATGTTTGTGGCGTTTGGCAAGAATTTTCCTTCCTAAGGTGGGGTTCCATTGGGCCACTATATTATTGGGTTTAAAAAAGAAAAGAAAAGGTATGGGCCATTTGGTTTCACATTCGTTTTGAAGGAACTTGGCATTGGTACTGATGAGGTTAGCAAATTAATTGCGTTTAAGCCATAGCTGACAGGCTGTAGAATTGAGGAAAAATTGAAGCCTCTTGTTGAGTATCTGTACTTATCATGGGATTTCCCAAGATGGTATGAAGAGAATACTTATGAGTAAACCAATAATTTTCTGTATAGATTTGGAGACGACCATTGTGTGAAAGGTATGCCATTGTTGGTTATACTGTGATGTGCTTGGACCTTGTTCTGAATGCATCTTTTTTAACCGAGATTCTACAAGCTAGTTGAGTTGAATTCTTTTGTTTAGATTTCCTCTTACTATTTTTGGTCTCAGTCCTCAAGTTATCTGCCCTATTTTCAATATCCCATAATGATTTTGAATTACACGTATATTGAATTCTTTGAACATGAATAAGAAATATGTCATACCAATTTTGACAATTCTTAATGCATTTTACTTTCATGTAAAGGTACGGTTTTTTTTAGGACATTGACATTCAAGATGATGCCATTGGTAACATGCTTGTAAAGTTTCCTTCATTACTAACATGCAGGCTCTACAAGAAGATTTGGCTAGTGGTTTCTATCTTTCTTATCTCCTCTCCCTCAGCGTCAGCACCTTCATTGCATGTTTATCTGTTTATCATTTCCTTAGTGGTTCCCCCTTCACATGCACACCAAAGAAAATTTTTTACAATATGTTGTTGAGCGTTTGTAACTAGCAAAACAGTCAGGAAGATCGGGGACCTCTTTTAACTTTGGACAGGTAATGCTTGTGTAAAAATGCTAGCTGGTTATATTCAATTGTTTCTTCTGTTTATTGGTCCAACATAATGAAAAGCTAATATTTAGGTACGGTTTTTTTCTCCAGCTGAATAACATCTAGTACTGACCTGTAGTGACATTCTGAAATAGGATTATAATACAGCCATACAGGTCATATTCTTGATGACCAGAGCTGGAGTGAGTGATAAAGATATTTCATATTTGGGAAGGCTAACCAGAGCTCTTAGTGTTAGGTGCACTGCACCATGAGTCCAGCCCACGTAATAGACATGCTCATTTAATGAGCATGTCTTCATGTTTCTTAACTTTTCTTCATTAGGCGTGTTGGACATGCTGAAGGAAGAAGGAAAAGATGAAGAAATAAAGGGAGAGGCCATTCGGCCATTTGGGTAGAGAGAGTGAAAAGAGTAAAGTCCCAAAGTGTGAGGATTGGTGCAGTCTTGAAGAACTGCGTGAGTGAAAGCAAGCAAAAAGTGAAGAGAAAAATAGAGAGAGTGAGAGAAAATACACAGTGAGGAAGAGAGCAATGAGTGAAAAGAAAAATAGAGTTTTTCTTTACTCAAGTTGTATCTCTAAGTTTTCTAATCTCTATTTAATATAGTGAAATTATTCGGAGTTTGTCATGTAGTTTTTCCCTTCAAAGAGAAAGGGTTTCCATGTAAATCTTTGTGTTATTGTGTGGTTGTGCTTTCACTGTGCTTGCTAAAATTTATCCACAGTCATATAGAATTTTTCCCAACAAGTGGTATTAGAGCGTACGTAGATTCGATTAGGAGCAATGGCCGGAGAAGAAGAAAAGATGTCATGAATCGAGAAGTTTAACAGCACAGACTTTGGCTATTAGAAGATGCAAATCGAAGGTTATTTGTATAGGAAGAAATTGCATCTTCCTCTTTTGGGAAGGAAACTAGATAGTATGGAAGAAGAAGAATGAAGTCTTCTTGATAGACAGATGCTAGGAGTTATACGATTAACTCTGACAAGATCAGTTGCACACAACGTTATGAAGGAAAAGACTATAGTGGATCTGATGAAGGTTTTGTCTAGTATGTATGAAAAGCCTTCGGCTAACAATAAGGTGCATTTGATAAAGAAGTTGTTTAATCTGAAGATGGTGGAAGGTACTCCTGTCGCTCAGCATCTAAATGAGTTTAACACCATCACAAATCAATTGTCCTCCGTGGAGATTGATTTTGATGATGAGATCCGTGCATTAATTGTTTTGACTTCTTTGCCAAACAGTTGGGAGGCCATGAGAATGGCAGTGAGCAATTCTGCAGGGAAGAGCAAACTCAAATATAATGATATTTGAGATTTGATTCTAAGTGAGGAGGTTCGTAGAAGAGATGCTGGTACAAACAATGCACAAGATCAAGCTCTTGTTATGGAGAACAGGGGCAAAAATAGAAGCAGACGGCTTGATGATCGGGCCAAATCCAATGACAGGTCACAGTCAAAAGGTAGGTCTCAATTTAAAGAGATGAGAGAATGTTTCCATTGTGGGAAAAATGGTCACATAAAAGGAAACTGTTGGCATTGGAATAAAGAACAAACTGAAGAGAAAGATGAAAAGAATGATGATGAGAAGAATATTGCAGCAGTTGTGTTTCATGAGGATGATCTGATGCTTTCTCTTGAAGAGCAAAAATGTGAGCATGTTGCTAAGAATGATGTTGAGCGGGTTGTTGATTCAACAGCTTCCCACCATGTTATCCCCACAAAAAGGTTGTTCATCACATTCAAAGCAGGCAACTTTGGTGTTGTGAAGATGGGTAACTCCAGTTATTCAAAAATTGTGGGAATTGGTGATGTGTGCATCAAGACCAATGTTGGTTGCATGTTGATATTGAAGGATGTGCGGCATGTTCCAGATTTAAGGATGAATGTGTTGTCTACATTGGCTTTGGATCGAGCGGGTTATAGTAACCATCTTGGAAATGGAAGATGGAAACTTTCTAAAGGATTATTGGTTATTGCAAGAGGACATGCTTGTTGTGGCATGTACAGGACTTATGTAAGGGCTTGTAAGAAGAAGTTCAATGCAGTCAAAATTTTTGAGAAAAACTCCACAGTTAAGAGTTGATATTAATGGTGTTGTAGACAAGAGAGTAAAATTCTTCCTACCTGAAAGTGATTTAAATGAGGAAGTGATATTTGATGAAAAATATCATGATGTTAGGATGAATGATGAAGTGAAAGATCATGAAGGTCTTGAGCAGGGGGAGCAATATCCTCCAGTAGAGATTGTTGAACCTCTTGAAAGGAGGTGTACTGAAGAACATCAAGCAGTTAGGTTCAAGAATAGGGCTTCTGATGAGGGGGAGCCAAGAAATTGGATTAAGGATATCCAAGGTGAAGTAAACTATTTGAGAATGAAAGGTATTAATTTTGATGAAATTTTCTCAGTGTTAGTGAAGATAATGAAGAAGGTTGAGTCTGGTATTGACTTGACTGGCATGGATTCTAACTGAAGAGTTGAGTTGAAGATCTCCTCCATAAGTGGGCTGGAGTGGGAGATTGTTAGGTGCACTGCACCATGTGTCCAGCCCACATAATAGACATGCTCATTTAATGAGCATGTCTTCATGTTTCTTAACTTTTCTTCATTATATACAAAAGTCAACATGAGTTATTGGGGTTGGTTGGCTTAGGTGTGTTGGACACGCTGAAGGAAGAAGGAAAAGATGAAGAAATAAAGGGAGAGGCCATTCGGCCATTTGGGTAGAGAGAGTGAAAAGAGTAAAGTCCCAGAGTGTGAGGACTGATGCGGTCTTGAAGAACTGCGTGAGTGAGAGCAAGCAAAAAGAGAAGAGAAAAATAGAGTGAGAGAAAATACACAGTGAGGAAGAGAGCAATGAGTGAAAAGAAAAAGAGAGTTTTTCTTTACTCAAGTTGTATCTCTAAGTTTTGTAATCTCTATTTAATATAGTGAAATTATTCGGAATTTGTCTCGTGGTTTTTCCCTTCAAGAAGAAAGGGTTTCCATATAAATCTTTTTGTTATTGTGTAGTTGTACTTTCGCTATGCTTGCTAAAATTTATTCACAGTTATACAGAATTTTTCCCACACTTAGGATGCAGTTAAAAAGCTTGAGGTTAGTGTGAAATATTTTTTGTCACCTGGCATACATCCTCGACAATTGGGTGAGATGGTTGCCTATTTTCCCATGCCATATATGCTCTTGATGACCGAATAATATTTACCAAGGCATAAGGTTTTGGTTGGGAAGCAGATCCAATTTAAAGCTGCGCTACAAGTTGGCTTGCACCGATGAAGAGTTCAACAAAAAGGTTGAGGCTATAGTGAAAAGATTTGGAGCTGGACTTTTCGAAGGGGATCTCTCTGATTCACAGGCAGCCTTACTGATGACCCTGTGGAGACTACGAAGCTTTCTGAAAGTGAGTCAACATAGTAATTCAATTCGTCTTAAGAGCATTCTGCTAGCACTCTATGACTGAGTTTCGAGGTAAAAATAGCTTGGCATTCTTACTTATTATACCAAATATTTGTTTTTGCATTCATAATTCACTAGTATGTACATTTATAATTAGTAAGATCTTGGTCAAAGCACTATTTTTACCTTCAAAAATAATAATACACACCATGATAAAATACTATTACTATTGTGTTTTTAAATTGAACTAATTTTGTACGAATTCATTATGAGTTAAATAATTTTAATTATTTATTAACTATTTTTATAAAAATTGAAAAAAGCGAGGTGTTTAATATATTTAACTTTATAAAAATAAAAAATAAAAAGCATCCACACACGTTGGGCGTGTTTAATATGTACATACCCAAATGAGCCCATGCTCAATTAATAGACAAAAAATAGGGCAGAACTTATAGCCCATTGAGTGTGTGTGTGTGTGTGTGTGTGTTTTTTGGTTGATCAAGAGCCCATTGTTGTGTATATATATAGTTTAGTTTAGTGCCTTATACAATTACACAGCCCAAACTGACTATTTTCTTCAAGGCCCCTCATCAGCTCGCTAATATCAAAAAAATTGACTACACAGTACACACATAGTGCCGTAAAATATAGAGAATTAGGAAAAATCTCTTTTCGACAAAGACGGAATGCCACAAAGCCGTTAAGTGGCAACACCCACGTGGCCAGTCTAAAAATACACAATATTTCTTTTAACTTTCAAATATATTTTGGTCATTTTTTAGCTTCATAAGATATTTTGGTCATTTTTTAAGTTTTAAGAGCATTTTGGTCATTTTTTAGAAATTTGGATTTGATGTTATTTATTTAAATTTTAAATGAGTTTTAGTGGGTATTAGTGAGTTTATGCATTAAGACCCACATAATTAAATAACCTAATGGGTGTTTATCTATTTAACCCAAATATGCATGCACATTTTTATTTGTTTTTTACTTCACTTTCGCCCAAGATAGTAGTTTACTATTGCTTACAAATATTTTTATTTGTAATCAAAGCATGGCTTCATAAGCGGTTCACTTGATTTCAACACAGTTTGATCAAGAAATGGTATCTCATTGTCCTCCAAATCGCATCCTCGAGTCAACTTTGCCCATGACCTGATGAAGTTAGTTGCAGATCGTCCATCAACCATGGTATGAGATATGGCTGTTCCAACATAAATGCCACCACAGCTAAATCTTATCAATTGTTTGTGCCAGGAACAAAGGCCACTCCTCAATTGGAGTAGTATAATCAATCTTGGGGACAAGATCTTCGACTACACCAGTAGGCGCAAAATCACCAATATCATCCAATTTTGCATCAGCATAAGCTTCCAATACTTGCACTCCCATTGCATTGCAATCAGGTTCTAGCCACCCGCCTTCTTTCCAGCGTAGCCGACCAGCTAGGGAGTAGAAGTGAACCAATGCACGACTTAAGGCATTTTTCGTCTTCTCGAATGAAGATGGGATGTTGTCGTTGGGTTTGTAAATGTGTATGACTGGTGCATGAGTCCACTGTGCTGCTTGATCAATCTCAGATAACTGCAATAGGCCACTTGGAGTAGGTTTGCTTGGAATGACCATAAAATTAGACTTGAAGCTGATGCTTATCATTTTGTTCTGCAGATTAAGGTAATAACCCCTAACTTCCTTTAAAAACTTCTTTTGGAAACCCTTCACCTTGCCATAAAAACTGCTTTGGTCATTGGATATCGCTTATTAATTTGATGAAAATTGAAAGCTTATTTCTGAAAACACTGTAGCAAAATAATTTTTAAATGTGTGAATAGTACTGTGGGATCCAAACTTATTTGCTGAAAACTTATTTGCTGACTTTTGTGAGTCTGTGAACAATACCCATGGACCCACTAAAAGAAACGTAGACGAACTGAAATGCGCAAACGCGCTATCCAAACTCACACTTATCCTATTGGAGAAGAATTCAATTATATTTATTCTTCATTCTTCAATTAAAATTGACTTTTTCAAGACGGAAAAAAAAATTTTTGAAAAATTATTAAAAGATAAATCATAATAAAAAAGGTAAAATAGTTTGATTTTTTTTTTTTAAATCTCTAAAATATATATAATTCCATTCATTTTATCCATAGCTATAAGTAAGAAAATTTTAAAACTCTTGCACATATAAACGGTTATTTATTTTGAAGAGAAAGAGAATTACAAATGAAATAAGCAAAAAAAAAAAAAATTACAAACCAAGAACATTAATGCATACTGAATCTTCAGTATGTGCAAAACTACAATCCTGAAGTGAAGACATTGAAGCTTAAAAAAAAAAAAAAAAACCTGCAATCCTGAAATTGCATGTCAGTGTCAATAAACATTTAAGATAAAAAAAAATAAAAAAAATAGAAAGATGCTATACAAAACCACCACGTGGACATGTAAAATAAGACTACTTATACAATTTTCTACTTTTCTTTTTTGGATACAATTATCTACTTGAAAGCTGAACGCACATATAATAATAATAATAACAACTAGCCTCTGAGTACGCATTCACGCGCGTGCTCGTGAACGCATGCTCAGAGGCTCTTCTATTTTTTCATCACACCCCTATTTTTTTTTTTTTTTTTTTTTTTTGTGATTGAAAAATGTAGTAATTTCAAATTATAATAACTACTCTAAATTAATTCTTATCCAAAAAATAAAAGAGCCTCTGAGCATGCGCTCACCCAGAGGCTAGTATTCCGTAATTATTATCCATTTTTGCCATTTTTTTTTTTTTATGTAGTAATCAACATGTTATTGATTGGAAGATGATGCAATAATTTAGTATTAACCTTTAGGGGGAGGAAAAAAAAGATCTTCTGAATAAATCTTAAAAATAGTGCATATATTGAAAATGCATAATAAAATTGTAACAATAAAACTACTTACAAAATACATGTGATGACCTTTACAAAAGCTATTATGAAAAAGTTGATGGATCAATGTAGAAAACTGAAATACTTACATCAGGTATAACTGTAAAATAGTGCACTACATCTAAAACATGGAATTTGTGAACTTATTAATATTATGCCGGCTAAGGTGGAGAAGTTGGTGGAGCAATGCTATTTGTTTCACATTCTAATTTCTTTCCAGTAGCATTTGCCATGAACCTATGATACAAAATGTGTTAGTTTGTGTTATTAATAGAGATTTTAAAACATACATAATAATGATAAGCACAATATATATCAAGCATAAACTTGAAAAATGAAATATTTGAACTGACCTTGTGATGATATTGCATAGCTCCATGTATGTGAAATGGTCTACTTCAGCTTGGGACTTGAAGAACTATCATTTAATTACCAAAATTTTTTTAAAAAAAAATTTATATAAAAACTATGTAATTAAGTTTTTTTTTTTTTTTTTTTTTTTTTTTTTAAAGTAGACGTGGTAATGATTTGTACCTACTTTATTATCGCATTGTCCTTGACTCTTATTTTCTGTTTGTCTTTACTATTTTGGATGTTGAAGATTGCATTGTCCTTATTTTTTTTCTTCGTATCTTTTTTTTTTCTTTTTTCCTTTTTGGTGTTGTTGATGTTGTTCTTTTTTTTTTTTCAAATTTTATGTATGACTGTTGTCATTTTTTGTCTAATCCTAAAATGTATTTTTTTTTTAATCCTAAAATTTAGCCATTTACTACACATCCATAACATAAGTAAACAAAAAGCTTAAATTGAAAATTTTATGGCAAGAGATACACGTTAATTGTATAAAACCATAATTGTATTTTGAGATTTTTTTTTTAATAAAGTATTAAATGGTGCTTTAACCTTAACAAAATGCTAATACAATTGGGAATTAATGATTAGAAGTATCTAGAAAAAAAAATTGTATAAAAACTTCACGGTTGTTTATTGAGAAGAAAAAAAAAATACTATAAAGTATTATTAAAGGTGGTTTAACAAAAACCCAATAGGAATAATAATGAACTTTTATTTTAATTCGTCAATGCTGTTCTTCTAAATTTTTTATTGAACAAAAGTACATTGAATGTAGTTTAAGTTCATAGCAATAGGAACAACATCCAAATTCACGTTTAAGTTCAAATTCACGTTTTCCTCTTTTCTTTTCTTTCTTTTTTCTTTTAAATCTCTTCCATATTTTGGAAAAAAAAAAAAGACTTCTACTATAAAACCACTACTATAACTTTTCCATTCATATCCTTATATTTAGGCACTAACATATCAGATTTTGAAAGAAAATAAAAGGTTAAATTAATTTTAGGGAAATTTAAAAGATTAAGGTAGTGAATTGGTGTGACTCTATCCTTATTTAAAAGTTTATAAAAAAAATTAAAAAAAAAAAAACTACACGTTTTAAAAAAATCCCATGTTCTATCCATGTACTATTTAAAAAAATCCCACTTTCTATCCCACATTTAAAAACTACCCAACCACCTTTTTTTTTAAGCCTAAATTCACATTTTCCTCTTCTTTTTATTTATTTATTTATTTTTAAATCTCTTCCATATTTTGGGAAAAAAAAAAAAAAAGACTCCTACTACCCAACCACCTGATGCATGGCTTGCATTTTTGGATTGAAATTTGAATGCTTCTACTAATTTTTACAATAGTTGAGTATCCAATGAGTTTAAAATTGACAAACTATTATTATCAATACTTATGTTGCATTTTTATAAGGTACATAAGTAAATTAATAAGTTTTTTGTTAAAGGAAATGCTCCTAGAAAGATCCTAAAATTTAGTAACTACACATCCATGTCCCCCCCCCCCCCCCCCCCCTCTTTTCAGAGTTGTTGATGTTGTTCTCTTTTTTCAACTTTTATATATGGCAGTTATCATTTTTTGTCTAATCCTAAAATTTAGCCATTTACTACACATCCATAACATAAGTAAATAAAAGCTTAAATTTCAAATTTTATGGCGGGAGATACACGTTTCTTTTGGTGTTCTTTTAAAAAAAAATTAATAAAATTTATCAATTTTTGTTTAATTCAAAATTTTAGTTTTTAGTCCTAAAAGTTAGCCACTTACTACACATCCATAACAAAAGTAAAAAATAGTTTAAACTTCAAATATATCAACAACGTCAACAACTTTTAAAACTGAGAATAAGGTATGTAACATTTTTTATGAAGTAGTAAATTAATACTTATGGAAAAAAATTTAAATTGAATTTGACATAGAATTTGTGGGGCCATAAAGCCCAGCAGTACACATGCACCCTTTTTGGGCCAAACTTGAAGCCCATATCGAGGCCCACAATCACGCATGAGGAAAGTAGTGTCGAACGTGGAAAGCCAAGAAGTCATGCCGAGGACAACTATGTCCTCGGCTACATGAGGCCAAGGTTGAGGAGAGTTGGTTCATAAACACAGGAAATCTTCTAGAGCACACCATTGAGAAAGCAAGTACAATAAGTAAGCATGCGGAGGTATGGTGGTAGAGGAATCCCAGGAAAAGCTGCTGCCTCCACATTAAATGCACTGCAACTAATTTCCTGGTCACATTTATGTGGATGAGACCCCTAATCAGTACTGCCTTGGTCACCACGACTCACAAAGGGCCAGATAGGGTGTCTGACAAGATAGATACTTAAGTGAGGGTTTAAATGATCAACAAGTGTAGGATCAAGATGGTCCAAAAGGAACTATATAATAGAAGAGCTCCTTTATTAGAGAGGGAGATTTTTCTACCAGAAAAAAGTACTATAGTAATCTGAACTAACCTTGTAACCATTGTTACTGTCACTCAAGAAACAATAAATTGAACATCCTCGGACCAGTGTCGAGGACGAAATTGCTTGCCCAAACTCTGTATCCAGTATATTCTTTAAAACCTCTTTTGTTGTTGTTACACTCTCGAAACCCAGTTCTTTTACCCACTCTCTACAAATTTATTGTATTGAGCTTGTTGGGCTTGAATTCATTTATTTTTAAGAGTGGTATTCAAATCCGGGCCCTACAATTGGCGACGTCTGTGGGGAAGAACTTGTGTGCTCGCAAGTGCAATAGTTAGATATGGCAGAATCAGGTCCACACCAAGGAAACCCGGGCCAAGCAGGTCCCCAACGGACAGAACCCATAGGATACCAGCGACAGGGTAACTCTCCTAGCCCTGGGCATAAGCAAGATCTAGAAAATGAAAGGGATTGAGAGGGGAGTATACATACCACCCAGACAAGCAAAAGCCATTCCCAAATGGGTAGTCGCATATCCCAAAGACAAAACAATAACCAAGCCATACAGCTGGAGATAGATGACTTGAAAAAGAAACTGTGCCACGCACAGCAGAGGCGATCCCTTTCCAATTCTGACATGTCCTCTAATGATGAAGAGGACAACAATTACAGGCAAAGATCAAGAACTCCTCCAAGCAAGACGTTCTCTTATGAAAACTAGCGCCATCATAGACGAAAACACAAGGGCCCATCTGGCTGGGGCCTGAATAGTAATGCCATAAGCAAGGCCCTGGATCAGATCTCTAGGTTACCTTTCACGCGACGAATAGAAGGGGCCAAACTGCCTCAGCGGTTCCATCAGCCTACGTTCACCATTTATAATGGTCGGACAGACCCTGTAGAGCATGTGAGCCAGTTTAATCAAAAAATGGCCGTCCATTCCAAGAACGAAGCTTTAATGTGCAAAGTTTTCCTATCCAGCCTAGGACCTGTGGCAATGAGGTGGTTCAATGGCTTGAAAACGAACTCCATAGATTCCTATAAGCAGCTCACCCAAGCCTTTGGCTCCCGCTTCATTACGAACAGTTGAGTCCCTCGGCCTCTGAGTTCATTGTTATCCTTATCCGTGCGTGAGGGAGAAACCCAGACAGCGTACTCGGACAGGTACTAAGAAATGTATAATGAGATGGACGGCAACTTTGATGACGTCGCCATCAGCATTTTCAAAAGCGGCCTCCCAACCGGGCATGGCTTGAGGAAATCGTTGACTGGAAAGCCCGGCACCAGTGTACGTCAGCTTATGGACCGAATTGACAAATATAAAATAGTGGAAGAGGACCAGCTGTAAGGGAAGGGAAAGGAGAAGGTTATCCCTCAAAAGAGTGGGGATTTCAAGTCGGACCGATACCACAATGACCATCCGAGAAGAGACTTTGCAGGACAATCCAGACCAACCAATACGCAGAAAGTCAACGCCGTATTTAGAGAGCTAGTACATCTGGTCTTGGAGAAAATCAGGAATGAGCAATTCTTCATGTGGCTGAATAAGATGGCTGGAGACCCCATGAAGCATAACCAGAGTCTATATTGTTAGTATCATCAGGACCACGGACATACTACAGAAAACTGTAGGAGCCTTTGGAACCACCTGGATTAGCTGGTCCGAGAAGGGAAACTGAAGCACCTTTTGCATCCTTGGAGAGACTCTTCCTTAAGGCCTCCCATAGGAACCATAAACGCGATCTTTGCTACTCCGAGAAGGATAGGCTCGTGCCTTTCCAAGGTGATGTATGTAGCTCGGCTGCCCACTGGTGACACTGGCCTAGAGCCGAAAAAACCTAGGGTGTATCCCCATCCGATCTTGAGTTTCTCTGAGGATGACAAAATTAGAACCATCCAACCCCACGACAATGCGCTGGTAATCACTTTTTGGATTGGGGGCTATGACGTGAGGAGGGTGATGGTGGATGATAGGAGTGGAGCCGAGATCATGTACCCTGACCTCTATAAAGGGCTGAGGTTGAGACCGGAAGACTTGACGCCCTACAGCTCTCCTTTAATGAGTTTTGATGAAAAGATGGTCATGCCAAAGGGCCAGATTAGACTACCCATGTAAACCGGCCCAGAAATAGTGGAGGATGACTTCATTGTGGTAGACACATACTCCCCATACACTGCCATTATGGCAAAACCCAGGCTCCACACCCTAGGAGCCGTTGCCTCCACCCTGTATCAGAAGGTGAAATTCCCCTCCGCGGGTAGGGTCCTGGAAATTCGAGGCTGCCAAGCCACAGCTAGAGCATGTCTGGTAGCTGCCATCTCAAAACAACCTAGAGATGAATCCTCGACCCTTATCGAAGTGGGTTCATAACAATTAATGACCCCGGCATCGCTTACCCGTACACTCGCCGAGGAAGCAAAATGTGAGGATTTAGAAAGGGTGACCATTGGCGATGATCTGGAGAGATTTTTCCAGGTGAGGTCTCAATTGCCTCCTCTGGAGAAGGAAGGATTGGTAGATTTCCTTAGAAAAAATGTTGGTGTTTTTGCGTGGGACACCTACGATGCCCCAGGAGTCGACCCAAACTTCATATGCCACCACTTAAATGTAAACCCATCAGCCATTCCCAAAAAACAGCCTCCTCGACACCCGTCCAAGGCACACACCGATGCTGTCAGGGACGAGGTAAGGAAGCTCAAACAAGCAGGGGCTATCAAGGAGGTGTTCTATCCCGAGTGGTTAGCCAACACTGTGATGATAAAGAAAAAGAGTGGGAAGTGGCAGGTCTATGTGGACTTCATAGACTTAAACAAAGCATGTCCAAAAGACCCATTTCCCATGCCACGAATAGACCAGTTAGTGAATGCAACCGTAGGCCATCCTCGGATGAGTTTCTTAGATGCTTTTCAGGGCTATCATCAAATACCACTAGCCCTAGGCCATCAAGAAAAAACAGCATTTGTAACTCCTACCGGAAACTACCATTACAAAGTGATGCCCTTCGGGCTGAAGAATGTGGGGTCTACCTACCAAAGGATGATAACTAGAATGTTTGAGCTGCAGTTAGGCAAGAGAATTGAAGTTTACATAGACGACATGGTAGTAAAGAGCAAAGTGGTGTCCGAGCACATGGGAGACCTCGGGGTCATTTTTGAAGTCCTAAGGCAGCACAAACTGCGTCTCAATGCCTCTAAATGCTCATTTGGTGTTGGTTCTAGCAAATTTCTAGGCTATATGGTAACTCATAGGGGGATCGAAGTGAGCCCAGATCAGATCAAAGCGATTCATAATATGTAACCTCCTTGGAATCCCAAAGAGGTCCAAAAACTCACTGGGATAATCGCGACCTTGAATTGGATTATTTCCAGATCTGCAGTGAAGTGCCGCCCTTTTTATCTCTTGATGAACAAGTGAAAAGGATTTAAATGGTCTGAGGACTGCGCTTCTGCCTTCGAACAAATTAAAGAATACTTATCCAAGCCACCAATCATGTCCAGCCCTGAGGCTGACGAGGTTTTATTCGCCTACATAGCGGTGGCCCCTCATGCTGTAAGCCTAATGTTAATACGACTGGATGGTGGCATACAACGGCTAGTTTATTACGTGAGTAAATCTTTACATGAGGCTGAGGTGCATTATTTACCGTTGGAAAATGCAATTTGGGCAATAGTACATGCCACGCGAAAACTCCCCCATTACTTCCAAGCGCACACAGTTGTTATTCTAACTTAGCTTCCATTTAAGTCTGTACTCCGAGGGGCCGATTACACGGGGAGAATTGCCATGTGGAGCACGGTTCTAGGGGCTTTCAATATCAAATACATGCCTCGGACTTCTATCAAGGGCCAGATTATTGCTGATCTAATAGCCGAGTTTGCCGAACCCCAGATTTAAATGGTAGCAGAGTAGCAAAACATAGATGGAAAATCGGTCAGCTCAATCACTGCGCAAGAACCCCCACGCTAGAAAGTATATGTTGATGACGCCGCAAACCAAAGGGGGTCCGGGGTGGGGCTAGTTCTAATATCTCTTGAAAAGATCATTATAGAGAAGTTACTGAGACTGGGGTTCTCGGCCACCAACAATGAAGCCGAATATGAGGTTTTACTGCAAGGAATGGTCATGGTGCAAAAGATGGGGGGAAAGGCAGTAGAAGTGTTCTCGGACTCGAGACTGGTTGTAGGCCAAGTAAAAGGAGAGCTAAAGGCCAGAGATTTGAGAATGCAGGAGTACTTGAGTTAGGTCGGGTGCCTACAATCGAACTTCAAATTTTTCGACCTATCTTATATCTCTAGGAGTGGTAACACGCACCCAAATTCATTGGCCACTCTTGCCACCTCTTTGTCGCAGGGGTCGCCTCGGATAATCCTTGTTAAAGACCTGCGTAGAGCAGACAGGGTAGGGCGACATGGTTCAAATCCATCAAGTCAGAGTGGGTCCGAGCTGGATGGATCCAATAATGAGCTTTCTTAAAGATGATATACTACCTAAAGAAAGAACAGAAGCTGAGAAAATATGAAGAAAAGCTCTTAGGTTCTGGCTACCCGAGGATCACAAGTTATACAAATGCTCCTGTTTAGGACCATATTTGTCATGTATACATTCCGAAGCGTCAGAATTACTGCTTGAAGAGTTACATGAAGGAATTTGTGGTAGTCACACAGGAGGGAGATCTCTGTCTCACAGAGCCATCACTCAAGGGTATTGGTGGCCGGGCATGCAAAAGGAAGCCCAAGAATACGTCCAGAAATATGATCAATGCCAAAGATTTGCTCCAAACATCCATCAACCAGGAGGGCTCCTGAACCCTCTCTCCAGCCCTTGGTCATTTGCTCAGTGGGGCTTAGATATTGTAGGCCTTAAATATTGTAGGCCCTTTCCCTAAAGTAGCAAGAAATAAGAGATATCTATTGGTCGGCATAGACTATTTCACCAAGTGGGTTAAAGCTGAGCCCTTGGCTAACATCAAGGATGTAGAAGCTAAGAAGTTTGTCTGGAGGAACATTGTTACTCGGTTTGGGATCCTTCATACCGTTATCTCGGATAACGGCCTCCAATTTGATAGTAAGACTTTCAGAGGGTACTGCTGCAACCTGGGAATTACAAACAGGTATTCTACCCCGGCCTACCCCCAAGGAAACGGACAGGCTGAGGTTGTTAATAAGGTTATAGTCAATGGGCTGAGAAAGAGATTGGATGACGCGAAAGGAAGATGGGTGGAAGAACTGCCACACGTCCTGTAGACATATCGAACTACACCACGACGGTCAACAGGAGAGACTTCCTTCTCCATGACTTATAGGGCCGAGACTGTCATCCCCCTAGAGACTAGCTTCCCAACCCTGAGGATGAATACTTTCACCCCGAGCAGCAACAATGAATTGCTAGGGAAGAGTTTAGACTTAATTAAGGAAAGAAGAGAAAAGGCAATGATCCAACTAGCCTATTACCACCAGAAACACAAGCAAGGGTATGATGCTAGTGTGAAGTTGCGGCCATTAACACCAGGAGACTTGGTGTTGAGAAAAGTTTTGGGTAGTGCCAAGAATCCGACTTGGAAAGACCATATCGCATCACTTCAATAGCAAGAATAGGTGCATATTACTTGGAAGACTTAGATGAAAAAGCTGTACCCTACCCATGAAATGTAAATAACCTAAGAATGTATTATTATTAATAAAATCAGTTCGTTCATACTCTGATTTATCGTAATTGCTTGCTATGTGGTTCATCACTATCTAAGTGTTAGACAGAACCAAGGTCTTGCATGGCTTCTCAGACCACAAACCTTGAGGAAACTAATGACTTCTGACAACTATCTAAGTGTTAGACAGAACTAAGGTCTTACATGGCTCCTCAAACTACAAACCTTGGGGAAACCAATGACTTCTGACAACTATCTAAGTGTTAGACAGAACCAAGGTCTTGCATGGCTCCTCAGACCATAAACCTTGGAGAAACTAATGACTTCTGACAACTATCTAAGTGTTAGATAGAACCACGGTCTTGCATGGCTCCCTAGACCACAAACCATTGGGAAACTAATAACTTCCAGCAATCAACTAAGTGTTAAGTAGGGCCAAGGCCTCGCATGGATCCTCGGATTCCAAACCTTAAGGAAACTAACCACCTTAGACATTTATCTAAGTTATAGACAGGATCCTGAATGGAACCTGACTCATTGGATCACTTACCCTGCCAACCATGAGCATCACCTAAAGCATTTCAAGGTACACTTAAGGCATTTCACTCGAAACGTCACTTATGTTTCCCTTATGGTCAATGCTGTAATGCTCTCTTAGGACCAGTATGTTTATGAAATATGTATGTTTGTACACCCTGCCATAACTTATGAACCTAGAAAATATAAGGTCTGCATTATAAACCATAATTCTTTTGTAGTTCATCTACCAGAAAACAAAATTGCATTGCTGAGATAGTTCAACTTTCAATTAAAGCTTGAAATCTACATTGTGGGTTTAGTGTTTTCGATTATCCAAGCATTGCTGACACACTGCTAAGATTAATCAAATGTTGCGGAAAGCATGAAAACATGATAAATAAAAGGCAACATCGTTTGAAAAAACACACCCATTTCATTACAAAAGATAGTTTCATTACAATAGCTCAAAGACCCCAAAAAAAAAAAAAAAAAAAAAAAAAAAAAAAAAAAAAAAAAAAAAAGGAAAGGAAGAAAGGATAGCTACAGTAACACAAGTTAACAAAAAATAGCCAATTTCTTCAACTTGATAGTTAGCTTGTCCTTGGAAGGCTGATGGGAGGCTGTATCAGAGGTTTCAAAGGCCTGGCTTAGAGGAGTGGCTTTGAGGGGATCAGCTGCTATCTCTGCTTTCTCTAAGGCCTCCTTCTCGGTTAGTGGGCCTCGAGGGTCAACTGGAGGCTTTATCACCTCCTGGGGCACTTCCTGGTTAGTGCCTTTCTCTTTTTCAGACACCCCAGAATGCTCAGCCTCCTTGGCAGGACTTTTAGTGGAAGTAGGAACATCAACGTCACTACGTTAACCTGCCTCTGCCGCTACAAGGGCGGTATCAACTTCGGAGCAAGTTGAAGTAGATTCTCGGAGAGCAGAAGGGTAGTACACATTCTCTACTTTCCTAAGTTCAGACAAAGCCTTAACCCCAGCTTGATTAAGGGCTTCGACCTAGACTTGGGTACAATAAAGCCTGCACACCCCTGATACTTGGGATCTAAGATTGGCCTCAGTCTCAACCACTCCCAGATCATAAGCATTCTGCTCAGCCTGCCTTTTGGTCTCCTCTGCCTTCTCCTTAGCTTTCTTCGCCTCCACCCTAGCTCTTACCGCCTCGTCCTTAGTTTTCTCTGCAGGGGCCTTGGCCTTCTTTGCAACTTCTAATTTTTTCTTCAAGGACTCAATTTGTCCTCTAGCAGCAACCAATTGCTCCACGGCCTTGTGAAGATGTAGCCTCTGATCCTCGGCTTGCTTTTGAAAGCCCTCTAAAGCCGACTCAGCACTCCTCCTTGCCTTCTCTTCTTCATTCAGTTTGCCTCTCAGGTCCTGGGTAGACCGATATTGAAGGCTTCAACAGCAGCAACTCTTGAGACCTTACCATGCCCAAGTACCTCTTGAGACTAAGGAAGACCTCTTGCCTCCTAAACGACCTCAACTCGGCCATGTCCGAGGGCAACAGCAGAGCCCTCTCTAGAGCATCGGCCACATGGCTTCCAATGCCTCCTTGCCCCATCAAGCATTGGGGCAGGGAGCCAAGCCTGTGCATCTAGCAGAGGATCAATCCTCCTCTCGGGCCCCCTAAGCCCAACCTTTAGCTGTTTGGGCGCCCATTGGATCTCCTCTTCCACAATAGGGCGAGATCTCTCCACCTCCATTACCTCTTTTCCCTTTGAGTCCCTTTTTCACTTAAGGTCGATGGGCTCGAGCGACAGAGTTGGCTTGGAAGAAAAAGGAAGGAAATTGGAGGAAACATGAGGGAGTTTGCTTTTCGAAGGGGAAGGAGACTTCTTTTTAGAAGACCTCATCTGTGTTTCCTTCCCGGGCTGAGACTCTTTCAAGTCCAGCAAGCTCATCTGCTGTTTCCTTTGGATACCCATGCTTTCTTACGAAAGAGTACCAGCTGAGATGATGTCTACTTCGGTGAAGTCTAGGTCACCAAGATCACCAGAAGGATCCTTAGGTGATTGGACTCGGTTGAACACCTCAAATTCGTCCTCAGACGAGGCTAACTTAACAACTTCTTCTTCTTTTTCTGACTTTCCTTCTTCTTCCTCTACCTCGGAACGAAAGGAAGAGGAACCGACCAAGGGTACGCCCTCCGGGGTTGATGCACTCTCAGGGAGTAGAAAGCCCTCAACTGCAACATTGATCTTACAGAAACACGGATCGCAGGCCTTAATGACGCACTTCGGCGCTTGGAAGGCACGAGATATTAGCGTGTATCCCAATATCAAATGAGCCGCCCTGAGCTGACCGTTTTCCTCGTTCACAAACACCTCGGCTTTGAGGATATTGTCCAAACTCTCCCAGTTGACCAAGTTGAAATTTGGTACAAGGGCGCGTCTATCTGCAAAACCATGGAAAGCAAAAAGTTAGCGGCCTAGCAACGCAAATTACGATAAAACAATCAACAAATCCTAGTCTTATCCCTAGAACCCCACCTGGTTCCCCCTTTTCCGTGGGGCAAGGGACGTCATCATGCCATTCCCCAGACACAATCAGAAAGTCCTTGTTCAGCCCCTTGCTGGACTCGGGAAGACACTGGATAAGCCTAATTTTAGGTTGCCTTGTTTTTAGGTAATATCCCTTCCCCCTCAGTCGATGGAGGTTGTAAACCCAATTCACATCATGATGGGTCAGCCGCAACCCCATCTTCTCGTTTAAGGCGTCTACACACCCCAGTATTCTAAAGACGTTTGGGGTGCACTGAGTAGGGGTTAATCTGACGAACCTAAGGTAATCCCTCATCACTGACCCCATGGGGATTCTCATGCCACCTTCAATGAAGGCGATCATGGGAATCACCACTTCACCCACCTGCCTTCGAAAGTGCCATTCACCCTCTTTATAGTACCTCAGACCCACATGGGGTGGGATCCTATAGTCAGCCTTAAACTTCTCTATCCCTTCCTCAGACTCTACCATATCCTTAAATCTACCCATCCCTGGAAACTCAAAAAGGCTAAAGAAAGTTGGAAAGAGAGGTTTAGGAGGAAAAACACAGAGAAAAGAGAGTAAAGAAAGTTTGAAGAGTTGGGAGAACTTACAAAGGTGAGGGAAGTGTCCTCGAACAAGCTTTTGAAGAGACACGAGTGAGGTGAGAAGTGTTGCAGATTCAACTTATGTGCGCAAGAACTCTTGAATGCAAAGATAGTATGGGCGATTTGATTTAAATGGGTATTTATACCCCAAATCAAAACAACAGCGAGAGTTTTTCCGCCCATAATTGAAAAATAAATCTCCACCGTTGGATCACCATCGAGCCATCGAACGTGGGGAACAACCAGGCACCAGAATTTAATGACAGCACGCTACACACGCCGAAGCATCAGGAGCATGCCTCAAGCAGTTAAAAAGACACTAATGTTGGTGACGGACAAGACATGATGAGCCAAAGGTACATCCGAAGATATCAAAATCCTCTTTTCTGTCTGAGGAGACAGACAGCAAGATTTTGAGGGGCTATTGTGGGGCCATAAAGCCCAGCAGTACACGTGCACTCTTTTTGGGCCAAACTTGAAGCCCATACCGAGGCCAACAATCACGCATGAGGAAAGTAGTGTTGAACGTGGTAAGCCAGGAAGTCATGCCGAGGACAACTATGTCCTCGGCTAGATGAGGCCGAGGTTGAGGAGAGTTGCTTCATAAACACAGGCAATCTTCCAGAGCACGCCATTGAGAAAGCAAGTACAGTAAGTAAGCATGCGGAGGTATGGTGGTAGAGAAATCCCAGGAAAAGCTGCTGCCTCCATATTAATTGCACTGCAACTAATTTCCTGGCCACATTTATGTGGAGGAGACCCCTGACCAGTACTGCCTGGTCACCACGACTCACAAAGTGCCAGAGAGGGTGTCTAACGGGATAGATACTCAAGTGATGGTTTAAATGATCAATAAGTGTAGGATCAAGATGGTCCAAAGGGAACTATAAAATAGGAGAGACCCTCCATTGGAAAGGGAGATTTTTCTACCAGAAAAAAGTACTGTAGTAATCTGAATTAACTTTGTAACCATTATTACTGTCACTCAAGAAACAATAAATTGAAAATCCTTGGACCAGTGCCGAGGACGAAATTGCTTGCCCAAACTCTGTATCTAGTATATTCTTTAAAACCTCTTTTGCTGTTGTTACACTCTTGAAGCCTAGTTCTTTTACCCACTCTCTACAAATTTATTGTATTAGGCTTGTTAGGCTTGAATTCATTTATCTTTAAGAGTGGTATTCAAATCCGGGCCCTACAAAATTATACAAATGATAAATATAGTTTCTATTACAACAGAAATTCTTTTACAACAATTTCTTAGATAACAACCACTTTATATGAGGTTTAATACATATAATAATTCTTGTAAAGTCTCTCACCCAAACTTGTCTAATATTCCATTCCAATGACTCCTCAATGCAATCCAAAAAATTTGTGCGTACGTGAACCTGAGAGAGATAAAAGAATTAGGGTTAAACCAAGTATTTTTTTTATATAAAAAAAAAAAAAAAAAAAAAAAAACTTTGATCAACAAACCAAAGTTAGCGTGCGTGTTATTAAAGATAATAGCATAAGTTTGTTAGAGTTTGTGTTTGATTTAAATTTTGATGAGATCATTTTTCCTGAAAATCCTATTAAAATTGTTTAGAATAAAGATAAAGATTTTTTAGAATTTAACCACATAATCAACTATTTAAATAAATAACTAACGGAGATCTAAAAAAAAAAGGGAGTTAAAGTGTCAAAATTACTTTTTTTTTTTTAAGAAAAAGAAAAAAAAAAGGGAGTTAACATTTCAAAATTATATTAAAAAAAGAAAAAAGAAAAAAAGGGAGTTAACATTTCAAAATTACATTTAAAAAAAAAAAAAAAAGAGTTAACGTGATACACATAAAAAAATAAAAAATAAAAAAAAGTAGAACTTAAAGAAAGTCAATCATAAACAAAAGAAAGAGAAACTTGCAAAAGATAAAACCTAAAAATTTGTTAGAACCTCTAACAATAAATGTCTTTAATCTAAAGGAAAAAAAAATGGAGGACATAGAGCTAAACTAAATGTCTTCGATCTGAAGAAGAATGAGAGATAAAAAGTAAGATAGAAACTGTAAAGCGTATGTGAATTTGTGGGTCATAAAGTGTAAGAGTTTTAATTTATATATTTTTCCCTGTTAGTTGAAAACTTGTAAGTAAGTATGACGAGGGTATTTTATGCATAAAAAATGAGGAATTCAAACAGGAGAAGCCCTTTAAATTATATTATAGATAATAATAATAATAATAATAATCTATGAATGTAGACCGGTTTCTTTTATATCTTCCTCCACGCATGCAAGAATTTCGTTCCCATTTGGACCTTACAGTTCTTGCACAACCTTCTTCTTCTTTCTACCTCTCTTGCCCATTCTTTGTGAAGCGTGGAAAGGATACTTCAATAATTGTTAGTTTTGTAATTTGAAGAGGTAATAATGGTGCTTTCTTCCTTTTCTTCAAGACCACTTTTTGGAGCTCTGGTGGTCTCTGCTCTTTTCTCTTTCTATTGTTTCTCTGGCTATCATTGAGGTCGAGTCTCGTCACTGTCCGACCCCTGATCCTGGTAAAATTTTCTTTCCACAGAATATATATATATATATATATATGGACAAGTTATTTACATTTTGCACATTAATGCACTTTAAAAGGTTTTTTTTTTTTGGTTTCTATGATCTGTATATATGATAATGATACAGGAAAAGAATGTGGGAGTGCAAGCAAAATCTGGCATGGGAGATGCGCATCCGGAAACAATTGTTATTGAAAGCGCAGAAATCTGGAGGC
The DNA here is from genome assembly GCA_023621385.1 of Quercus gilva. NCBI lineage: Eukaryota > Viridiplantae > Streptophyta > Magnoliopsida > Fagales > Fagaceae > Quercus > Quercus gilva. Next base: position 49,850,025 of record CM042483.1, read on the forward strand.
GGCAGAATATGGAAGATGCGTTGGATATATACATTCAAAGTGCTTCTGCTATAGAAGATGCAAATTGTGATGGGAAAAGTACGGAGAATGTATGTGGGTTTAAGAATTCAAATTTCAAAGGGCCATAAGGAATGTAAAAACACAAGAATTTTAATTCATTTTTTTAATTAATTAAAGCTTTACGAGAACTATTGTTATAATGTATTAATGACTACTCATATTATTTATATATATATATATATCACAATGGACAAAATTTAGGTACAATATCTTAAGTATTGTTCTTTAGATTCCCCACTTAAGATTGAGTCATGTGGCCACTTAACTAAAAGATACACTTTAATCTCATGAGGAAAAATCCATATGGCAGAATTTTAAGGAGTGAACCTAAGGAACAGCACTTAAGTACTATACATAAATCTTGCCCTATCACGATTATGGTTGTTTTATAGTATTAATATTGGAAAATTCGGTGCTGAGTAGTTTGTTTTAGGATGATTGTCTAAAATGTTTCTCCGTCCACCTAAGTTGTTTTATCTAATTTGGTGATTCTCTTATCCATGAAATTAGTGAAATGGAAATTAGAATGTTAATATAAATAAGTGAGAATAATATACGGAAAAGTAGGATTCAAAATGAAGAAATTCATTTAAAGATTGAATTCTATATAGATGGAAAGATTAGGTAAAGTCACTTAAAATGGTTTATTCATGATTTACGTTCAAAATAGAGAGTAATAAACCTATACAAAAGAGTGAATTGATCCAAGTTGAGTGAATGAAAAATAAAGATAGAAGAATGCCAAAGATAACATTAGTAGAAGTAAAAAATAATTTTTATTAAAAGAAAAAAAGACATGTCAAATAGAGAAATAATAGAGAGCATGACTTCAAATAAGTTAGAGTGGAAATTAATGCAGCTGACCAATCTAATTTGTCGAGGATTTATTGCCGAACTTAAATTTTGAAACTGAGGTTCTGTTGGTGGTGGTGGTGGGGGTGATTCATATGCTTTTGAAAAGCATAAAGAATTGAAAATAACTTGGATTAGTAGAACAATTATCAATCGACCCAAGATTTTTAATATATAGGATAATGTATTTTCCAAATTGGTTCACAGAATTCTCTTAAAAATCATTACATGGAGATCTAACATTAATAAAATAATATAAATAAGTGACATAATTTTCAAATATGCCATAATCGATTAAAAGTACATGTACATGAATATTTTACTAGGAAAAGTCTAACCAAATGTCAATATTGGAAAATATTGTGTCAAAATTACTTAAAGCAATGGTACAGCCTTGTTTTTAACGGTATGGGTTTTTTTTTTTTTTTTTTTTTTTTTAATAATTACGTGAAATATTCATTAAACTAAAAACAGAAGTACAACTGAGAGAGCATACAACAACTAGGAGGAAAAACAACAACAAACTACACCCCACTCTCCCCAATGGACTCGAGAGCCCAGCACTTAACTTGTGTTTGCATGTTAAAGTTTTGAGTTTTCTTTCCTTGGGCTCCAGCAACCCTTCTTAAAAGCCCCCTCTGTGGGCATAAAGGGGAATTGGTGAGCTCATTAAAAGGAGAGGGATTATTTGTGGGAAACGGGCTGGGTGAAAATTGGGCCTCAGATGCAAACAATGGAGAGCCCAAAACCGGGCCCTTAACAATTACATTCTTACCCTTCACAGAAGACCCTTGGGAATCACGGGAGTGCACAGTTGAGGAGGGCGTTGGGCTCAAGGTGTTGTTGGAGCTTGTGTGATTTAACAGAGCTATTGAGTGCGCATGCTCCAGACCCAGCCATGCCTGACTAGCAACCACCGGAATCTGAACACTGGTGACTTCCTTCAATCTTTCCTCCTCCGACCCACCACAGCTAGCAACTCTATGATTCTCAAAAACCTCCTTGAAACCATTGCTTTTTCTAGTCCAGCCCTCAAAATACTTGAGGCAAACGGTCTCACCAAGACTAAGGCTGTCCAGACAACCCGCAAGACCGACCCACCCGGCCAAACCGACCAGATCCGAACCGTCCGCTGCCCAATCTGACTACTCCGACGGTTGGCGGTAGGTCCTTACTTTACAAAACCGATTCCGGCGGATCGAGTGCAGGTCTCTTCCTCCAATACCCAAGCCACCCAACCCAACCACCATATAAATGGGTTTAAAGGTCTGAACTCTAAAGTTTGTTACTCTCAGTTCTCAGTCTCAAACTCTCAGTTCTTACTCTCACTCTCTCCTCTCAATCTCACGATCTCTGCTAGCCTTCGCCGATCCGGCTCGTCGTCGATCTCTGCCTCTCCATCATCGATCTCTGCTCTTCGTCGTCGACCTTCGCTCTCCGTCCTCAACGTCCCAGCTCGTTACATCTCTTAGGTTTGTCGACCTTCTATTTCATCTTTTAGGTTCGTTTATCCGTGGATTTGTGGATTTGTGGATCTGTTCTCTGGGTTTTTGTTCTTTGGATTTGTGGATCTGTTTTTTGGGTTTGTAGATCTTCTCTTTGGGTTGTAGATCTGTTGATTTTGTTCTTCAGGAATCAAATTTCAGTGTTTGATTTGTGTATATCGGTTGAAATCGAAGCCGACCGCCGCCCACCCGAGCCTGATCCGACTCGACCGGTGGCTTTTCACAGTCAGCGGTGGGTCTGGAACTTCTCCACCCGATCTGATTGGGTCGGTTGCAGGTTGGGCACAAACCCGACCCAGACCGACCCGTGGACAGCCCTAACCAAGACCTAGCTAGAACACCACAAATAAAACAAAAGAGAAGAAGCCGCTCCATTTGAAACCCAGACTTGAACCTAATCTTCAAATCTCACCGTATTGTATTATCAGTCTTCTTCTCTTTTCTTCTTTTATTTATTTATTTAAAGCATCGTATTGCATTACCAGTCTTGCTAGTTCTTATTTTATGTACTTCTATTCCAAAGTGGCGAAATGGAACTCATTTGGCTTTTGAAGGGGTTTGGATATATGGCCAAGCATTGACACAAAGTGCAATATTTATGGCTTATAAGGGCAATCAGAACTTCGGCGATCCAGAAAGATACAGAAAAATACATTTGTATTTAAATGTTATAATATACATTCGAATCAAGCCTTCAAACACTTCCATGAGTTTCTGGGTACGTGCACTAAATAGAAATGACCCTTTATCCTTCATTATACTAATCATAATTTTTTTTTTCCATTTTAAAGTTTACATTATGATTCGTCTCGATGGTGATTGACTCCGCAAACTAAATCCAGGTCAAAAAGAAAGGCCAACCAAGTACAGATATGTAGCAATTCGAAAAACAACCCTCATGATGCCAATGTCCCAACACATTGGAGTGTCAATTATTTTGTCATATAGGAGTACAGAAAAGAGTGCGGAGTGTCAATTATTTTGATCATTTGAGATTAGAGTGTCATTTTTTTTTTTACAATAAGGTTTAACGAGTGTAATTTCGCTATACCTAGGAGGGTGTAAGTGTAATTTGCCCATTATTAAAATTCATAGTTAGGAAAAAAAAAAAATTAATAGAGGTGAGAAACAAGATCATATTTTGTTGAATTTTTTGATGCAGCATTATTGATGAAAAGCATAACTTGTCTAAGTTGGATTCCAAAGTCCTATAGCAAAATTTCTTTTGACTGAATCGTCTTTCAACCACTATAGAGACTCCAGTTTGTGAGAGAGAGAGAGAGAGAGAGGTGCTAGTGCAAAAGCTACATTCGTTTCCAAATTATGCAAATTCTTTTTGGTCCAATTATTACTTACTATAAGGTGGCATGGACCTATGCCAGGTGAAGGCTTTGCCATAATCCAACGTATTCAATCTAAACTTTTTATACATCCCACACATTCAGCCATTAAGATTAAGTCACCTTGTAGTTTACCTGCATTTAGAGATAAGGATGGTGTAACTTTCTTTTCCCACCTTTTTTATATTTAAAAAAAAAAATGGCATTCATTGTCTCAATTCAAATCAAAGAAGACAGTGCAACAAACAAACCAATTTTTGAGGTTATATATAAAAATAAAAATAAATAATTAAAAAAAAAACTTATGAGTATCATAAAGCAAAAGATTACACACTTTAATACTCTATTATTGCTTTTTTCTTCTTTTTTTTTTCTTTTTTTTTTTTAATCCTCTATTATTGTTGATTCTCTTGGAAGAAGTCTAAAAGTTTATGGGGGGGGGGGGGGGGGGGGGGGGGGGGGAGAAAAGTGAAAAGGAAAGGAGAAGAGATAGTTGAATGCCCAAATATAAAGATGAAAGTTTGAAAGAGACTATAAAGAGAGGAAAAGTTGCTATTATGTGGCATTTTCTTAGTGAGAAAGAAATGGGTTTGGAATCCTTTTGATTGTGATGCTAGTTATCTTCGTGGTTTGCCGTTTGCCAAGCCTTTGGAGATGAAAAGGCTACTACAAAATCTTCATTTGTAGTTTCTAGATTCTACTGGATACCTTTTTAAGAAAAAATTTTGAACCATCAAATTGGTTTAGTTGAATGATTCTTTTTTTTTTTTTTTTTTTAAGTAATTTGAAAAAATAAGGGAAGAAGTTTATGTGTCTCATTAGAGTCTGTTTGGATAAGGACAGTTTGGTTACAACACCTGCTAAAAAGATTAACATGATTGTATATTTTGAAAATTTAACTGTTGGATTGTATGTTATTTATATTCTTAACATGCGTGACTAATTTCGTACCAGTTGGATGTTATTCATTATTCGATCCATAAACTTATATTTTATGCATAATCTTATATTAAAAAAAACTTGAAATTTAAACATTTGATAATAACATAGCTATTGGTTTTTAATTTTCTGAAAATTTTTCAAGCATGAAGGATATAAGAAGAAAATGTAGTCTAATAGTGGATTTGTCAAAATTCATATTCGATAAAAAGATATTAAATGATGTTATAGCTATTGGCTCCAAACATATTTGGAGCCAAACTTTGTATTTTGGGTAAAGGTTTTTTTTTTTTTTTTTTTCTTTTAGTGAAAATCAAAACTAGGACAAGAAAAATCAAACAAGTTGGGATAAATTAAAATAAAACAAAATCTCCATAAACAATAACTCAATAACCAGTGGCAACAATAAGCCAAAAACCTAGAAGGAGGAAGAGATGTGTGGAAAATGGGAAAAAATATACACATAAGATTATGAAATAATGTGAATAAAATATATACACTATTGGAAGTACTTGTTAAATTCATTGGAGATATTGGTTAAAAGGAATGTGCACACATAGTATATACAACTTGGCTGAATGCAACAAGAACAGTAGGTGTCCATCCGGACGAAGAGAATAAAAGCATATGTTGTCTTCTTCCTAAGACATATTGGAGGTTTGAGAAGAGAAGCTGCATTTGTGTGAGAGAATAAATGAGGGATTTGTTCCCCTTGTCTTTTTAAAGTCCCCTCTCCCTCTCTTTTTTTTTTCAAAAAAAATTTAATTTATTTATAAAATTTTACTAATGCCCCCCTAGTTTTTTTTTTTTTTTTTTTTTTTTTTTTTTTTTTTTTTAAATTGTACTCTAAATGATAAATGCATAGTTTTTTCTTATTATTATTCTTATACCATATAAAGCTCATTAAATCAATGAATAGTTTTTTCCTAAAGATACATAAATTTATATAAATTATTAATGAATTATTTTTCCTCTCATTGCTCTTACACAATGTGTCTGTATATTTAGGTGTTTGTGTAGCCTAAACTTGCATTTTCAAAGAATTTGCATTTTTAAAGATGCAAAAACTTGCAATTCAAATATGCAGCACTGACTAATTTTTTAACAAACACTCATTTTAAACAAAAATCACATTTTTCCAATACATATTTTAAAATGCATGTTTTTTACAAGAGTTTATCCAAAATGGCTCAATATTTAACTCATTAAATAAAAGCATATTCAAGATATGTGTTATTTGCAAATAGATCACTTTTTTTTTTTTTTTTTGATAAGAACAAATATATAACTAAATATCTTTAATAGAAGTCTTCTAAATTTTACTTACATAAATACATACATACAATCTGTTAAAAAAAATTTAGAAAATTAGAGATATGGACACTAAGTTTTTTTTTTTTTTTTAGTAGAAAAGAAAATTGTAGTTTTTGTGGTTAAGAGTTGTAAATCTTTATTTTTGTTAGGTTCTAAAAGTTTACAACAATTGGCAAACTATAAACACAAATTTGTCTAGATATAGATTCCTAAGTCTATAGATATGATAAGACAATACTCAAGGTGTTGCAAGTTAGAATACAAGAATAAGGAAGCTGCAAGTTCAAGAATTCGAAACATATCAGGTTCAACCGATCGAGAAGAAGGCTCGACCGATCAAGATGCAAATTCTGCAGATTTTAATTTCGGTCTAATTGCTCATTAAGTGATTAAGGTTCCAGATCTAATTCTCCTAGTATATAAAGAAACCCTAAGACACATTTTGTTATAACTTTGGAGGTGCTCTTATGAGATCTAAAAGGTACTGTGCCTTCTCCTATCAAAGTCACTATCGGAAATCATTCTCATACAATTAGAACCGATAGATTTGAAGTTGCAGCAACAAGATCATATATAGCTAAAGATTTAAAGTTTTGAGTGGGATCTCAAAGTCACAAACGTGGGTGTTTGTGTTCAGCAAACTCAGGATAGAAGAGTTCGTGGAGTCGAAGCTGCACGTGGTTGTGTGAGTAAGTTCTATTAGTAAGAAAATCTATTGTAAACTTCCATTCTATCATAGTGAATTTGTTTGCCTTAAGGATAGATTAGGTTAAATCCTTCCCAAGTTTTTTACCTTGAAAATGTTGGTTTCATTAGTTTTCCTAAGTCTTCATAGTGCTTGCCTTCTTTACTTTTCCGCACTAAGTAATATGATTGTATGCATTTAACCTAGATCTCATAATAAACCTAAGTATTAATTTGGTTAATTAATTAGGTAAAACAAATCTGAGTATACAAGAGTCTTAAAAAAAAATTGTAAAAAAATAAATAAATAAATAACAATCTCAACTCCTAACCAGAAAATCAACAATTATATATCTTTTGATTTGTATATGTTCAGACATGTAAAGTATATTTGTTATTTGTCTTGATCTAAAATGTTAAAAAAAAAAATAATTGCGATCAATATGATTGAAAAATGATAGTTCACATCTTACAAATTGATAGAATAAACAAATTATTTTAAGTTATGTGAAGACTAATTTGATGTAAATACATAGGTTATATATGGGAAAAATATTTTTTAAATCATGTTGTAAACATATTTTATGTGTGTGTATATATATATATAAATGATTAATAGTTTTTTTTTAATTAAAATTCTTTTTATATATTTAGCTTGACTCTCTAAAAAAAAAGATATAAAATTCTGGCTCCCCACTAATTGTCTAGACTCTGTATTAAGGAAGCTGCTAAAAATAAGTTGTTTTTACTTTCTTAAAAGATGATGTTATAGACGTGGAATAATAGTATTTCTCCCAAAACGTAGAGAATTTATCTAATGGTTTACATTTTACTGGGCAAAATGCTATGACCCACGAACTGCAGTTGAGTGTGAATGCACAAAAAAATAATCTTCTAGTGTCATATTTTTTCTAAGTACATTATCCAATAAAGGAGTCCACAAATTGTACATTTTTTAGTACTACACATTTCCCACATTTGAAATAAAGTAAATAAATCATTCAGCAAAGAAAAAGAAAAAATAAATAAATAAATAAATCTTGATGGGAAAAAAGAAAAAATAAAATAAAGTTAACAATTGGAATAAAAGAAAAAGTGGAAAGGCATATATTCTATGTCTATAAATGAGAAAGGTTTTACACTTTGAGCAAGCAGAGCATATAGTTCACTCTGTTTCCTCTGCCTACCCTAAATACCTCCCTCTGTTTTCCTCTGCCTAGCCATCTGTTTTTGCCTCCAAGGCTTTGAATTGCTTTAACTCTGTCTCTATGCTCCGAAACCTTAAAACCACCTTATCATCTTCTATGATGGTAGCAGTTTTTCTCTTTTCTCTCTTTAGAGAAATGGTTGCTAATGAAGCTTTGATGAAAATCCAAATTCCTTTCGAGTGAAAAGTCCTAAAGAAGAAGAAGGCAGGAAAAGAAAAAGAAAAACATCCACAACCCTCTCAAGTTTTGCTCATTCTCCATCCTTGTCTATAAATGGATTCATTCGATTTCTACAACATCAATGTTAAGGCAAACGCGATGCAAAAGCATCGCCAGCTTCAAAAGATTGCAAACTTTTTCCGGGTAATCGAGGTATGCATTGTTCTTGTCTTGATTTCCAGGCTTTCCTTGCACCTCCCACATGCTATGAAGAACTCTAGTGGGTACTTCCATAACTTGTCTGTTCTCTTGGTTAGTCCCCGGTTCGTTTTTGTCGTTGGAAATGTTATAATTATCACTCTTTTCGCTAAGTCCGGGCAGTTTTCAGCTCGAGATTCCACAAAAAACACTTCAGGATTGGATCTTTACGAGGAGATCACTAAGAATAGTGAAAAGAACCAGAAAGTTAACCAAGTTGAGACCCGGAACCTCGATAAGCATATCACATCTGATGTGAGTGTAGTTAAGGATTACAAGAAGACTCGATCCGAGAAAATAAGTCGGGGGGTTTGTGAGAAATCACGCCGCGAACTCCAACGCATGCAGACAGAGAATTTCAGGAAGAGTGATCATTCTTGTCAGAAATTGGCCAAAAGTTCATGTCCTGAGGATGAAATGAGTAACGAGGAGTTCCAGCGCAAGGTGGAGGCTTTCATTGCCAGGCAACAAAAGATTCAAAGGGAAGAAGAGTACTCTGTTTTCTTGAATTACTAGAGTATAAATGAGGAAATTCAAATCTTGTATATTTCTTCTTCCATTGTGATGTGACTTTGTGTGTGTGTGAATCTATGTGTACGTATTACTATATGTCATAAATGCAATGGAAACTTTACCCCTTAAGTTGTTTTGTTTAAAATCTCTGAAATTTTTGTTTCTAAGTGTTAAAAAGTACTAACCATTATGTTAGTTACTAGTAATGTCAAGTTTTGATTTTTTATTTTTTTTTTTATTTATTTTTTTTTTTTTGGGGGGGTGGGGGGGGTGAAAATAATAAAAAGAAAATTCGATTTTTTAGAGAAGAGAATAAAAATGAAAATATATGTATGTCTGTCAAGACCCACATGTCTGTTCTAGAATCTAGATCATCACTGTAAAATGAGATGCCAATTTCTAGGAGCGTATGGTAATCTAGATTTCAGGCATTGCTTGATTTGGATATTGGATATGCGGATGAGAGAATTTCAAGAAGGTGCTGCCATTTTCTGGATAAGAGAAAAATATGTCATTATGTGAGGAATGTATTCTAATTTCTAAATTCGTGTATGTGCTGAATTCGCATATAAATTCGTATGCTTTGATGCCAATTTGCCCATTGGACGTAAGGTATTCCATTTCAAACGCGGAGTTCACAAGAAATTGCCATCTACAAAGCATCTTTATGTCCAATTTTACAGCCGAGTTGATTATATATATATATATATATATAACCGAAACCTTTAACTTTTTATTAACCTCTCCAAAACTTGTCACATTATTATTATTTTTTTTAAATAAAATTATTTTTATTTAGTCCAAACTTAACAAAGAGTGAAACTCTATCTCTCTAACAAGTCTAACTTAAACTCAAACTCATCATTATCATTTTTTTAAAACAAAATAATTGTTGTTTAGTCCAAACTTAACAAGGAGTGAAACTATATCTCTCTAACAAGTCCAACTTAAACTCGAACTCAAATGTTGATAATTTATCTCCAAATTTGCGAGATTAATTCTGAACACTATAAAAGCAGTGCAAACCCCAATTTTTTTTTTAAGGCCAAGCAGAGGTATGAGCTCTTCTTCTATTATTTTCTTCTCCTCTACTTTGTTTAAAAAAAAAAATTTATTTTATGGTTTTTCATGTATCTTTTAAAAATTAATTTTTGTATATGAACCACCAAACTTTCTTTAGCTATTTTTCAAGATAAAAAAGCTTGCAATAATTGAAATTTAAGGTTGCTATTACTGCATATGTCTTTGTTTCACCTCACGATATGAAAGTATGTTAATTTCTTGAGCAGAAAGCTAGTATTTAGCGTGCGCCACATGCTAATAAGGTTCATTTTAAAGTTTTGACCCGTTAAAATTTAAAATTTATTGCTTTATGGGTTCGTGTACTTTTTTCTTTTTCTTGTATTTCTCTTTTGAATAGTCTTTTTTTTATTTTTTTTGGAATTGTTTCAATAACTTATTCTTTAATTATATATCTTTTTTGGCATTTTGAAAGCTTTAACATCTAATTTGTATAGTCTCTCACACACACACACACACACACACATATATATATTATCTATAATTTGTAGGCTCTGAATCTTTTGATTACTTTCAATAATTATAGCCAAGGATTATTCTTTTGAATGTAACCTATATTTCTCTTATATTTCTCAATTGTTTAGTCATATATATTTTGTTTTGTTTCAATAATTTCTAAGCAGTGAATCATCTTATTCTTTAGTATTTTTTGGTCTTTCAGAAATTTTAATATCTAAATTTTTGAATTATTTTTTTTTTTTGCAGTATTTGAAACTGTTTGACAAATTTTTGTAAGCCATTGCACATTCAAGCAATGGCTTCTTCATCAAATTGTAACACAAATTAAAGTCATACAAGAGCAAATCATGCAATGACGTAGTTTCTTAATTAGTTTAAGATTTTATAAAATTATTTTAATCTACCTCACAAATAGGTAGGTTCTCGTGCATAGCACAGGTTAGTGACTAGTTAGATTAATTATGCAAGTCTTGGTTTAACAAACAAACAAGTACCAATATCAATCACACAACGGGGAAGTTAATAAGGTAGGATACGATGACCTAGGAAAACCAAAGGAACTAACTATCCCAAGGAAAAAAAATTAGAGGAATTAAACCAAACAATCCCGAGGTAGCAATTTAACTAATAGATGGAAGTTTATAGACTAAATAACTCTATTTTTTGTAAACTTAACTTTAGTTACCAAACTAAACTCTGAGATCCACAGTTGTCTCTAAAAGCAACTCGTTGCAACGTGAACCTCCAGTCCACAACTTCAAGATCACCCTTGAAGGTTGCAGATTCAGTACACTTGATGACTTAACAATAGCAACTCCAACTCACGGGTATTAAATTAATGGCAGAAGATCACTAGTAGAGGCTTTTGAAAATAGAAGGCATAGAATCTTTAAATCTATGTGAAAGAAACTCCTAAAGTCTTCTTAGACGTACGTATTAGGGTTTACTTATATACTAGGTCGAGTAGAACTGAAACCTTAAATATATTCTTCATGGGCTAACGGGTTGAAATTGCAGTTAAGTGAAAGTGCAATTTGATCAATCAAGATTTAGATTCGATTGGTTATAAATGAATCGAGATTAATCGAAATTACTTGACTTACACACTGATTTCCAGAACTTTGAGCACCTGTCTTGACAAAATTGCCCACACAAGTATATATACAACCTTGGAATCTTAAATCCTAACAATAATGATGTTTTTCTTTTTTTTTCTTTTTTTTCTGGATAACATAATGATCAGTTAGTACAACATTAAAAAAAAAATCACAATTTCTATTCTGTTTGCAAAAAATAAAATAAAAAATTTCTCCCCTTTTGTAAGCACTAATTTTAAATTTTATTTTATTACGAATTGAGTATAAAAATATTAGTATTAATTTGATTCCATTCATGAACTTTAACTTTACATTTTCTAGTAATAGATAATTGTCACGTATATTTTATCTTTCAGGAGTATCTGATCCTTTATGAAACATTGGCTGATTTTGCATAGTTTTATTTACAGTAAGCTTTTTCATCATTTATTTTTTCCATTTGAAGATAATGTGTTACTGGTCATTGAGAGAGAAGTTTGCATTTCTTCAGTGATACGCTATTTGTGTTGAAATCCAGGCGGTTCATGAGTGGCCGACAGTGACAAACTTTGCATAAAAAGTAGTTAGGTATATAGCTAAGCTAGCTCATATATTGATTTGGAGAATATTGCTTTTATATTCCTTAGGAGAAAGGAGGAATTTTTGGTTTTGGGGAAGCCAAAGATATGGGCATTTCTTGTGGAGAGAGGGGACAAATTTGTATTTTTCCTATTAATTAAAAGTTGAAAACCTTTTTTTTTTCCCCTCTTTGGTGGGTTAAGGAGGTAATTTGCTCTCTCTTGACTCCCTTTGTTCTGCTTACACATACATGAGCGAAAGATTATTACGTTTGCACGAATGAGTGAAAGTCTTACACTGAAGAAGAATATAATTTAACTTAAAATTTTTATATAATATAACATAATTAGACTTATAAATTTAAGATTCTGGATTAAGTGGTGTTTTTATGTATTATATTAAAACTTCACTTAGTGTGGGTTTGGATCCACGTTTTCAAACCCACGTTTGCCTTTCTTTTATTTTTTTTTTTTTTCCTGGACGTGCATCTGGCACTGTTCATTGTTCATGAACAAAGATTTCAGGCTTATGAACAGTCCCAAACACATGAACAGTAATTTTTTAAAAAATTTTTTTATTATTTTAAGTACTATTCATACATTTAAAAATTATTTTACTACAGTATTTTCAGTTTTCAGTTTCAGCAAAATAAGTTCTATTCAAATTGACCTTTAGAGTTAGGAGTTTCCTTGGTATCTTATTGTTAACTCTCCTGTGTACTTGTGGATGATTTTAAAAGCTCTTTTCTATGTCCAAATTACCTCATGAAAATGATCTACTTTATATTTGGTTACTAATACTCTATCCCCTCTTTTCTTTTACTTTTGAAGTTAATGAATAATTCTACAATTAATAATGTAAAAAGTAGAGAATTTTTTTATTATTTATTTATTTTAAAGAATAGTAGAAAGTAGAGATATATAGATACCATAAACTTTAGCTGCCCAATTGACAATCATGTAATAAAAATAGCATAAGATCAGAATAAAACTTTTATAACCAGTGACGAAACCAAAATTTAACTTGAGAGGATCAGAATATATATATATATATATATATGTATGTATGTATGTATGACGCGCAATTGTGCCCCTGAATGTAAAAATAAACAAATAAATTTTATATTTATAGAGTATTTGAGACCAATTTGATACATTGAAGGCTATTCATTTAAATACTAAGTGATGTTTAGTCTTAAGAAAACTCAAAAGAGATAGCATATTTATTATATTGTGTTTTTGTATTAGGCTTCTTATCACATGAATAATCTATTTTTCAATTTTTTTAATGCAAAAATTCATTTTATGAATATAATGATTTTTAGTATTTAGATCAAGGAAGTCAATTTCGTACCGTACTGGTCGGTACTACCAGTATATATCGTACCGGCCAGTGCACTAGTGCAGATTACCCCCTTGTTTCATACCAAAAAAAATACCGGCCGTACTGGCGAAATTCGACTGTTTCGGCCGGTAAATGGATACCGGTAAAGATAGAGAAATCCCAAAGAAAAATTCTCAAATTTTTAGAACTTACCCAAAGCTGCTGCACTTGGCTGGAGCCGGAGCTGACGCTAGCCCACCGAGAAACCTCTTCTCGTTCTCGGTCTGTCTTCCCCCTCTCTCGACATCCCTCTATCTCGATTTCGATCTCGCTTTCTCTCTCTGTCTCAAACTCTCTTTCTCCCACAGTCTGATCTTGTAGTCTCTCACTCTCCCTCTAACAATCTTTAAGTCTCTCTCTTTCCCCATCTTTCTTTCTCCCTAAAGGCCAAAACACTCAAACACTCGGGTGGTTACGAATTAGAAATTTAGATATATTTGATTTCAAGGGGAAGGGGACCGACGTCATTCCCCTTTTCTTTTTCTTTTCTTTTTTTTTTTTTTTTTTTTTTTTCTTTTTTGGGTTTACTCATGTTACGTTTGGTAATTGGTATTGGCTAGCTTATTTTACTTGTTTGGCATTGGCTTAAAAAACTAGCTATTTTTACTGTTTGGCATTAGCTTAAAAAACTAGTTTTTATTATTATTATTATTATTTAGTTTATTTTAACTATTAATTGCGTGGGTGTGTTTGTGTATCCCTGTGTTGATTTATCATTGTGGATGTGTTTGTGTGGGTGTGTGTGTGTATATATACATATATTAAATATATAAAATAGCGGTAAACCCGAAACGGTACACCGGTATTGACCGATATCCGAAATATATCATACTGGTGGCCAAACCGGTACAGCTTCCGGTATGGTATTGACTTCCTTGATTTAGATATATCACATGTATTTATTGGCAAGAACTTATTGAATCCATTTGGGCTCATGATAAATTAAAAGTTGCTCCTGCTAACCTTGATATAAATTCATATCAGGATAAATTACAAAATTAGTCTCTATCTTTTACACCATATGTCAATTTGGTCCATGACATTTTAATTGTGTCAATTTGGTCTCCAATCTTTCAGTGTTGTGTCAATTAGATTCCTGTTGTTAATTGTTAGATGGAAATTGCTTACATGTTTAATAGACTAAATAAATTATTATTTCAATGCCATGTAGGTAGAAACTTGGAATGCCATATCATACTACATTTAAAAAAAAAAAAAAAAAAAAAAAAAAAAAATGGTGTATGGGGTTGATTCAGATTCAGTAACTCGCGGCGAGCAAGGTTCGGCAGCGAGGTTTAGCACTATTCTGATCAGTTTTCTCTGTCTCGACTTAAATGGGTCATAGGATGCTCACTGGGCTTGAATATAATGGGTTTTGCTTATTTTGGATGTTGGGATATGTTGCGGGAGTATTTGTTTTCATGCTAATTTAGAGTTTTTGCTTGTTTTGCATATCTACGATTTCCATCCATGATGAATGCAATATGTTTCAGAATGGGACCAACAGAGAGAACATGGAAAATGCATTTTTGGAGGAAAGTAACAAAGTTCTCAAAGATCCAATTTATTCTATTCTACTCACACCACCTTTCTTCATCTAGAACCTTGTATAAGCACTAAATCTCCCAAAGGAACCCATCAATACAAAATCAAACTTCAGTTTAATTTGTTAGAATAGCAAAGTTGCATTTACATCATCAGAAATTGAGAGAGATAAATCGTGATAGAGAAAAACTGAAACTTCAAATCTTGACTCCTTGTAGGTCGGTTGAGGATGAGGAAGAAGAGATGAAGATGATATGACTAACGAGAGAGTGTTGGGATTTTAGGGAGATGATAATTGAGATATTTAATTTAATTTTTTTTTAATCTCACATGAGCGGTTGATGTGGCATGGGAAATAATTTTTTATGGTTTTGTTTGACATATCAATTTTTTCCATCCAAGAGATAATAGTCATGACTAAATTGACACAACACTAAAAATGTTAAGAACTAAATTAACACAATTGAAAGAATATGGACTAAATTAAAATATAATGTAAATAATAAGGACTAATTTTGTAATTTACCCTTCATATTATTTTTATTAATATGAACATTTATTATATAAATCTATTTGTTTAATACAAAAATTTTATGGAGAATAAATTTTGAGATCCTATTATCATTTTAATACTTATTTAAAGGTAACAATAATTTTTTTTACCAATTAACTATTTTTCTTCTTTTATGTTTTCTTCCCCTAAAATGATTTTAAGAAATTGGTAAAATATATTTCTTTCTATTTTTTAAATGAAATTTGCAACACACATACACATATATAATAAAAACATGCATATAACAATAACTTAATTTAATTTAATTACTCAAAATACTATTATCTAATAAACTAATGTGGGGCCCTATTACATTAACCACACTGGCCCATGGCCCGCGTCGAGGACAATACTGAGGCCGAGGACAACGGGAAAGGGCCCACAACGTCCAAAGCCTAAACCGAGGATGACCTGTCCTCGGCACACCGACATCACTAAAGGGAAATATCCTACATCCACCGAAAATATCCCACCAACATTCTGACCACTTTAACGATGATGCGACCAACGCACCCAGTTGCCTCGATTACTCCGACTAATAGAAAAGCCTGCAAAGACGGCTGAGAACTAACGTAAAGTCTACAAAAACAGATGATGGGACAATCCCTCATCTAGAATGACCGAATAACCGACACATGGACGACTGAGATTAACTAGAGCAACACTATATAACCAAGAGGACTCCCGCCAGGAAATGGGGGGAAGAGAAAAACTCTAAGAAAAATAGATCCTCGGCCTGGTCCGAGGACCAACAGGCACTTTAGTTACATAGCCAAAGTGGTGATCTTTCCCTACAAAAAATACTTAACCGAATTCATTTGACGAGATTCTTATTAATTTCTTGTCATCTATTATTTATCATAAATACCAAATTAATCATTGTTCACTTCGGTGAGGCCAAGTCCGTGTACCCACTTCTCTACAAGTTTTATTGTTAAGGGTTCTTTACAATTTGAGCTCTTACAACTAACAATTAGCAAACCTTGTTATCAAATTTAAACATAAAATAAAAATAGTAAATCATAAAAAGGTGCCCTTGCTCATGTATTTTTTAATTAGTTATCCTATGCTTAATTTTTGTTGTATATAAACCAGAGCAATGTAATCAGTCTTTATTAATAAGAAATATATCTATTCCTTTCCAAAATATGTATATATATATATATGTGGGGTAAACTATGTATTTGGTTTTTAATATTTGCGGTATTTGTCAATTTAGTCCCTAACATTTCAAGTATGTCAGTTTGGTCCTTAACCTTTGGTATTATGTCAAAATGGTTTATGCCATTAAATGATGAATGGAAAATGTTGACAAGGCTAACAGTAAAAATAAAATTTAATTTTCATGACACATAGACTGTCACATGTATTGCCACACTAGCACAAAAATAAAAAATAGGGACTAAACCGTGTACTGCCACCTATCCTTAGTATATTTTCAGATTTAAAATTTTCTTTCATTTACTTTTCCTTTGCTTTCTTAGGAACCAAACAGGGGTTAAAAATATCTAGAATTTAAAACTCGATTTCCTTCATTTTCTCATATTTTCCCAGCAATTAAACAAGGAAAAAATAAAAGAAATTCCAAAACCCAACGAAAGAGAAGCAGATAGGAATCACAATGAAAGAAAAATTTCAAACCGCCTAATTAACTCGTTTGGGCTTCCTAGTTCACTAATTTCTGTCGACACCCCACTTCAAAATTTTCAAACCAATCACTGCCATAAATCAACAGCTGGGTCCAGACTATTTAACACCTTCGACCTTACTCTAATCCAAACTCCAACCATTCAACAATTCAAAGATCCTTCCTTCTATTCCTCTGTAGATTCTCAAAACTCCCACTCGGGCCAATCCCATTTTCTTCAAATGATATATCCATAATTCCAAACAACAAAGATCAAAAACCCCTGAGCACCTAAACAAAATGAGTTCTAAATTTAATCAAGCACACTTAACAAAAACAACAGAGTCCGATTATGATTGTGATTGTGATTCTCTCTGCATCTCTCTCTAGTCTTTGGAATTTGTTTTGTTTTTTCCTTGTTTGGTTGCTAGGAAAATATGGGAAAATTAATGAAGTAAACTGAATTTTCAATTCTGGGTTTTTTTTTTTTTTTTTTTGAAGAGTTCAATTCTGGGTTTTTTAACCCCAGGCTTCCTATGAAAGTAAAGGAAAAGTAAATGAAATAAAATTTTAAATCTAAAAATATACTAAGGATAGGTGGTGGTACAAGGAATAGTCCCTAACTTTTTTATTTTTTTTAATTTTTTTAGTTTGTGTTGACTTGGCAATACATGTGGCAATCTATATGACATGAAAATTATATTTTATTTTTACCGTTAATCACATCAGTATTTTTCATCCATCAATTAATAGCAGGAACCAATTTGACACAATACCAAAATATTAGGAACTAGATTGACACATTTAAAACGTTAGGAACCAAATTAATAAACATCATAAAGGTTAGGGACCAAATATATAGTTTATCTAAAAATATATTTTTTCTATTAATTCAATCTTGCATAGTAATTGTAAGGACTCAATTTGTAATGAACCCTTAACAATAAAATTTTGTAGAGATGTGGGTATAAGGATTTGGCATCACCGAAGTAAACAACGGTTAATTTTGTGTTTATAACAAATGATAGGGGATATGGAGTTCATCTGAATATCCTTCACGAAATTTTAGTAAGTGTATTTGTCCTCGGATTATGCCGAGGATATATTTTTCTTAGAGTTCATCCATCCCCCCTTTTCTGTTGGGAATTCTCTTTGTTATATAGCATCATTCTAATTAATCTTGGTCGTCCATCTGTCAGTTATTCGGTCACTGTGGATAAGAGTTTGTCCCATCATCTGATTTTATAGGCTTTATGTTAGTTCTTAGCCGTCTTTGCAGGTTTCTTATTAGTTGGAGTAACCAAGACGACTGGGTTCGTCGGTCACATCAACATTAAAGTGGTCAGAATGTTGGTGAGATATTTTCCCTTTAGTAGAGTCGGTGTGCCGAGGGCAGGTCGTCCTCGGCTCGGGCCTTGGATGTCCTGGGCTATTTCCCACTGTCTTTGTCTCTTGTATTAAACTCGGCGCGGGCTTTGAGCCGCATGTAGTGGGCCAGCGTGGTTAGTGCAATAGGGCCCCACAATAGCCCCTCAAAATTCTGCTACACGTCCCCTTGGGTGGGGAGGAGGATTTTGATTATCTAGGCGCATTTTTTTCACCCTGATGGGTTCTATCTTATCATCAGTGTTTATCGCTATTTCGGCTGTTCTCGCAGCTTTCTTTTTGCGCAAAGTGTCGCCCGGGGATGGTTAGGCTTGGGTTGTTTGTGCTATAGCGCTTAATTTTATCATGGTTTTTGTCCCTGATGGGGCTCACTTATTTGGTGCCTGAAAGGGAGTTGGCTTTGCCTTAATTTTGAGCTCATGACCCGTACAAGAGTCCTGGTTTCGTTCAGCGTTTGTATTGTCTCATAGTGACTGATTCCCATGTTGGTTTGGGTCCGAGGATCACACGAGACCTTAGTTTTTTTTTTTTTTTTTTTTTTTTTAATATTTAGTTTTTATGATAAAATGTTCTTCCTGTTGGCCTAAGGTTCCGGACCATGGAATGTTTAATCTGAAGTATTTGGTTTCCCCCTAAGGCTTGGGTCCGAGGACCATGCAAGGCCTTGGTTCTGTCCAGTACCTAGTTTTCTCTTTTTTATCATCTGAAGTATCTGGTTTCCCCCTAAGGCTTGGGTCCGAGGACCATGCAAGGTCTTGGTTCTGTCCAGTACCTAGTTTTCTCTTTTTTATCATCTGAAGTATCTGGTTTCCCCCTAAGGCTTGGGTCCGAGGACCATGCAAGGTCTTGGTTCTGTCCAGTACCTAGTTTTCTCTTTTTTATCATTTATTGTGGCTATTTATCCGTAGCCGTTTAATTCTACATTGCTATAATCTACAATAAGTCTTAAATAATTACATTTTTCAAGCAGAATAATAATAATAAATGCGAGATGGAGTTGGTGGAGGATAAGACCTTGCCGTGTTTTGCCTCTTCGTTTGATGGGACTCTTCTGTTTACAAGGTGTCTCTTGGGTTGTCCGGGTAACGTGTTCTGACGCTTCAGTGCCTCCTCGTTTAATGAGGCGCCTCCTCATTAATGCTGGCCATGGATCTGCGAGGATCCAACGGCTGTTAGGCCTCTAAGAATTTGGAGCGGATTTATTTGCTCCGGAAATCTCTCCCCGGGAATTATTGTGGATTGGCCCTCATCAATGTCCCACCGTCTATATAAGACGTTTCTAGGGCAACCCTCTCCTTCACACTTTTGACAAACATCCATCTTATACTACTCCCAGAAATACTACCCAAAAAGACTTTCCCAAACACTGCCGCTTGAGCCCCCTCGAATGAGTTGGCCTCTGGAGAAGGCCACCCTGGAGAAGCACAGCCCCCACCATGAGCCGAGGATGACACTCCGACCCTGGACGTCACACCGGGGTTGGAGTAGGGGAGATCCAAAGGTCCTCCTTCTTTTCAACCTAACACAAGGAGGAAGCCCCCTCCCCGTCCGGAGGAGGGTCCACGAAGAACGTAACCACCTCCTCTTGGGTATGGGTCCCTGACCTCCCAAGCCGGCTGCACTGGGGGTGGGAGGGAAACCAGGCGGAACCCGGAAGTGGAACCGTCCTGTGCCTCTACCTCTCCCACCTCCTGCGTGGCCCTTCTTCCCTCTAATCCTTCTTCTCTCTTCTTCTTTTGCTCCTCGACCAGCCTTCCTTTCTTTCTTTTTCCTTTTTATCTCTTCTATTTCCATCTCCCAATCAGTCTCCCCCTCTTCATTTCCTCCTCTCTTGCTTCTCTCCTTTTCTATCTTGTGTTCCTCAGTCAGCTTCGCTTTCTGCTATTTGTTCTTCATCTCTTCTTTCGCTTCTTTTCTTTTTTGTCTCGTGTTCTTCAGTCAGCTTCGCTTTCTGCTATTTGTTCTTCATCCGGCTTCGTCAAGCGTCTGCCTTTGTAGTTAGCTTTAGAACAAGCCCCGTGGGCTTTACTTGTAAAAGATGTACTTTTTCTTCAAGTATGAATAAAAGAAGTAGACCTGTTTTGTATTATTTATTTCTTTGTTTCTTTTTTATATTTTTGTTTCTGGTAGTTATGTATCTTCGAATGAATGTTGCCACTACAGACTGTGTTGGTCTTGACTGATGATTTTTCATTTACACTAATCGTTGCACTTGTCAGCGCACAACTCCTTCCCACAGACGGCGCCAATTGTAAGGACTCAATTTGTAATGAACCCTTAACAATAAAATTTTGTAGAGATGTGGGTATAAGGATTTGGCATCACCGAAGTAAACAACGGTTAATTTTGTGTTTATAACAAATGATAGGGGATATGGAGTTCATCTGAATATCCTTCACGAAATTTTAGTAAGTGTATTTGTCCTCGGATTATGCCGAGGATATATTTTTCTTAGAGTTCATCCATCCCCCCTTTTCTGTTGGGAATTCTCTTTGTTATATAGCATCATTCTAATTAATCTTAGTCGTCTATCTGTCAGTTATTCGGTCACTGTGGATAAGAGTTTGTCCCATCATCTGATTTTATAAGCTTTATGTTAGTTCTTAGCCGTCTTTGCAGGTTTCTTATTAGTTGGAGTAACCAAAACGACTGGGTTCGTCGGTCACATCAACATTAAAGTGGTCAGAATGTTGGTGAGATATTTTCCCTTTAGTAGAGTCGGTGTGCCGAGGGCAGGTCGTCCTCGGCTCGGGCCTTGGATGTCCTGGGCTATTTCCCATTGTCTTCGTCTCTTGTATTAATCTCGGCGCGGGTTTTGGGCCGCATGTAGTGGGCCAGCGTAGTTAGTGCAATAGGGCCCCACAGTAATGTTACAATCATAAATTATTTTATACCATTTTTACAAATGGTTGATATGATCAATTTATACTCGTTCTCAACAAAGCTCACTTCTAATATTACTTTTTCACTTACCAATTATAACCACTCACCATATCAAAAATTTGTAAAATAGTTTATGGTTCTAACATTTTCTTTCAGTTAAACAGGGTAACACCTAAACTGTTTAGGGCTGAAGTTCCCATTCATTGATCCCAACTTGACAAGCATGACTTAATTAATTAAAGACTTAGAATTTCCTGCAACCTCTAATCCCCAAAAATGAATTAAAAGTCTTCTCTCATTGTTAGTCCCAATAAATGAATCTACCTAACAGTTCGTGTGAAAAAATGGATGCTATTATGAGGCGCCCCTTTTCACCCCCCAAAATTTTTTATTTATAGTTCAAATGCGAACCAACTGAGAAATATTAGACTTTACTGTTTTACTTGGAGCAAACCCTATTAAATTCATGCACCCACAACAAGGGACATAGAATGGAACGACCCAGAAACTTTATTATTTTTGTCTTAAACGTACATGATATATCACTTTAATTTGTTTGAACGTGGCTCACTGCTATATCCTATGAATACATAAAAGTTTTATGAGCAAGTTGCTTTTTAGTCTTTGAAAAATAAAAGGAGTACAATTAAATTATAAAGGTTTTGTTAATGGATGCTCTAAGAATATTTATAAATTAATAATTTTAAAAAAATTTTGATATTATTTTTATTAGAAAATAAAAATTATTAAAATAATCGGTTATTTTTTTTATTTTTCCCTAAAAACTACTAGGGTATTGTAACTTTTTCCCAATTATAAATCCAACAATAAGACAAATTTATGTTAGTTGAAATCTTTAATCATTGGAGTAGTAAAGATTTGGGGCAGTGTCCCCACTTTGCCAAACAAAAAGACAAATATGTGTTGGTTGGAATCCTTTAATCCTTAGTATTAAAAATTAGGGGTGGCATGTAGAACGTAAAAGAAAGCAAATATATATTTATGATCTAATCAAAGTGACGCTGTTTTTAAATAATAATAATAAAAACTAAATTATTTTGTGTTGAAGTGACACCTAATGAACACCAAAGAGAGATTAATAAAAGGGACTCGAATGAAAGCCTTATAAAACATTTGGGATCACAATCTAAAATTTTTAAAATATAGGATAAATCAAAATGAACCCCAAACCTGAATGATATAAAATAATATATGTATATATATATATATATATAATCAATCTGACTAATTACCTGATGTACATAGATCAAACTTCTTAAGAACGGTAAATAATCAAATGCGTGTGGTTAAAGTTGATAAAAAGTGTTAAATTACTGATTCTCTCAAAAGTTTAATATATTAGGAGATGATCATTTTTATTAAAAAATAAAAATTATTAAAATAATCAGTTATTTTTTATTTTTCCCTAAAAACTACTAGGGTATTGTAACTTTTTCCCAATTATAAATCCAACAATAAGACAAATTTATGTTAGTTGAAATCTTTACTCATTGAAGTAGTAAAGATTTGGGGCAGTGTCCCCCCTTCGCCAAACAATAAGACAAATATGCGTTAGTTGGAATCCTTTAATCCTTAGTATTAAAAACTAGGGGTGGCATGTAGAACGTAAAAGAAAGCAAATATATATTTATGATCTAATCAAAGTGACGTTGTTTTTAAATAATAATAAAAACTAAATTATTTTGTGTTGAAGTGATACATAATGAACACCTAAGAGAAATTAATAAAAGGGACTCGAATGAAAGCCCTATAAAACATTTGGGATCACAATCTAAAATTTTTAAAATATAGGATAAATCAAAATGATCCCAAACTTGAACGATATAAAATAATATATATATATATATATATATATAATTAGTCTGACTAATTACCTAATGTACATGGATCAAACTTCTTAAGAACAGTAAATAATCAAATGCGTGTGGTTAGAGTTGATAGGAAGTGTTAAATTACTGATTCTCTTAAAAATTTAACCTATTAGGAAATGATGAATTTAGTTTTTAGGAGAATTAATAATTTAACATAATATTAAAGTAAGAGGTTCTAGGTCCAATCCCATATAACCACCTCATCTCCTATTTAAATTTCCACTTGTTAGGCTCCCACCCATTGGTAGCTCAAGTGGCCTACACATGAAGAGTGAGTGTTAGATTAAATGAATAAATTCATCGTCTTCTAATAACTTAGACTTTTAGAAGAATCGGTAATTTAACAAGAAGTTGGATAATTCAATTAAATTAAAATGCCTTTGGGATAATTATAAAGGTTGTCACGATATAATTTGGGACCTAAGGTAACAATTTTAAATATTTTTTTTTTTACATTTAAATATTGATTAAATGACATTTGTTTTACTTTTTAATTTTATATTTAAAATGCATTCTTACTGAATGCAAAGTTACTAATTAAATTTTTGTATTTAAGTTTTCTAACATTCTCTTTTTAGTTGGTTATATTACTAATTCACTTAATCTTGTTGTGAAGTAAGAGTTAATCAATTTTTATTTTGAAAAAAATTTTCTAAAAACAACCTTATCAAATAATACATGTATTTAGGGGAGAAAAAAAATAGTATCATGTTATATAATTAAGAATTATTATATAACATATTTGAACATCATTATAATTATTTTCATTGTTATTTTTTCTAATTTATTGCATTATCTTTTAACTCTTTTTATAATTAATTTACTATTTATTTGTGAGATTTTCATTTAAATTGTATTTCATATTTTTATATTGATGGTAAAAAATTTATCAAGAGATTAAATTTGAGATTTAATTAATTTTTCTATTTTTTCTTAAGTCAATCATATTTAGATTGATATTTTCTAGTAGATATTTATATTTAAAATTGCTCACATATAAAAGAAACATTATATACATTATAAAATTATAATACAATATAAAAGTGTTAGCTTGAGAGCTAGGCAAATTTGAGAGTTTCGCTCAAGCAAAAAATTAGAGGCACAAATGTTAAATTAAGCAAAAACTTCACCTACATATACTTTGCCTAACACTTGCTTTAGTGAAATAGTGGAATCTACAGTCCAAATTTTGCTAGAAGAAGTATTCTTGGTCAACTTTAATCTTATATTGTGCACCTATATATATTACCCCATACACAAATTTTATAGAGAAAAAAAATAAAAAAATAAAAAATAAAAAAAAGCTGCTATACCATACCTAAAACCTTTAGATTTAAAGTCTTTTTCATTCCCGAGTTTAAACAAACAAAAACCATCTTTATGCCCAAGCAAAAACAAGAAAAGCCATTGTGTTCCTACACCCCTTGAGCATCAAACCATTCTTGAAACCACAAAGTTTGCTTATAGTAAGTTTGTTGTCATTGCAAATCTTCGAGAAGTTCCTTAAAGTGCCAAAGATTCTGGTCCATGCAAGAAAGGTTCACTCATGGGAATTCCCACAAGGTTTAGTACAATTGCGATAGGAATGCAAACAAGGAGTTTGCAAAAGTTACATAGAGAGAATAGGACTGAAAAGGATTAATAATGAGTTTAGACTATTGTAATTGTTTTTTTATAGAGGATTTTCGTAGTTCTTCATTGATTTTTTACTTCGTTAGCAAATCTTAATGTTACATTTCTAATGCTTTATTGTTGTTCCTATAAAGTTGGCATTTGATAAATGTGGTGGTAATAAATGCTTGTGCATAGAATTTATACTAATTAGGGGTCAAAATAAGATTTTTCAATAAGAATAAAATAAACTCCATTGTATATAAAGAACTATAGAATCTAACTCATTGTTGATATCCATTTTCACGATACATTTTGTACAAGCTCGATTCAACTAAGCCTGACTTCCTTGTGGGCTCAATTCATATATTTTGTTTTATTTTATTCTTATAAGCATGGCCTAAGTCCATGCAACTTATTGGGAAAATTGAGGAAGTATAGTTTGGAGGGTATGGATCGGTTCCTTTCAGACCTTTTGCATGAGCCCAACACAAGCGTGCTATCAAGTGGGCAAGGGACACTAATAGTATCTCAGGCTCATAAAGGAGGTCTAGTACCTAAAATTTCTACCCCAAAACAGCTTTTATGCTCTGACTGACTGTGACCTAAAATTTTTGCCCAAACCCTTTTTTTTTTCCTTTAAAAATGATTGGCTCTCTTTGACCAACTTCAGCTGCTAGCCCCATTCAGATAAGTCTCCCAATGGTCTGAAACAACAGAAAAGAGGAGGCCAATGAGGGTTTGGTCAAGCATTTCCCTTAATGATGATAAAAGTAAGCCTTCCTTTTATCCAAACAAAAGCAAAACTCAATATAAAAGGCCTCAATCAAATTCAAAGAAAGGAGGACATTTTTACTATGAGAACAACACCCCAATCTCAAAACAAGAGTCTTTCTTCAATTAAAAAACCAACCAACCACGTTTTCCCTGTAGAGCTAAAATTTGAGAGCAAAAGCCCATTGAGCCAAGAAACATTCTCACAATTCTGAACCTTAGGAGTGAAAATATAGATATAGGGGAACCTTCCCTCTCTTCCTCATAACCTTTCTCAATTTTCTCGTCTCGGTGACTGTGGGTTAAAGTTTCAGACCTGTTATGTTTTTATGTTTTTTTTGCACTTTTGTTAAGCCCATTCAGCAAGCTAACATTCTCACAATTTTGAAGTATAAGGATGGAAATATGGGTACAGGAGAACCTTCCCTCTCTTCCTCACAACCTCTCTCAATTTCCTCTTCTCGCTGACTATAGTTCGAAATTTCGGACCTGTTATGTTTTTATACTTTTTCTGCACTTTTGTTATTAGCATTTTGATTCTCTCTTATCAAAGTACCATTAGCCTTTTATTCATTATACATTTGGAATTTTAGACTTGATTCTTCACAATAACCACTCCTAAAGAACCCAAGGGGAGATTTGGGTCATTCTCGCATTTTCGGCTCTCGTCGCAAAAACGTATCCGACACTCATCAATGGTGTCATTCTTAATAATAGAATCAGTCAATGAACTTTACTTTTCCACCAAACAAAAAAAGAGATTAACACATAAGATATTATTATTTTTCAATTCCCACTTAAACTAAAAACTGATTAGTATTTGATGATAAAATAACAATTATCATGGCTAGCTCTAAGGTACTTATCAAAAAAAGAAAAACCAATTATAATTTGACCCACTTTTCTAATTAGAGGCCTTAGGCTTAGGCCTGTACATATGCCGGCGGGCCAACCAAATTTATTATATAAAAATACATGTGCACCACATGCACCTCTCATAGGTAACCATTTTTGACTTGCACAAAGTTTTTATATAAAAACTTCGTATTCTAAAATCTAGTCGTATTCTGATTCCTGAACCAAATGATGCTTGCAATGTGAATCTTCTTTTCTGGTTATATAAATAACTAGGAATTATTTTAAAATCTAGTTGTATTTCGAACCAAGTGAGACTTGCCATGTGAAATCTAAGTAGTAGCTAGATCTTAATTAAAGTCGAAGAATGCTGCCAAAGCTGATCAGCAGCGAGGTATGCAGAGGAATCTTTAATTCTTTATCCCTTATAGAAACTACAAAACATGACATATTGACAAGTTTACGTATATATAGTACGTAAGCTCGAATAATAAATGGGTTACCATTGAGCTATATATATATACGCAATAGCGCAAGGTGAAGAGCAAACCAAAATTAAGAGCATTAGAAAGCAGATATGGAGGTGAAGCAAGTCCTTTGCATGAATGGCGGAGAGGGAAAAACAAGCTATGCAACCCACTCGCAACATCAAGTATCTCTCTCTCTCTCTCAATGTTGTTTTTTATTTCCCCTAGTTGTAATGTGTTTATGTTCCATTTGGTTGTAAGAGCATTACCATACATGAAAAAAGAATAAAGCATTTTGCATCAACAAAAGTTATTTTATCTTCTTTTTTATTTTATGACCAAGTTACTTTATCTATTTGACATTATTACTTAAACAATTTGTACATGTCATATATCTCATTCTTTATTTTACAATACATCACATTAAAATAATATTACTTTAATATTAAAGTAGGAGAGAAAAGAAAAAAAAAGTATGATAAGAGAAGAGAGAGACAGAGAGAGTTAAAGAGGAATACTTTTTTTTTTTTTTTTGCATGTTGCTAGACTGCTTATGCATATTTGCAAGAACATTAGTATTGGGTGTACCAAAACACCAAACAACAAAAAAGTAGCTTCATCTGCTTTACCATTTGCTAAAAATGTTGCCAAAAAAAAAAAAAAAAAAAAATTCACTAGCAATGCTACTTTTTTAATTCTTTTCTTCTCTCTCCTCTTAGACCTCTCTCTTCTCACTCTCTCAAACCTCTTCTTCTCTCTGATTGGGTTGTGGTGGTTAGGTCGGTGGGTTCCAATCTGGTTATGGCTTGTTGCGATAGTGGTGGGTTGTTGTGGTAGCGGATTGGGCTGATTGGGTTGTAGACCTTGAGGTGGTGGGTCGTTGATTGGGTTGGTTGGTTTCGATTTGATTGTGGTTGTTGTTGTGGCCATGTGTTGGTTTGTGGTGGTGGATCGCCAATTAGGTTGTGGTGTTTGGGTTGGTAGGTTGTGGGAGTGATGCTGCTAGATTGTGAGGGTGATGCTGGGTTTTTTTCTTGTATCCTTTTTTTAATACAATAGGAGTTATTTTAGGTTATTTTAGTGTATTGTATGTTAGAATAGAAAAACGGTGGGAGTTATTGTAGTGTATATTGTTTAATAGTGGGTTAAAATAGCAAAATTAGATTTTTGGTATGCTAAAATAGCTCTATTTTTAGGAAACTAAATGCTAATGCTCTAAGCACTTTAGGCAAAAAAATTTGCATTTAGCTCACCGGATATGAATGTTTTTTGTGCACTTTTTGCGAAGAAAAATGACATGCTAACAACATTTTTATAATACTTTCATAATAAATCTTAAGTGATATATTGTTATAGATTGCTATTGGTGGGGAATAAAAAGTCATTTTAATTGTGTTTTCAAATTAGAAACAATAATAACTTACCACTTATAATTTATTGTAAAAATATTGTAAACGTAGCACTTATTTTCTTATGAATATAATTATCTATTTTGCATTTTATAATAAGTTATGCATACTCCAATAAGATTCTCTTTAAAAAAACAAACCGACAAAAGTCACAAATTAGGGGGAAAATAACTGGCTTCATAAAAATGTCTACGTTCAAGGGTATATTCGAAGCTTACATTTTCACTAAATTAATAATTAAAAACAAAACAATTAGAAATCCAAGTTTAGAACCCCTTTTTACAAGAAGAACCTGTATAACACAAGTCACAACTTCATTCTCTTTTTAGTACTTCACCATATAGGCCGAATCTTCGTAAGAAAAAAAAATACATACATACGTGTGTATATATATATATATATACACACACACAAAGCCTAAATCATAGGTCCTACACACTTAAAAATTGTTTATAATTAAATTTTATTTATATATATATATATATATATTTTTTTTTTTTATTGATTTGTTGAATTTCAAAAATAAATTTGACAAAACTATATTTATACATAAAAATAAAAAGGTAAAGTAAATTAAGTAATTAATAAGCTGAATAAACGGAAAAAGCTTTAATCGGCAAATGAACCCCTTCACTTATGAAAAAAACTAGGAATGCATATAAAGATACTAAATATTATAAATCCAAAAACATATTATATCATTTAAATTATTTACTTGAAAAGGAAACAGTGCCTACCACTTTTTATATATAAATATTATGAACTCTAAAATCTGGAATCTGGATATCTTTGTTGAAAACTTAAAAATTAGTAATTGAGTTACAAAATTCTTGATTATTTTCAATCATTTTTAATGAACTAAGAACATGATATTTTTCATTTCAGAGAACGGTGGCATCTATGGTCAAGCCCATAGTTGAAGAGAGCATTGAGGAGCTTTTCCAGACCTTATTCCCCGAGTGCTTGAAGATTGCAGATTTGGGATGCTCATTAGGACCCAACACCCTTCTAGTTGTATCAGAAATCATAGAAATTCTTATCACTACATCCCAGAAGTTGAACTCACCGTTACCTTCATTGCAAGCATTCCTAAATGATCTCCCCGGCAATGACTTCAACACAATTTTCAGGTCACTGCAGAGCTTCTATAGGAAATTGGAGACTGAGAAGGGAAACACCTTTGGAAATTGTTTCATATCTGGAGTGCCTGGGTCTTTCTATGGGAGGCTCTTCCCTTGCAATTCCCTTCACTTTGTTCATTCTTCTTATGCTATTATGTGGCTCTCCGAGGTTAATATATAATTCCCTTTTACTTTCTCAGTTTATGGTGATGGGTTTCAACACTTTCGATAGCATTTAATTTTGCTAGGGTTTAAACAAATAGGGACTCCACATGCATTAATATTGTAATAATTTCATGCACTATTTTCTTAAGAGAGAAAATGAGAGAATCTTATTGTCTTTTAAGGTTTTAAATATATCAAACCATAATTCTAAAATCAATCTACTAAAACCCTTTGTCTTTGTCATTATTATTTTTTTAATAATAATTAACAAAATATTTTATTAATTATTATTAAAAAAATAATAAATAAATAAATAAAAAAAGAAGAATCATGGCTGCTACTATGTGAATACAATCTTTCAGACTTGTCATGAGAGTTTAATAGATGACCGTATTTTACTTCCTAGTTCCTACATGTCTTTCACATTCCTAGCCGTCCGAAAATAAATAATTATTCATTTGACTTGGTACAGTATGTAAAAGTGTAAAACCATCTTTTATATGTTTAATCTAAGCCCCTCGAGCATCGATCCAAGTAATGGTAATGAATTTTGAAGTCCATGTTTTAGACTTTTAGTAGCTATATATAGGTGACTGAGGAAATTTACAGGTACCAAAAGGGTTAGTGAGCCAGACAGGAGAAGCACTCAACAAAGGAAACATTTGCATTGCAAAGACAAGCCCTCCTGCTGTGTTTAAAGCATATTTGGACCAATTTGAAAGGGACTTCACACTTTTCCTAAAGTCTCGAGCGGAAGAATTAGTTGCTGGTGGTTGTATGGTCCTCACAACCATGGGCAGCGTCAAAAGCGATGATCCTCTTTCCATTTGGGAAGTCGTTGGTCTAATACTCAATGACATGGTCTTGGAGGTATTGATTTTTTTTTCTAATTTTTTTTTTTTTTAAATTTTACAAACGAGAGTATGTAAACTTTTTCGAATATTTCTAGTAGTCACTTGTAACTAAATTTTTTTTAAAAAAATTGAGGTTTATTTTTGTCAACTTATTTTACTATTCAATTTATTTTTGCTACTATTTATAAGTCTCACTACACTTTTTAATACTATTTATAGATTTTACTGTACTATTTAAACTAATTTTTATCTTTATTTATAGTACTTTCAAACAAAAAGAGATTACCCAAAAACCTAGAAAAACGGATATTAAACCATAAGATTAAATCTGAATGACTAGTAAGCATTATTACTTTACTTTTGGTTGGCTTGGTGGTCACACTACAAAAAACGCAGGTTTAAGCCGCATTTTCTATAGCCGCGTTTATAAAAACGCGGCTATAGACCGGCTTAGAGCCGCGTTTACTAAACGCAGCTTCAGAGTTGATGTAGAGCTGCGTTTGGTGATGTTCTAGCCGCGTTTTTGGGGTCAGGGCTATAGCCGGGTTTTAAAAACGCGGCTATAGACCCATTATGAGATTTTTTTTTTTTTTAAAAATATGTCCTAAAGCCGCGTTTGGAAAACATGGCTTTAGGGGGTATTTGGACCTGCGTTTTTAAGTAAAAACGCAGCTCTAGGCCTTGTCCTAAAGCCGCGTCTGGAAAACACGGCTTTAGAGGGTCTTTGGAGCTGCGTTTTTAAGTAAAAACGTGGCTTTAGGCCTTGTCCTAAAGCCGCATTTGGCAAACACGGCCATAGAAGTACCTAAAGCCGTGTTTGGCAAACACGGCCATAGTGAAACCTAGAGCTGCATTTATATGTAAAAACGCGGCTTTAGGCCGTGGTATATATGCAAAAATCCCTAATCCCTATAATCAGATCGATCTATCCTCAAACAACCCTTCCCTCTCCATCACTTTCAGCACCACCGCCGTCTCTCACTCCCTAAACCCTGTCGTCGCCCAATCTCTGCCGCTCCTCCTCCACTTCATCTCCGCCACTTCGCCGTTCAAACCCACCCCTGTTCTCAGAAACCCACCGCCGTTCAAACCGACATCTGTTTGAGCTCCCGTTTTCGCTTTTTCTCGCAGCAAGGTTTGTTTCTCACCATGACTAGTCTTCATCTTTATCCTCTCTATTTCTCTCTTTCTATTAAATCTTTATCATAAAGGCTTTGGGGTTTTCTGTGGGTTTCAAATCTTTATCAATTGCTTACTAGCAAAGGTTCAAAAGTTGGCGCCTGTGCGAATGTGAATCAGAAATTTTTCTTTTTCTTTTTCTTTTTTAGCAAGAAATTTAAGTTTAATTAAAAAAAACAATCTCGTACGTACTAGGGAAACTATTTTGATACCGTAAGGGCTTTTTTCCATTAATAATGTATATTATAATAACTAAGTCATTTAGAATTTTAAATAATATAACAAAAAATATATCTTTGAATTTATAATATTTAATTTAAATTATAAAAATAAATTCATTTAAAATAGATGTCATCCTCTTACTCAATATTGCATAGGCTTGCCTGGCTCTCACCTGGTGAGAATATGCATGTGTACTAAGAATGAGTTTGGATTGCACATTTCAGTTGGCGTTTTGTGTTTGGCGTTTGAAAAGTGGGTCCCACGGTAACTGTGCACTTTTCAGCCAATTTCAAGATAAACGCAGATTATATATTTTGTTGAGTCTCACACGGCACTATTCATATTTAAAAATTATTTTATTGCAGTGTTTTTAGCAATAAGTTTTCAGTTTTCAGCAAATAAGCAATATCCAAACAGACTCTAAGAGTATGAAATACGTACATTCAAGTTTCAACTATCTAGCTATGACACAATAAACAATAATCTCAACTTACAGAAGACCTGCATGCTAATTAATCATACCCTAACCTAGCTAATTAACGTGCTTAATTAATTACGTACAGGGCATGATTGAAGAGTCAAAACTGGACAACTTCAATTTGCCATACTATGCAGCTACTATGGAGGAAGTAAAGAAGGTAATCGAGGCCGAAGGATCTTTTACTTTGCAGAAACTTGAAGCTTTCAAAGTGGATTGGGACACCTATATAAAGAAGGCTAACAAGGGTCTTGATAAGCAAGCAAGGGAAGCCATACTTGCCAGTGACATTAGGGCCGTGGGTGAGCCCATTTTGGCAAGCCATTTTGGGGAACCATCCATGGAGGACTTGTTCCGTAGGTTTAAAGAGGTTGTGCTTGATCACATGGAGAAGGAGAAATGTGTGTACTTTAATTTGGTTATCTCCTTGAAAAAAAGGGTTGAAGGTTAATTGACTTGTGGAAGTGTAATTCTTGAGAAAAGGAAGCTTTGTAAGATTGTTCTTACTTTTTTATTGCATGCTTATTATGCCATATGGATTCCATGGTAGAAAATCTTTCCTATTTTTTCAATGCCTTTTTCAAGCTTCAAAACCCAAAAAAAGAACATAATAGTGAAGATTTAAAATAATAATAATAATAATATTGATAATAAAGAAGCTAGAGTTAAAAAGAATATTATTGTTATCTTTCAAAAGTAGAATACAAATACTAATAGAATCTTGAATTCTTTATATAATAATTTATTCTCTTTCATAAAATTTATATAAGCAATAAAACTTTGTGGAAAGTACCTAAAATTTGCAAAAAAATACATGGTAGAAACATGAAAAAGATCAAATCCTTATTAAAATAGAAAATTATGTTAGACTATTATACGATTTAAAAAAAAAACGATATTTTAAAGAGACAAAAACAAAAAACAAATCGAGTTTCCTTAAATTATATATATATATATATATGTATAAATAATTTAGAAAAATTGTTTTTGGCCAAAATAGACAGAAAAGAGAAAAAAAAAATAGTTAATCAATGTAACTAACAACTACATAACTAACAATAAATTTTACTCTTTTTAGTAAAATTTAAATTTAAATCCTTAAAATTTGGTCAATTATCACTTTTGTCCTTTAAATTTTATGTTTGTTATTTTTGGTCATCTAAGTTCTAATTCGTTATTTTCTCCACACACACACACACACACACCAAAAAAAAAAAAAAAAAAGGCTAAAATACAAAACTGACCCTCTAACTTTCTTCAGATTTCATTTCAATCCTCTAACTTTGCTTTCGTTCATTTTAGTCCTCTAAATTTCAAATTTATTCAATTAAGGCATTTTCATTAACTTTTGTTAAAATTTTTTGAAAAAAAAAATCTAGAAAATATTTTTCAATCATTAATTGAATTTTTTTAATTTAAAAAATTTGTAGAAAATTGAAAAACTAACCACAACATATAATAAAAGTTGATGAAAAAGTCTTAATTGAATAAACTTTAAAGTTAGAAGACTGAAATAAACAAAAGTAAAGTTAGAGGATTGAAATGAAATTTGAAGAAATTTAGAGGGTTAGTTTTGCATTTTACACAAAACAAAAAGTTAAAAATCATTATTAATAGCATACTCCAAATACCATTAATGAAGCTACTATTAAGTATTAAAAGAAATCATTTTCATTATTAAAATTTTCTAAATTTTCTTTTAAACACCTATTAAAAAATTATACCCACTACAAATCCAAATCAAACTCAAATCTAAATTATATGTATAAGAAACACCAAAAAAAAAAAAAAAAAAATCCATGGCCTAATTTTGGCACTCACATCATCAATCAAAGATCAACAAGGAACCTAAAAAAACATGCACCAACCATATACAAACCCAATCTGAAAAACATGCACCAACTATATACAAACCCAATCTGTGGGTTTTAGTTAGTTCAACTGGTAAAGTCTCTAATGGTTGAATAAGAGATCTGGGGGTTCAATCCCTACTTATACCAAAAACTGATTGGTGTCTTAGTCTATTAATAAAGTGCTATCATCAGAAGCAAATGCTATAAGTTGAAACTCTCTAAAAATATATATATACAAACCCAATCAAGTTCAAACAACCAACATCTTCACAAACTCACCTATTTGGCCCTCACTTAAAACCCACACAATCAAATTCAAAGAACTCAGTTCTTCACTTGCTCTGAAAATGGATCTCACAAGTTCGATTAAGTTGTAATCGATCCACCATCACACTCACTCAAACGCTATAGGTTGAAACTCTCTAAAAAAAAAAATATATATATATATATATATACAAACCCAATCAAGTTCAAAGAGCCAACATCTTCACAATCTCACCTATTTGGCCCTCACTTAAAACCCACACAATCAAATTCAAAGAACTCTATTCTTTACTTGCTTTGAAAATGGATCTCACAAGTTCGATTAAGTTGTAATCAATCCACCATCACACTCACTCAGACTCAAACCAAAATTGCTAAACCAAACCACTACATAATTGCTGCCTAACAATCACCATCATAGCCACTAGGGATGGCAATGAGGCGGGGCGGGGCCGAAGGATAGGGTCTTCATCCCCGCCCCGCATGGTTTTGTCTTGCCTCATCCCCACCCCGCCCCGCATGACGGGGAAAATTTTCTCACCCCATCCCGTAAAACTCTACTTTTTGTTAATTTTCCCTACAACTAGTACAATTTTTTTAATGAAACCTATTTCATTAATAAAAATATACTTGAAATTACAACTAAATTTTATCCCATCAAATCAAATCAATTTTTAGAAAAAATTGAATAATATATCTAAGTGCTTAACAAGACAATCATAAAAAAAAATAATAATAAAATAAAATAAAATAAAAACTCATAGTATAACACATAACAAAATAAAAGTAGAGAACCACATTGGGTAGAATAAAATAAACTAATATTGATATGTTTGTTTAAATAGTAGGATTTTAGGATATGAAAAATTTACAATTATAACCCTTAGCAACGCAGGGCGAGACAAGGACGGTGAGAGGAGGGGCGGGGCGGGGCTAAAATCTTACCCCATCCCCGCCCCATTACCTTTGCGGGGCGGGGAAAACCCGCACGAGGCCAAGCGGGGAGGGGCGGGTTAAGTGGGGCAGGGAAAAATTGCCATCCCTAATAGCGACCCCCTTTGTAACCACCAAATTAACCAAGCACCACAAAAACTTCTATCATCACTGAGTTAAATGCACCCAAGGTGGTCAATATCGTACTAGTACTGGCCATACCTACCAGTATGTACTGTACCGATACATGTACTAGTATCGAAAAGCCAATGTTTCGTACTGATTTAAATACTGGACGTACCGGTCGATTTCAAGTGTACCAGCCGATACCGGGCATACCAGCCAATACAGAAAAAAACCTTTTTTTTTTTTTTATAATTTTGTAATTTTTGAATTTTTGTAAGAGTAGAATGGTAACTTATTTGCATTAACTTATTAATATTATTTGTTTTCTTAGTATGCAATGAACAATTTTGCTTTCTACTTTTTATGTTGTATTTTTTTTTTTTTATACTAAAGTCTAAAATCATGAATAATTTATTCTGAATTGAGGTAATGTTTTATGATAAACTTTTATATTATTATTATTATTATTATTATTATAGCGGTAAATCCAAAACGGTATATTGGTATTGACCGGTATCGAATATATTGTTCCACTGGTTAAACCGGTACAACTTCCGCTACGAGATTAACTCCCTTGAATGCACCACACAAAAAAAATAAATAAATAAATAAAAATTTGTTTTATTTATTAAAAAATGAAAGTAAATTTTTTAGTATAACACATTGCAGAAAAAGGAAAACCTACATCATTTTAAAGGGACTTAACGATTAGCTGTTAATAGGAATAGGATAGAAGGAATGATCAATATTAATAATAAATAAAAACTATAGAGACTAAAATGATCAAATTAAAACTCAAAAAACGAAAATGGTAATTGACCAAGGTGTAATCTATATTTTTACATAAAAAGAATTATTGACAAAACAAATATTTTACAGAAAAAGAATTATGTTTCAGAAAATGTTATTGATCAAAATAACATATAGAAAAGTGGCAAAATAGTTAATCAATCAATGTTAGCCATAACTTATATTCAGTGGGCTGGAGCATGTCAATTCATATAATAGAGCTAGTATCTCATGCGTCTGGCACATAAGAGATTTTTCCCACCTAGTGAGAGGGACCAACCGACACAAGTGAACCTTTCACATATTCTTGATATAACTATGACTTGGCAACATAGAAAATTTTATAACTTTTTTTTTAATAATTTTTTTAGAGATATAAAAAGGATAAAATTTAGTTAGAAAATTGGTTATAGTCTAAATTAAAATAATTTCTCTCTCTTCTCTTTCATTTCTTTTTCCTCTCATCACCTTTCTCAATTAAAATAATAGTATTTTTTTTACATCCAAGTGAACAATTGGTTCTATATATAAGAACCAACTGTTCACAGGTTCTAAAATTTTTTAAGAACCTATACTTGGATGGAGCAACATTTTTGAAGTTTTTGGATGTAAAATAGCAACTGGGGGGTGTTTACACCCCCCCCCCCCCTCCAGTGCTAGTGCTCTTAGTGGGTTGGAGCATGTCACTTCACATAGTGGAGCTAGTATCTCATGCGCCTAGCACATGAGAGATTTTTCCCACATAGTGAGAGGGGCAAGCCGACACA
The DNA here is from genome assembly GCA_023621385.1 of Quercus gilva. NCBI lineage: Eukaryota > Viridiplantae > Streptophyta > Magnoliopsida > Fagales > Fagaceae > Quercus > Quercus gilva. Next base: position 49,887,187 of record CM042483.1, read on the forward strand.
AGTGAACCTTTCACATATTCTTGATATAACTATGACTTGACAACATAGAAAATTTTATAACTTTTTTTTAAATAATTTTTTATGAGATATAAAAATGATAAAATTTAGCTACAAAATTGGTTGTAGTATAAAATTACAACCTTACTCAATATCTTTTTATTAGAAGTAAATTTTGACAAATCCACCATTGGATTATATTTTCTTCTTATATCCTTTATGTTTGTAAAAATTTTAGAAAATTAAAGATCAATGGCTATGTGATCAATAAATTATTTAAATTACAAGTTTTTATAGTTTAAAATTATACATAAAATATAATCTTATAAATCATATAGTTAATAATATCTAATTAACACAAAATTTGACACGTGTATTAAGAGCGTAAAGAATATGGATTACATTTTCTTCTTATATCCTCCATGTTTGTAAAATTTTTAAAAAATTAAAGATCAATGGCTATGTGATCAATAAATTATTTAAATTATAAGTTTTTATAGTTTAAAATTATGCATAAAATATAATCTTATAAATCATATAGTCAATAATATCTGACTAACACAAAATAAGAGTGTAAAGAACATATAATTTAACGGTTAGATTTTTGAAATATGTAGTAATGTTAATGATATTAAATAAGGTTATAGTCTTAAATTAAAACTAATTTTACAGCTAAACTTTGTCTAGACAAAATTCAAATGCTAAATGTATTCATTGGAGACATCAAAAGATGTCAACTAATTAAACTACCATGGTCTTGATGAATATTATTTTGATTTTTTTTTCTTTATAAAAGATTTTTATTTTTGTTGTAAATTTTTTTTTTTTTTAATTGTTTGGCTAGAAAGTGTACTGTACTTTGGGCTTGTTGTACGTGAAAAGTGAAAGGCCAATGCCACTGGCAATAGCTAAAACCCAAAAAAGCTGCCCCTGACATAACTCTGAACTCAGAATGAATCCTAGACACCACGTGCACCACATGTGGGTCGTTTTCACTTTTCATTGTGTAATTTAATAAAATATAGAATTATATTCATAATATATACTTAGATTTCTCGCGTATGCTGAGTTTTATTTTTATTTTATTTTAGCGTTAAATTTTTTCAAAAATATAAAAGAGATAGAAGCAACTAAAAGTCAAATACAACAATTAAAATCATATGAGCAATAAAACAATTAAAAAAATAGCAACTCTAAGAGTTCATTTGAGTACAGCTTATTTAGCTGAAATTGAAAATTTTTTGTTAAAAGTACTGTAATTAAATCTAAAAAGTAGCTGAAATAATATAGTAAGACTCATAAATAGTATCAAAAAGTATAATAGAACCTATAAATAGTAGCAAAAATAAGCTAAATTATAAAAAAAAAATTGACTTTTTAAGTTAATGCCAAACACAACTTAAGAGGAAAATAAACATTTATTTATATTTGATTTTAGCAATTAATTTGTAGTTCAAAAGAAATAAAGAGATATGGAAGTTCCTAATTTTAAGGGATATAGATAAAAAGTTATCATTAAATTAAAATAAGTTAGCTAGAAAAAATTTATGAGAGAGAGAGAGATAGAGTGAAAAAAAAATGTGAAATTATATTATTGGTTCTTGAAATTTACTCTGTAAGAACAATTGGTTTCTTAAATTTCAAGTGTGCATTGTTAATCTCTCAATTTTTTTTTTTAGATATAAGATAGAATTTTTACTCTAACCTAATCTAAGTGTGTATATGTGTGAAGTTTTCTACTGGAGACTTGAGCCTTGTTCCTTGCTGGCTAACCAAATAATGACTTGTCATTTTTTTTTAATGATGCGTCAATTTTTTATTAAAAAAATTACAAAAATTATTAGAAAATACTAAAAATATTAGTATAAGTTTTACAAACTTATTATGCCATGTAAGTGACTTAAAAAATAGATTTACACATCCAGACATCCTTATCATTTTGGTAAAAACTTAATAATTAAAAAAAATTTAAAAACTGCATATTTCTCCCCTTCAGTTCTTCTTTCTCATGTTCTTCGTCTGCCATCTCCTGGAAAATACCCAATATCAAACTCTAATTCAACTTACTCATTTGCACAATATTAGGGGCTGTTTGGATTTACAAGTTTTTATCAACCATCAATCTATTTTCATCACCCATAACTCAAAATTAGGGAGTCCCATGAAGAGAAAGTCTATTTGGCTATGTTTTCAAGTTTTGTTTTCATCATTCAATTCTCTAATTTTTGAGTGATAGGTTAGCAAAACTGAAAACAACTTTTTGATGTCTTTGAGTTATGAAAACTGAATTATGGTGGCATTTTAGCAAATGCATGCACATCTAAGCGACCCACGGTCAAAGACAAGTCACATCGAGGCGCAACTTTTGATGACTCCACCAACAGCTCTTCGTCAGTTCACTGAGATCACTCCAATTTCTTTACACCACAACTTCGAACACAAAACCTCTGCCCTACCCTTACCTCCTTACGCACCTCCTTACGCACGCACTTACCGAGCCCACCTCTTAATTTCAAAACATTTTCCAAAGTCTCCCCTTTAGTCATGCCCCATCAACATCATCCTTTATGACAAGATAATTTTTTTTTTTTCGATACAGACAGGATAATTTTGAAACCGTTAAATTTACTATTTTTTTTCTTTTACAAAATAATGTGATAATAAATGTAATTAATGCTATATACATATAATAATAAATAAAAATATTAACTATTTTATCATTGTATTTTAAATATTGACACATAATAAGTTTATAAATGATGTAGTAACTTTTATTGTAAAATTTAAATCATAAAACAAGTATTTTTAAATTATAAAAATCTTTGTCTTAATATATCTTACTCTCATTTACCACATTATAAATGCTTTAAGTATAAATTATGGTACGGTAAAATATAAAAAGAATCCAAACACACCCTCTGACTGCTTGGTTTTGGTGGGTCAGGTCATGACTCAGGAGGGAATCTTCTTTCCACTCCACCTCCGACATGACAAGACAGCCTGATTTCTTTCCTTTTCTTTTCACTCGTATTTCACCGACCTTCCAGTTTCCTAATAGAGAAATGCTAGGGACACAAGGGTCCGTTTGGGAAGCGCAAGACGCGTTTGCGTTTTGCAAACCCTTTTTTTTTTTTTTTTTTTTTTTTTTTTTTTTTTTTTTTTTTTTTTTTTTTTACTTTTCAGCTTTCACAGACATTTTTTACTGTTCATCACTGTTGCGGCTACTGTTTATTGAACAGTAGCCGCAACATGTGACCTTTCCCATAACTTTTACTGTTCACGGACCCACAATTTTCGCTTTTTAACAATTTTTTCATTAAAAATGGGTCCCACGGTACTATTCACACATTTAAATATTATTTTGCTACAGTGTTTTCAGTTTTCAGCGGTATCCTAAGGGTCCATTTGGGAAGCGCGTTTTGCGCTTCTCAGACGCGTTTGCATTTTGCAGACATTTTTTTTTTTTTTTTTACTTTTCAGCTTTTCCAGACATTTTTTTACTGTTCATCACTGTTGCGGCTACTATTCATTAAACAGTAGCCGCAACATATGACTTTTTCCACAACTTTTACTGTTCACGGACCCACAATTTTCACTTTTCAACAATTTTTTCATTAAAAATGGGTCCCACGGTACTATTCACACATTTAAATATTATTTTGCTACAGTGTTTTCAGTTTTCAATTTTCAGTTTTCAGCAGTATCCAAACGGACCCTAATAGTGGAAGAAAAATGCACTACCACAATATATATATATATATATATTTGTAGAGCAATTTTCTTCTTTAATGCTATTCTATTATACCATTTTAAAAAGTAACTTTATTATTATACTATGCTATTTTACAATATTTTTAGTATCTCAAAACTCTATTTTTATTAAAATATTATTTTTTAATCTTTCTTTATTATTTCTTTCAACTGTCACTTTTTTTTTAACTTAAGCACGATTCCAACGGTCACATTTTCCTAGGATTTTGAACAGTAATTTTTTTCCCAGTAGTCACATTTCTTTCTTGGCCTTTATTATTTCTTTCCAGCAAACTTTTTTTTTCTTTCAAATTCAACAACTATTCCAAACAACCTGCCAAAAAAAAATTTTTTTTTTTTTGATAAAGAACTTGTCAAACATATTGAACCTGCCAATTATTCCAAACAACTATTTCACATACATACATATTGAACCTGCCAATTATCAATGTACTCAACTTGCCAATTTAAAAAATCCATATATATATATATATATATATACACATGCAACCTGCCAAAAATCAATGTACTCAACCTGTCAACTTTAAAAATTCACATACATATATATAGATGCAATCCACATACATAATTATCAATGTTGTCTTTAGAAAACTCATACATATATCAAATTACAATAAAACACCACATGCATAACTCATACACTTTACTAAGTTCCTACAACTCCCCCTGCAATATACTGACGACGTTTACGTCGTACTATTCTACCCTTAAGAACTCGCCTCATTATCTCATCTTCGTCAGAGTCGTCAAAAAGCAATTGTTTAGAAAGAGAGTGACCCATAGCAAAGACAACCTTGAAGACAACAGTGTTACGAAATTATCACTATCATTGAACTGAAAAATAATTAATAAGGGTTTAGAAAACATAAATAGCAGTAAACAGCCACATAAACAGCTACCAGAAAAATTAAACACACTTAAATAGCTTAAAACATACTTAAAACAGCCCCATAACAAATTTTGACAAATTCTGCCACTGAAACAGACATAAAACAGCCACATAAACATCAGTAAACAGCCACCAAAGGAGTAGAAACTAATTTGCACTTGACCATAAAAAATTTATTAAGAATAGTTTGCATATTTCATTTGAGAAATTAAAATCTTCTAGTTTTATTTGAGATACTTCAATACCCAAAAAATGATGTAGTATCCATAACTCACTTTGCATCTTGAAATTAAGTCACCAATATTAATATTATGTCATAAAAAAACTAAAAAAAAAAAAAAAAACTAAAACGCTAAGAACAAAGGCTTCTTTCTTCCTTGATTTTTCTTTCCGGAAAAACAAAAGAACAAAACAAAACTACACCAACTTCACTTTAGAATAATCATCAACAAACATAAAGGGAATAACTATATCTGCTGGTTGAGACAAGTTCACATGTTTTTCGAATATGTCAGTGTGACTAAATTCTAGTGGCTTATTTGCTCTCCACAAGCTCTGTTTTGAAAATGACCATCAAACTGCTTTCTCATTATAAATTCACATGGCTCCAATGTGGTCTCTATTTCATGCAATCCATTAACCATTTCTTTCTGATTCAGTAGTTTCAACACAAATCTATTAATCAAGAAATATATATTAGCACAACAAAGATAAAGAAAGGAAACAATTATTTATTTGAGACCCACTTAAAAATGGTTCCACAAAATCGGAATCCCCTTGTAAGAAATTACCATATTGTTCAATGTCTTCTTGCCTAACCATCCCTTTTAAATAGGGAACTTAAAACAGTTAGTGTATGAAGTCAATTAGTGTATGAAGTCAATTCTTATTTGTATCTTTACAATTAGTATAAGTTAATCATAATATTTTGGTGGCAACTTCTCACATATAGCAACATCCTACAATATATGTTGACAACTCCTAACTTATAACTTTTAAGCTTATTTGTGAGGAACAAAAAAGCTTATCAATGACATGAACTTATAACTTATAAGCTTATTTGTGTACACTAATTAGTAATTTATGATTAGAATGCTACATTTAGATACATAATAATACCCTACTCCTTGTTTAGGTTGCATATATGTAGACACAGGTTTAAACAAAATAGATACACCATGTAGCAAACTATTAAAATCCCAGGTGCTAAACAAAATAGCAATCAATGTAAAATATAATTTCAAAATTATAAATAATACATAACTAAATCTCCTATGGTTCATCCAAGGCAGGTTTCTTCTGTAACTTCAAAAAGAAAAAAAGTTAATAAATTATCCCTGGTCTTCTAGTTACCACTAAGCAAGCCCAGTTAATCACACTCTTAAAGTCTTACCGCAACTAACTGGACTACAGGCTTCGTTTTGCTGTTGAGATGCAATCCAAAACAATAAAACACTAAGACATATGCATCAACAACAATAGTACAAGTCAATTAAGCAATTATCAGATTCTTATATGAACTAAAGCATAACTTATCTTATATTCTTGTGTAAAACACCATAGTGTTCAATTAAGCAACGAAGCATGCATTCAACTGCTCAAAAGATAATTAAAAGAAAACCACAAAGAAAATACAAGTCATCAACCAACAAAATGCAAAATACAACAATTATAGAAAACCACCACATCTTCACTGCAAAATCCCAGAAGATCAAGAATCAATGAGACATAGATAGAGAGAAACACTTACTGGTAATTGAAGATGAACCTAAGCAAACTTTCTGAAGATGCTAATCACATGCTAGAGAGCGAAAACTCCTCGTGATGAAGCTGAATCTCACCTCTGCAAACATCAACAACAATTCTTTGATCAAAACCTAAGCACAAACACAAATTGAATCCCTCTTTTTCTTGCAGAGAGAGAAAAGAAACACAAACACAAAAACTCTAATACATTGATCAAAACCCACCTTACAGTTAGCACCAACACCGACAGAGCTAAATCCCCCAACACCGACGGAGCTTCGTTTTTGCAAAATCTTAACCCAAACCCAAAAACCCTTGAGAATCTCAGTTTGAAGATGGGTAGAGCTATCTAAAGTCTTGGGTTTATGAGATGGGTAAATTGGTAAAGGGATTTGGAGATGGGTGAGCATGAATCGGTTTAGCTATAGCGAGAGATGAGAGAGAGACTTCAGTGATAGAGATGGGTGAATCGGTTGAGGTGAGGCTTCAGCAATGGAAATGGGTTTTTGGGTTTAGGTTTTTAAGAGATGAGAGAGAAGCTGTGTGAAGCTTTAGCAATGGAGATGGGTGAGGCCGTGTGAAGCTTCAGCGATGAAGTTGCAGTGCGATGGAGGTGGGTGAGAGGCTTGGTGAAACTTCAGCGATGGAGGATGGTGTGTGATGGTGTTTGGGTCTGAAGAGAGAAGAGAGCAGATGGAGAAACAGAGAAGGCAGAGAGAGAAGAGAACAACAAAAATGAGAGAGATGAGAGAGAAATTTCGGGGGAAAAAGATAATAAAAAAAATATATATATATATATATATATATTTTACAATACTGCTACAGTGCAATTCTACCTTTAGAATTGCATTGTAGTAGAATGCCAAAAAAATTTGCAATTCTTACCTTTAGTATTCCCTGATGCAATAGATTTTGAGGCTTGAAATGCTAAATACACCTTTCATATGGCATTAGCATTCCCCAATGCTAATGCTCTTAGACTTGCTATATTTTTTGCCACAATTTTCTTGCTTTTCTGATTTCTGACACGGCAAACTTTGAGTAATAGAGACTAAAGAGAAACTGGGAATTGATTTGAAATTGATAAGAAAAATCATTTAGTCTATTGTGACCCGAAAAAAAAATCAATAAAAATAAAATCATGGACCTAAACACCTCATATGTAGGTATACAACAAAATACATAATTTTTGCTAGAGTTGCGAGTGGAGGAATTATAAATCCACCATTTCTTCTATATCACTCACAATGTGAACAAATTATGGCAAAATTAAATTGTGTATTTTATTGTAGCACTAGCATTTTTCTCTCAAATTTACTCTTCTCTAGAATATTATTAAAAAATGCTTAATTTAAACATTTAATTATTATTGGTATAAGAAATTAGAACATGAAGTATTGAATGCCACAAGATTGTTAGGATATATATATAGTTGAGAGTGAGAAGATTTGAAATTGTTTGGATATATATATATATATATAGTTAAACTTTACACCCTAAAATTTCATAATGCATGGTTACCACCTTAAACTATAAATTGTTTTACACTTTGCACCCTGCCTTCAATTCTGCCATTGACTTAGATGGTACCACATGAAAAGGCCTAATTTTCTCTTCTCAATTCCTATAAAAACAAAGGAGAAATTACATTTTACAACCCTAAATTGTACTCTTAATTACAATTTACAGCCTAAACATTAGTTTTTCATCCAAAATAATGGCAAAATTGATGGCACGCAGGTTGCAAAGTGTAACATAGATTATAATTTAGGATGCTAACTGTGCATTCTAAAAATTTAGGGTATAAAGTATAATATAATGTATAGTTTATGGCGGTAAAGTATAATTACCAACAAAAAAAAAAATTACTAACTCAAATTTATGGCCTGTGAATTGTGAACAATAGAAAATAAAAAGTAGAAAAGATCAACACACATGACATGGTGGTTTATGTCCACGAAGTATCTATAGTTTTATTGCGATGTATTTAACATAGATATAGGAATCCTTCTATTATAATTGGGCTATAGGCAGGTGAGAAATTACCAAAAAGCAGGTCAAGGACATTAAAAATCTATTCAAATAACAAAAATATCTCTAATAATTGTACAAACACCATATAATACACATACATCCAAATCAATGACATTTTCCTAAAATTATGGGGATTAAAATCATCACAAGACAGAATCCGAACCCATATTTGAGAAAAAGTAAAAAGTTTTACGCTTTTTCTCTCTCTCTCTCTGAGCATTCACAGCAGTGGAGCAATAATTATAACTATTTAGCACCACAAAAAATCACTTTATTTATTTTACCTACACACGTGCTGCAGCAGTGAATCTATTTTAGCTTTCAACACAATAAAATAATATAACCATCACAATAAAATAATATATATCCACAATCAGCTATTTATTATTTTTTTTCTCACTGTTCATCTTCTCTCTGTCTTCTCCCTCTCTTCAACCCACAGCGCCTGCCCCTCACGGCACCAACACCATCACCATCACCACCACCACCACCACCAGCAGTCCACAACAAAACAAAAAAAAAAACAAAAAAAAAAAAAACCACAAAAACACTCATTAAAATAATAATAAAAACATCCACAGATAAAAAAATAAAAAAATCAGCACAGCGGAACAGATCGGCGATGGAGCTAGCACCCTAGACCACCATCAAACCCACCATCTGAGCTTGATCGATAGAGAGAAGAAACAAGACCAAGAGGCACAACACCCACCGACCCATGCCATCGCCGATCACCAATCAGCCATCGCCGAACCAGATTCGCCGAATCAAACCCAAACCACCATCGAACCTGACCAGCCATCGCCGATCACGCCATCGCCGACCACTGACCCACGCCATCGCCGATCACGCTATGAGACTGAGTCTGATGAAAAGAAAGAGAGAAAAGATAGAGAAGGAAGAGAGTGAGCTAAGACTGAGTTTGACGAAAAGAAAGAGAGAAAAGATAGAGAAGGAAGAGAGAGAGAGCTGAGACTCAGTTTGAGAGAATATTTTAATGAATAGGAGAGAGAATAGTCAAATAAAATATTATTATTAGTTTTAGCTTCAAGCTACGATGCACATCTATCTATAGATGTGCACTGTAGCAATTCATCTATAATTTATAGATATAGCTCCACTGCTGTAAGCTTTTTTTTGTGATTTTGGAGCTAAATTTTAGCATTATAGCATTATAACTCCACTGTTGTGAATGCTCTTATATGTGACCATATGAGTAAAGGAACGTGAGAGACAAAGTGTGATACTGGAAAAAAATCTAAGGAAGAAGCTTGCTTTTGTGCGGTGAAGCCTAACATACCATACTAAGTGAACAGTAACAATTTATTCTCTTCTCCATTGACATGATGGAGTCCCTTGTAGAAGAGGGAGCCACCCCAAAAAAAATTATTTTTTCTTTGTAATATTATTATATTTATAAGTAATTTTTAGGAAAAATACCATTTTGTTCCCTCAATTTTTTTAACATTTATATTCTTGTTAGTGTAAGCATATTTATACCTACTCAATGATATTATATCATAACTCACCCAAAATATATGTCAAGCGATAATATTATATATATATATATATATATAGAGATTATAACTTTAGTAAAAGGCAAAAGAATAGTTCGCTCTGTGCTCAACGTGTAAGTTAGCATAAGTAGTTTTGTGTAAAATGTAATAATATCTCTTCACCGTGATTGCTCAACGTGTAAGTTAGCATAAGTAATTTTGTGTAAAATGTAATAATATCTCTTCACCGTGATTCCTTTCTTATTATGCCATTTTAGTTTTCAATTGTTTTCATGTGTTTTGATTCATAATTAATTTAATCACAATCTTAGTCTCATATACCATTAGCAAATTGTTAAAAAAGTGTTTCATATAATTATTATATGGCGTATAAATCATTGAATACGTGACATGTGATTTGAGAATATATACAGACACTCTTACATAATATTCTTTTGCATAAAAAAATTCAAAATAAAAACATAAAATATAAAAACTATTCTTCAAATTATTGTACATAAAAATCATAAGGACATAATTTTTTTTCTTAAACTAGCAGTTTTGTAATGCTTATACTCTTTTATATATATAGTTACAATGAGTGTGGGAGAATTTAAATCCCAAATATCTCCGTTGAAAACATCAAGAAGTGTGAACCAATTGAGCCGCAAACTTCTTGACATGATGTTTATCCTTTTTAGGTATAAAGTAATTAGATTCAATTTATAATGAATACATGCACACATATTCTTGTGTAAAATTAAGGTTAATTACATTCCTCCAAAGAAAATTTCTTAACTCTACCACTGCCCATTGATTACATACTAAATCAAAATAAAACATGGTTAAGTAAGAGAAAATCTATAAATTGACAACAAATTTGACATCTATTGATGTGTGGCAAATTACTAGTTGAAAGTAAAAAAGTGATGCAAGTAATAAATCTAGATAAAAACCAATTATAAGCTTATTAACTCTCTATTGGTGTAAAAAATATTGTCAAATTTTTTGTAGCATTGCTTGGTTAAGTAAATCGGAAAATATGGAGTTATTACTTTTGTAGATATATATATATATATATATATATGGTATTTGATACAAATTCATTTTTTATTAAAATATTATGGTATGGCTTAAACCTAACTTAGAGCATCTCTAATAGATTAGCTAAAGTCATTATTTGGAGAGCAAACCAGCTCCAACAAATTCTTTAAAAGCAAAACTTTCCAATTTTTTTTTAAAGTTGCTACAGTAGTTTTCTTGATCTAGAGAACACTGTAGCACCTCCAAACTATTTTTCTTACTTAAAATAATCCACACTTGAATAAATCTGAATAAAAAATTTAGCACAATAAATTAAAATTTCAACATTTATCTCAATCTCAACTGCTACAAAAGACACCAAAACACAAATGAATAAACACTACAACAAAATGTATTTTCAATGACAAAAATATTCGTCACTAAAAGTCCAGTTTTTCGTCACTAAGGGCCTTTAGTGACGAAATCTACTAATTAGCTACGAAACTCATTTCGTTGCTAAAACCCCGTCACTGAAAATCCTGGCGATGAAAAATTTTGTAACTAAAAGTTAGATTTGTTAAAAAAAAAAACTTCTAGCGACGAAAATGTTTCGTTGCTAAATGTTTTCCTCGTTAAAAACACTATTCAGTGACGAAAATATTTTGTCGCCAAAAACACTTTAGTTTATTAAATCATATTTAGTGAAGAAAAATTTCGTTTCGGGTACATATAGTGACAAAAAAGTTCGTCACTAAAACTATTTTTAAGAAAATCCAGGCACATATAGCAACGAAAATTTTCATTACTAAAACCATTTCTTACAAAATTCTACTACATTTAGCAACGAAATATTTCGTCACTAAAAATTTTTTTTGTTGCTATATTTGTTATGGGAAAATTCATTGCTAAAACTTATTTTCTGTTTTTATTTTTTTCCTGGCTTTAATATTAACCTGTAACCTGTCATTACATTTAGGGGTGTGCGCGGTTTGATTAGCTCGGTTTTTTTCCTAATTTATCACCAAACCGATAAGGATCGGTTTTCTCATAATTGGAACCGATGCACACTGCCTAGGATCAGTTTTCCAACCTATAGCGGTGCGGTTTTTAGCGGTCAGTTTATTCGGTTTGATCGGTTTAATATTTTTCAACTCAACAGAGAGCCAGAAATACAAAAACAGAATATAATGCAAGTAAAATTTATATTGATTTCCATGTAAAAAACAAACAAAGAAATTTTTTGACAAAGAAATGCTTTACAATGAATTTATCCCACAACAAATAAACAAAAGCCAATGCTTAATAGGTACTACGGTAGTACCACAGTAGATCTAAAGCCTCTACTAACTTAGTAGCTCAAAATCCACAAGTCAAAAAACATAAAAATAAAAATACAAAAATCTAAAAATATACTTGGCAATATTTGGAATCATTAGTTATTGATTAGTGATTAGTGATTACCTCTTTCTCGATGAATGATTGAAGAGTAAGAACTGTCTCAGTCTCCCTCAAAATCTTTTTGTTGGAAAAAAAGGTTTCAGTACTTGTGGACTGTGAAACAAACATTGAAACTTACCGGCAGTGTTGCGGTGGACTGGCAGAGGAGTGACTCACTTGGAGAAGGAGTGAGTAGCTTTAGGCAAGAGAGTTCTGAATTTAGAGTTTGGAAAAGAAGAATTTATATGGTTACTCAATTTTGTAACCCTAGCCTTCCACGATGTCATTTTACTTTTCTTTTTCTTTTTTTCTTTATATATATATATATATATATATATATACACACACACATACATATAACATATCGGTTCGGTTAGGATATTTTCGGTTTTCGGAAATCAATTCTGACTACATCACCACACCAACGTCGAAAAAACCCATAACCTCCGATCGCCGGCCTCGACTCCAACAGTTCGACCCCAAGCGCAGTGCGGTTCCTTGGCTCCGGTCAGTTGCAGTGGTTAATCGACACCGCTGCTCACCCCTAATTACATTATTAAAACCTCACATTTCAATAACACATTTATTTCAACAACACATTTATAAAAAAAAAAAAACAATCTATACATTCCACAAGTAAAAAAATAAAACAAGTATCCAATTCAAACTCCTTCCAAACAATAATTGTTTGCAACACATACAATAACACAAGATGTTTTATAAAAATACAAAAAGTGTAGCATAATATAATTAGAACCAACGGAAGATGTCCTCATATGTCTTCAAGTAATGCCAAAAATAAATCCCCTAAAAGCCACCAATAAGAAATTTGCACAAATATAAAAATAATACTACATTAAAATCATAAAGTAAAAACATTAACTATATTATAAGAAACATTTCTAACAATGCATTAAGAATAGTCACACTAGTGATTCCAAACAATAATTGTTTGCAACACATACAATAACACAAGATGTTTTATAAAAATACAAAAAGTGTAGCATAATATAATTAGAACCAACGGAAGATGTCCTCATATGTCTTCAAGTAATGCCAAAAATAAATCCCCTAAAAGCCACCAATAAGAAATTTGCACAAATATAAAAATAATACTACATTAAAATCATAAAGTAAAAACATTAACTATATTATAAGAAACATTTCTAACAATGCATTAAGAATAGTCACACTAGTGAATTAAAATCACAACTCCTAATGTATAAGTTGTTGAAAGCAAATATAGATTTTCAAGTGTAATATAATATAATTAGTTTCAAATAATGCATCAAAAAAAATAGTCACACCATGTAGTGCGGGTCAATTGCAATATGAATCTAAATCACTTTATAACACAACGCAAGTTACCAGCTTGCTCCAACACAACAACCCACCACAAAACCAATTATCAACATCACAATATATAATGCTACAAGTATTGAAAACAATTAAATGATATCAATCACATATAACTCAACAATATCCATTCACAATTCCCAAAAATATCTATAAAAAAAACACTCCTAATATGAATTTAAACCACCTTATAATTCCATGCAAGCCACCCGCTTGCTCCAACACAACAACTCACCACAAACCAATTATCAACATCACAATATATAATGCTTACAAGTATTAAAAACAATTAAATAATATCTATCACTTATAAATGAACAATATCCATTCACAATTCCAAAAAAAAAAAAAAACCACTCCCAATATGAATTTAAACCACCTTATAACTCCATGCAAGCCACCTGCTTAGATAAAGTCATGCATAATGTATTCCAACATCTAATTCTTTAAGCTACTTAGATAAAGTCATTTCTCATTCATGAATGCTATTGTGTATATTAATACTTAAACAAATATACATTGCACAAACAAACACTCCCAATATCAATAACCCACTACAATACTAATCATCAACATCACAATATAAACCACCTTATAATATGAATTTCCCTTTTCATTATATGCATGATAACAATGTCATTTATTCAAAAATCTTATTAACAAGATTAGAAAAAAGCTGAATTGAATGTACAATAAATATTCTTACAGCTTAAATTATTTCAATAATATTGCTTTTGTTTAAAATTAACTAATTAAGTATTTGTAATTTTGTATAATAGATAAGTGAGATAACCCATCAAAGCAATATTAGCCACTCTATCCTAATCATAATAGCTGGACAATTTTCAAGATTGTTATTGACTTATTAGTTGTCATATTAGGCGTACCATATTCATCAAACACTCCTAATTAGTATTTAGTTTTGATCAATCAACTCTTTATTTGTGAGTATTCAAGATTTTTGGAACACTTGATTAATCTTTTGAATGTGTATAGTCTCTATCCAATCAAATGATTGATTACTCTATATTGAATAAAGGTTGCAAAAGTAGATAACTGGCTTGATGGGATTTTTAAGACTAAATATGGGTGTACTACACTTCTATTATACATTACTCCTATAATCATATAACTTTAAATCTATTAATCATAAATTCTTGATTATATATATAAAAATATGGGTGTACTACACTTCTATTATACATTACTCCTATAATCATATAACTTTAAATCTATTAATCATAAATTCTTGATTATATATATATATATATATATATAAAAGTTTTGGCATTATTACACAAATAGTGTGTCCACTACACCTACCTAATGCACACTACTTAGAATTCTTAGCTTGAACTTAATAGATGTGATGTATAGATAATACCAATTCCTAAATTCTTAAAACATATATGTTTGTTTTTTACCTAACAAAGTTGAAAAATTCACTCTTTAAACCTAACAATAGGCAAGGTACAATGTATCATATAGCATATTAGAAAAAGTAAAATAAAATAAAAGATGCAAATTGTTATGAGTCATACTCTTTTTCTAAAACTTCAATATAAAGTCAATTTAGCATTATGAAAAACTTCAAAGGGTTGGTGTACATGTTTTCAAGACTCGTGATCAATAAGGTTAGTTTAAGTCTCTTAATCAAAATACCTTGGGATCACTTAAACAAAATTCATTCTTATAATTATGTTTTTGAGATAATCCTTATAATAATTTAGTGTGTTTGAATGGAGATTATATTTATGAGCAATGAACACTTCTATTAAAAAAAAAAAAAGCATTATAAAATTCACATTAAAAAAAAGCTATAAAAACACTTCCAATAATATGAATTTAAACCACCTTATAACTCCATGCAAGCCACTCACTTGCTCCAACACAACAACCCACCACAAAAACAATAATCAACATCACGATATATAATGTTTACAAGTATTAAAAAAAATTAAATAGTATCCATCACCTATAAATCAACAATATTCATTCACAATTCAAAAAAAAAAAAAAGCACTCTCAATATGAATTTAAACCACCTTATAACTCCATGCAAGCCACCCGCTTGCTCCAACATAACAACCCACCACAAAAACACTAATCACTTTATAACTCCATACAAGCCACCCACTTGCTCCAATACAATAACCCACCACAAAACCAATCATCAACATCACAAGTATAGTGTTTTTTAAGTATTTAAACAAATTTTACTTACTATGCTCAAGCCAAGCATATACCTTTAAGAAAAAATCCAAAATTATCACAAATAATGAATATTTAACTTGGAAAAAAAATCTAATTTATAAAGAGTTTATCAATACACTTACTAGCTATTATAGCATAATGCTCAACATCTCAAAAAAAAAAAATGCACGCCCCTTTTTCAACAAATAGATAACAAGTCAGTAGCTTCACAAACAAAAAAAAACAAAAATATACATGACCAAGAACTATTAAAATCAAAGAATCCCAAGAGAAAATAAAATTACACACACCCGAAAGCTATTCTAATGCTCAAAAGCTTCACTACCACAAAACAAAAACAAACAAAAATATACTTGCCAAGAACAGTTAGAATCAAAGAATTTCCAAGAGAAACTTACTCTTTATCATCATCCAAACCTGACAAAACCAACACTAGAGAACTTAAATTTACAAAATTTAACAAATGCACTC
Organism: Quercus gilva; assembly: GCA_023621385.1. Taxonomy (NCBI): domain Eukaryota; kingdom Viridiplantae; phylum Streptophyta; class Magnoliopsida; order Fagales; family Fagaceae; genus Quercus; species Quercus gilva. The sequence goes on from CM042483.1 coordinate 49,903,621, forward strand.
TAGAATCACACAAAAACCAATTACAAGTAACTAACACAAAAACCCATTACAAGTAACTAACACAAAACCCATTAATTTAGCACCTAAATACTATAAACTCATAGTTACACTTACAAGAAAAAAAACTCAAAACCCATATCATTTAATCAAATACAAACCAAATATTACCAAAAAAAAAAAAACTTACAATGTTGAAATCAGTGGAGGGAGACAAAGGGAAGGAAAAGGGGAGGTAGTAGAGGAATAGGGGGAGGGAAAGAAAGGACAGAGGGAGGTTGAAGGAGAGAGGGAGGGTGAAGAGAGACGTCGGTGGCATCGAGGGACTGGGTTGGCATCGCCGGCGAGGGGCTGGGTCAGTGTCAGTGGGCTAGGTTAGCGTTGGCGTCAGCAAGCTGGGGGTCGGCAGTGTGAGGGAGAGAGTCAATGAGAGAGAATCGGCTTTAAGTGAAAAAAAGGTTGATGAATGTGTGATATATATATATATATATATATGACCACTTTAGTGACGACTTGGATTTCGTCACTATTGGCTACCTTTAGCGATGAACTCGGATTCGTCACAGATAATAAAACTAATATTTTGGTTTTTCCTTTCAGCGACGACCTATTTTCATTGCTAATTGTCACATTCAGCGACAAAGCGGGTTTCGTCACTAATAGCATGACCAGTAGCACCTTTAGCGACAAAAGTGTTTGTTGTAAAAAACTTAAACTTTTAGCGACGAACAAATTCGTCGCTATAGATCAATTTGGTTTCGTGCCTACACTTTCGTTTGGCACCCTTAATTCAACACAACCTATAGTGATGAAATATAAATTTCGTCACTATATGGTACTTTTTTGTGACGAAAAAATATTTGTCACTAAAATTTGTCACTATAGTTACATTTTGTTGTTGTGAAAATACAAAACGCAATCTACAGAACACAATCTTTCTCATACAACTAATAAAATTAAAACAAATTTTTAAAAAAAGCAATCTGACCCACAATATCAAGAGATAGAGGATAGATTACGAAGACTATTTTTCTCTCCCTTGGTGGAGCAAAATGGTGATTTCCCATCTATGTGATGAGAAGATGAAATGGCATGTTTTTGTGTTTTTAGTCCAAGTGAAAGAGAGAGACATCTCGAGAGAGAGGTAGACCAAGAGGTGGAAAATGAAAAGCAAAAATGAAGATAAAGAGGAGAAGTAGAGATACATGTGTGGAGGAGAAAAAACGAGAGAGAGAGAAAAAAAAAAAAAAAAAAAAAAAAAACAAACAAACAAACAAACAAACTTATGGATGGAAAAAATGAAAGAGAGAAGAAAAAATAAAATAAAAAAAATAAAATTGTGAAATATTACCACAATATTTTCATAATTCTTTCATAAATAATTTTAAGAAGCGAGTTGTTATTAGTTATTACAGTTGAGAAAAAAATAATTTCAATGGTAAGTTCAAATTAAAACCCATAATAACTTACTACATTGAAACATAACACTTCTCATTAAAATTAGATGATCCTAAAACTCACCATATTATCGCCACAAGTGCTACACAAGATTTGTTAAAAAAATATCACCAAAAAATTTAAATATTAAAAAAAGAATGAAGAAATAATATTTAAATAGAATAGAATAAATATAAAAAGTTTGTTAAAAAATGTATTTAAAAAAATAAATAAGTAAAAAATAAATATAACTATTTAATATTCATCCGTACAAAAATTTGAAGATGTACTTGTTGGAAATGCTATTGTATAAAAAAACAAGCAACACGTGCGCTAGTGAAACTTGCTTACCTGAAATGAAATTTTGAATCATGCAAGAAGTCCAGCTAATTATATATGGACATCTTTTTGTTTTTTTATGCTTTTTTTTTATAAACGATTAATAGGTGCCGTGAGGTCATTTTTTAATAAATAATTTTTAAAAAAAATTCAAATTACTTTTAAAGAAAATATAAAAATTTATTAAAAATATCAATTATTTTATTCTTTTTTCATAAATAAATTTTAAAAGTAATTCTTATATAAACTAATGTACTGAGTGTATTTGTTAACAGAATCTATTTTATAAGAGTTCTTTTATTACTACAAATAAATTTATAATTTTTATTATAATTTTTTGATATGATAAATTATTATTGGCTATTATTATTTTCACATAAATTTACCACTTTTTTTTTTATCAATATTATAATCAATCTCATTGAAAGTTGCCACAAAAATTATGCAATTTTGTTTGGGAACTATATATATATATATATATATTATCAGTGGTATTATATATTTTTTGTTTTTATAATTGATTAGATAGGCATCTAGTCAGTCTTGTGTTGCACCACTCTCTTCGAAAAATATATATAAAAAAATCCTTGGTTCCTGTCGCTTATACTAGGTAGCAAAAGGACATAGGTAAACTGCGTAAACATCATTTTTTTTTTTTTGTTAAAATGCGTAAACATCATTACGTAAGCTTGAATATGTCAGCTTTAATTCCGTTTTCGCTATAAATAGACGCACCTTACAGTTTACACTCACAAAATAAGCAAAGAAGAATAGCTTTTTTTTGAGAATCAAAAGAAGAAGAATAGCTTTAGAAACTAGAAACTAGTATTAATAAGCAACAATGGAGATACAGCAAGTCCTTCACATGAATGGTGGAGATGGAAAAACAAGCTATGCAATCAACTCGCAACTTCAAGTCAGTCCTCTCTCAATGTCAATCTTAATGTTGTTTTGTTCTTTTCTTTCTTATATATACATCAACTTGATTTGTTTTTTTAAAATTGTAGAGAACTGTGGCAGCTATGGTTAAGCCCATACTTGAAGAGAGCATGGAGGAGCTTTACCTCACTCTGTTCCCCGAGTGTTTGAAAATGGCAGATTTAGGTTGCTCAGCAGGACCAAATACCCTTTTAGTTGTATCAAAAGTCATGGACATCATTGGCACCAAGTCCCAAAAGTTGAACCGCCCACCACCCTCATTGCAAGCATTCCTAAACGATCTTCCAGGGAATGACTTCAACACCATTTTCAAGTCATTGCCAAGTTTCTATAAGAAGTTGGAGAATGAGAAGGGAAGCTCATTTGGGCACTGTTTCATAACCGCAGTGCCAGGGTCTTTCTATGGCAGGCTCTTCCCTAACAATTCCCTGCACTTTGTTCATTCTTCTTATGCTCTTATGTGGCTCTCCGAGGTTGATAATATTCTAGCTAGCTAATTTACCCATCAGTCATCTTTTTTTATGAATTTTAGAATTTTTAGGATGAGAAATCTGTGAACACAACTTTTGTGGCATAACCAAGATTTTAAAAACCGGATCAAAAGTAAAACCGTTTTTGCCTCTAGTTTTGGTTTAATCTAGTTTTTTTACTGGTTTTAGGCATTTTTAATGGACTAAACTGGTATTTGGTTCCCAATTGAACTGGCTGGTTCAGTTTGGTTTTCAAAACGATAGCATAATTTTTACTACAATATAATATAATTAATTATGAGTGGTAGAAAAAAAAAAAAAAAAAAAAAAAAGTAGTAAGTTCATGTTAGAGTAATAAGTAATTACTTACTACCTGTCATATTAGAATTATGATAGAAAAAATTATAGTCTTAAAAGAATTCTTTTAAAATTTAGATAAATTCATGATTTCTATTTTCTTTCCTTATCAATTTTCAAAACCAAATGAAACTACGCATAAAGTTACAGCAAATTTTAGCTCCATCCAAATGGAGAAAAAGTGTCATGTCATTTAACCCTATATATATATATATATATAGAGAGAGAGAGAGAGAGAGAGAGAGAGAGAGAGAGAGAGAGAGAGAGAGAGAGAGAGAGAGAGAGAGAGAGAGGAAGTGGTGTTAGTGTGGAACGTATGGTAGATTGAACTTGAGATTTACGGGTTACATCATACTCCAAACCAATGAACTCACTACCTAGACATTAATGTTAGCAAAATGCTTACAAATTGTTTTTTTTTGATACATGCATACAAATTGATAATTACTTGATTAATGGTATATTTTAACATAATCTTGTAAAGATAGGATTTTTCATGAGAGATAAATAGATTAATTAACATTTTTTACTTCCTATCTTTCATGCTTTGAAAATTTCAAGTCAAACATCTTAAGTAACTTAAGCATCCACGTAATTCAATTAGTTCTTCGTTATGTATGCAATGTGACAATGAAAAATTTTATATAGGCACCAAAACAGTTGGTTAGCAAGGAGGCCATGAACAAGGGGAACATATGCATTGCAAAGACAAGCCCACCTCCTGTGTTTAATGCATACTTGGAGCAATTTGAAAGAGACTACAAAATGTTCCTCAAGTGTAGGGCAGAAGAGTTAGTCCCAGGTGGTCGGATGGTCCTCACAACTATGGGCAGCATTAAAAGCGACGATCCTCTTTGCATTTGGGAAGTTGTTGGACTGAACCTCAATGACATGGTCTTGGAGGTAAGGAAGTGTCTAACTTGTACAGAGAGACGTATGGTCTTGGAGGTTTTCACAATTGTTTTCACAATTGTTTTCACAACTATTTGAGGTGACATGTATGTTGCAAGTAGTGCTAAAAAAAAGTACAGGAAAATTACTCCCTGTTACACACTTTCTATGCACTTTCTTCTAAAATCGTATTTTTTAAACACTATTTTAGTCCATCTAGTAATATGTGTACGATGAGTGTGTGTGAGTATTATTACTTTAAAATATTTGTGTTAGTTGTAAACTATAAAAAAAGATCTAACTTCAATCATAATTTAATACGCATTTATAGCTTTAAAATTTGCAGCATTTTTAGCATTACTTAAAAGTAATTATGTATTTATTCACTACAATAGTTAAGAAACATCAATTATATTTATTATCATGTTAGATTTGTGCGTGTTAATGTAGACTTTATAATAACTTTAAGGCTAATGTGAACGAAAATTAAAGACCCATGTCAAAGACGGAAAGGGGGTAACTACTGAAAATTATAATAGTAAGTCTATCTCTCTCAAAAAAAAATACTCGTACGCCTATGGGGCTACGGCCAATGGGCACACCACTGTCGATCTTTTTTGACCTCCATCGACTTATGCTGATCCAAGATCCTTCCTGCATCATGTGATTCACGTGCTGTCTGTCCTGGTATCCTACTGCTGCTGCCCCATGCAAATTATAATTGAAAAGGCATAAAATTATTGCTGCTATAATACAAGTTTTCAACGACTACTGGTACTTTTTTGCTAGAAAATGATAGAACATGTATTTTGTACGTCTAATTATATAAAACGATCGCCAAGAATCTTGTAACTATTCTTAATGGAATTTAACTATCAAATTATCGAATATAATACCCTAAGTTACTTTGGTTCATAAATTATATTTCAGGGCTTAATAGAAGCAGAGGAATTGGACACCTTCAATTTGCCATACTATGCACCAACTACTGAGGAAGTTAAGAAGGTGATCGAGATTGAAGGATCTTTTACTTTGCTTAAACTTGAAGTTTTCAAAATGGATTGGGACTCTTACATAAAGAAAGCTAATAGTGGCCTCGATAAGCAAGAAAGGGCAACAATGATTGCCACTGACATTAGGGCCGTTGGTGAACCTATATTGGCTAGCCAGTTCGGTGAAGAAAACATGGACAACTTGTTTCAAAGGTTTAAAGATGTTGTCCTTGATCACATGGAGGCAGAGAAATGTGAATACGTTAATTTGGTCATCTCCTTGGAAAAAAGGGGTTGAATTTTAAGGTTAAAGTGAAAGTGATGCTGAGAATAACGTCTGCCAATGCAGTGGCAGCTTTGTGGACAATATGTGTGTCATTTCAGTTTGTGTCGAAGTTATTTGTGGACTATATTTTAGGAGTTGTGTTTTGATTATCTAATAAGTTGTTGTGTTGGTTAGTTTATGATCTATGTTTTGATAATCTATTTGTTTTGTGTTGGTATTGCAAGTGTCGTTGGTCACACTTTGTTTTTGCCAATAAATATTATATCAATCAGAAATAAAAATATGAGATCATGAGTACTTTTGACTTTTCTAAGTGTTCGTAAATGTGGCCTACTAGCTACTTCAGCTTGAGTGATTTCGCCTATTTCAATCAGACATGGGTCTTGGACACATTGCATGGCATTCACAAATCACAACTCCCGATTGAGTGATATCATAGGACAACCTCCTTTCCATTGGTTGAATTTGTTGAGAAATTGAGAGACTGGTTGGTACAAGTTAACTAATTTTAAGCCAAATTGAATTAATTAATCAAATAATGCTTACACACGATTATGGTTAATTCTAACCACAAACCAATATCCTTAAAACGAATAAACTATGGACCTAGCTAACACGTTATAGACTTAACTTCTGTTCACGATTTGCTAATTTATAAACTATGGACTTAACAGAATCTTTTATAGATTTACTAAGGGTCCGTTTGGATATAACTGAAAACTAAAAACTGAAACTGAAAATTGAAAAACATTGTAGCAAAATAATTTTTAAATGTGTGAATAGTATCGTGAGACTTATTTTTAATGAAAAAGTTGCTAAAAAGTTAAATTTGTGGGTCTGTAAACAGTAATTTTTGAACTGAAAAATCAAATTTTGCGGCTACTGTTCAATGAACAATAGCTGCTACAGTACTGCTACAGTAAAAGTATGGCTGGGAACGTGAAGAAGAAAAAAAAAAAAAAAAAAAAAAAAAGGTGAATACGCAGACGCAAACGCCAAAAAGTGCAAGCCAAACGTACACTTAACCGTCTTAAATGATTTTGGTATGCGTAAAAAAGATTGGGGAGGAAGGGGGAGGGGGATTGACAAATGTTTTCAGTGTTTAAATACTGAAAATTGTGAGCCCTCAAAAAAATATTTGTTTTGTAGGAGAGTTTAACAAAGATTTGAGTCATAGTTTTCAACTTAGAGCTAGTATTTGTTTTTATTTTGAGAACACCTCAAAAGAAGTTTACAGTTTTCAAGTAATAGTTTTTAGTGGCATTGTTGTAATTATTTTGAAAATTGTAGGACCCATATGATGTTGACAACACATAAAACACAAACTTAAAAACACATACTCAAACCAAACACTTAATTATGTTTTTCACTTTTGAAAATATGTTATTACAAACATGTTACCGAACAAATTTTTTACATTATGAGTACTTTTAAACAAGTATGTTCATAACATTTTTAAACCATAGTTTTCACATTAGTTTGAAAACGAATACTTAAACTCTCATATCAAATGGGCCCTTTAACAATGGCTTTGAGAAATTGCTCTAGCTTTTAATTTGAGTATGATTGTTCTATGGCTGTCATATGTTAGGACTTTGCTTTGTGCTTTAGAATATCCTTTTGAAACTAAAATCATTCTTTTGATTGACAAACATCCATTTCATGCGAAACAACATTAGCATATGAAATATGAAATGTCTCTCTCACCTTGTATGAAAATATGACCTGCAAGTTAGGGTGGACATGATTCTATAAAAAAATAAAATTAGGGTTGTTATGTCTTTCCAATGGAGCTTTCGACGGTGGACATGAATGATAACGATCGCCTATTTAGTGAATTCTGTGCTGTTGATTAGTACTTTACATCTCTTTTATAAGTACATATCTATGTTAATATATAAAATTTGAGAGAAAGAAGTATTAACACTCTAACTTCCTATAATTGATTCTCAAAAAAAAAATCCTTTAATTATTGATTGTATGTCATTTGGCTATGCTAATGATGCAAAACTGTGTTATCTTAATGAATAATATATTTCTTCTCAATAAAAATTAATGAATAGTATATCATAATAAATAATAAATACTAACAAACAGAAGGAAAATCAAGTAGGCGTTAAATGCACGGGAAAAATAAAAAGGAAAAGGAAAAGGAAAATTATATATCTATATATATATATATATATATATAAATTTGTAAGTGCTAAAGACCAAAGTATCTTACATTTAAGACTCCTTTTAGGAAATTGCAAGCCTTGCTGCCTTAGCAACAACTGAAAAACATGGGAAGTTTTTACTTTTATTCAACTTTATATATTTGAAATACCAGTTCACAAAGAAACCAAAATTTTATTTCAAAAATGTTATTTTCAAAAAAAAAAAAAAACCATATAATGCCTATAATAGGAAGCAATATCTATGAATATTCATAAACACCACCTCTATCACGCGCGGTTTACAATAAAGTTGGGGTTTTTTTTTTTTTTTTTTTTAAAAAAAAAGCAAATCAACAGTGCAAATGCAAGAAATTGAAAACCTAATTCAATATTTTCAAAAACAATTGAGTTAACAAATTTTTGTTGGTTATTATTTTATCACATTATTGACATTACTTTTTTACCTTTATACTAATGTTATGATTTTAATATCCCACATAGATTAAGTATAAACTTAATCATGTGTTTATAAACTTTTGAGCACCTTTCTTTTACAAGCCGATTTTTAAGTGTGATTTCTACCCATGGGTTTATAATAATTAACAACAACTTACCACCTCGATAATTATAAAAAAATTTGTATCTCTAATCTTTTCAGTATCCGATTAATGGGTGACCTTAAGACATTTGTTAATGAATCATTTCAAAATAGTTTTAATATTACTGAAAATATAAAAAGCTGTCAAAAAATTATTTACTTTTCTTTTTAAGTAAAAAAATATCTAAAAATATTTTTTAAATCATATCCTTAGATATATACATCACAAAAATGTTTTAAATTTTATCATTGGCATGATTTGTGGGGTTTATTAAAATAATTTTTCGTATGAATTAATGTTAAGAGATATGGATCACGAAAAAGCAAGTTTTAAAGTCACATGGATTGCTGTGCTATATATATATATATATATAGACACACACAGATCATACAGTGTACATAATTTTTTTTAATTTTATACTTGGCATGAACTGTGTGGTCTATTAAAATGATTTTTCGTATGAATTCATTGTTAAGAGATATGGATCCAGGAAAAAGCAAGGTGTAAAGTCACATGGATTGCAGTGGTGTGTGTGTGTATTATACAATACACCATAAAGACAATGCAGAGTACAAAAATGCTTTTAATTTTATCCTTGGCATGGCATGGCATGAAATGATTTTTTGTATGATTTCTTTGTTAAGAGATATGGATCCAGGAAAAAGTAAGTATGGGTGGTGGTGCAGAGTTACGTAATGGGAGGCAGAAGAACGCAGGAGGATAACCAAATAATGAAAAAAGGAAAAAGCAAGCTTGTATGTTTTGCCAGTCTTATCATCATTACCTGTACAATGATCCAGCTTCTCTAACTCCGGTACCTTGTACAGTAATGTATATTCAGAGATAGCCGATGCATAGGTCCTTGAATTTTCTCTTTTTCAATAAAAAAATCATTGTTTAGCACATTTTTTTCATACTTTCGGTTGGGTTTGGACTGTACTGAAAAGGAAAAAATATGCGTCTGTCTTTTTTCTGTAGATCTTGTGCACTAGGACCTGTAAGTAAAGATTTTAGCAATTTTTTTTTTAAATTTAAATTAGGTTTCATAGTACTATTTACACATTTAAAAATTATTTTGCTATAGTGTTTTTAGTTTTCAATTTTTAGTAATAAGCAATATCCACCATTTTAGATAATTTATTTTTTGTAAATTCAAGGACTTTCGTGGATTACATATTGCATGTTCTGTTTCTTATCATTTCTGTTTCATCTACCGTTACTGTTACTTTTATTATACAATAATCAAATAGACAAAGGTTATGAAAAAGGAATAAATTCAATAATAAAAAATATACGGTGTAAAAAGAGATTTTTACACCCTTCAATAGTGATGTGTCATTTAAATATCAAATTTTTGCAAGAGTCTGCATTTGGTAAGGACAAGGTGTAAAACTCATGTTTTACACTATCCAATAAGAGATTGTCAAATCAGCATTTTGCTTAAAATTCAATACATCTTACCACATCTAATAACATATTAATAAACTCTTAATTTGGTTGAATTTAAATATGGATATTAGAATTGATTGAGTATAGTTCTACTTATTCTTAAATATATAATAAAATGATATGACATGTTGAGATTGAAGGAATAAAACATAAGTTTTATATTAGATCTTTACAGAATTTAATCTCATTTTTGCAAATAAAATATGACTCATGTTAACAAATACCCTTAGGGCAATTGTTAACGAACCATATTAGAAAAGATTTGATACCACTTTCGTTGGAAATATAAAAAACTGTCAACAAAATTAATTACTTTACCATTTTTTCATAAAATATTTCTAAAAATAATTCTTAAATCAATGCCCTTAAGGCATTCGTTAACATTTCCCATAAAATATTAGAGACTATTACACTAGATCACACTCTCACTCAAACAATGTCACCTAATGAAACAGGAGTCCAAATTAAATAAGGATGTAGTGTAAAACTCGTGTTTTACACTATCTAATAAGAGATTGACACATCATTACTTTACATAAACTTCAGTATATTCTACTACACCTAATCAAGTCTCAATAAACTCCCAATTTGGTTAGATTTATATATGGGTATTAGAATTGATTGAGTGTGGTTATGTTTATTTTTAAACATGTGATAAGATGATATGACATGTTGAGATTGGAGGGGTAAAACATAAGTTTTATAGAATTTAATCTCATAAAATAATACAAAAATTAAAATGAATTAAATGACCTTGTCCGGGTATAGAACCCTCTTTGCCTCTTTTTCTATGCAGAAACACATGGTATTATTTATCCTTGTTCTATCACTCTGCCCTCAAGACTCCAAACAACCTACTACGTGGTTCAATTTAAAAATTAAACCACTCAAAAGAACCAAAAATTTGAGAGGTTAAGGTATTGAGATCATACCAAAAATCAATCCATCGGATGTTAGATTGTGATGACATCATTAATAATTTAAAATTTAAATTAAAAAAATGAAACAAATTTGTAAAAAATTGAGCAATTTTAACTAAAAAAAAATCTAGAGAAATTAGATAATGTTCAAGTATATATATTTTTACAAGCTTATATAAGAAAAAAAATAATAATAATAATAAAGCATAAAAAACATTAAAATTATTATTATTATTTCAAACATAAAACATAATTGTGTAAACAAAAAAATAATTTTGATGTTTCACATACAGTAATGCTATAAACACATTAAGTCACAATGAATATAGATGATTTTAATTATATCTTACAAAAAATTTATATATTTTTTCTTTTAGAGAGGGCTAAGTTCAACTACATAGAACATATTAAAAATGATAAATATATTAGTTGTAAGTAATATGAAAAGTTTATTTATTTTGTTGGTCACACTTGTGAATTCAGGAGTTGCTAGGTTCGAGTTGTGCGCTTCGCAAAAATGTTGTGTCATGATGCCGATAGCCCTAACGTGCCTAGGAGTGCCCCACGCCATCAATAGCGGATTTAAGTGAGCCGGGTCAATGATCACACATACGCGTAAAGCTTTTTTGTTGATAAATTTTTTTTTTTAAAAAAAAAAGAAAAAAAAAGGGAAGTGCGTGGCCCAATAACTAGCTTGCCAGATATGGTGTAAGGAACCTTTTGTACGATGCTTCAAATCCTGTCTAAGGATTTTTTCAAAGCAAACATGTTGTTTGAACTTTGGACCGTCCTCAGACTGAAGTCACTGAACGATTTGGTATAGATATGCATACTGTGTCTCTATCATTGTAAAATCTATTTCAACTCGAACATACTTAATTTTGATTATCAAAATTTGGTAAATATTTATGTTAATTTAGTCACATTTAGCTTTTTACTTCCAATTACCAAATCAAGCACAATATAAGTAAAGCAATGAAGAGATAACATGGCATTGGTAACGAAAGGAAAAACCGATGGAGAACATTTTTCAAGGGATAAACCGCTAAGGGGGTAACATACTCCTTCAAAGCAATTCACTATAATCAATTAAGTTTAAATCTACTTGCAGCTAGTTGCGAGTAGACTCTACAACACTGTAGACTTCTCGTTGATGCCTCCACAACAACTCCAGAGCCTTTTTCCTCCACCTCACCATATTTCTTTGGTTTTACATGGTCTTGTTAAAAAGAAACCTTATCCAAAAACTATTTTCACCTTTATCAATGGCCTTCGAGGTTTTTTTTTTTTTTTTTTTTTGAGTATTCATTGTAGAAACAATAGTCCAACGTCCATATTCAAATAATTGAAGCTGTTAAATATGGCAAAGTTTTTAATTTCTAAATATTTACTTATGCTTTTTTTTATTACTACTTAAGCTTGTTTCTTGTGTGTCTGTTGAGAGAGATTTGGGAGGTGGGGGGATGGGGTATAAAATTCTCATTTTATAAGATTCCCAATATATTATTTTGGGTTCAAGTGATAGATATTGTGATGCTTCATTTTTAATTATGTGGTTCAAATCCCACCTAACTCTCCCTCGCTATCTACCTAATTCCAAAAAAAAAAAAACTATTGTTTTGGGTAGAAGATACTTATCATTAATATCTTTAATGACAAAATTAAAAAATTCCTAATGGAAGAAATGCCCCTACAATTGTTTGAGATTGAGATGCTAAGAGATTTGCCATTTTCTTTGTATGTACATGTTGTCTTAAAAAGAATTAGAAAAATTAAAAATTAAAATAAAGGGTAAGAATTAAAATCTTCTACTTTTTACATTTTCTTGGTCGATTTTTTTTCTTTTACCTTTTCTTCCCTCTTTTAGCTATGAACTTGGTAAAGTGGTTTTCTATTGAATTCTATTTCATACCATTTTGGTTCATTTCAGTCTATTCGGTCAATTTGTTTTCATTTGGTCCATTTCAGTCTACTTTAGTCTATTCGGTCTATTTCGGTCAACTTTATTCTATTCGGTCCCCTTCAGTGTACTCAGTCCTTTTGGTCCATTTCAATTGACTTCGGTCCATTATATCTATTTTAGTTCACTTTGGTCTATTTCAGTCTATTTTAGTCCACTAGGCCCATTTCGGTCCATTTTGGTCCATTCAATTCAAGTGCCACATCGGTCCACTTTAATCCCAATTTTTTTCCACATATATTTAATGAATCCAAACTCATTTCAAACTCATATATTTATTTATTTTATTTTGGTTTTTTTATTAAAAAAAAAAAAACAGCTTTACCTATATAAAAATAAAAATAAAAATAAAAATAAAAAAAAGCTCATACCTTTGAGATTTTTAATTCCCAAATTAACAACAGCATCAAATTTAAACTCAATCTGGTTCACCAAATTCATAATTAAAACTTGCAGTCGAATTCTTTAAATAAAGGGACATTCAAAGAACAGGTTGCAGGTGATCACTACATTTAATTTGGCTCATGCAAAGAATTCAAATATAATACGTGTTAAAAAACAAACACAAAAAAATCTTTCATAACCATGCCAGCCCAAAACAACCCTCTATGGACTTAAATTTTCGCTGTCGGATTGTTTTTGCTACAAGTGATAAAAATCAAGTCTAGTTCGGGTCCAATTTTGTCCTGTCTAAAATTGACATCATATGCTTGATTGCAACCCCAATCCTCCAGGGTTGTCGCCATATTATTGTTGAATGCATCAAAATTAGAACATCAACACTAACAACACTTATGTTCAACATGTGTTTGGTTTTCATCTCCTGGTTCACGTATCTAACATGACAGATTATGAATGTGTCTATCACTTTCACATGAACTCACCATTTTTTTTTCACCACTTCACAATCTACCATGTCACGGTTGTGACAAAATTGTAATAAAAATGTTTGTTGTGCTAGTAATAAAACCCCACTTACCATAGAAAGAGATGACACAAATAATGTATTTTCCATAGAAAAAAACCGCATCTACCATAGAATTCTAACCAAACTAGGAAATATAACAATGAGAGAAACTGAAACTCTAAAATTCTAATTCTAATTTTAAATTCAAATAGAAAGTTTGTGGTTTGCCTTTATATTAGAACCCCTTTCTCTCTCATTTGTGTGTGTGTGTTTGTTTCTCAAAAAAAAAAAAAAAAAAAAAAAAACTAATAAGGAAGCTAAATAAAATAAAACATTGAAATCAATTAAAGTAGGTAATTTGTTACTTTCCCAATTCTACACGCTTACTTTTTTATGGAGATTGACATTATGTTCTTAATTTTTGGAAGACCCCAATTTGTCAAGATTGTCACCATTGCATTCAACGAAATTATTTACTCTTACAAAAGGAGTCTTCCCTCTCCTCACATGAGTGTAGGCCCCAACATAGGACCTACACAAGGGTTCACATTTACTGTGAGAGGTGGAAGACTCTTCCCATAAAGATGAATAATTTCTCTTGAATTCTAAGAGGACTACCATTGAATATGCTAAAATGGGTACATCAACACTAACAACACTTTAGCTGAAGAGGTGTTTAATTGAACCCCTAGCTCTCGTGTCACACAGAATATGAAATATTTGATTACCAAAAGATAAAATTAACTCTAGATCTCATGATCTGGACTAACTTATTTTTAATTCTATCAAATTCAATAGCATAAATGAAATCAATTAGAAATAAAATAGTCCTAAAAGGTGAAATTGTTTATACACTTAAAAAATAAATGAAAAAAATATGAATGCAAGCACCCAAAATTTTTTTTTTCCAAAACCAATCATTTTTTATACTTCATGTATGTGGTTTGAACTATACATCACCCTTCACCCTGCCCCATTATCTATTTATCCACACACACACACCAAAAAAAAAAAAAAAAAAAAAGACCTATTTACATGAGTTTGAGTTGAAGAATTGCCAAAACTAAGCCCTATGCTACCTTTCCTCAAATGTGTCAAGCAAACGAAGTTGAAGTCTTGAAGAACTCTTTCCTTCACTTAGGCTTTTGACAAAACTTACAAATCCTTGTAACTAAATGATTGATTTTACACGAAAATCTTTGTTAATAACGTAAAGTTTATTTTCCTTTATTAGGAGAACCAGAATTCAGATCTTTTCTCTCCTAATATTGTAACTATTAAATTATTTATAATAAAAAAAGTTATTAATTTTAATTTACTAAAATGTACTGTCAAATCATTTGTATCTTCTTCTCATGCATCAATTATAATATGTCTCATATCAACAAATCACTAATTTCATTTTATTAGTGAGTTTCAACTAGCTCAACTAGTGAAATATCTAATTGTTGAATAAGAGATCTAAAGTTCAATTCCTGCCTACACCAAAAACTGATTGGTGTTTTGATACGATAATAAAGAGCTATCATCAGAAGCAGACACTATAAGTTGATATTCTCTAAAAAAAAAATTCATTTTATTATGCACCAATATGAAAAATCAACCATTCTAAGAACCAAAAAAAAAAAACTGCAAAATTACCTGTTGAAAATCATTGTATCCATTTTCTCACTCAATTTTGACAAAATATTAAGTAGGGAAGACTCTCACATGAGGAATGACTAATGAGCCTCACATGAAACTTTTTGAAGTTTGTGCTTTCACGAACTTTAAATGCCTAATTTTTTTTTTTCCACACAAATTGTTAGTCATTTACCTAGTCAATGTCAACAAGTCAATTTGGCCATTTTTCTTCGGGCTCCACACTCAAACCTTAGGCTTCATGCATGCTATGAATTACGCCAGGCGGCACAACTTTTAGCATAATTTTTTATGCCATAATTTGCCACATAATGAGTTATAATCAGTAAGAATATGGGCTAAATAAAAATATATATTTCCCGATTACAGCTCGTCACGGTGTCCCTATCGGTCCAAAGGCAAAACCTTACATAACCAAGGGAAAAAAAAAAAATTCACAGTCCGTTCTTCCCACTACAAATCTGTCAAAAGTCAATACCCACCACCACCACCACCGCAACATTTCTTCCCCAATCTGAATTCTCTACTACAAAGGTAACAAAGCCAACAAAACCCACAAACCCCATTTCCCAAAACCCCTCAAAGATCCAATCTTCCCCACCATCCCAAAAACCATGTTCCCCCAAACCCAAAACCTCCAAGTCCCTTCCACCAAGACAATGATCTCCGCCGTGGCCTCCGCCGCCGCCACTGCCATGCTCCTCCGATCCCTCGCACGTGACTACCTCCCACGTGAGCTCCGAAGCTACATATACCTCAAACTCCGCACTCTCTTCTCCTCACTCTCTTCCCAACTCACCCTTGTCATCGATGAGTTCGATGGTCTTAACCACAACCACCTCTTCAAAGCTGCACAGCTTTATCTTAAACCCACTCTCTCTCCCAACACTAAACGTTTCAGGGTCTCCATGCCTGCCAAAGAGACCAAAATCTCTGTCACCATGGAAAGAAACGAAGAAATAGTTGACACATTCAGTGGTGTCCAACTGAAATGGAAGTTGGTGTCGAAGCAAGTACAGTCAAAGTGGGTAACTAGTCCTGACTCGGGTCCTTACAATTCAGTTCACATGAACGAGGTTCGTTACATGGAGTTAAGCTTCCACAAGAAACACAAAGACATGGTGTTCCAAAACTACTTGCCCCATGTGTTAGAAAAGTCTAAGGAAGTGAAAGAAGAGAGAAAGACATTAAAGCTTTTCACTTTGGGTGGTGATAGAATGAGAGGGCATAGAGTGGAGAGGTGGCAGTCTGTGAATCTTGATCACCCTGCGACTTTTGACACTTTGGCTACGGATGTGAATGTGAAGGAGATGATTATGGAGGATCTTGAGAGGTTTGTGAAGAGGAAAGAGTTTTACAGGAAAGTTGGGAAGGCTTGGAAACGTGGGTACTTGTTGTTTGGACCACCCGGTACTGGGAAATCTAGTTTGATTGCTGCTATGGCGAATTACCTTAATTTTGATATCTATGACTTGGAGTTAACTGAAGTTAGGCGTAATTCTGACCTGAGGAACGTGTTGATCTCGACAGCAAACCGGTCTATACTTGTGGTGGAGGATATTGATTGCTCTATTGAATTGCAGGACAGACTTGAAAAGGCCAGGGTTATGAATCCTTTTCCATCTCATTATCATCAACAACAGGGAACGCAGGTGAGGTTATTGCTCTTTGTAATCATTTCTGTTTTTAATGATTTTCTCTGATGCCTAGCTGATGTTATATGATTATTTATGTTCAAGATTATGTTTGATGGTATGACTTCAGATAAAATAGATGACACAATAAGATTACATGAGGCAAACCTTGACTAGTCTGTTGAAAATTCATAGCTGACCTCAAAATTTTGGGATTAAAGACTTGATTGTTGTTGCATTATGTTAATATATACTTGCCAAGAGCCTTGTAGCTTAACCAGCAAGTGTTTTCATTTGAGACATCCAAGATTCAAATCCCCAAACCCCCATTGTAATTATTGAATAATCAAAAATTATGTTAATAGATACTCCTTGTGCTAAGTAGTTGCTAGAAGTATGCTTTATTTATGGTAAATATCATTTTGAGTTTGAGAGGTTGCAATGATTTTGGTGGTGGTAGACATTTTGGAGATGAATAGAAAAGATGTCTGTAATGAAAAGAATTTTAGTGTTTATGTATTTACTGGACAGCTGGAGTACTCTCTGTCCTAAATACCTTTTGAAGCTGTGTACAATAGAAGCACAGTTCTTTCCAAATGTTCTTTAACACCTGGTTTGGGATTTTATAATCTTGGGAAATACTAACATCTTAGAATTCCATTCAGTGTCATAAAAGGCTTAAGGGGTACTAATTAATTAAACTCTTAAAATTCAATTCACTGTTAGAAAAGGCATATGGGTTTCTATCTTCCGATTGTGGAATTATATTTCCTAAAGGCCTGGTAGATCTGTGGTCTGTGAAATGCATCAATTACCAAATCAGCTAAGAAAATCTTTGGTTTAAACAGCCTCTAATTCTGGAGTAGCTTGGAACATTGGAGGGTGTGTAGGGTGTGAGTGTATTTTCTCCATTATGGCCAGGACTAATCAATCAACAACCTCATGGATGTGCAGGGTGTGCATATCTTGCCAGAAAAGTGGGATGATCAAATCCTTTTTGTTAGAATACTAGTTAAATGATTAAATTTACCATTTCCTAATAGTTAAGCTTCTGGGAAAATTGGTGATTTATCATGGTATCAAAGAAGGTGGTTTAAAAGCTTCATCTTTGGGGCAATTGGTAGTTTATCACTTTTCAAGTTTCAAATTGAAATATAAGCATACACCTTAGCCCATTAGGTAGCAGGCATTGAGTTTAGGCTGTCATGGAGTGGCACCACTAAGGAGGAAACAATAAGAGCACCAGTTCCACTACCACCTAGAATATGAGGGTAGTAACCCTCAGTGGCTTGATGCTGTCATATAATGTGATTAGTGGGCTTCACTAGTCTTATAGATTCGACCAAAGAAAAGAAATATTATTCTGGAGGTTCATATATCAACCTTGGTTTTTTAGTTTCCCCCATTCAATTTTCATGGGAGCATTGCAAGCAATCTTGTCTTTCTGTGTCAAGTGGTAAGAATCTTCATACTATTTAGTGCATGATGATGGCTGCAGGTACCTTTCTTCCAAGAATAACTGCCAATCGATAATTTGATCATATATTTTCTTTCTGTTTAGGTGACTTTGTCAGGGTTGCTTAATTTCATAGATGGCTTATGGTCAAGTTGTGGGGATGAGCGGATAATAGTGTTCACAACCAATCATAAAGATCGGCTGGACCCAGCTTTGTTGCGTCCTGGTCGTATGGATGTACACATCCACATGTCCTATTGCACACCATGCGGATTCAAAATGCTAGCATCAAATTACCTTGGAATTACAGAGCACTCACTGTTCTCAGATATTGAGATGTTGATAGAGACAACAAAGGTAACTCCAGCAGAGGTAGCTGAGCATTTACTGAAAAATGAGGAACCTGAAATTGCACTAAGAGGCTTAATTGAGTTTCTTGAAGGGAAAAAGAGAGAAAGTGATGAAACTAAAGCTAGTGAAGCAGAAGGTACAGAAGAGGTAGAGGGCAAAGGTGGAAATGGGACAACGGAGGGTGAGAAAGGCAAACACATAATAAGGATTCTGTGATGTGTTGCAACCGAAATGAAGGTGCCAAATATTAAAAACAAAAAAGCTACATAGATAATAAGGAGATAATTTGGTATGTGCTTCTATGTATGTGTGTTGATAGATCCATATATACATTTTAAAATATATATGATTGAGTTCAAGTTGCATCAACTTTAACTCTTTTCCATCTTATCACTCATTATTTTAAGTAGATTATTTTTTTAATTTACAAGTGAGGGGAATTCAGGGGATTCAAACCTAAGTTGTTCCCATGGAGAGGATTAGGCAATGCTAATGAGCCACAAGACTCTTGACTCAATAGATCAATATTTTTCCAACTGCACCAACTACATGTTCTTCATATGTTCATCATATGTAAGTTTCACCTTAATCTAAGGTTAAAAGCTAAATACTCTTGGGTGATTGATAGTGAAGTAGTATTGTGAGGGAAGGGTGAAAAGAACCCCCAGCATGTCTTCATACTACAATTATCACTGCTTATGGACTCGAATCTTGGTGATCTATCCATGACCAAGCTTGGGTGAAACTAAGTAGAGGTTCAAACCAACTAATGTTGAAGAATCAGTGGACTATAAAATTCAAAACTCATTTGTTTAGTAAAAATGATAAAGAGAGAGAGAGAGAGAGAGAGAGATTTTGAACCATTTTTATCCTAATAATTCACAAGCAGAGATCGTATAATCCAATAATGAGTTTGGCAAACTGTAAGTATTATTCCAAGTTATTAAGTACCTGTATGGTTTTGTTTTTTGGCCAAAAAAAAAAAGCGATAGTGTTTTGTAAACACATTTCATATTTGGCCACACCATTATGATTTTACACGTTTTTGCATTGCACCCTTCAAGCTGCAATTGCAAAACACACTTATAAAAGCAAGTTTTTCAAAATGCTCAAAAACATAAAGCTGAACCAAATTGACTCTAAATAGTGTGACATTAATTTTTTTTTAAATTTAAAAAAAAAAAAAAAAAACAACAACAACAACAACAACAACAAAAAAAAAGAAGAAGAAGAAGAGGCTAGTCATATAACCCTTCTTAAAATTCATTATATGGCTGCAAACCTGCAGGTGATGTCATGAAATATAACTAGCACATAGGGAATATATCTGGCACACATACATGAGCACCTTGTTTGTACATGGCTTGTGAACGAAAGATTTATGCCAATCTCGTCCATACATTTCTTTCTTGCACGATATTCTCTCCTGCCATCCCATAAACACATCGGTGGTTTAGACCATTTGCGAAATAGAGTGATTGTTCAGTACTTCCTCATTCTTATCACAGAAAATTAAGAGTAATTATTCCATATTCACAGTAAGCGGATTAGGAATTAAGATGCATTTGGTAACTTTATTGTCCTCGCATTTTGAATTTGATAAAATAAGTCTTGAATCATTATGAAATATTGCTTTTGATAGTTATGTTATTAAAATTACATTAATTTATCAACAAAGAGTCTTATAATTCGGCAGCATTATCTACCGAGAAACAAGGTTTAAATCCTTCTTCCTCTCCAATTGTTGTAACTAATAACTAATAAATTATGAGTTGTGTTAATGGGCACAAAGGTGCCCATTAACAGCAATATTTATATTTTTGTATTTTTTTCTGACAAAAAAATTTGTCTTTATTTACTTTTATGTCAAATTTTCAACCTTTTAAGTACCATATATAGTGTTTTTTTTTAATTTTTTTTTTAACACTTTTTTTGTCCTTTTCCACCTTAACCAACACCGGTTCGGTGCTTGTTAACAAATCCCATTAATTATTATAAAAAATTTAAAAATCAGCCAACAAATGCTAAACCGCTAGCCATCACAAAATCCTAATTCCTAAAGGTGCCCAAAGAGGAGCTCAACAGTCTTTTAAATTTTAACAAAAAGGCTTAAAATCAGTAACCAGTGAAGCTAGGCTAACTCCATTATTTTTATGGACATGATCATGCTATAAACCATTCTGTATAGCCCATTCTTGCATATAAACCCAGAAAAATCACAACAATAATATCAAGGGAACATCACAATCTACGATACTGCACTGCATTGCTGAATTTGATGATTGATCATCAAATCACTTCCAAATCATCACTCTACCAAACTTTTAAGTAAGTCCAAGCAACTGTTTTTATAAAAATAATACACCAAATAAACCAGTCCAAGAGAATTCAAGATCCAAATTCTATTTTCAACAACAATATCAAGATACCAGCTACTTTCAACCATGGTAGCAGAGTATATGCAGCTGTTAAGAAAGTGATAGCTCCTTGTAAAATGGAGAAATGAACATGAACTGTAAGAAGCTACTGATAAACTAAATCACCTTAGATCCACCAAACACTGGAACTAAAGGATTCTCTCCAGTTCCTAATTTTAAGTATAATATACTAGTAGTTCTTTATTTGTATAGAACTCAATAGCAACATAAACCTCCAACAGGTGTTCCTGAAACATCATAGAAACGAGCTATCAATTGTGTCATTGTCATACGACAACAAAAAAATTGTAGAAATTACGTTCACAAAGATCTGCCATAAAAGATAAACACATAATTAAAACTAACAAGATGCATTTGCTAGCATTGGTCAGCATTAACATGATGCGTCATGAAGAGAGCTATTATTTTTCCAGGACCTTAAGCCCCCAACCACACTAAGATTATAACAAACCACAATAGGGACCAATTAGGTGATGAAAAAATCCTCATAGCAACTTTGTGGCAACATGCCATAAATTTGGTAAGTGAATCATCAACGCAAAAAATTGATAGAGATCACTTAAAACATGCCATATAATTTCCATGTTGATAAGTGAACCAAATATGAGGCTGGATATAAATCAGTGGAATCATATACTTGCCTCAAAAACTAGGTGCTAACATTGCCTGAAGGAGGTACTTTTCTCTATGCTTTTTTAGTGAGAACCTTTATGAGATGTCTAAACCGCCATTTTCATTTCTATCTTCTGGTGAGGATCATAACCTACAAGTTTGAAATCAGCTGCCACAAAAGAATCTATATTCTTCTTCTCAGGATTTATCTTCAAAATCTGCAATAGAAATAAAGGTGAAATATGAAGATGAATGATACAAATTATATGAAAATTGGATGAGTAGAGGAAATTTTAACCTCTCCCAACCAGTAATATATTTTCAAACGAGTTGAAAATGAAGTCTAACATAGTCTCAGTTTAACATTATTATTCTTACTGGAAAAGGCTTAGGGAGTTTCTGAAGCTGCTCCTGTAGAGGCCGGATATGAGTGCGATAAACATGAGCATCCCCAATAACATGGATGAAATCACCTGGAACAAGATCTGTACAAGATATGGCAATTAGAAATCACAGTATTAAGTTAACTAAAATTCATCAAATTATTCCACTAATTCAGAAATAGTGGAGATAAGAAAATAGATCCTATTGTGGTCGCCTTGGCAGTGAATGATGAACCATAAAATTGAATGTTCGCATTAAGTAGTTTAGGCATCTACAAACTGATTCTCACAAGCACATCATTATTTAACATTTACCATTTTTCATGCGCATCAGACGAAGCCACACAATCATATGACTATTTATCATTCTAGAGACATCCACACATTTAAATACTAATTCCTGATTGTTGTAAAAATGCATACCACAAACATGAGCAATCATGCATGTCAGGAGAGCATAAGATGCAATGTTGAATGGCACACCGAGGCCCATGTCAGCAGAGCGCTGATACATTTGACATGATAACTCACCATTGGCCACATAAAACTGCAAGGAGAAAAGAAGGATGAACTCAAAAACAAAAAGAAATTATTAAGGAAAAAGTTGACATGCTGCTTCAAGACAAACCTGTGCAAACATGTGGCAAGGTGGAAGAGCCATCAATTTGAGATCAGAAGGATTCCATGCTGAGAGTATTATCCGTCGGTCACCAGGATTATTTTTAATCTTGTGAATAACATCAAACAATTGATCAAATCCTTGGCCAGAGTAGTCAGCATGCATATCAGTATACCTGAAGAATGCAAGACAGATGGATAAAAAGTTTAAACTAAATTCTCTAAGACTAATCCATAATCTAAATTTAGAAAAAGTAGAGTCCTCCCAACCTAGCACCAAAATGTCTCCACTGGAACCCATATACGGGTCCTAAGTCACCCTCCTCCCTGTCTGTCAAACCGATACTGAAAAAGGCAAATAAGGTATAATTTAAAACCACAAGAAAAGCAGAAGTCATTTAAAATAGCCAGAGTACCCAAGATACATGAGTATATAATGTCATTATTGATATGACAGTTCAATACTTGCCTATCAAGGTAATCTCTGGAAGCATTTCCATCCCATATATGAATGCCTTTTTCCTGAAGGACCTGTCATGAAACCAACCCCCAAGAATGAATTTCATTTTCACCATGATTTCATTCGATGAGAAGTTTCAATGCAGTATTATGCACGCTTCAGGTAAATGAAATCATATGGTTTTCCATTGAAATTAGAAGCACAGGACTGTATGTCAAGATGAACTCATTACAGCTGTCAACATCATTCCAACAGAGAACTAAGCATACTCAATAAATTTTAAGGTTATAATGCATTTCTTTAGGTGTATGCATCTACCATACATGCAATTAAACATACTCTTTTTGCACAAGCACCACTTAGAGAAAACAAAAACATGTGACTTTTTCATGATGTAAACCTTGTTCTTTACAAACTTGTGGCCACACACTTGGTCCAATACACAGAAATAATTAAAGAGGTGAATAGATCACACATGCAAGGAACTTCGACATGTGATCCTAAAACAGCATGATTTACAAAATTCGACACTTCTTATAAGCCATGTTTCTACAGAAAGTGTCAAAAATTATTATATATATATATATATATATATAAAATAAAATAAAAAACGCTATGAATTTTTAAACAAATACACAATTCATGCAGAAAAACAAAAATGAACGAATGAGTGAAGCTTGTCAATAAGCGTCTGAAACTGAGCAGATCCCTCCAGTCCCATTTTGAATTATGGTCAGGAACAAGAATGATGAAGCATATGACTCAAAATGTTCAAGATATTATTACCTTTGCATTTGTCGAACCACTGATAAACCATAGAAGTTCTTCAACAACACCTCGCCAAAATACTTTCTATTAACCAAATGATAACATGTGTCAACCTATATATCAAGATGAATAAGAGATATTCCTTTTTTAATAAAATAACATAGCCACTAATTCAAAATTGCTGGACAGAGACAAGGAAATACATACAATAAGCCACACAAATAAGATAAACTTTTTTTTTTTGGCCGAACAAGAAAGATACACATGCCTTGGTAGTAAGAAGTGGGAAAGTTCTGCGCAGATTGAACCGCATCTGTGGAAATACAACAGAGAGAGCATGCAACAAATGGCATCAATATGTAAACACGAGAGAGTTGAATAGAAGCAAAACAAGTATAGCTTAATAATTGGAGACCATACCTGGGAGCCAAACTTTGACCAAGTACCAGTCCCTGTCCTGTCATCCTTAGGATTTCCATCTGAGATGATTTCTTGAACCAATCTAAGATACATGTACTCCTCATGACTCTCAAAGATTGTCTTGGGCAGGAAAGAGAATTTCTCTACCTCAAACTTACCAGTCTCTGACCCACTATCAAAGTTCAGATCACCATTTTGACTAAGGGATTCAACTGCAGAACTCCTAACACGAACATAAGTTGTGAAGGAATGTCGTATGTTATTTTCCACCACAGGAAAGGATGAGTACCATGGCTGAAATACAGAGTAATCGATCGCAGGCATGAATGTGTCACATTCAATGCTTGTCTCAATTTCTGAAATGTGGATAGCTTCACATCCAGGTGCATTGATAGTTTCCCTGTATATAAAGATTGCCAATATAAATAGAGAAAGAAAGAAACAAGAGCTACTCGGTACTGGAATGAACAACAAAAGCACACCTCAATATCTCGCCACCTCCAATAACAAACACTTTTTCAATTGACAGACAGTAAGGTGCAGCAGCTAACAACTCCAAAGCAGAAGCCACACTTCCGCATATTAAAACATTTTCTGCAGTTGCAATGTCAAAACTCCCAGAGCGAGTCAGAACAACATTAAGGCGACCAGGTAGAGGCCGTTTCTCAACGGGGATACTCTCCCATGTTTTCCTACCCATTAGAACCGCATTCTTTTTCCCAGGATCTGAGGTTTTCACAGTGATTTCCATGAAAAATTTGAGGTCAGAAGGTAAATTCCAGGGCAGTTTTCCATCCTTGCCAATACCCATATCTCGGGTTGCAGCCACAACCACTTGGTAAGTCCTCTGGGGATCAGGCAGTCCGTTTCCATTGCCATTAGTAGTCATCAAAGAGTCACTAGCCATAATTGAACTGAAAACTTTACAGAAACTTAAAGAAGATGACACAAAACAAGTACGGCACAGCCCAAGTTTCAGGAAGGGCTGTACAACCTGAAAATTGAAAAAATAGACAAAATTTTAAAAATAAAACATATGAAATGTGAAAACCATTCCTCAATATCTATCCAATAGGCAAAGCAGTGACAAAAACAGATAACAGAGCAAAACACAAAAATAAGCCAAAATTGGGAATATTAGTGTGTGTGCGTGTGTGTGCATTTTTGTTGAAAAAGTTAAAATCAGAACACTAGAACCATACAAACTAGCTAGAGACCACATGGGCATGACCCCAATTCATAAAAAATACCTGGACTTTCAAAGAAACCCAAAAAACCACCAATTCCTATTTGTCTAACCCAACCCATCTAACTTTAATATACCACAATTAACAAACTACCAAAAGCGAAGCATAAACAGCTTGTTAAATACGTAATGTACCATAAATTGTAGCTTTAAAAAAAAAAAAAAATATATATATATATATATATAGTCACACGCGCACCCTTTAGTGTCTGAGCCCAGGTCTTACCTTGCTCTACAAGGAAAACAAAGTACCAATTTAAGCTATAGACCTCATCCCCAACCATAGATTACAGGCACGAACAAGAACAACATGCATGCAAATCCAACTATTCCTAAAGCAATTCTCAATGCAAAAATCTACTAAACCCTCTGTCAAAAAAAAAAAGGTACCCATCTGATTCAATAGCTCACTCATGACTCAAAGTTCATTCATAAATTATAAATAATACATAAACAAAAGAGAAACTCACAAACAATTCATATAGCATATTTAAAAATTAAAAAAAAAAAAAAAAAAAATCAAACACTAAGAATATGATTTTCCAAAATCCCTGTTGAAAAACAAAACCCAAAAAAAAAAAAAAAATGGCAATGCAAATTCGAAGAACGGTTATTGCGATTCCATTAAATATTCATCGGAAAAATTGAAATCCCTCACACAAATTGTAAAACCCACCATTTTTTTTTTTTTTTTGTTGAGTCAACCAAAAAAAAAAAAAAAAAAACCTAACCAAACCAAACCTTGAATCGCAAAGAAAACAAAACAAGAATGTGGAAAAGCGACAGACCGATCTCGGAGCGAAGAGCAAAATCTCGAGCGAGCAAGCACGAAGTCCGAGAAACCGTGTGTCTGAGAAAATTAAGGAATGAGCTAGGGTTTTTGTATTAGACAAAAGTACTTTTTATTTTATTTATAATAATATATTAGGGACGCGGCATTTCGAAGAAAACAGAGAGAGAGAGAGAGAGAGAGAGTAGAGAGTAGTAGTGAATGGAGAGAGGGAGAGAGAGAGAGAGTCAAAAAAAACCAGCAGCTTGTTTGTGTTATAAATACAACAAAACCGCTTTCTTCGGTTTCTTTCTTTCTTTTTTCTTTTTTCTTTTTCTTTTTTTCTTCGTTTCACACACTCTCTCTCTCTCTCTTTGAGAAATAAAAGGGAAAAGAGCAAGAAAGGAAGTGAGTAAGATAGAGAGAGAGAGAGAGAGAGAGAAAGAAAAAGTGAGAAAATTCAAAAGCACGGTTGACGCGGGGTATCGTTTGAGTGTTTTGTGTGTGTGTGTGTGTGAGTGAGACTTTCTTATACATTGAGAGAGATTTTTTTTTTTTTTTTACTACTATTGTGGACTATGGTATTACCTTGTTGTTGTGTTGTAGGTTTTATTGGTATGTATTTTTTTTTCCTACATTTTTGATGTTAATGTTTTTCTAAAAAAGAGTTATTTTTCAAAAAAAAAATTTCTATAAAATTGTCTTACTTTCTTATGTTTGATAATAATCTTAAATGTGTTAAAAAAACAATTTTATAATTTCTCTTATTTAGTTTGCTATGAGATAAAGTTATGTTTCGAAAAAATAAGTCATGCCTTTTGTGTTAATTAAAGATAATTTTCTTTTAACTAAAATTTTCTAATATTAACAAATACTAAAAAATGCAAAAAACTATCTTTATATAAAAATTTTCATCGAAACAAACGGAGCAAAATATTGTGATGGTAACCAAGCAACAAGTTCTTTCTTTTGAATATGAAAATTTTGCAATTTAGAATCTAGTCTAGAAATGAGACGAGTCAAGCCAAGTTAAAATTTAATCAATAAAAAAAATCTATAACGATTCCCTCTATATATTTGCATAGTCCATAAATTTAATCAACTAAAAAAAGTATATATAATAAAAATTTGAATTCATATAATTAGAGGTGATTTTAAATTTAAACCTCACACTTCCAAAAATAAGAAATAGTCACCAAACTTTAAGACGCATAACAATTCATCCCCTATACCAATTACATGTGTTGTCATTTGGGGAGGGGGGGAGGTCCTACTAACAATAACTCTACACATTCTCTATTCACTTACAACCACTTATTTCTCTCTCCATTGCTTAAGAATGGAACTGGCTTGAGCTTCAGAGTGCTTACCACCGACCATTATGGTATTGTTCTTTCTCTATGCAAGACTTAGGTGATGTTAAACCTCAGAAGAACTTCATCTCCCACCAAACTCAAGAATACAAGTCCAGTACCTGACTCCATGCGTGTAGGTGCCAAACTCGTTTACATTATAGTGGAGAAACTCCAATGCAGGATCTAGCTATGTTAGCCTTCAACAGAGCTTCCTTCAATAAATAAATCTATTGTAGAAAAGTCAATTAAGCTACATTAAGTACCCACTACATCATTAATTAAAAATGCTTAAACAAAACAACATCATGTGGGTTGGGTGAAACAATGTACATAGACAATAGACTTGTGTCCATATAATCACATGGCGGTGTTCTGTTTCAGCATTTTACATTAGTGGCTTCATCATAAATTGGTATGGTTTGAATAAAACCTTTTTTAAAACACAAGGTTAGATTTGAAACTTTCAAAAGTATGAGAATTAATTTAAAATCAACCATAAACTATGGATTTAAAATGTAATTTTTCTTCAAAATTTTTATAAGAGATACAGGGCTAATGTTAAAAAGTGGAGTGGCAACCATTTGTGATAAGAATAGATTAAATAAGTGCAATATGTATTTTTTACTCTCTTTTTTTGTGTGCTCTTTTTTTTCTCTATAAAAAGTGAAGTTAATATTATATGTATTCACATCGTAGCACTACTTACAACATATGTATCATATGGATGTCTTGTGCATGAAATACCATAAAATATATCAAATAATAAAACTACAATACCCATTATAAGAGAAGTAATATATTTCCTGATCTCCAGGGACGGAACCAGAATTTATACCTGAGGGAGGCCAAAGCTTAAAACCAAAAAAAAAAAAAAAATTATGAAAATAAAAACTAATATTTATTTTATATTTAACAAAATACAACATACAAAATAAGTATTTCTTAAACATTTCATATTATAAATCATATCAACAAAGTATAACATACAAAATAATTATTTCTTATTTTGTGCACGATTTTTGTTTAGTCCATATTTATTTTTTTATTTTGTTTTTGTAGTTAAAGGGACATAGATTTTATTTATTTTCTTGTAAGTTAATATCTAAATATTTTCGAAGAGAGACAAATATATATATATATATATATATGTATTAAAGGGAAAATCTTAATTTTTTTTATACTAGTTTTTTTTTTTTTTTTTAATTTGGGGGGGGGGGGGGGGGGGGGGGTAATGGCCCCCCTCTGCCCCAACGTGGGTCCGTCCCTGCTGATCTCCTCCATATGGCACTAACCATTTTGCATAAAAGTTAAACATGTTTGACCTCAACCTGCAAGTCTCTAGAGAGCTAGTTCCTACAATAAAAAAATGAGTATTGTCGTGCATGGTGATGCCATTAGCTCATTTCATATATAATGATGGACTAAGAGGGGACCTATTAAAATTTTAATAGAGAAGCATCATACATGTTTTAGTAAGGTTTCTTATCTTCATATTAAGTGTGTGTATGGGTACAAATTATAAGTTAACTTTTTTACTTTTTAATTTTTATGTACATATTTTTAAAATCTCACATTTTCAAAATACAAGCATATTTTAGTACACTTTCAACAAAAAATTTTTAGTAAAAAACTAAATAAATGGTTCTCAAACACTAAGTAAACAATGTAACATCGTTATCGTAAACCCACTTATTAGATACACCTAAAAAACTAATTCTTGATTATCAAAATGGTATCAAATTTTTTTATCAAAATGAAATACCTTTTTCAAGTAATATTGCATGTGTCTGGAAGCTGGAAATCCATAACCAACCAATAAAACCGCAACACATGTCATGTTGAAAACTTACGCATACTAAAATCTTGCTTCAATCAGTGTCCATTAGCTCTTGGTAGTTACTTGGACGTCTTAACTCTTAATTACCTCAACGGGTACCATTAAAAGCTAATCCACCGCGATGCAATCTCAGCCGTCCATGTCATTGTCTGTGCATAACCTACATTTATACCTCTTGTTATGATATTATCCATTATAGTAACATAGTTTTGTTTGGGAAATGTTAAAACAGCACATTATTTTATAAATTGCAAACAGTGATTATTATTAAGTAAAAAAATGATATTAGGGTACATTTGTGACTATTATTTTTATCAAAAATTTTGTTACAACTATGATGTAATAGATTGTGAAATGATTATTTATCACTTTCACATAGATTTTCTTTTCATCACTTACAATTTGTCACGTCATAATTGTGTTAAAAAAAAAATTTTTGTGTACTATATTTTTTTTACTTTATTTATTTATTTATTTATTTTTTTGGTACATACACCTTTAAACAAATTTATGAGAAAATGAAAATGTTGACAGCCTATCCTCTACGATTTGCCAATATACCATATATTCAAGGTCTCAAAAGTGAATTACTGGGACCGGCTTTTCTTTTTTTCTTTTTTTTTTCTTTTTTTTTTTTCCTTTTTTTTCCTTTTCTTTTAAGTTCTTTATCAAGGAATAGACCCTTGAGAGAGTGTGGAAAAAATAGATTATCAAGTTTGGAATTATTGTATAGTCCATTCAATCAATTAAAGAGTTTTCAGTTTGAACATGACCAATCCATATACAAGACAAAGATTAGAGGTGGCATCCGAATGGTATTTACTTACTCCACAATTAAAAAAGGTTAGCAATTTGGCAAAGTCTTAACACTTTTTCCTTTGAAGAACCTTTGGTTTTCACTTGGTCAAAAGTTGCAAAAAAAAAAAAAATTAATGACTTGTACAGGTTTGATAGAAAATTGGGAACGGTCCATTGGTTTTACTCTGTTCAATAATCTTTAGAATAATAAAAATTGAATCCCTTACTCTTTATCTTGAAATTGAATCCATGACTTTTGTGTCACCATTATTTAATTCAACTATTTGTGTGTTACAAAGAGGAGGTTTGGCTAATGTTGATCATCAATAAAATAAAATAAAATAAAATAAAAGCATATTAAAGTTTTGTGGAGGATAAAAACAAAAAAAAACAAAAAAAAAAAAGGTAGTTTTGTGGAGGATAAGCATATTCAATTAGCCTAAAGTCGTAAAGGATATGTGAATCATTAGCCAATCCGAACAAAAATTATTTTGCCAATAGGTATCATGACTCATGAAGAATATAATCTATGACTTGCTAGCAACTTTTATTAATAGACCAATTGGGTGGATATCAATCATATTCTCAATGAAGTCCTAGGATAAGATGACACTTGGCAAGTTGGTGCTTACAAATAATTTATCAATAAATCTAATGAGACAAAAAAAGATATTTATAATTTTTGAGGCATTATGATGGGATTGATACATAATAAAAAATAGTATAATAGAAAATTCACGTAAAAGTGATATTACTTCACTTATAACTTATCATCTTAACGTATTGTAAAAATTATTATGAAAAGAGTTATACCTCTAATAATTTATCAATAAATCTAATGAGACAAAAAAAAATTATGAGGTATTATTTTGTAATTGCTACATAATAAAAATAGTATTAATAGAAAATTCGCGTGTGAATGATATTACTTCAATTGTAACTTATCATCTTAATGTATTGTGAAAATTATTATAAAAAGAGTTGTACCTCTAATAACTTATCAATAAATTTAATGAGACAAAAAAAAAATTATGAGGTATTATGCTGTGATTGATACATAATAAAAATAGCATTAATAGATAATTCATGCAAAATTTTTTCAATTATAACTAATCATCTTAATGTGAAAATTATTATAAAAAGAGTTGTAACTCTAATAATTTATCAATAAATCTAATGAGACAAAAAAAAAAATTTTCTGAGGTATTATTTTGAGATTGATACATAAGAAAAATAGTATTAATATAGAGAATTCATGTGAAAGTGATATTGCTTCAATTTTTTTTTTTTTTTTTATTGAATGAGTTTTAACCTATGGCATCCACTCTTTATGATAATTCTTTATTATCAATCAAGACACCAATCAGTTTTTAGTGTAGGTAGAGATTGAACCCCAGATCTTTTAATCAACTATCAGAGATTTTATTAATTGAGTTAACTGGAATCCACAGATATTACTTCAATTATTCCAGATATTACTTCAATTATAGCTTATCATCTGAACGTAATGTGAAAATTATTATGAAAAGAGTTGTACCTTTAATATTGACCAATTTGTGAGAGTGAGTTTGTATTTTTTTTTTTTTCAATCTTAATTGACATGTATTTATGTGTATAACTTTTTTAAATTTATTTTTTTAAAGTAAAATTATAAATTTTTTTATAGGAAGTAAAATTATACCTTTAATCGCTTTCCACGAATAAACAAATTAGCCAATAAAAATGCACACAACATAACTTATATATACCCATTTATAACAACCAATGTTACATACATAACGTTTTCATAACAAATTTCACTCGAGTGGTTAAATTATTATTGATTCTCATTTGAGCTCATCATTAATATCATTTTATTAATTGTTTAACATTTACAACTCACATTTTTTTTTTTAATATGATAGAATTTCAACCTATGACATATTCTCCATGATGATTACTCTTTATCATTAAGTTAAGTTACCAAGTGGTTTTAATATAGGCCAAGTTTGAACTTCAGATTTTGTTCGACGACAAGATACTTTACCAATTGAGCTATATGTATCCCACTGACTCACCACTTCATTGATTGTTAACATAAATCGTCTCTAAACTTATTGATTCATAATTATAAGTTAGTTCCTGCTATAAGACTCATTACTCAGTAGCTGCAACTGCAACATCCAACAAGAACTTGTTAATAATATTTTAGGTTGGCAGTGCCTAGTGCCCACCATTATCACGTGAGGGAGAGGACCACATGATCTTAAAGAGTTTCTTACTTTTTCTTTGCACAATAATATATATATAAGTTTGCTTCTTTTTCTCCAACCTTGCCAGTAGATCAGATTGTCAAATGTGAAAAAAAAGTAGAAGGCAAAGAAACAGTAAACGACAAAATGGTAAAGCACCCAGAAAAACACTTGCAGGAAATTCCATTAACATGAAGTTGTCGTGAAATAAAGCTTTGGAATTGATTTGATAGATGGATTTAGAATCCAATAATTCAATGTGTAAACTGTTTTACTTGCTCATCAAAAAAAAAAAAAAAAAAACAATGCGGTATAAGCGATAACTGTTAAAGCATCCAACTTTTGTAGCCTTTAAAGAAAGGATAGAAATTGCAGGTCCCCATCTCTTCCTTTTTCTATATGCGTCATGAAAACTATTCATGAACACGCTTGTCATGCCAATAAATAAACGCTTCATCTCATGGTGTTAATGGGAGCTCTATCCAATAAACTTCATTTTATGTGATGTCAAAATTCAAGGTTTTTTTTTATATTTTTTTATATTTTTTTTATTTTTTTAGTAACAACTCTTTATTACATCTTAAAAAAAAAAAAAAAAAAAAAAAAAAAAACTCTCACTTATTTTTTTCTCATTAAAAAGAAAAAAAAATACAAAACTTGCTTCTTTTTTTAAGGTCATCTTATTAAACATTTAAACCTTGCTTATTAAAACGAAATCACATGGGTTTCACTTTTTAAAAATAAATTAATGTCTTGAAAATGACTTAAAACCTCGCTAAAAAATAAATTAATATTTTAAAGAAATTGTTCCATATACTCAGTAAATTACTTACACTTTTATTTTATATATATATATATATATAAAAGTAGGTTTCACATGCAAAACCTATATGGCTATAGGTAAAACTCACTTTTATGCAAGGGAAATTACATGGTTTTGAACTTCTACAAATGCTTTTGGCATGCAAATACTTGTAACATCGTGTTACCCAGGCTTTTATTTTTCTTTGAAAAAAGTTAATAGATGTTTTAAAGGTATTAGTTTAAGAAATATTTTAGGAAAAAAAAAAATAAGAGAAGAAAAAAGCAATTGATATTTTTTTTTTTGACAAATTTTGTTTATAAAAGTAATATATTTTTTTTTATTAAAAAAAGTCCTTTAACAAATGTCTAAAGGCATCTATTAACCGAACATTTAAGTGAGTCCAATCTTTCTTTAACTTGACTAGCCTTCTGTTTGTACTACACAACACCATAGAAAAGAAAAAGGAAAGAAAAGAAGATAGGAAGACGGTGTGTGTGGGGATTCTTATGTTTTCAAATCTTTACTAAAAGTAAAAAACAAATTGGGACAATGGATTGGAAACCCAAAACAAAAACATATCCAAATTTCCTCGATTTGCTCCAATTGTTGCTTACAATGTGGTTGATTCATAATTACACATTTATCTGTCTTTTTTGTCAAATAATACTATCATAGACAAATGACTTTTCTAATTGCATAGCATCTAGGCTACAAACTAGGGTCCACAATTGACATTAAAATTGATGTAGTTTTCCATGAGAGCTAGAGTAATTTTGAATTGACAAAACAACTAAACCCATAAAACGTGTCAACTAAGGGTCACATCCACAGAAAAGCATGCATAACTTAATTTCTTCTTGCACAATACAAACTACTATAAAGACATCAGACTCAAATGTTGCCACCAAAATAAGGAAATGCAAAGTTCACGAGTGGCCACATCGCTCTAGCCCCCACTTTTTTTCTTACACGTTTTGTCAAGTAAAAGATTGCCCAGTACAAAGATACAAATCTCAGTGTATCTTGGAAATTCTGTACCAGGATTGCAATGTTTGTATGTTTGTTTTTTTATTAACCTTATCACTCGCATTAGTGCCAATTTGGCCGGGGGCAGGATGAGGCGGTATGGTGTGCTCGTGAGCATGCCCGTGGCAGCCACGTGTGCACGCTGCCAAATTCATGACATGTCTTCTCTTTACGTATTCTGAAAATAAAGGAAGAGAATAGATAATGGTTATTGTGTATGAAGAAATATAAACAACTAAAAAAATCAATAAAATTTGATATTTTAATTAAATCTCGTGTAAAATAGTTAATATGATATAAATTGTTTTGAAAATCAGTATATAAAATAGAAAGCAAACGTTTTTTCTTTTATTTTGTTGCACTTTTTTAAACATTTCATTTATTCATTACACTCTATTTAGTGCTTAGTGTTATATATTTTATTCGTGATCAATGTTTAAAATATAATAATAACAATAATAATAAAATGATTGTAGTAGGCAGATGACATTATAAAATTTTGCCACATTTACTACTAATTCATCTTGAGGCAAAAATAATATATAATTGATCATGAATAATTTGTTAAGGATTCATGTTTTACCCTTAAAAGGTTTGAGACTAGAACTTTTTTGTTGTTGAGTTTTACAGTTTATTTTAAGAAGTAACAGTACATGAGGAAGGTAAATTGTTATAATTTGTGTTGAGCCATCAAGTAAAAAGGTAAAACTGATTCAGGTCAATAGTATATGACTATGATTTTGCATGTGTAACAATTTTCAATTCTATGCATCTAGATTTTAATTACTAGAAGATGCAACATCCATTAGTCACCATTAGAGTCAGTCAATGTGTTTGGTAGGCCATCATAAATAAATATTATTCAAAGTAGCTTTCCTTTTACTATTGAAAAAATTGACAAAGCCCAGCGATGTTCCCTAAATTTTTTTTAAGTATTGTGGCCTGACAACAAGTGACAATTACTCCTCGTTGAAAATTTGAAACAAAACAATTATCAAATCCAGATATACCTAAAAGCTTATTGAATTTTTTTTCCTTTTTTTTGGTCAGAACTTTTAAGTGAAAAATGGTTTGCATTGCTAGATTACTGTTCATTCTTGGGATCTTGGGCCAAGACCTCCAATCCATGAGTCCTTAACTCCAAATCATGGACCACAATTATCCATTGCATGCCTTCCACAGGAATTTGGTACCACACTTGATGTTAATGGATCACCTAATTTTTTTAGATGATAGTGATGCTAATTGAAACACACTTCAATTTCAACAGTGTGAAAATGTCATTCTTATCCAGATGCTGTATTGTTGAACGTGGAAATGTGTTTGTCACTCAGATACAAAAGCTTCTACATGGGTAAGTAAACAGAAAAAGAGTTACAAGAAGCATAGAAAGCTGCACATTAAGCTCACAGATATGAGCCAGGAACAAACTTGCAAGTGGCTGCTGCAACTGGAAATTATATATAATTTTGGGCAAAACAAGTATAGTTCTTTAGGTGCTATACATTAAAAGTCAATCACATGGTTGCTAATTATAATAAAGCACAAACAATGTCATTTTTTTCTAAAGAAAAGTTATATTGAATGCAATTATGTATTTGAATTTAATTGGAGAATCTAATATACTACACCTATGTTAATATATTGCATCTTTTTAATTACTTAAGTTTTACCCTATAACCCTATAACTTTTGGAGGTAAATTTGCAGGATGTGAAATCTTATTAGTTGATTTATCAAGGCTTCTCACTCTAATTTCCTTTCTCAATATATTGAAAATTTTAAGTTCATATTTCCTCTCAACACTCAAATTATAACACAATGGTAAATGCTAAATAAGGCTGGTACAAACAAAAAAATGCATATGCAAATTCAATATTCAACTTCACAACATCCAACATGAAATAATGCAACCATGCATCAAGAGCAAACCACAGGTATCTCTTTTTTTTTTTGATAAGTATTAAAAATATATATATTAAAAAAAGAAGAAGAGAAGTGTCACCCGAGTATACAAGTAGTATACATCAGGGACAAAATACAACTCAAGCACATAAAGTACAAAAGTCCATAAAACCATGAACTGAAAAGAAAGAACAAAAACTTAACACTATTACCCAGTTCAAAAGAGTCTTAAAAAAGAAGATTTTAAGATCTGAACTGTTTTTTTATGAATCCTCAAAATGTCGAGTATTCCTCTCCCACCAAAGGCACCACATCAAACAATAAGAGACAACCATCCAAATAGCACTATTCTGATGCCACCCAAACTTTCCTTGCCAACAAGCTAGCAGCTCCACCACCGTCTTCAACATAACCCATTGAATGTCAAACAAGATAAACACCATGTACCACAAATCAGTAGTGAGAGGACAATGGATAAGAAGATGGTCTACTAATTCCCCCTTTGTTTTTTACACATACAAAACCAATCTAAAATCCAAATCTTCTGTTTCTGAAGATTATCAATTGTCAAAATATTCCCCAAAGCGGTAGTCCAAACCCAAAAACAAAAAAAACAAAAAAACTCTAGAAGGAACCTTAGGCTTCCTGTTATAAAATTTTAAAGTACTCGCAAGTGTACGAATCGTACCGAAGTATAGTTTGACAAGAATGAGATCAAACTCACAAGGACTTGAATGAATGTAGGAAAATTAATCAAATCTTAACCAAATTAATCATAATCTAGTTTAATAAAAATTGGTTGTTTGCAATTAAATATACTAAGCAAATAATTAAACTAAGCAAAGATATAATATAAAGCAATAAAAAGATATAAACAATCTAGAGAAAGGAATTAAGATTTTGGAATCTGTCTTGTAAGTCATATCAGCATATATTTATGATCATTATTTTTTCCCAACTTCTACATGATAATCTAGAAATCAAGTTTGCTATCATGGAAAACGTTCTCATTAAAATCCTTGTTTTAAAAAATCAAAGCATGTTCGTCTTTGCTTCTTAAGTATAAAATCAAATCATCAATTGTATTCGTTAACAAACAAATCACAAGAGATATAGAATTTTATAATCAAGAAATAATAAACCAAGCATTCAATTAATTAAGATAAATTCTAAATTATTAGAAAAACATGATTGAACTCATATTTAGAATCTCATCTTAGTCAATTGATATGAAGCAAGAACAATTTAAATCATTAATGAACAACTATTGTGGAAAAAATCAAATCACATAAATATTACTGATAATTTTTAACAAGGTTTCATCCTTAACCCTAATTATAAATTTAGCTACTTATAGTAATTGAAAGAAAACACAAAAATAAAATACTAAGCATTAAACTAGACAAATTATTAGAACTAACGGTCATGGAAGAAAACCAAAGAGGTAGCCGCGACCTATATGTTCAGCCCCTAGCCCAAGCACTAGCCTTTTTTCTTGCAAACTGGCCTAAAGGTTTATATAAGGGCAACCAGTCCTAATACAATTCGGATTTGTATTGCCTTGTTTTGCTCCTTTATAATCCATCACATGCGGCTGACCTAAAGCCTTACTATTAAGATCCCAACGTGGCCCATTGTAAGAACTCCCAAGCATGTGTTTTGGTGAAGAATTAATTAGGCTCACGTCAAACATGCAATCAAGCCCATTGTACATGTCTTATCCACAAAAGCACTCCTATTCTTTTATTTTTTTATTCTTTTGCTTTCTACACTTCAGTGACTTCATGCCTGGGTATCTTCTTACTCTTTAATTTTTGGTCTTCTCTTGAATTCACGCCTGGCTAGATATGAGTTGGCTTCATTCAATTGGCCTAGCCCACTTTGCATGTAAAGTTCTTGTTACTTGCAATACATATAATATATAATCAATCACAAAATATCATAAAAGTAAAGCTAAATATGTAGATATGAAAGTACTTTATTGTTTATATTTCGTACACATCACTTCCAAACAATCTTCAATGGGAAGGACTGATCTATATTTTTTGTCAAGATCTGGTAGTATGAGCGAACTGCAAAACCTCTTCCCTCAATGGACTTCTAACAAATCCTAACTCCCCTCAAAGAAACTCCTTAAATACTATTTAGAAAATTGGATAAAGACTTCAATTACCAATCCTGAAAGATTCTTAGAGCATTACCATCAACTCTTCTATAAAAAATGTCATTTTGACACACTAAAAGTCTACTTTATTATTTTATCAGATCATTTTACAACATCTCATTCATCACATATTTTATGTTTTATTTTTCAATTTTATACATTAAAATAATATTTACAACACATTAAAATAATATATTAACTCCTCCCATCATCATTAACAACAACAACAACGACACAACCACCACTGCAGCAACAACAACCACCAACAACCATTACAGCAACAACACCGACAACCCATTAATCAAACAAACCCACGACCCAGCCCGCCACCACCAAAAATCAACCCAAAATAAAGAAATTTTGGTTTAATCAATGTGAAAATGAATTTGCTTGAGGTGTTTGGCTGAAAAATGAAGACAGGTAGAGCTCAAAACAAAAAAAAATGGAGGATTTACGAACCCAACCACCGCAATCCACCGCCACAACAGCTAGCACCACCACGATTTGCCACCACGATCTGAATCCTCAAGAATCACAACCACCACCATCGAAGATAGAAGGCCAAAAGAATGGAGAGATGTCTAAGAAAGGGAGGAGAGTGATGAGAAGCGCCTGAGAAGAGAGAAGATTGCAAAGAGAAAAGGGGAAAAAAAGAAAAAGAAAAAGGAGGACAGCAAAGGTATGAGAGAGAAAAGGAGAAAAGAGAATAAAATAAAATTAAATATTATATCATATTTGGCCGTATCATTCTAAAGATAGAACATTACTGTAGCATGTTTCAAATTTTTTTGACATATAGAACATCTGATCAAGGTAGTTTTTTGGTGTTTGGTGTGCTAAATGCTAAAAATTTAGCATTTAGCACACCTGATGAGAATGTTCTTACAAAATTTAAATTCCAATAGAGAACACCATTTGAGAACTTCATCAAATCAGCTACATAAGCCTCCTTACTGTGACTTCTAGCACATAATTCCGGATAGCACAATCTCAAAGGGGTGTCCCTACACCAAATGTCCTGCCAAAATCTAATAGTAGATCCCATCCCAACCTCAAATTGGATATGACAAGTAAAAGAAGGCCAACCACGGCTAATAGACTTCCACAAACTCACTCCATGAGGACTAGTAATAGGACGAGAGCACTAGCCTCCCCTTTCACAACCATATCCTTATCACTCTCATCCACAAGGCTTGTAGCTCATTTCCAAATCTCCGAAACCATTTTCCAAGCAGCACTTTATTAAAACTTCTCAATTTTCCAATAACCAAGCTGATAGCTCGAAAACCGCTTTCCTTCCCCACACCAGATATTTTAGGAATCAAGGAAATGAAAGTGGCATTCAAACTTTTCTCAAACGGTGTATTATCAAAAAAAATATATTGAAAAACGTCCATAAGATTGGTTTTGATAATGACCCAACAAGTCTAGAAAAAAGCCATAGGGAAACCATCAAGTCCAGGAGCTTTATCTCCATTAAAATCCTTAACCACCTAAAAATCTCAACTTCCTCAAAAGGCTTTTCCAACTAGCCAGCCTTATCCTTGAAAATCTTGGAAAAATTCAACACATCCGGGTGAGGGCAATGGAGCTTATCTTCCGAGTAAAGGCTCTTATAGAATCAAACAATACCATCTTCAATAACTTCTTGATCTGATGTTAACACTCCATCAATATTAAAACCGCCAATACTGTTAGTTCTTCTATTAGAATTAGCCATCCGGTGAAAGAAATTCGTTTTGATGTCCCCCTTCCTTTAAACATAGCACCCTAGATTTTTGTCACCAGCTAATCTCTTCCAACAATGCAGTCTTCTCAATTTCCATGCAAATTCTCTTTTTTCACACTTCTCATTGATTGATAAAGAAACCCTCTCCTCTTTAGAATCTAGAGCATTCAAAACATTCCACAATTTCATTCTCTTAATGGTTACATTACCAAACTCTAATTCATTCCACTTTTTAAAATCTCCATTTAAAGCTTTTAACTTCTTGGCTAACCTGTAACTTGGAGTTCCATATAAATGATAAGAGTCCCACCAAATTTTCACCTTCTCCACAAAACCATCCACTTGAAGCCACATGTTCTCAAAACAAAAAGGCCATCGGCCCCAATGAATATCACCACGCTCTAAAGAAATCGGGAAATATGGTCTGATAAAACTCTAATAAGCCATTTTTTATGAATATTTGGATGGTGTTCCTCCCACTATACTGGAACCAAATAAAGAAATGGACCAAGTGTAACTGTCAACCTCCGAAAGGATATCCATTAACTCATTAATAGATATGAAATTTGAGAAATTGTGCATAACTTGAACGAAGC
Organism: Quercus gilva; assembly: GCA_023621385.1. Lineage (NCBI taxonomy): Eukaryota > Viridiplantae > Streptophyta > Magnoliopsida > Fagales > Fagaceae > Quercus > Quercus gilva. The sequence continues at coordinate 49,944,561 of CM042483.1, forward strand.
TTTTAGCCCCCAAATGTTCAAAAGGAAAGCAAACAACATTGAAGTCACCACCTACATACCATGGCAAATTCCACCAACTATACAGACACGCAAATTCCTCCAACATTAGCCTTTTCTCCCTATCCACAATAGGACTATAAACACTAGTACAAGCCCATTCAAAATTGTCCTCTACATTCCTAAATTTACAAGACATTGAAAATTGACCCACAACATCTTCCAACTTCTCCAAAACCTTCCTATCCCACATTACCAAAATCCCACCTGAAGCACCTATTGAATTCAAATAAACCCAATCAACATTTTGACAACCTCAAAGAATTTTAATAAAACCCCTAGGGATAAGCTCCATCTTTGTCTCCTACAGACAAATGACATCAGCCTGCCATATTCTAATAAGATTCCTAATTTGGAGCCTCCTATCCTTCTTGTTCAGCTCCCTCACATTCCAAGAGACTATCTTCATATTAATTGGGACACAATCACAGCCCTTTCCCTATTGGAACTTCGAGATTTACATAAGTGGAAGCAAGTCACAGGTATCTTAATCTACAGTTACAGACACAACCCATGATGTTGATTAAAGCCCTTCGAAGAATTGCATATGATCTTCTAATGTTTCTCCACGCCGGATTTTGGTCACCGATCCATCTTCTTCAACCTACAAATGATAAATAAAGCTTTTTGAGAGACAAAAAAGGAGTGGGGGGGTGTGGATACAATTACTTATAACTAATCCATAATATATGAGATACTCCAAATTAAAAAGATGCAGAAATTTCTGTGAATAAGATTGATAATATAGGAGCTCACTCAGGCATAAGATTCAAATTTGTGAGTTACTAAATGCAGTAGAACCCACTTCTAGTGTTAATTGCATAATGTGATGGAAATACAAGATGGAACAGTCAAATTTTCTAGTACCATTTGTGCAGCATAAAAGCAATAAATAGAAACCGCCTCTAATGTTAATTGTGTAATTAGATGGAAATATAAAACGTAACAATCACTGCCTAAAGTATCATTTGTACGGCATAGGTGTGTTGTATAAAATATAGACAATGTGAAGTCGTTGATACGTACCCAGTACTCTGGCGGGCGCATTCTAAGATTATAAGTTGACGCCATGCTCATACAGTAAGCACCAGCATCATGAACAACCAGACCAGCTCCCTGCAAAGTGAAATTCTAGATCAGAGAATTTAAAAAGAGAGCAGTCATTTTTTTTTTATTGGGTTTCACACCTTAGAATACACTAGTGAGGAAGAATGAGTTGATCCAAGTCAAGGGAACCAAAAAAAGAGGGAGAAGACCTAAAATAACATTAGTTGAAAAAGTAAAAAATGATATGTGAATTAAGGAGGTGACAAATAATATGATTTTGGGTATGATAAAGCGAGTTGATCCAAGTAAAGGGAACCAAAAAAGGTAGAAGAAGAAATTAAATAACATTAGTTGAAAAGGTAAAAAAAGATATGTCAATTAAGGAGATGGAAAATAGTATGATTTTGGGTATGATAAAATGCCAAAAAAGAATTCACATGACCAACCCTAATTGGTTTGCTTAGAATCCATAGCCAACTAGCCCATTTGGAACTTGGCCTTGATGGTTGTTGTTGATGTTGTTGTTGCACTCATTAGAATATGCATAACAGCCACACCCCCCCCCCCCCCCCCCCAAAAAAAAGAAAAAAGAAAAAGAAAAAAAGGGATATGAAGAAAATTATAGCTGTGACAATCCAACAGGAAGCCTACACAATACCTTGGCTGGAGTTGGAAGCACTCTATCCTTTCCCAGGAAATCTGCTGACTCACAGACAGGGCCCACGACATCAAAGGTTGAGGTCTCTGCATCAGGTGGTGCAGGAGAAACCAGCTCTATGTGCTGCAACCCGGGTACCGACAAGTCAATTGTGATGAAAAGGCACAACAATGTAATGTGTGAACAGCCATGGTGATTAGAGAAATATTTATCATTATGTCCAAAATAAGCAAAAAATACAAGTGCATCCTCAGAAGCGAGAGGTATGTAAAAATCTTCTCAAGGAGTGGAAGTGTGATATTGTTTGCTTTCAAGAAACTAAGCTATCATCTTTAAACTCTTCTGTTGTTCGAAGCCTTTGGGGTAGTCCATTCCTAGATTGGGTTGTTCTAGATGCAGTCAATACTGCAGGGGGGGTGTTACTGGTTTGGGACAAGAGAGTTTTTGAAAAAGTTGATTGTGCGGTTGGGCGGTTTTCTGTTAATGTTTTATTTAAGGGGGTTGTAGATGATTTTGTATGGGCTTGTTCAGGAGTGTATGGGCCTAACGAAGATTCTCAGCGGGGTGCTCTGTGGGAAGAACTCTCAAGGATGCACTCTAGGTGGAATACGGCATGGTGTGTTTTTGGGGATTTCAATATTATTCGATATCCGAGTGAGAGACTTGGTTGTGTGGCTTTTAGTCCGGCTATGTTTGCTTTTTCAGACTTCATTGAGGCTAATTACCTTGTGGACTTACCCCTTGAAGGAGCTTCCTTTACTTGGTTTAGAGATTCGGGGTCAGATTGTATGTCAAGAATTGATAGAACCTTGGCATCGGTGGATTGGGTGGATCACTTTGGAAACGTGTCTCAAAGGGTTCTCCCTCGTGTAGTTTCTGATCATTGTCCTCTGTTGGTGGTGGCGGGTAGTGTTAATAAAGGCCGGAGTGCTTTTAAGTTCGAGAATATGTGGTTGAAAGAAGATGGTTTTGTAGAGAGGGTTCGGCAATGGTGGAATGGGTATTGCTTTTCGGGTTCTCCTAGCTTTATTCTGGGTCGTAAATTAAAAGCTCTTAAAGAGGACTTGAAGAAGTGGAATAAGGAGGAATTTGGGGATTTGGCCTTTAGGAAGAAATGTCTTTTATCGGAATTGTTGGGTTTGGATGCTAGGGAGGACCTGTCTGGTCTTTCTCATGAGGATCAAACTCGTCGTACTCAGATTAAAGGAGAGATTGCACATCTTGCCTCTTTGGAGGAGATTTTTTGGAGACAAAAATCCAGGTTTCTATTTGTGAAGGAGGGGGACAATAATACTCGCTTTTTTCATCGGGTTGCAAATTCCCATAGAAGAACTAATTATCTTCGGGGTATAGAGGTGGATGGTGTCCTCTATGAGGATGAGGAAGATGTGAGGTCTAAGGTGGTCCATTTTTATCAGAGTTTGTACTCTGAGTCAGATTCTTGGCGCCCTTCTATGGATGGATTAGAGTTTTCTAGAATTGAAGAGGATGAGCGGCTTGAATTAGAGAGGGAATTTTCTAAGGAGGAAGTGGTAAAGGTTCTTCAAGAGATGGAGGGTGATAAAGCCCCAGGTCCTGATGGTTTCACTATGGCTTTTTTTCAAAAATGCTGGAGTGTTGTGGAAATAGATGTCATGGCTTTCTTTGATCATTTTCATAGGAGCTCAGAGTTTGAACGGTCTCTAAATGCTTCTTTTCTATCTCTGATTCCCAAAAAAAATAACGCACTGAATATTAAAGATTTTAGGCCTATCAGTTTAGTAGGCAGTGTGTATAAGCTTTTGTCCAAGGTTTTAGCTAACAGATTGAGGCGGGTGCTGGATAATCTTATTTCAGAGTCTCAAAATTCTTTTGTTGGTGGTAGACAGATTTTGGATTCAGTGCTTATTGCCAACGAATGTTTAGACAGTAGACTGAAGTGTCGTATCCCGGGGGTGGTGTGTAAGTTGGATATTGAGAAAGCTTATGACCATGTGATTTGGGACACTTTGTTTTATCTGTTGGAGAGGATGGGATTTGGGGATAGATGGAGGAGATGGTTAAAGACCTGTGTCTCTACCGTTCGCTTCTCAGTTCTGGTTAATGGATCTCCTGCTGGTTTCTTTGGTAGCTCTAGAGGTCTCAGACAAGGCGATCCTTTGTCTCCCCTCCTATTTCTTTTGATCATGGAGGTCTTAAGCCGTATCATGAAGAAAACTGAGGAAGGTGGCTTCATTCAGGGCTTTCATGTGGGTCCTATTAATTCTACTGGTATTCGTGTTTCTCATCTTTTATTTGCTGATGATACCATTCTTTTCTGTGATGCCTCTAGAGAGCAGATTCTATCTATTAGGCTGGCTTTGACTTGTTTTCAAGCTTTTACTGGTTTGAAGGTGAATGTGGGGAAAAGTGAAATTGTCCCTGTTGGGGAGGTGCGTAATATTCAGTCTTTGGCTAATATCCTTCAGTGCAGAGTGGGCAGTTTGCCTATGACTTACTTGGGTATGCCTTTGGGAACTGTGTATAAAACACCCTCCATTTGGAATCCGATCCTTGAGAGGATGGAAAAGAAGCTTTCAGGTTGGAAGCGGCTTTATTTGTCGAAGGGTGGTAGACTCACCTTGCTGAAGAGTACCCTTTCAAGCCTTCCGACATATTACCTTTCCCTTTTTACTATCCCCAAAGCTGTGGCGACTAGATTGGAACGCATTCAAAGGAACTTCTTGTGGGGTTCATCAGTTGAGTGTTTCAAATATCCTTTGGTGGCTTGGGAAAAGGTTTGCTTACCACGTGAGTTGGGTGGTTTAGGAGTTCGAAAGTTGGCGTCGTTTAATCAGGCCCTCTTAGGGAAATGGCTTTGGAGGTATGGTCATGAAACCTCTCATTTGTGGCGAAGGGTCATAGCCATGAAATATGGGGAGGGAAAAGGGGGTTGGTGCACTAGAGCTTGTAGTAGGGCCCATGGTTGTGGGTTATGGCGGAGTATTAGTGAAGGGTGGGAAACTTTCGCTAAGCATTTCTCTTTTGTGGTGGGGGATGGATCTCGTACTCTTTTTTGGCATGACAAGTGGACTGGGGATGTCACTCTTAAAAGTCTTTATCCTCAGTTATTTTTGTGTTCAGCTAATAAAGAGGCTTGTATTTCTGATGTGTTAAGCCCTTCAGCGGGTGAGAATGACAGAGTGTGGAGTTTAAGATTTCAGAGGGCATTCAATGATTGGGAGTTAGCGGCTTTCTACTCCCTCCTCCACTTCATTCAAACCCGAATCCCTAGGGGTGGAGGTTGTGATAGGCTTTGTTGGGATCTTAATGGCAGTGGGAAGTTTGATACTCGATCTTTCTATCATAAGATTCGTAATGCAGATCCCTCCACCTTCCCTTGGAAGGGTATTTGGAAAGTTAAGGTTCCTAATAGGGTGGCTTTTTTTATGTGGACAGCAGCTCATGGTCAGATTCTAACTTTGGATAATCTTATGCTTCGTGGTCGTCCTTTGGTGAATCGTTGTTATTTGTGCTGTTGTAATGCGGAATCTGTGAATCACCTGTTACTTTTTTGTCCGATAGCTCATTCTTTGTGGATGCATATGCTTCAGTTGTTTGGGATCGATTGGGTCATGCCAGGTTCAGTTGAGGACTTATTATTCTGTTGGTTTCATTGGCTTGGGAAGCATAGTTCTGATATCTGGGATTTGGTCCCAGGCTGTTTAATGTGGACTATTTGGTCTGAGCGGAATCGGCGGGCTTTTGAGGATGAGGGGAAAACTGTGGTTCAGTTATTAGAGTTGTGCCAAAGGACCCTCTTTGATTGGTCTCGATGTTGGGGTTTCTCAGATTGTTCTACCCTTACGGATTTTATTTCCTCTATTAGAATAGATTAGGGGCTGTTTTTTGTTTTTTGTTTTTTGTTTTTTGTTTTTGTTTTTGTTTTTTTTTTTTGTCTTGTTGTTTCTTTTTTTTCCTTTGTTCACTACCGTGAACTCTTTGTGTTTCTCTTGCTTTTCTTTTATTAATAATATTCTATTCTTACTTATCAAAAAAAAAACAAGTGCATTTGCTATGTAGTAGCATATATGAGAACCAGCAATTTAGATTTTTTAAAAGGTTGGTACTATACTGTTTTATAGGTTTGATATAAGGGCAAACAGCCACTAACTAATACAATATTTGACCAACAAGTAACAGTATAATGTTTGAAAATGTTTTTCAAGTACTAGATGCATTTGATACACAAAACTGGTTAGATGTCCATTATCTTCAATTCACATAAATATAATTGTCTACAAGAGAAGTTAGCTATAGTTAAATTCTTACTTGATAAGCACCATAAAGACTAGGACGGATAAGTTCAGCCATGCTGCCATCAATCACAACAAAGTTTTTTGTTCCATTAGTTTTGACCCCAGTTACACGACTAACCAGGCAACAAGTATTTGCCATCAATGATCTCCCAGGTTCAATGATGAGTTTAAGATTTCGTGAAAGGACCAGCTCTCGAACCTGCAGCAACCACCAATGTTAAAAAGATTCAGTGAACCTTCATATTGATCAAAGTAAGGACATTGCTAATTCTCTTTAAAACTATATTCCCCACTGGGAAGTGAGGCCTTTATTACCTTTTGTCATCCAATTTAATCCCACACTAAGATTATAAATTAGTCAAAAAAATGATTCAAAATGAAATCCTACAAAGTTTTCAAATATGTTGACAAATAATTCTCAAAACATAAACCCAAACCATACAAAAAGAAAATTTCTTGAAGAGGGTTGGGGGATGTGGCTCTAAATATCATATAAAGTTTCAGAAGACTAGGTGAGTATATATTAGATTTACATTGGCAATGAATCCTCACTGCATTCTATTAGATACTTATGGCCACTAGATCTGAGTAAAAAACAGAGCTACTACAATATGTATTGCAAATTCTCATCCAAAACATTATTTGTCAGCCTATTTTACCTAACAAAAAAGCGTGTTTCACAATTAAAGCAGATGTTTCTTTTGATAGGTAATATACAAGTCACTATGCATAGAAGATTGCACCATTGACCACATCCTGCATCTTATGTTTTTGGGGAGAAGAGATGTCAATTGGTGCAAGGACCATTTATGTCAAAGTTAATTTATTTCTGACTAAGATTGGACTTCCATATAAATCAAGAAATTGAAGTGAGGCACAGTAATTCATGAAGCCCACAGTAAAATTAAAATCCTTCAAATCCTACAGGCTACATGTGCTCTACATTTTTTGGCAATTGCAAATGTAATAACCTATTTTGCACTTATCATTCTAAGATCAAGTTTGAGGATAAAAATTAGCAGCCCACCCATGTCAGAAGTGCATGGTGCAAGCAATGCTACCCATGTATCAAGAACTCCCTCTTTCTTCAAATGAATTATTAGCCATGCAGACATGAATTTTATACTTAATAAAGGCCAGAAAACAAGACTAAGAGATATGATCCTCACAGTATCAATTAAATCTCTGGGTGTAGGAAGGATAGCACCAGTGTGATAATAATCTATCCCAAGTCCACCTCCAATATTTAAGTAATCAACTTCAAAACCTTGAGCTCGGATTTCGTCAATGTAGTTAACCATAAGAACTGCAGCATCCCTGAATATGTCCACCTGTAAATATTAAAAACCAGATCTTTTACCTTTACATTAACCCAAAAAAAAAAAAAAAACCTATGTTTCATATTTTTCGTAAAGCCAGAGAAAATAACTAAACGCATACCATGGCAACTGGACAGAACAATAAAAACAAATTCAAACAGAGAATGAAACCAAGATCAACATCAGTGTAAACGGCAAGATAACAAGACAACAAATGAAGGGGGGAAGAATATTTCTACAGCAACAGCCAATGTCTTGAGAAACGGCATTAAAAAACTAGTTGCCTAAAGAACAAAACTTCTTTTCTTTTCTTTTTTTAATCTTGAGTTTTCGCCATATGAACAGCGATATGTAATTGCTATCATACCCTGAAAAAAATGTAATAATTATTGTACTATGGCTATACATGTCCCAGACTCATCTTCTACAGGTTCTATATTGTAATTGCATTAAATAAATGAAAGAATTTGAACGCAAAGTTGTTGAAAATACCTTGGTGATGGTGGACCCAAGATGGCAATGAGCTCCCACAAGCTTTAGCTCATTAGGATGTGCCTTTACAGAATCCAAGAACCATTGCAACTTCTCATTTCTAATACCAAATTTGGAGTTCTTGTTCCCAGTGGCAACATAAGGATGGACCTAAGAAAAGAAAAAGACAAGTTAGTAAGATTAAACTTCAGCATTATAAGCAGACCAACCTAACAATACAGATGAATAAGGTGGTGGGTCAAGCTGATAGTGTAGAAATGGGGGTGCCTTGGTGCTAAGGTAGTTTAGAGTGTAAAATGCAATGTGGCAGTAGAGATAGGCATAACAATAGAGGTGGTGTGACAACAATAGTGCCAAAAAAGTGGTAGTGGTGATTAGCAGGCATAGGTTCACAATAGATTGGTCAAGGTGTCACACCCCAAGTCTATTAAAGGTTTAGGGTGTATTTGTATAAGCTGTTGGAAAACTCTGTTTTGAGTTTATAACAAGCGTTTGTAAAAAAACTATAAGGAGTTATAGTTGCAAAATAGAGTTTTGGGTTTTAAAAATGCTCTTTTAAACTCCCAAAACGCTTAACCAAATGGACCCTTATAGCATGAGAAGACCACAAACCAAAAAGCACTCGTACAAATTTTTTTCCCCTTTGGGCAAGGTCCCAGAAATAGTGATTATGTTCCATTTAGATTAACATAATAGCCAAAAAAGATTGAATCAAATATGTTTTCATGTCTTCTAATAAATCTATTGCTTATTGGTTTCAATTCAAACAAAAAAAATCAACGATATATATATATATATGGGAAAACAAGAGTGAATTTTGAAAACAGCCTTGCTCCTATGGTATACATGATTTAAACTTTGAAAGAAATGCACAGTGGAACAATTTCAAATTACATGCATCAAGTACCCTCCTATTAGAGATTGTTAGCTCAGGAAAAGCAGTTGAATAAGACCTGACGCAGATAGTTTAAAAACTTAGAAGTGTTCTCAAGTTACAAAACTCCATTGTTGTCATGAATCATTTCAGCCAATCAGTAAAATATTTTAAACAGTCAAATTAAATTCTATAAAAACTGATCTATTTACTACAACATCACAGACTCTATACACTATACAATCCATAACAATAAGTGTTACAATCTAGCTATTACATACTTGAGGGTCCACGTCTGGGTTGATCCTAAGTAAAACATTAACCTTCTTGCCAACTATTCTTGCAGCTGCTACAATATTCTCCAAGTCAAATTCACTATCAACATTAACAAAGACACCCGCTTCGGCGGCTAAGACCAATTCCTTCAAAAGTTTTCCATTCCCATTAAAAATACACCTGTTCATTCAAACACAACCAAATTACACTGAAACTAACATCGTTACTAGTCAAACACTTATAACATCGACAACATTCAACTACTAAAATGTAAAAACTATATGTACCCAACCTTCTTTCATATTACTAAATTATTGGTAATAAACCAAAGAATTACAAAGAATTTGTATTTGTTTCAATGCTTCAATAAATACGTACATACATTACTATGTCAAATATATAAATATATCATAAACAAGAATGATATTAACTTTTTGTTTTTGTTGAATTTAACGATAATAATAACTAAAATTGATTACTCAAACCACTATCAAAACTAAATATAAATTAAAATAATATTATAATATTATTCAGGCCGTAAACCACAACAAGACATATAGAAAGTTGTAGAAGACTAAAAAGTCAAAAGCGTAAACACAAATAGAGAAACATCGCCGCAAAAACAAATATGTGATAAAGCATAAAAGATAGAAAAACAAAGCAGACGAACGCAGAAGCATATTCAGAAATAAACAAACACAAGTGGGTGTAGACAATTTTACTTAGTGGGATCAAACTCAGCATGGAGAGCAAGCCTCAGCTCATTTCCGCTGACAAGTACGGCACCACAACCAAGCTGCCTTAAATACTCTAGAATCTTCAAGTTATTATTAGCCTTAATAGCGTACCCAATAATAGAGATCAGACCATCCAAAGCCTGATTATAGGCCTCAAAGTTTCTAGTTATCTGTGGCTTACTGTAGAGATAGAACGGCCTCTGCTCAACAGAATCCATGACTTCCTGGACCTTAAGTCCTTCACAGTAAAGATACCCATCTGAGGATTTGGTGAAACAATGCGGAAATGAGGTGTTTTGGGAGAGGATGGCTCTGACTGTGAGAGAAAGAGACCACTTTTGGGTGGTTTTGAGAGATAAAGTTTGGATTTTGGAAAACGAGCTTTGGCTAAGAGGGTTTTCAAAGGTTTTGGGAAGTGTTGGGGAGTAGGAAGATAATAAGTGTGTAGCTTTAGCTGCCATTGAAGAAGCTGCAGAAAGTTTGTCTGACAAATTTCACTGGAAGCTAGGGGTCTTAATATGTTTACACAAAACAAGAAGGCCCAGTTGGGGAATGCTAAGTCATACACGGGCCCACCACTTCCAAAAAAAAAACAAAACTTTAAGGAGGGAAACAAAAACAAAACATACAGATTGGGGAAGAGAAGAAAGAAAGAACAGAGAGAGAGAGAGAGAGAGCTGAGCTCAGTTGTGAAATTAAGCCCAACAATAACTTGAAGAATCTGGAGAACCGAGCAGACCAGGATACCAGAAGTAATGAGGGAGCTATCTAGTCCGTTGGCGTTTGGTAATGTTGTCCTACAAATATTGATTAAATGTTACGAAAATTCGTATGAGTAAAAAAGTATTTAAAAAATTAAATAAATAAATTTTTATTAATGAAATAAATTTCTATCTTTTATTTTAAAAAATGATTAATTAAAGTGAGAGGATTATTAAATTAACAAAGTTTTCACAATATACCTTAGATGCTAAGTTATTATTAGTTTTAATATGCTTCCATCACTGAAATTATATTTTTTTCACTAGTGACAGCATATAACAATTAAAACTTAGAATTTTTTATGAAATGTTGTGAACATGACATTTCTCTTAAAGTTATTGAGTTCGATTAACAGATGTCTTTTTAGGACATTTATTAATTAACTATTTTAGAAAAGTTTTGAAACAATTTTCATAGAATATATAAATAATTTATAATTAAGAAAAACATTATTTTTTTATTTTCTATAAAAAAGTTTTTAAAATTATCTCATAAACAAATGCTCTTAGAGCATTAACAAAATCCTTAATTCAATTAAATAGATTTGTTTGTTTATTACCCATAATTGAGCATTTATTAATCTTTAACTTGTATTCTTGGCGTTGGGGCAATTGTTAACATAACCATTTGTTTTTTACAGTTAGTTGTCTACTATTGTTAATTTGTCTTTGTATGTGGATTTTTGTGATTGGAGGCTTTTTTAAATTTTGGTTTTTTTGAAATTGAAAATTGGAATGTTTCGTTTGGATGGGTATAATAACTACGAAGAGTATCCATTTGACCTAACCCCATTCCTTTCTCTTTTGTGTGTATGTATTTGTTTCTAAAAAATGAAAAAGCATATAAACAAATTAAAAGATGTTGCAACTATATTTATTATGTCTGTTTGGAAATTGCTTATTTCTGGTAGCTTATTTGCAACTAAAAAAACTAGTTTATTTCCAAAAAAAAAACTAAAAGTTAGATTATTTGAAATAAATTTAAGGAAAAAAAAAAAAAAAAGAAGCTAATTGGCAAAACACACTAAATTTGATCCACTTAATCTTCTTATTTTTTTACTCAATCCTCTTGTTTGTTTTTTTAGGTAAAATTGTTAAGGGTTTCAATTGGGTTGTACACAATATCTTGGAGACTTTCTTAGAGGTGAGTGAAAAAGTGCACAACTAACTCAAAAATAAATAAAATAAAGGTGTAGAGATGCAAAGATTGAAAGTAATATTAGTACGGAGTCCATGTGAAAATAATGTTACTCTAATTGTAGTTTTTTATGTCAGTAGTTGTAAAATAGGGAATCTTACAGGGGTGGAGTTCACAACCTTACTCTAATTAGGTCAGTAGTTTTTTATAGGACTGTAGAGATCCTACAAGTTCATCAACAGGGATGGAGTCCACATCCTTACTTTTAGTAATGACGGTTACTTTGGGTCTAAATTCCTCAGTTAAGGATCTAAAAATCTTCCTAACTATCTTAGATTGATTATAAATTTCACTCAAATTATATGCAGAATTAACAATATCATTTAGTTTTGCATAGAATTTATCAAAACTTTCATCCTCAAACATTTTAATGCTTTCAAACCTAGTTGTCAACTGCTGCAACTTGTTTATTTTAACTGCCTTTGTGTCTTCATGCACAGTTTGGAGAATTTTCCAAGCAGTATAAGCAACCTCAACATTTAAAATTGTCCTAAACTCCTCTATAGAAACAACATTAAAAATAGCATTCATAGTTTTGCTATTAAAAGCAGCTGCTTTTTTTTGGGACGTTGACCACTCACTAACAGGAGTAGCCGGTTTCTCCCATCTGTATTCAACGGAGTTCCACACTCTTTCATCTATAGATTTCAAGAAGGCTTTCATCCTAACATTCCAATAGGCATAGTTATTTCCATCAAAATGTGGAGAGATCACAAGAGAGTGACCGTGTTCCATAACAACAGGAGTCAAAGATAAACTCTTAGATCAAGAGATTTAACACAAGAACTAACCTGCTCTAAATTTGTTAGGTTTTTAGACCCCTTATCCCAATATGTTTAACCTAATAATAAGCCAAGTTGATTAACAAGTTTGTTATTCAAGTCTAGGTTAAACAATTATGAGCAACGCAGATATAATGCGAAAAGTAAAAAACACAAAGATCTGATGATCCAGGAAAACCAAACCAGTAAAAAACCTAGGGAGGATTTGACCTAACTATCCTCAAGGTAAAAACAAATCCACTATGAAAGAATTGAAATTTTACAAAAGGACTTAAACCACTAACATCTTAGTGCTACCTCATGTAGAAAACTTACAACCACGACTACGTAACAGCTCCGAATCCACGGACTACTTCTTTCCTTGGATTTGCAACAAATACAAGTTCTCCTACTTGTGACTTTGAGACTCCATTCAAAGATTTTGTTGTTCCTTGAATGTTCTTTATGCAGCAATTGAAACAATCATCAAGTTCTTGATGTGAATGTTGATCTTGATAGCTCTATGTGTGTGGTTAAAGGTACAAACCTCTCAGATCTCACAAAAGACTTAACACATAACTCAACAAAGACCACTAAAACGTAGTTATGGTTTTTTCTTTTACACTAGGAGTGAAACACTTAACCCTACACGTCATATGGGCTTGGGCTACGTTTGAAACTTTGGCAGAATTTTATGGGCTGCGATTCTTGATTGATCGAGTCTTGCAGTTTTACACAGTAAATTCTTACAAAACACTCGATTCAAACTTACACTTAAACAAACTTTGAGCAAGCCTAAACCTAGACTCATTGTTTTAGTCATGGTTTGCCAACATATACAAAATGAAGTTCTAATACATTTAATTCCTATAGTCTTAGAACCTAACAATTTTAATGTACAGAATTGAAGAATAGAAGATATGATGTATGATGAATTGTAAAATGACACGTTAAAATAATAAAGTAGTCTTTTTGATGTACTAAAATGACACATTTTTAGAACATCTGATGCTGATGGTCTTAGTACGGGGTTCATGTGAAAATAATGTTATTTCAATTACAATGTGTTATGTTAGCATTTGTTATTAAAAAAAAAAAAAAAAAGGTGTCCTTATAAAGTGGGCCATATATATATATATATATATAGCCCCCTTTTTAAAGGAAAAATGACCACTCCATAGTTTAGGGGTATTTTTTGTAATGGGAAGGATATAAAGAGGCCACTTATTTGTTTAAGCCCAATAAATTCTCCTAAACCAAAACTTACTAACATTTAAAATAAAAAAATAATATTAAAAAAACCACGCCAATGCCCACTAGTCAAATGTTTAAATCTTATTTCCTTTATATGGTGTCTTATATAATATCATATGTAATATTGTATAATAAAAGTTGGTATTAGAAGCTGTGATTGCACTAAGTTGCCATCTTGCTTAATTGCCATGTTGTTGTCCCAAATTGCAACAATTTTTTTAGATAGAAGCAACAACTTAATTATTCTTAACTACTTAACAAATCTTCATCTATTGCTGTATTGATTCTTTGGATAGAAACAAAAGTTTAATTGTTGATATCAACTTTTTTTTTCTTCATTGATTTTATCCTATTGTAATACTATAGACACCCCATTTTGCGACTCTCATTTATCTCGTTGCATCACATCACATCTTAGTGGTAAAACTGTAATTTTAGTTGTTTAATTTTTAATTGCTTTTCACAAAATCGATCTTGAAGTTACAACGATCAAAACGACAATTCATAAGCCTTAATTAGATCATCAGATTGAAAGATACTGTGCAATCAAGTTTTAATGATTAATGTGCATTTGCATAAATTAAATCCTGACTATGTGTAATTATGAACTCCTGATTTTAATTAGTCCATTTTTAGTCCAAATTAGATTTAATGATGTGTCATAACACTATTAGTTAATGATATGATTTATCATGGAGTTGCATGCATATTATTCAATCCAAGGGACAAAGCATTAATTGATTCCAATAATTTGGTTAAGATTGGTTAATTTAATGATTGATTTATATAATTAAATTAACTTGGAGTCAATTAGTTGAACTTGAGGATCAAGGAAGGTTTGGAAGAATTGAAATTCGGCGGAAATTAGAGCATTAAAGTGAATCAAGCTGAAAAGGACAAAACTGTTTTTCATCTTCTCACTTCCCTCCTTAACTAAACAAAAACATTTTCCATCCTCCACTTTTTCAACCCCCCCCCCCCCCCTCAACCAAACATACATGAGCGAATACTAAATCTCTTCTATCTGTTTATTTTTCTATCTTCTTATATTTTTCATCCAATCGTTAGATCATGGCCAACATTGGGGCACGACCATACATGGGCTTGCCAAGGTTTAAGTTTTTTTTTTGCATTGGAAGAGGAATTTGAAAATGGCGATAGAGATTTAAAAAAAAAAAAAAAAAAAAAAAGCCACTGTGATCCGTTGTTAAGGCCGGTAATTTTGAAATTGCAAGTCCCCATATAGGCATCATAAAACTATTCATAAACATGCTTGTCATGCCAATAAACAACTTGATCTCATGGTAGTTATCTTGTTAGATTTTAGACTCTTAAACAAACAATGTTTAACCTGATTTTATAGCCAAGTTATTAATTAAGTCAATTATGCATGCCTTAGGTTGAACATAAATCAAACATACCATGCAACAAAAAATTTAAAAAACACAAGATATGATGACCCAAGAAACCAATGAAACAAACTAGTTTTAAGGTAAAAAACCTAAGGGGACCAATTCCAAGAAGAACAATCCACTAGTAAATAGAAGTTTGCAGTCAAGAATATTTAATTCGTAGTAAACTTAACTATGATTATCATACCTAGCTTTGAAACCCTCAGACGTCTTTGATATGGATCTACTCCAACATTAACCTCCAATTCACACTTTTATCTTCACATAGACCTCCAGTCTATGACTCTAAGACCACACTTGAAGGTTTAGATCTCTAGCACCTTTGATGACTAGAATGAGGCAGCAACTTTTACAGCACCAGATTTTGAGTTTCTTCAAATAATAACACCAGTAGAAGATATGAGGGGTTACCTTATAATGTCTTTTAAATACTACAACAAACAGATCATGATTTGAGTTTCAAATAGACAAGTTATGGGTTTTTCACGTTTGTTGATTCGTGATCTTCGATCAATCGAGAGGAATCGAACAACAATCGAAAGGAATTAAGAGGAATCAAGAGGAACAAATTGCATCTTTCTTTATCCTGAACTTGATTCTTTGTCTTGAACTTGAAAGTATACATTCTAACTCATCAAGACTTATTATTTGTTATGGTTTGCCAACACTAAAAACTCAAATTCTAACATATCCAATAAATTTCATTATGTCATATCACAATTTAAGGTTCTTATTTTTCATATTTTTAGTAACAACTCTTTATTTCAATATTTGTTGTCACAGTTTTTTAAAAACTCGCTTCCTTTTAAGATCAGCTTATCAAACCTTGCTTATTAATATTAAAACGAGATTGCATGGGATTAACTTTTTAAAAATAAATTAATGTCTTAAAACTCTGCTTAAGAATTAATGTCTTAAAATTAAATTAATATATTAAAGAAATCCATATACTCAATAAATTAAACTTCTCTTTTACATAGACGTAGATTTCGGAGTCTTTTGGCTAAATATTGCTAATTCTGAAACATATTTGCGTTATAGGTACTGTTACAAGTTATTTGAGGATTTGAGGAGAGAGATTGAATTTCGGTAACAGTGTTGCCGAAATTCCAAGAAAAGTAGGAGAGAGAATGAGGGAAAAGGTGGAGAGAGAAAAATGGTGAATTACGGCAACATTGTTGTTGTAATTCGCTGCCCAAATATCTGCCCGGGCACTGTGAGACGAAGTGCTCTGAGTGGTGCCCCAAACAAACTAAAAAAAATTTGTCCCTATTGTAGCAATACCACTGCCGAAAATGGGAGTGGAAAAAAAAAAAAGTGAATGCCGAAATCTGGGAGGAATTAAAAAAAAAAAAATAATGTGCTACGTACACAATATTTTTACAATATTTTCACAACAAATCACAGGTAACTGGTTATTATTAATTCAAATTTAAATTTAACATTGAGATTACTATTTTAATCCAATAATAACAATAAGTAACAACATGACACTTAGAATTTGTTGTAAAAATTGTGTGCACTTCATTTCTAAAAAAACAAAAAAAAAATTCCCAATTGTGGCAATGGTATTGCCGAAATTGTGGGGAAAATAAATCAGGTAACTGGTTATTATTAATTCAAATTTAAATTTAACATTGAGATTATTATTTTAAACCAACAATAACAATAAGTAACAACTTGACACTTAGAATTTGTTGTACAAATATTATAAAAATTGTGTGCACTTCATTTCTAAAAAAAAAAAAATTTCCAATTGTGGCAATGGTATTGCCGAAATACCATTGCCACAATTGAAAAAAAAAAAAAAAAAAAAAAAAAAAAAAAAAAAAAAACTCCCAATTGTGGCAATGGTATTGCCGAAATTTTGGGGAAAATGGAAAAAAAAATTTTTGTTTTTTTTTTAGAAATGAAGTGCACACAATTTTTACAACAAATTCTAAGTGTCAGGTTCTTACTTAGTGTTATTGTTGGATTAAAATAGTAATCTCAATGTTAAATTTAAATTTGAATTAATAATAACCAGTTACCTGTGATTTGTTGTGAAAATATTGTAAAAATATTGTGTACGTAGCACATGATATATATATATTTTTAATTCCTCCCAGATTTCGGCATTCACTTTTTTTCTTTTTTTTTTTCCACTCTCATTTTCGACAATGGTATTGCCACAATAGGGACAATTTTTTTTTTTGTTAGTTTGTTTGAGGCACCACTCAGAGCACTTCGTCTCACAATGCCCGGGCAAATATTTGGGCAGCGAATTACGGCAACAGTGTTGCCGTAATTCACCATTTTTCTCTCTCCACCTTTTCCCTCATTCTCTCTCCTACTTTTCTTGGAATTTCGGCAACATTGTTGTCGAAATTCAATCTCTCTCCTCAAATCCCCAAATAACTTGTAACGGTACTTATAACGCAAATATGTTTCAGAATTAGCAATATTTAGCTAAAAGACTCTAGATTTCATGTGCAGACCCATATGTAAGAGTCTTTTGGCTAAATATTGCTAATTTTGAAACATATTTGCGTTATAGGTACTGTTACAAGTTATTTGGGATTTGAGGAGAGAGATTGAATTTCGGTAACAGTGTTGCCGAAATTCCAAGAAAAGTAGGAGAGAGATTGAGAGAAAAATGGTGAATTACGGCAACACTGTTGCCCTAATTCACTGCCCAAATATCTGCCCGGATACTGTGAGACGAAGTGTTCTGAATGGTGCCCCAAACAAACTAAAAAAAATTTGTCCCTATTGTGGCAATACCATTGCCGAAAATGGGAGTGAAAAAAAAAAAAAAAAAAGTAAATGCCGAAATCTGGGAAGAGTTAAAAAAAATATAATGTGCTACGTACACAATATTTTTACAATATTTTCACAACAAATCACAGGTAACTGGTTATTATTAATTCAAATTTAAATTTAACATTGAGATTACTATTTTAATCCAACAATAATAATAAGTAACAACCTGACACTTAGAATTTGTTGTAAAAATATTATAAAAATTATGTGCACATCATTTCTAAAAAAAACAAAATTTTTTTTTTTCCAATTGTGGCAATGGTATTGCCAAATTTGTGGGGGAAAAAAAATTTTCCCACAATTTCGGCAATACCATTACCACAATTGGGAAAAAAAAAATATATATATATATATATATATTTTTTTTTTCAATTGTGGCAATGGTATTTCAGCAATACCATTGTCACAATTGAGAATTTTTTTTTTTTTTAGAAATGAAGTGCACACAATTTTTACAATATTTTTACAACAAATTCTAAGTGCCAGGTTGTTACTAATTGTTATTGTTGGATTAAAATAGTAATCTCAATGTTAAATTTAAATTTGAATTAATAATAACCAGTTACTTGTGATTTGTTGTGAAAATATTGTAAAATATTGTGTACGTAGCACATTATATTTTTTTTTAATTCCTCCCAGATTTCGGCATTCACTTTTTTTTTTTTTTTTCCACTCCCATTTTCGGCAATGGTATTGCCACAATAGGGACAAATTTTTTTTAGTTTGTTTGGGGCACCACTCAGAGCACTTCGTCTCATAGTGCCCAGGCAGATATTTGGGCAACGAATTACGGCAACAGTGTTGCCGTAATTCACCATTTTTCTATCTCCACCTTTTCCCTCATTCTCTCTCCTACTTTTCTTGGAATTTTGGCAACATTGTTGCCGAAATTCAATCTCTCTCCTCAAATCCCCAAATAACTTGTAACAGTACCTATAACGCAAATATGTTTCAGAATTAGCAATATTTAGCCAAAAGACTCCATATGTAAAGCTCACTTTTATTTGTGACAAAAGTGTAATATATCCTATGAAGTGAATAATTTCACATAATACTCTTAGGTAAACACAATAATTTTATGACCACAATTTTTACTACTCATTTTTTCACAATTATCCTATGTAAAAATGACATACAACCATTCATTATTTGCCACATAGAATAGTTGTGGGAATCTTTACAAAAAAAGAAGAAGAAGAAGAAGAAGAATAGTTGTTGGAATGAATGTGATTAATATTGTGGTCCTTGACTTAACTTCTTTTTTTTCTTTTTTCTTTTTTCTAATTCTAAAAACAATTTAGATCTCCGTAATGGAATTGAACTTCTACAAATGCTTTTTCGAAAGCTCTCTTCTTTACAAATTTCTCAATTTGAGAGAGAGAGAGAGAGAGGACATTTAGATGATTACCCATTCTTTCTTAACTTGACCAAGACTTCTGTCTTGTACTACACGACACCATAGGAAAGAAAAAACGGAAGGGGATGGTGCGTGATGATTCTTATCGTCCTAAAAGCACAAACATTTTGAGACAAAGGAGAACCAAACCAAAAACGTATCCAATTTCATCGATTTGCTCCACTATTGCTTACAATGTGGTCAATTTAATAATCATACATTATCTATCCTTTTGTTAAATAATATTATCTCAGGGAAATGGCTTTTCTAATTTGCAAAGCATCAAGATTACAAAATAGGGTCCACAACAATTGACATTAAATTGACGTAATTTCATGAGATTGCGAGTAATTTTGAACTGAAATGAACCAACCCATAAATGTGAGAAAATTCTTAGATACTTTTTTTTGAAGGTATAATGAAATGATGTTTCCTTATCTCACATTTATAATAGTTCACCACAAATATGAGAGGAATAAGTACTATTCACTATATTTCAAGAATAGCTAAAAATTACTCAGTGTGTCAATTAAGGGTCACAATCACAACAAAGCATTCCTAACATAATTTCTTCAAATGTTTTTGAAACTTAGACTATTAAAATAATCGAAAAGTAGAGTGGTTCAAAGTTTTTGAGGTCAGACCAAAGTTCAACTGAGGTTAAATTGTGATGTGTCATTTAATTTTTTAATATATTTGGTACTTCAATTGTCTTTATATTTATTAATTTTTCATTTCTTACTAACAAAATGTGTGAAGCCCAATGGTTTGCACGCTGGAAGAACCGAAGAAGGGATAAAGTTTCTCTATAAATTAGTTTGAATAGAAACCCTTCAAAATCCTTCTATATATTTTTATTGGATGTAAATTTTGAAAATTTAACAAATGGATTACATGTTCTTATTATATCTTCTATGCTTGCATAATTTCAAGACGATCAAGGATCGATAACTATTTCATTAATTAAACTTTTAAATTTTAACTTTTTGGGTCTAAAATTATGCATTAAAAATAAGCTTATTGATATAATAGTAAATAATATTTAATTTGAACAAAATTTTAGATGCGGGTTAAGAATATAAAGAGCGTGAAATCCAAATGTTAGATTTTTGTGATCAAATAAAAAAACGTTTAGATTTTAAAAATTCATTTTCAATAAAGGTATATAACAAAGAATTTGAAGGGTAAAATTTTTTCCCAAAAGAAAGAAATAAAAGAAGGTAATGCAAGTTGACGAGTGGCCACATCATATGACTATGATTTTGAATATGTTTCAATTTTCAATTCTATGCATGCGGATTTTAATTACTAGAATATGCAACATAAAACAAAAAATTACAGTCATCAGTCAATGCGTTCAGTAGGCTATCACAACAAAATATTATTATTATTATTCACAGTAGCTTTCCCTATTATCGAAAAAATTATAATAATTCAAAGTAGCTTTCACTATTATTGAAAAAATTTACATAGCTTGGCGGTGTTCTCAAAATTTTAAGTACTGTAGCATGACAACAAGTGACAATTACTTTTTTTTTTAATACTCTGACAATTACTCCTTGTTTTTTTGATAAGCTGACAATTACTCCTTGTTGAAACTTGAAACAAAGCAATTAACAAATCCCTAAATGCAATTATTGATTTTTTTTTTCCTTTTTTTGGCAGAACTTAGAGTGAAAAATGGGTTGCATTGCTAGATTACTGTTCATTCTTGGGCTCTTGGGCCAAGGCCTCCAACCCATGAGGCCTGAACTCCAAAATCCTTTGCCACAATTATCCGCTAATTCTTTTGGTGCCAGTAATATAGGAAGCATATGCACGAATACGGGTACAATCCAAATATTAATACAGTATGATGACATGACAGTTTTTGAAATAATAAGATATGGGCATGGTGGAGATATATATTAATTAATTATTAAATATATTTTATTTATATTTTCTATATATTGTTTAGAATTTTTTTTTATATAATAGTAAAACATATATAAATTTAAGAATAACAGTAGATAATAAAATGAATACATAACTATTAAATGATGTCAGAATCCTCCACTGATCTTGCACAGGGAAGTGAAGTGAAGCCTTCGTTACCTTTTGTCATCCATTTTAATCCTAGGTTCAAGACTCTAAATTAGTCACACAATTAAAATTTTTCACAATGAAACCCTACAAATTTCTCAAATATGTTGACAATATTATAATTCTTAGAACATAAACTTTTTAGTATACAAAAAGAGAAGTTATTGGAGAGGTTTGGGGGATGTAGCTGCATGCTATAATATACTTACGGCCTCTAGATCCGAGTTTAAAACAGAGCTACTATAAAATGTAGTAAAACAAATACACGGATATGTGCTTATATAGGCATGCCGCATGCATTCTATACTTTGGTGCACTATAAAAATCCACAGAACAACTTTTTTCATGTATCTATAGATTAATATCATAAGCTATTGAAAAGAAATTAGAAAACTTAGTGTAACACCCCGACCCAATTTTATAATTAATCTATATGTTCAAGTGGTTAATTATTGTTTTAATCACTTACTTTCTAAAATTAATATAAGAGTATTTAATAAGTATATTATTTTATAATACCTTTGAATAATAACTGTAAAGGTTATAAATAAGTGAAATGGCTAATTGTAGTATGTATATATATCAAGTATGTGCAAAACTGTATTAAGTGGTTAAGTTATGTGAGATATATATATATATATATATATATGGTTGTAGGTGTTTTAATTAAGCATGATGCATGGGATTGTGATAGTAGATAATTCACTCACATGCAACCAATGAGAATCCAACACAACTAATGCCAAAGTTTCATGCATGATGACAAACTCCTAAGACCAAGACTTGGCCATGCAATGAGCAAACTCCACCTAAGCTCTTCCTTGACTTTTCCAAGTGAATAGAACATCCAAGAAGCTCCTTGCCTCTCCATTTCCCACGGATAAACACAAAAATCAGAATTCTCACCTAAACTTTACCCTCTTCTCTCTTAAGCAAAGAGCTAGAAACTCTTAAGTCTTCTCTTAAGTCCACCGGTTCACACACACCAAAAGGAAGACAAAAGCTCCACCTTATCCTTCTTCCTACTCTCTCAAAGAAAATTAGAAGACTCAAAAAACTATCTTAAGCTCTCTCCCCTTCACACCTACGGTCCAGCAGCAAGGAAAAAGATTTCTTCCAATTCTCTTCAAGCTTTTACTCCCAATTTAAAGCTAGAGTGATTCTATCTCAATCACTCCATGAACCTATGCCTAGGGTAAGGGGAAAATCTAATTCTTTTAGTTATTGTTCATTTTAAACTTAAGTGATGGTTATATGATTTTGTATATGGGTGTGTTGATGGTTTGTTGAAGATAGCTTAGGGTTTTTATTAATTAATGATGGTATATAATTAAGGAAGTAAGGAAAAGTTAGGATAAGTACTATTGAGGTTACTGCTGGGATTTTTGTTGAATTTAATTTTGCTATAAATGGTTTGATGACTATATAAAAGTGTTTTATAACATGTTTAATGAGTGCATAAAAATCCCCATATGAAAATACCATCCTTTGATAATTGTTTGTGAATTTACAAGAAAATGTTTCAAAACTGCCTCTGTGACAGATTCTGTGTTCATGCATTATAAATTATGTATTAAATCATATTTTGTGAAATTGGATACTAGGGTTATTTTCTATGAAAGATAAGACACGTATGGTTGTTGTGGAAGTGGTTTCACAGCATTTGGATGAATAGAAAAATAATTATTTAATTTCTAAATTGCATGAGTTTCTGCCAGGACAGAATTGAACACGTTGTCTTGTATGATTTTTAATAAATCATGATTTTATGATTTGACTACGAAATTTTTATGGTATATACTGGACATACAGGGGAATTTCTCTGTAAAATTTCATGACAATTGGATGTGTTTAGATAGCTCATTTGTATTTTACAAATGAGGCATATGCTGCTGTGACAAACAGTGAACAGTAAGGGACATGCCTGACTTTGAGAATTTAATTCTAAAGTTAGGGTGAATGTTTTGAGCTATAATTTAATATGCTCATCCTTTGGTATGTTTGGATCATAGATTAATTTGTATCACTTAGTTCAAGGTTTAGAACTCAAAGGAGGGGTTCTAAATCATTCTACTGCTTTTTCATGTTGCTGTTTTGCTCAACGTGTTGTATGTTGCCATGCGAGTGATCATGGTTACATGACCATGCTTAAAAGAGTTCATGTTTTATGCATGCATTATTGCCTTAAGCTCAAAGTAACTTTTGAAATGAAGTTGTCTCTTTTAGAGATATGCTATTAATGTGAGAATGTTGGTTTCTCTATGATTAGTACGTAATGACGTTTGATGAATGCATTTTGTGTTTGTGGGAACCTCGTTGAGGTGGGATTAGGATTTCCTTGATTCTAAGAGATAGGCTTTAAGATGAATGCGTAAGTTTATGTTAAGGAATAATGGATAGTACCAAGTCTTGATTTTGGTTTAGGTATTACCAGTCATCAGGTCTAAGCTCCTTCGACTTTAGGCTCTCGGTTCCTCTGCTTTCAGGTAAGGGATAAGTTATATGAGTATTTGGTAAGTCATTAGGTTATTTTAAAGTATATGATGCATTAAAAGGTTTTTGATTAGAGGTATGGCATGTAAGCATTACCAGACAAAGATATGTTCGTGATGCTTTCAAAACTTTATGTATATGATTTAAGCATATTGATGCTATTATTAATTCCACGAACATGATGAAGAAAACAATGGAGATGCTTTTATTATGAAATGTTATGCAAAATAAGAAAATTTAGTATAATGAATAAGTATGAAATGTTTTCGGGTTATGTTCTCTGGTGATCTGAACTCTGCCAGTAGGGGTTAATTACTGGCTTTCCATGGAAAACGTTATATGATTGGCCATTAAATGGGACTGGCTCTGCTGTACCCGCCCTTGTTGGTTACGGCCAACTTGGGGGAAGCCAACCTACCCCCATGGTTGGAAGATATGTATTATGATGTAATCCCGGGAATACCTGGCATTGTGGGGAATGTTGGATGCCTAGCATTGTGGTGCTAGAAGCCTCCCAAATAAGTACAGACTTATCAGATGTGGACTAACCAACAAGCTATTTATGAACAGCTATGTTATGTTATGCTATTAATCCTGAGAGAATTATTTCGTTTAAATGCATTGTGAAAAGTAAAAGCTCTCATGGAAAGAAGAAGTTCTGATGAAAAGAAAGCTATTCATTAAAGATAAAAGTTTCTGAAACTCTGTTATGCTATAAAGATAAAGCTTCTGATGAAAGTACAAATTTACGTTAAGAAGTTATTAAATATCTGTTTTTCTGTATGAAACGTTAAGTTTTATGATTATGAAAATTATAATATTTTACGAGAAGAAGTTTATGAAGGAAAGTTTTATTATTCTTTAAGATGTTTCAAGTTTAAGACAAAGTTACTGATTATCTGGTTTAAATTAAAATTATTATTTTGCAATGTGAATATATATATATATATATATGGTAACTTTGTAAGAAATGAAAGCAATTCAATCCGAAGGTTTGGATAATGTTATTCTAATAAGAAAAAGGAGAACAATTATTTTCCTATGAATAGCATATAAGTTATTATTATGAATAGTATAAAATACTATGCATGAAAAGATGTTCTCCTATCTGAATAATTATAAAATGAAATGAATGGATTTACATGCATCCTTATTGAATTCTCATATATCTTACCTTTACTGGGCTTCGCAGCTCACCCTATTATTTTTCAGTCAACAGGTTTTATTTTGGAACAGAGGGAGCCTTAGTCGAGTTTTGGAAGGAGCTGATTTTAGTTTATATGTATAGATCCTAAAGTAGTATTTGATGTTTAGTTTTGCAGTATTGTGGATTTTAGGATCTAATGAAAGTTGTACCTTAAGGTATTAAGAGATGTATTATGTGATAATGTGGAAATGGAATGATTGGTGGATTATATTATTTTTGAGTACAGTGTAGATGCTCTGAATGTCACAGGAAAAGTTATATCTTTTAAGTAAAGAAACAAGAATGAAAAGAAAGAGGAAAGCTTTTGTAAAAGTTTTGTAAAAGTTTAAGTTGGTTCGTGTTAATATCAGGCTTAAGCTTGGTATTAGCATGCCGGTCATGGTCACAAATCCGGGTATCGGGTTTGGGGCGTGACACTTAGTCTTCTCAAGTGAGAAGCTCTTAACTCGCATTTTGCAAATACTCATCCAAAACATCCTAACAAAAGAGTTTGTTTCACTTATAGACACATTATGTGCCACAAAATCTGTAATCACAATTATAGCAGAAATTTTTCTTGATGGGTAATATACAAGTCACAACACACAGAGGATTGCGCCATTGACCACACCCTGCATCCTTTGATTTTGGGGAGAGTAGATGCCATTTGGTACAAGGACCATTTGTGTCAAAGTTAATTTATTTCTGACTAAGATTGGATTTTCATATAAATCAAGAAATTCAAGGGAGGCACAGTAGATGACGAAGACCACACTATAAATTAAAACACTTTTCCTTCGAGTCCTAAATGTGTTTACATTCTTTGGTTATTGCACATACAATAACCTTTTTTGCACTCATCATTCTAAGATTATGAAATTTGTTGAGAAATGAAATTCTTATTCACTTAATGATTTGATTACACAGCTGTGCTCTTTATATACAAAACAGAGTATCAGTCACTAACTTAACAAACTAACAAACTCTTAACTGATTAACTAACTCACTTAACACTATATTAAAAAACTCACGTGCTCTTCTCACGTGCAACACTAAAAGATATATACAATAGAGCTAAAACTACCTTCCGTTTATACACAGTGCATTATATAAAACTACAGGTCGTTGCCTTCTTGTTCTAAGTCTGTCTTCTGCTCTAAGTCTAACTGTTGCTGCTGCTTCAATTCTTGACACTCCCCCTCAAGATGGACACCACTGGAATGAATATTCAGTATTCCCAACTTGCCAATTAAGACAGTAAACTGACTTAAATTCAAGGCTTTTGTCAATAAATCTGCCAATTGAGAATGACTCCTAATATTCATCAACCTTATAACTCCATCTTGCACTTTGTCTCTCACAATGTGACAGTCTATTTCAATATGTTTTGTGCGCTCATGGAACACAGGATTAGACCCTATGTGGATTGCTGCCTCACTGTCACTGAATAACAAAGCAGCCTTGTCATGTTCTACATTTAGATCCTTCAACAAGTATAAAATCCAAGTTACTTCACACACAGCTACAGCCATTGATCCGTATTCAGCCTCTGCAGTAGATCTAGAGACTGTATTTTGTTTCTTAGACTTCCAAGAGACTAATGAGCCACCTAGAAACACACAAAAGCCGGTAATGGACCTTCTGGAATCTGGGCAAGCTGCCCAATCTGCATCTGCAAAGGCCTTTATGTGCAATGAAGAGTTTGATGAAAAAACAACCCTTGACCTGCCGTGCCTTTAATGTACTGAATGACTCTATATGCTGCCTTCAAATGAGGCTTTCTAGGCTTAGACATGTACTGACTTAACCTGTGCACAGAGTAAGTAATGTCTGGCCGAGTGATTGTTAAAAACAGCAGCCTACCTATCAGCCTTCTATACATTCCAGCATCATGTAGTAGCTCACCATCATCTTTGCTCAACTTTAGAGTAGCTTCCATGGGAGTTCTAGCTAGTTTACAACCAAGCATTCCAACATCATGAACAATCTCAAGAGCATATTTTCTTTGACACAAAGAAATTCCCTTTTGTGATCTTGCAACCTCCAAACCTAGAAAATACTTCAAACTACCCAAATCCTTTAGTTTGAAATGCTTGTCTAGATACACCTTAAGATCTTCCACAGCCTTAGGATCATTACTACCAATAAGAATATCATCAACATAAACTAGAAGAGCAATGAACAATTTGCCATCCTTCTTAATGAATAAAGAGTAATCTGCTTTGGATTGAACAAAACCATGCTGCAATAAGGTGTTTGAAAACTTTGAAAACCATTGTCTTGAAGCTTGCTTAAGACCATACAATGATTTATGCAACTTACAAACTAATTCCCCTTTTGACTCTTTGGACTCCCCCTTTCTATCCAACTCCCCCTTGCTGTGCAAACCAGGAGGAAGAGACATGTAGACTTCTTCATGAAGATCACCATTTAGAAAGGCATTATTAACATCTAATTGGTGAAGACCCCAACCTTGCACAGCAGCCAATGCCAAAAACAGTTTGACAGTGACCATTTTAGCCACAGGGGAGAAGGTTTCTGTGTAGTCCAAGCCCTCTTGTTGAGTATAACCCTTGGCAACCAGCCGTGCCTTGTACCTCTCTATGCTACCATCAGCCTTGTATTTAATTTTAAAAACCCACTTACATCCAACAGCCCTCTTATTTGGTGGCAAAGAAACCACAGACCATGTATGATTCTGTTCTAATGCTTCAATTTCAACTGCCATAGCAGCTTCCCAGTTAGGATCACCAACAGCTTGATGATAGAATTGAGGTTCCTTAAGGGCTGAAATGCTACTGCAGAAGTGAGAATAACTAGGTGACAAATGTTGAGAAGAGACAAAGTTAGAGATAGGATACCTAGTGGAAAGTGTATTGCATTTGTAGGATTGGAGATATGGAGGAGGATGAGACACTCTAGTAGACCTTCGAAGAGAGGGAATAGAAGCAGTAGGTAAGGCTGAAGGGATATGATTAGGTTGTAAAACAGCATTATCAACAATATCATTAGGTAGGTATATGAACAATTCTTCTGGAAGATCAGAAAAATGATCTTCAAGAATTTGAGAATCCGGACTAACAGTAAGAGAGGAAACCTTAGGATCATCAATAGGTAAAGGAGGGGCATCAGGAGTACAAATCTGAGATAAAGGATCAGAGGGAGAAGACAAAGTTGAAGATGGAATAGACTGAAAAGGAAAAATAGATTCATGAAAAGTAACATCCCTCGAAACAAAAATCCTTTTAGAATGTAAATCAAGTAATTTGTAACCTTTAACAGCAAAAGGATAACCCAAGAAAACACATTTAATGGCTCTAGGATCAAATTTAGACCTGTTATGAACCAATGTGGATGCAAAACAGAGACAACCAAACACCCTAAGAGAATGATAATCAGGGATCTTACCATAAAGCAACTCAAAAGGGGTTTTATGATGAAGAAGAGGGGATGGAAGCCTATTAATGAGATGCACTGCTGTGAGAATACAGTCACCCCAATAGGCAATAGGAATATTAGACTGAATTCTCAAAGCCCTTGCAACACACAAAATATGTTGATGTTTCCTCTCTACAACAGAATTTTGTTGTGGAGTGGCAACACAACTATGTTGGTGTATGATACCATGACACTTAAAGAAATCAATCATTTGAAACTCAAGACCATTATCTGTTCTAAAAACCTTAATAGATTTATTGAACTGAGTTTTTATCATGAAATAAAAGGATTGTAAAAGGGTCCTAGTATCAGACTTGGATTTCATGAGATAAACCCAAGTTAACCGAGTACAATCATCAACAATAGTAAGGAAATATTTGTGGCCATCAACAGTAGGAACTGAATATGGACCCCAAATATCACAGTGCACAATGTCAAAAGGTAATTCTGAAATGTGATTAAAAAAAGGAAAAGGCAGTCTTTTGTGTTTTGCAAGTGGACAAATCTCACAATCTTTATTAAAAGTACAAACAACATCAGAAATTACATTCTTTAAGGAAGAAAGTTTAGCATCAGAGGGATGTCCTAATCTGAGATGCCATAAGGAAGAAGATACAACAGTATTGAGTACATGAGATTGTGATTTATTTAAAAAGGACTTGAAAACAGAATTGAAGAGAGACTGAAAGGATGAACCAGAGTTAATTGGAGAGGTACAAGCATCTGAAGGGTTTTGTTGCAGCAAATATAACCCATCATGAACTTCACCCACACCAATCGTCCTCCAGCAAATAAGGTCCTGTATGAAACAAAGATTTGCTAAGAAGATAAGACAACAGGAAGAAGATTTAGTAATTGACTGACTGACAAAAGGTTAAAAGAGAAAGAAGGAACACAAAGGACATTTTGAAGAACTAAAGTAGGTGAAAGAGAAATAGAACCTATATGGGTTACCATAGCTGTTTCACCATTTGGAAGCTCAACATTAGTGCTAATGGCAGTAAAATTAGTGAACAAATGAACAGAATGCACAATGTGATCAGTTGCCCCAGTATCAATAACCCAAGTATCTCCATTAAAAACTGTCCTATTCACCACTTGAGCAGAAAAAATAGAATGCCTCAAATTAATGCCTTCAAAAAAGGTCATACCTGACATATTGAGAACATTGCTAGACTGAGGAACACTTTGTTGATGTGCTGCTTGAGATTCTGGATGAGTTTTGATCACATTACCAGCCATATGGACCTCCTTATTTCCCATGTTAAATTGAGCAGCTTGCATTTGATTGCCCAACATAGCCAAGAACTGTTGACATTGCTCCTTAGTAAAAGGAAACTGGTTAGCATCAGTGACTGACTGATTGTGCTCTGCAAGATCTTCTTGAACACCCACTTGATTCACCATTGAAGCCTTTCCTTTGGGCTTGAAACCAGGAGGGAATCCATGCAGTTTGAAGCACTTTTCCGCAATATGACCAAGCTTTCCACAATGATTACAGACAGGCCTATCCTTGCCTTTAGAATTCTTACCCCCAGAAAAGAAAGAATTAGCATTGTAACCTTTCACAGCTAGAGCAGTTGGCTCAATGTAAGTATTAGAAACTCCCACACGCCTCTGCCTTTCTTCTTGGATCAACAAAGAGTAAGCTTTGTTAATGGATGGGAGTGGTTCCATTAACAGAATCTACCCTTTAATTTGAGAATATGAATCATTGAGACCCATTAAAAATTGCATTACAGAATCTTGAAGATGAACACTCTCAATTCTTTGTGAAAGATTGCAAGTGCATTTCCCACAAGAACAAGTGAGGACAGGCCTGAAATTCTTTAACTGATCCCAATACAGCTTCAATTGAGTGAAATAAGTAGTGATTGAAGAATCACCTTGATTGATTGATGCAATATCCTTCTGCAACTCAAAAACCCTAGGTCCATTACCTTGGGAATGTGTATCTCTGAGATCATTCCAAATCTCCAATGCCGTGTCTCTGTAAGTAATGCTCACTCTGATCTGAGGTGAAACAGCTTTCATCAACCATGAACCAACCATGTTGTCACAACGAATCCAAGCATCAACCGCGGCTGGTGTTTTGATCAATGGGGAAGACAAAACGATTGAGCCATCAACGAAGCCAAACTTATTTTTTGCAATCAATGCCTTCTTCATAGATCGAACCCAAGCATGGTAATTTTCACCAATCAAGACCTCTGATACGAGCATAGCTCCAGGACTTTCAGCATGATGAAGATACAAAGGATTACGGATATCCTCTACCAATGCTGGATCACGTTCAATCGAAGTAGAAGGAGAATCTGATGCAGAAGCTGTAGACGCCATTGAAGCAACTCCAAGCTCTCAAGACTGAAACCCTAGAACTTTGGGGATTTTTCTAGAACGAAACTCTAGTGCTTGAGAGAAAGCTCTGATACCATATGAGATTTGTTGAGAAATGAAATTCTTATTCACTTAATGATTTGATTACACAGCTGTGCTCTTTATATACAAAACAGAGTATCAGTCACTAACTTAACAAACTCTTAACTGATTAACTAACTCACTTAACACTATATTAAAAAACTCACGTGCTCTTCTCACGTGCAACACTAAAAGGTATATACAATAGAGCTAAAACTACCTTCCGTTTATACACAGTGCATTATATAAAACTACAGGTCGTTGCCTTCTTGTTCTAAGTCTGTCTTCTGCTCTAAGTCTAACTGTTGCTGCTGCTTCAATTCTTGACAAAGATCAAGTTTGAGAATAAAAATTGGCATCCCACACTTGACACAAGTATGGTGCAAGCAAATACCACCCCATGTATCAAGATATCCATCTTTCTTTGAGTGAATTATTAGCTATGCAGATATAAATTTTCATGCTTCATAAACGCCTGAAAACAAAACTTAGAGATATGATCCTAACAGTATCAATTAGATCTCTGCGTGTGGGAATTACGGCACCAGCACGATAGTTATCAACTTCAAAACCTTGAGCTCAGATTTGGTCAATGTAGTTGATCATGAGAACCGCAGATATGTCCATCTGAGAATATTAAAAACCAGAGCTTAATTTAAACTTTACATTAACTAAAAAAAGAAACAAAAAATGTTTCATTATTTTCATAAAGTCACAGAAAATAACTAAATAAATCAATGACAATTTGACAGAACAATAAAACAATTAAAAGAAAGAATGAAACCACGATCAATATCAGTGTAAATGGCCAGATAACAAGATAACAAAATGAAGAGGAGAAGAATATTTCTACAGAAACAGCCAATGGCTTGCAAAACAGCATCAGACAACTAATCACTCAAATACAAAAGTAAAAAAAAAAAAAAAAAAAAAAAAAAAAAAAAAAAAAAAATTCAAATCTTGAGTTAGTTATGTGAACAGTGATATGTAATAGCCATCATACACTGAAAGAATGTAATAACTATCATACCATGGCTATGCACGTCCCAGACTCATCTTCTAAAGGTTTTAAACTGTAATTACATGAAAGAAATGAAAGGATATGAACACATGTTGTTAAAATACATTGGTGATGGTGGACCCAAGATGGCAATGAGCTCCCACAAGCTTCAGCTCATTAGGAATGTGCCTTTACAGCATCCAAGAACCATTGCAGCTTCTCATTTCTAATACCAAATTTGGAGTTCTTGTTCCAGTGGCAACATAAGAATGGGGCTAAGAAAAGAAAAGACACGTTAGTAAGATAAAATTTCAGCAGATAAAGTATACCAACTTAACAATGCAGATGAAAAAGGTAGTGGGGCCAGGCCGACAGTGTAGAAATGGGATACCTTGGTACTAAGGTAGTTGAGAATGTGTGATGCAACGTGGCAGTATAGATAGGAATAACAAAGGGGCGTTAGGTTCGCGGTGTGAATCACATCAGGTAACATCAACGTAATACATTATGATGTTTAATTCATTTTGTCGTTTACATAATTACAATAATCTAAGATCACAAAATATTTCGCATCACCTTAATTTTAATAAATTTTACTTGTTATAATATCTTCAAACCCTAGCCTCTCTTTCTCCTCATAACCCTAGCTGCTAGAGAACTAAAGCTTAACCTATTCTTTGACCGTATGAACTCTCTGAAACCGTAGCCATTCGATTGTTCTCTGGCCTAGAGCTCCTCACACTATAAAAAACTCCAACGAACTAACAACTGAGTCCACCACTTTGCTGAAGACTTGGAAAATCCATACCAAAGAGCAAGATTGGTCATATTTGTAGTTCTCTAACAATGGTGGAGATGTTGCTGAGGCAGGATCTGAGTTGAGCGAGATCAGAGAGTTGAGACTGGGCTAGTTGGTATTGATGAAGGCGATTTGAATTTGGTGTTAAACAATGGAGAAAGATTAAAGTTTTGTTTTTTGTGGATTTGAGCTGTAGTGTGTCTTCATGGAGTTTTAGGGATTGAAAGGTTCATAATTTTGCTTATTTTTGGTAGTACTAATGGCTTGTTTGGAAGTTTAGAGAGTGAGGAGAGTAGAGGAGAATGATTACCCTCTACCTTATTTGGATATTTTTAAAATTAGTAAGGGAAAAATGAGTAATTAGCCATTTTTCTTGTTTTGATATTTTAAAAATTAGAATGGAAATGAGAAGAAATAATTTAAATAGGTAAATTTACCTCTATTTGAAAATGGACTTGCAACATTGGTCTATGATTAATTTGTTAGATTAAATAATTATGACTATAGCATACAATATATTTTTTTGATAATTTTTTTTTTTTGATGTGAATTAAATAATCAACATTGGTCTATGATTAAATATTTTTTCTGATTTTTTATAATACCAAAAAAAACCTACCTTAATTGATAATAATTAAAATAAGAAAAAAGAAAACTTCATATGTGTATGTGTGTGTGCATATGCATGTGCATTGCATAAAGAAGCTCTGCTTTGATTTTCGTAAGATTTCATTTATTTTTTACTATCTTTGTTTTCTCAACAGCCAAACAGTGATATACGTTAAAACAGGGTATCCTGAACTTGTAGGTGATCTGATGAGCATCGGATGAGCATATTGTCCTTGTAATCATTGTTTTTCCCTTCCCCTGTTCTATATACGTTAAAACAGGGCATCCTTAACTTGTATACTGTTTGATTTTATTAATACAATACCTATCTTTTATCTCAAAAAAAAAAAAAAAAAAAAGTAGGTGATCTGATTGGTTTGTTTTTGTTCAAAGTAGGTGATATTCATTTCCGTCAACTTCAGATAGATGAGATTTTTTTTTTTTGGCTTTATCTATTTTCTCAACAACCAAATAGGGGATAGGTGTACTAGATTTGTGAATTTTACTCTGTTCGATTGGATTGTTTTGGTTCCTATTCTTGGATTCTTAAAATTGATCAATTTTGTTTTGTTTATATCTTCAATCATGAAGCAGCATGTTGATCAATTAAAAATAATATACAACGACCTGGTGCTGTGTTTGATTCTTGAGAATATGCTTTGAAAAGTTTTCAAAGTCAAATAATTGATTGTCTGTTTGGTTACTGAGGAAAATAATTTTTTAATTAGTAGTTATTGAGGAAAATATTAAGGAAAAGAAAAGAAAAGAAGGATCTATGTTAATTTTTTGGTTTGTAATTTTGTTAATTTAGAAAGGGCAAATTGGGAAATTCATTTGGTTAATAATTTATCTACTCTACTCTCCCTTCAAATCTCTCCAATTTGGGGGGAATTAAGAATGAGGGGTTAGAGGTAGTTGAAATCCCTCCAAACCCTTCCCCTCCTTCCTTAAAAAACTTCCAAATAAGATAATTGAATTACTCTCCCTCTCTTTACTCTAATCCCCCTTTTTTTTTAAACATCCAAACAGAGCATAAGTGTTTGGATGATGATAAAGTGAAAGAAAGTTGTCTAATTTTATGTAAATTTGAGTTGTTTAATTAGTTGGCGAGGAAGTGTTCGATGTAAAAAGGCACAATCATGTTTCTTGGGATGTTATGGGAATATAGGAATATAACTAATGGACCAAACATTGTAGTGTCATATTCTTGTAATGAGATTCCATGAATCTAATATTACATGAGTGTAACGTTATGTGAAACCAAATGCCCCCTAAATGTGGTGTGATAAAGGTATTGCAAAAAAAAAAAAATGTTAGTGTTGATGAGCAGGCATTCAGGGGTGGTGTTACATGGTCTTCAATGAACCCCTTGACTTAAATTACACACACACACACACACACACACACACACACACACACACACACACATATATATATATATATATATATATTATTTTTGCACATTTTGGGTTAAATCTTGCACACCCTTATCACAAATCAGTCCATTCCAAAACAAAATAAAACAATAACACATCTCTCTCTCTCTCTCTCTCTCTCATAAATTTTATCTCACCTCTCTTCTCTATTGTATTATCTCAGTATCTCCAACTTTATGAGTAAAGAGTGAGTGTTTGTCAGCTGTGAGTGTCTCTCCCTTTATTATAAATTGATATATATATATATATATTATGTGTGTGTGTCTAATACTAATTGTATGTGTTATTTATTTATTTATTTGTTATAATGTTATATGTGTAAATGTGTGCATGTATAGTATAAATAAAATATAATTTTATATAATTTAATAATTAGGAAATATAGAGGGTTTGTTATATGTGTGTGTTTTATTATCATGTTATAATAACTTTTTGTTATAAAGTTAGTGATTTAATAAATAAATAAAAAATAGTAAAGTTAGTGATTATTCAAGTATTTGATTGGTTAAGTAGACACTAGTATAATATTTATGTATGGGTAAGTATGGTTGTGTGGGTCAAAAATTAATACAGTAATAATGGGTTTAGTTTTGTTATTTAGTTTAAAATATTTGTATAAAAACAATGACAAATAGATAATGACAATTGCATAAAAATAAAAATGTTATACAAACTTAATAAAATAAAATGATCACATATGGATACATTGACAAAAAATAATAACAATAGATAATAAATTATCATGTAACGATTTCAAAATATAAAAATTTGTAGAAGAAAATTGTAAAATTCCACATATTTTCCTTTATTTTTGTTAATAACTTGATATATTCAAGTTCTCTTTTTATTAAATTTTTTTAATTTTAATTTCTTAATGACCTCCTAAAAAAAATTCCTACAACCACCACTGCAGGCATTGGTTATAAATAGAGTGGTTAAGGTGTTATCCGTCAAATGTTTAGTGCATGAGAAGCCCACAAATCAAGAGCACTTGTAAAATTTAAGGGTAAAACTTATTACACACTATCGTGTATTCACACATACACTAAAATCGTGAGTTTAGATAACACTAAAATCGTGAGTTTAATTCATGTTTTCAATTTCGATATCATGAGTTAGATTCACAATTTTAGTATTGTTACACACTTGTGTGAATCCGCACAAGTGTGTAATAAACATTGCCCAAAATTTTAAGAGATTAAAACGTAATTGATTCCATATTTTTTTTAAGATAGAACGTTACTAGGAAGAAAGAGTGAATTTTGAAAATAGCGTTGCTCCTTTGGAATACATGATTTAAAGTTTGAAGCAAATGGACTGTGGAACAAGCTGAAATTACATACATCACGTACCCTCCACCTACACTAAAAACTGATTAGTGTCTTAATTTGATGATAAATAGTATAATAATAAATAAAATTAAAAAATAAAAAATAAAAAAAGAGAGAGGAAAGTACCCTCCTATCTGAGATTGTTAGCTCAAGAATAATAGTGAATATGGGCTGATTCAGATTGTTAAAAACTTAAAAAAAGTGTTTTCAAGTTACAAAACTAATGTAAAGAACTCCACTGCCGAGTGCCGACTTGGATGATTTCAGTCAATAAGGAAAGATTTTTAAGCAGTCGATTTAAATTCTGTAAAAACTGCTCTCTCGAGTCTCTTCTACTACCACCTTACAAGCTCTACACACTATACAATCCATAACAATATGTATTACAATCTGACTATTACAAACCTGAGGATCCACGTCTGGGTTGATCATGATCCGAAGTAAAACATTAACCTTTTGCCAGAAATTCTTGCAGCAGCTACAATATTTTCCAAGTCAGATTCACTATCAGCATGAACAAAGACACAATTAAGCACAACACCAAATCACTCTGAAGCTAACACCATTACTAGTGAAGCACTTAAATATCAACAACATTCAAATACTAATTTCTGTAACATTTCCTAACGTATAATATATTTCATTTCATACTATTAAAAAAGAGTTATAAGACAAGAAAGAAAAACAAAGCAGACCCAGAAGCATATTCAGAAATAAGCACAAGTGGGTGCAGATTATTATACTTACTGGGATCAAACACTGCATGAAGAGCAAGCCTCAGCTTATTTCCACTGACAAGCACATCACCACAACCAAGCTGCATCAAAATCTCCAAGTAGTTGATCGTAGACCTTAATAGCTTACCCAATAATAGAGTCAGACCCTATAACTTAATAGCATACCCAATTATTGGAGGGTCTGAGCTCTATTATTGGGTATGCTATTAAGGCCGACGACAACTTCTGACTTTAAGGTCCTTACAGTGAAGAAACCCATCTGAGGATTTGGTGAAACAATGGTGAAAAGAGGTGTTTGGTTTAGGATTTTGGGAGAGAATGGCTCTGAGAGAAAGCAGCGGCTTTTGGGCGGTTTTGAGGGTAAAGTTGAGATTTTGGAATGTGAGTTTTGGTTACGAGAGTGTTTTAAGCTATGTTTGGTTGGAAAGAAGGGCTGAGAAGAGAAAGGAAAATAATAAGGGAGGGAAAAGAAAAAAAAAAAAAAAAAAAAAAGTTGGAGGGTAAGGTTTTCTCTCCATATGTCTTTTTGCTCCCCTTTTATTCTTTCTAACCAAACATAGCCTAAGGTTTTGGGAAGGGAGGGTAGGAGAAGAAGAAGTGTGTAGCTGTAGTCGCCATTGAAGAAGAAGAAGAAGAAGAAGAAGCTCTTTCCGAAAGTATGTGTAGTCTCTTTGGTTTATATGTAGAGGGGCAGCCTCTCAGGTAATCACAAGTGTTGATCCACCTAATCTTAATTTTTTATTCAATCTTCTTTTTTTCTTGGATTATTTATTCAATCTTCTTGTTTATTTAAGGATTTTAATTGGGTTGGATTACTATTAATTAACACAATATTTTGGAATATTTTGGAGACTTTTTTAGAGGTAGGTGAAAGAGTTCTCAACTCTCCTCTAAAAACAAAAAACAAGTAGGTGTAGAGTATAGTTATTAAACCCGGACCAGATGTTGACCCAGTCTATGAGTTGGGTCACTGGTTCAACTAGTGGGTCATCGGTCAAACCGCAGGGTCAAATAAAAAAATTTAAAAAATTAAATATATATATATATATATAAATTAAGTTTGAGAAATCATAACCTGAATATGTAAATTAAAAAAAAAAAAAAAAAAAAAAAAGAAGAAAAAACATAGGCATATACCTAAACTAAACTCACCATTATAATTCAAAATCAATGTTTCATAAGCAATAACATTAGAAATTCTATAAAATTCACAAGGAAAATAAACAAATGTCATAAGATTGCAACAAAGTCTTTACTAAATAAAATCTTGCTACATGTCTAAAAATTATGTATATTAAATAAATAAAAAGGAAAATATCAAACTGTAATGCGTATTTCTCTCAATCTCTCACACACTCACACTGTACACGACAAAAAAATAAAATAAACAAAAGATGCTTAAACTAAAAAGCAATCAAGAAATAATGTATAAAAAAAATATTAAAAAAAAAAAAAAACCTAAACAAAAGAAGATAGTTTGTGGCATAGAGTTATATGGTCATACTTACATGCTAATTGTTGGCCAAGTACATCTGTTCAGACTTCAAATTCAAAGCATAAAAAAATTTATACACAGTAGCAGCCCGTAACAGTGGATTTTAAGAATTATGAAAACTGAAAAGTAAAACAATATTTTTTTTGGATTTTTTAAGGTTTTCTCTTGTTTAAATTACCATATTATCACATATTTAAATAATAAAAGAGTCCATAAATTGAATATATTAGTGTAATTTTACACAATTCACAAACCCAACCAGGTTAATAAAACCCAACTAGGTCATATGGGTTGCTTAAAACCCACCAGGTTGCACTGATTTTGATTGGGTCACATACTTTTCCGATCCAATTGATCACCCGGCCTGGTCAATGTGCCGGGTCACTGGGTCATTAGTTCGACTAGCTAGGCCGGGCCGGGTTTAATAACACTAGTGTAGAGACACAAAATTTTGCACAATTTTTTGATGTGTTGCAAATAAAAGTGATATCAGGAAGTCTATCGGAAAATAATGTCACTCCAACCAGTATTTGTTATGTCAATAGTTGTAAAAAAATTGCCGTCTCTAACATTTCCATTTATATATATGGGTTCAACACCGTAGACCCTCATATGTGTGGCGAAGCTTGATGGCAGCTAAGGATATTGTGGTTGGTGGTGCCAGATGGGTTGTGGGTAATGGGGAGAAAGTGAAGATCTGGGAGGATAGATGGATCCCCACTTCGGACTCTTTCTTGGTGGTAAGTCCAAAAATTCCTCTTGAATCAGATTTGGTTGCATGCCTCATTAACAAGGAGACAAGGTCCTGGGATATAGACAAGGTTAAGGGAATGTTTCTGCCACATGAAGCTGAGGCAATTCTGGGCATGACAATAAGTTCACGGCTTGTAGAGGATTCAGTGATATGGGTGTGGACTACCAACGGCAATTTTTCTGTGAAAAGTGCCTATAGGGTGGCTCAAAAGTGGTTAAAAGACCAAAATCACAAGGCAGATAGGGGAAGTACCTCAGACAACACACATATGCGTGCCTTATGGGGTTTGGTGTGGAGTCTAAATTACCCAAACAAATTGAAACAGTTCATGTGGTGCTCGTGCAGGAATATTCTACCAACAAAACACCGTTTAAAATCAAGGGGTGTTGATATTGAGGTAGGGTGTGATTTTTGTGGAATATGTGAATCTGTTGAACATGTGTTGTGGGGATGTAAATTTGCTGCTGAAGTTTGGGGGGTTTTCAAGACTCAAGCTGCCTCTCATTCCTTACCCAACGGAGGAGTTTCTAGAGGTTGTGTGGGAGATTAGGGACAAAAAACCCAATATTGATTGGGAGCTGTTTGTTGTCACAGCGTGGGGATTATGGAATCAAAGGAACATGGTTAGGTACGGTGGTCAACAAAAAGCTGCTTAGAGACTTACCCGAGACATGGGGGAGTATTTGCGAGAGTTCCGTCACGAGAATCCCCTCCCTAGTAAGCTCTCTAAACCCTTTACTCCCACCTAGACTCCTCCCAAACAGGGCTGGTATAAAGCAAATGTGGATGGGGTTGTTTGTAAGGAGAAGGGCTGTTGTGGTATTGGTGTGGTGATTAGAAATGCAGAGGGACAGATTATGGGAGCAATGAGTAAAAAGCTGGAGCTTCCCCTTAAGGCTTTGGAAACAGAGGCTATGGCAGTTCAAGAAGGGATTCTTTTGGCGTGGGACCTGGGTTTGAGGGATGTTGTGCTTGAAAGTGACTCCTTGACTGTAATCTCGGCCCTATCAAGTCCTACTACCTCACCTTGGTCGATACTGAAGGTGATTGAAGGATCCAAGTTGAGCCTCGAGTGCTTAATTCTTGGTCTGCAGTCCATGTTCGTCGAAGTGGGAACGTGGCTGCCCATCTCATGGCAAAAAATGCCTTAACAGTTGTTGATTGTGTTGTATAGGTTGAGGATATCCCACCCTTTATAGCTATGCAGATCTCAAAAGATGTATCATGTTTGAATGCTGATTCACGTTAATGAAAATTTCCAGAGTTTCTAATAATATATATATATATATATGGGTTCAACTTGCCTCCAGTAGTAATTTCACTAGACATCTCCTTTTTTAACTAGAATGTAACATGTGCTTACATATAAGAATGTTCAATTGTCATAGTACTATTAATGTTAAGCTTGAGTATTTTATGAACAAAATTTAGTTACAAAATTGGTTGTAGTCTAAGGTTATGACATTACTTAATATCATTAACATTTTTACATATTTCGAAAATCTAACCATTGGATTGCATGTTCTTTATGCTCTTAATACACATGTCAAATTTTGTGCCAATGAGGTATTATTTACTATATGATTTATAAGATTATATTTTATGTATAATTTTAAACTACAAAAGCTTGCAATTTAAACAATTTCTTGATGACAGGGCTATTGATTTTTAATTTTTTAAAAATTTTACGAACATGGAGGATATAAGAAGAAAATGTAATTTAACGATAGATTTGTCAAAGTTAACCTCCAATAAAAAAATATTGAGTAAGGTTGTAGTCTTAAGTTACAACTAATTTTGTAGTTAAATTTTGTCTTTAAACATATAAAATATTAGTTTGACCAAGACTTTTGCATTTTGTAGTAATTGTGTTTTATAATTCAATTAGGGGCAGAATTGCGTGTACCATTGGTCTCCCCCAAAATTTTTTTTAAAAATACTGTAGACTAAGTAAAACTAATACCCCAATTTCGTCTTTTCATGAGCTGGCCACCCCATCACAAGACTTGGCCCCCCAGCTTGTCTTTGCCCCTTAGTTTTTTATATGATTGCATCTTTTGCCCATTAGTCTTTCCCAATCCTCTTCTTAACACGTCAAACACCCATATTTTTACTAGCTTATTTAGTTGAGCTTTTTTCAAAATACTTTATAACTTTTACCTTCCAGTCACTCAAAACCCGTTTATCACTTAGTATTCTCACATTCTCTTCAATTTCACTTCATTAAAACTCTTCCTTAACAAAGCATATCCTAAGAAAAAAATATATCTTTCTTAACGAGTTTTATAATATGAAGCAGTTTTGTGAATTTTGAGAGGTACACAACTATTGTTTTGCCTTTTCGTTTTTATTATAGTTCAATCTCTATTTACTAATCTTATGATTATGATTTATGGTTTTCTTATTAAGTTAAATTTATATATATTTGAGAGGTATAAAAGTCTTGAATTTAATTTTTCATGATAGTAATCTTTTGTTTATATGGTTGCTAACGGTTATTTTGTTATATTTAATTTCTATTAATATTATTTGTTCTTGCAATGTATTCTAGTTTTATTATATACTTATCTTTTATTTCTATGAATCTTATGGACTTATAACTGTTTAAAGGAATAAGAGAAACTCAAGGGGGGAAAAAAGACCTTAAGATGATCAATTGGTCGTTTAGTTTTATTAGTATTTTGGGTACTAAAAAGAATTACATTTATTAAAAATGTCTAACAAATATTTTTGCACTATTATAGGTACTTCCAAATTAATTGAAAAACTGTTTTTTTGAAAATTAATGCATGATATATATGAGAGAGAAAATTTATAGATATCTAATTTTTAGTTATAGCTAGATTAAAAAAATAAAAAAATAAAAAAAAAAAGAAGAGGAAA
Organism: Quercus gilva; assembly: GCA_023621385.1. NCBI lineage: Eukaryota > Viridiplantae > Streptophyta > Magnoliopsida > Fagales > Fagaceae > Quercus > Quercus gilva. Next base: position 49,986,543 of record CM042483.1, read on the forward strand.
AAAAAGAAGGTGATATTAGTAGTGGATGTGAGCTTAAAAGATAACTAGTAAAATCTAATATGACAATTTTGTCTCCTCCAAAGTAAAATTTTTAGATCCACCCCTGAATACAATGTCAAATAATTAACGAAAATTGTATGTTTGTGAAATTATGATGATCATTTGAAGGTATAAAAATAGTTTTTTCTTACAATTTTGATGATATTATTTTCATCAATGTGATACATATTTAAGACATCATTAGCTAATTAGTTAAAAATGGACATATAAAAAATAGCATATAAACATAGAAGTAAAGAACTTCTTAACCTATTACACAATATATATTCTTAACTATATTTAACCTTAAAAAATTCTATTTTTTTATTCTATTTTGTAAATCGATTTCATGTATTTCTATCAACTATATTTAATTGGTGAAATATTATTGAAAATAATTATAAATTACACTCAAAAACCAAATATTTTTGAGCTTTCAACAAATATCACAAATTATAATCGCCTTTCTCCTTCTCAACAATCGCCCTTATTTTTTATTTCTTTTTTTATTTTTAAGAAGGATTTCCCTTAAAATAAATTTCATTAGCCAATCATCCGTGAAATTCAAATTATGTAGTTCAAAATCAACCAAATATTAGCGAAAAGAAAACAAAAACAAAAACCATATATCTCAGTGACCACCCCATTCTCTAATATCACAGTTTACAACATCATTAACAACAAGAGATCCCTCTAAGTAGCGACAATATATATACTCAAAAGATAAATATTTGGCTCCTAAGATAGGTTTACATTCTCAAAGGACCATAAATAGGAAAGTATATATTTTTATATTCCTTTGTGTTTTAGCAAGCAAGCAAGTAAATAAAATGCTATTGAAACATAAATAAACTAATAAAAAAAAACACCATTAACATTGCACACACCCAACACATATTATTACATAACCACAAAACCTTTTTAACCTCTATGTTTTCTCACAACCGAACAAAATTTTACCAAAATTTCATTAGTCAAGTGCAAGTGACACTTTAGAATATGTCTTGTTCTCTTGTTCACTTTTCCTTTGTTCACTGCTACGGCAATTTTAAGTTTCGAAAAAACACTGGTATAGGGTTAAAAAACCATTTATAAAGGCTATATTAGAAAATGTAAAAATGCCTATAGTGATGGTTTAAAACCGCTAGTATAGATTCAACTTACTGTGACGATTTTCAATTTCTAAAAAGTGCTGGTATAGGGTTAACAAAACAGCCAATATAGGTTATTCTGACAATTTCAAAAAGCATCGGTATAGGGTTACAAAACTGCCGGTACCTATATCGGCAGTTTTAAAATTGCCGGTGTAGGTCAGCTGAACCTATTGTCGCATCCGTTGGGCAACACCACGAAGCGCCCAAAAAAAAAAAAAAAAAGGCTTCGGGATAGCCATTTGGGTCTATACCGGTGGTTTTTGGGTTATAACCGTGGTTTAAAAACATTACTATAGTCCCAATTTTTTGTAGTAATAGATTTAACACTATAATGTCGAAGAGACTCACTCTATGCATACAATATTCAAAGCACCTGAAAGATTAGATACAAAATGCACATGTATTACGTATGATTGATCTTCAAACATTAAACTGTCTTTTAGTCTTCTTCTTTTTCCTCTTTTTTTTTCCTTCAAGAATCTACAAATCAAGATATTAAAAAGAAATATACAGATTCATGTAAAAAAATTAAGGGATTAATGAGAAGAAAAAAGGAGAATTTTCTAGTGAAAGCTGAGAATATGCAGACTTGAAAACGTCAGTAAAAGGATATATTACAGCCGAATTTGCTCTCAAAGCCAATATATATTGTGAAGGCGAGTTCAATCTTTCTCATATGTGGACTAATTATGTGACTTATTAGGGTCACAACTCATACAAACTCTCGTACACAAAGCTAAATTAAAACTCAAACTTTAAACACCACAAAAATGAAACCCATATATACAACCAACCATAGCTTTATAAGTCAACACAAAAATGAATAAAAGAATTAAGACCACACCACCACAACAAACTCATTCATACATAAAAAAATCCAACTAAACAATTCCAATAACATAGATCAAAGGAAAAAATAAAAGAAAAAAGTCACTTCAAAGGCAATTTTTTTATTCTGCTTATAATTGGGCGTCTTCTACGTAGGTTGAGAGAGACCAATTGGAAATAAATATATATATATATATATATATATTCAATTGATTTTAAATACAAAGGTGCGGCATTGATTTGTTATTGAGAGACGTGAAAGAGAGCCTCAAACTCAAAGTAGGACAAAAAAGATGAATTGAATCTAATACAAAAGTATTTAAGAAAAAAAATACTCTTTCCGTCCCAATTTTTTTGGAGAGATGCTATGTCTATGACAATTTTACAATATTTTTACAACAAATCATAGGTGGTTAGTTGTTATTAGTTCAAATTTGAAACTAACATTAAGATTACTTTTTTGCCCCAATAATAACAACCAGTAACAATCTGCCACTTAGGATTTATTGTAAAAATGTTGTAAAAATGTTGTAGACATATCATTTCTCATTTTTTTTGTCCTGTTTGAAAAGTCAAACTTTTTAAGGGAACATCATTTATTGTCTTGTCTACCTTTTAAAAATGTGTAAGTTTCCAAAATTACCCTTAAAAAAATTTATCAAAAAATTGAATTAGTAAATTAATAGGGGTATAATAGGAATATTAATAAATTAATTACTTTTATTTATGAAACAGGACAATATTTTGGGACATCTTAAAATGGAATAGAGGACAAAAAAAGTGAGACAGAGAGAGATGAACAACCTCCAAAGATAAGCATGAAAATATATATATATATATAAATATATATTTATATGGTGAGGCTTCTCTCTCTCAAGTTTAGTTTAGTTTTTGTTGTTGTTGTTATTGTTTTTTTTTTTTTTGGTCTATGGGGTTGATTTTTGGATGGATGCTGATTGTGGTGGTAGTGGGTTGGCCATGGGTCTGGGTTTGCTGTGGAATGTTGATAGTTTATGATGGTAGTGGCTGACAATGGCTAGCCGTTGAGAAGAAAGTGGTGGAAAGAGAGAGAAAGTGGTAAAATAAAAATAATATTATTTAAATGAAGTTGTAAAAAAATAGAATATTTGATGTTTAGTAAATTGTAAAATGGTATGTCAAAATTGATAAAGTAGAATTTTGAAATGATAAATGTTAAAATATTTAGCATACTTGATGAGAATGCTCTTAGTAGAACTAAACATGCAACATCAACTGGTCAACATTAGAGTCCATCAATTATTATTATTATTCAAAGTAGCAGTCCCTGCTTTAAAAAAAAAAGTAGCTTTCCCTGGCAATAAGTGACAATGGCTCCCTTATTTGAAACTTTCAAGTTTAAACAAAGCAATTATCAAATCACTAAAAGCTTGATTGTTTTTTTTTTTTTTTTTCTTCTTCTTTTCTGTCAGAACTTTAAGTGAAAAATGTTTTGCATGGCTAGATTACTGTTTATTCTTGGGCTCTTGGGCCAAGACCTCCAACCCATGAAGCCTGAACAACAAATCATGGACCACATTCATCCATTGCAAGGATTTTGAGAAAGTCTCTTGCACGCCTTCGGCAGGAATTTGGTACCAACACTTGATGTTAATGGATCACCTAATTTTTTTTTAGGTTTTTATTTTTTATTTTTTAGAATATTAAGTATTTTAACACACACGAAAAGAGGAGAGAAGGTTTTAAAAAAATTGACAATGGTGTGTATTTAAAAGAGCTTAACTCTTGAATACATAACACATACTTTAAACATCTTTAACTCACACTCATTGATAGTAGTGCAAATGGAAACACACTCCAATTTCAACTGTGTAACAAATGTCATTCTTATCCGGGTGCTGTATTTTTAAACTTGTTTGACATTAGCTTATAAGCTTTTAACTTTGATGTACAATTTTTTAAAACCTTTTTTTTTTCCCACTTTTTTTTTTTTAAGAGCACACTTTCAGCAAAAAACTAGATAAGTTATTCCCAAACAGACACCAATGGAAATGTGTTTGTCACTCTGATACAAAAACTTGTCTATGGGTAAGTAAATAAAAGAAAGAATAACAAAAATCATGGAAAGATGCATCATTAAACCCACATATATGAGCCATGAACAAACAAGTGGCTGTTACAACTGAAAATGATATATAATTTTGAACAAAACTTAAGCATAGTTCCTTAGGTATTGTACATTCTGTTTCTTAATTAAATTCAAACACATAATTGCTAACCAATTGGAGAATCTAATATACTGCACCTATTTTAAATGTACTTAAGTTTTACACTACAACTTTAAATTTGCAGGATGTGAAGAAATCTTTTTTTTTTTTTTTGATAAGTAAGAAGAGAATATTATTAATAAAAGAATAGCAAGAAAAATGCAAAGAGTTCACGGTAGTGATCAAAGGAAAGAAAAGGAACAAAAAGACAGAAGCAACCCCTAATCTATTCTAATAGACGAAAGAAAATCCATAAGAGTAGAACAATCCGAGAAACCCCAACATCAAGACCAATCAAAGAAGGCCCACTGGCAAAACTCTAATAATTGAACCACAGTTTTCTCCTCATCCTCAAAAGACCGCCGATTCCTTTCAGTCCAAATAGTCCACATTAAACAGCCTGGAACCAAATTCCAAATATCAGAACTATGCTTCCCAAGCCAATGATACCAACAAAATAATAAGTCCATAACTGAACTTGACATGACCCAATCAATCCCATATACATCCACAAAGAATGAGCTATCGGACAAAAGAGTAACAGGTGATCCATAGATTTCGCATTACAACAGCATATACAACAACGATTTGCCAAAGGGCGTCCACGAAGTATAAGATTATCCAAGGTTAGAATTTGACCATGAGTTGTTGTCCACATAAAAAAACCACCCTTTTAGGAACCTTAACTTTCCAAATGCCCTTCCAAGGGAAGGTAAAAAGAGCTGCATTTCGAATCTTATGATAAAAAGACTGAGTATCAAATTTCCCACTTCCATTAAGATTCCAACAAAGCTTGTCACACCCTCCACCCCGAGGAATTCGGGTTTGGATGAAATGAAGAAGGGAGTAGGAAGCCGCCAACTCCCAATCATTGAATTCCCTATGAAATCTTAAACTTCACACTCTGTCATTATCACCCACTAGAGGGCTTAACACATCAAAAATACAAGCCTCATTATTGGCTGAACACAAAAATAACTAAGGATAAAGAATTTTAGGAGGAACATTCCCAATCCACTTATCATGCCAAAAAAGAATTCGAGAACCATCCCCCACCACAAAAGAGAAATGCTTGGCAAAAGTTTCCCACCCTTCACTAATACTCCGCCATAACCCACAATCATGAGCCCTACTACAAGTTCTAGTGCACCAACACCCTTTTCCCTCCCTATATTTCATGGCAATGACCTTTCGCCACAAATGAGTGGTTTCATAGCCATACCTCCAAAGTCATTTCCCTACTAGGGCTTGATTAAAAGACGACAACTTCCGAATTCCCAAACCACCCAACTCACGCGATAAGCAAACCTTTTCCCAAGCCACCAAAGGATATTTGAAACACTCAACTGATGAACCCCACAAGAAGTTCCTCTAAATGCGTTCCAATCTAGTTGCCACAGCTTTGGGGATAGTAACAAGGGAAAGGTAATAAGTCAGAAGGCTTGAAAGGGTACTTTTCAGCAAGGTGAGTCTACCACCCTTTGACAAATAAAGCCGCTTCCAGCCTAAAAGCTTCTTTTCCATCCTCTCGAGGATCGGATTCCAAATAGAGGCTGTTTTATACAAAATTCTCAATGGCATACCCAAGTAAATCATAGGCAAACTGCCCACCCTACATTGAAGAATATTAATCAAAGACTGAATGTTACACCAAAGTAATCAGTTTCGTACCGTACCGGCCGGTACGGTCGATAATTTCCGCACCGGTGCCTGAAACAGTACAAAAACATCCTCATTTCATACAAGTTTAAATACCGACAGTACCAGGAGCGTTTCAGCTGCACCAGCAAAAATACCGAATTTCGGTCGGAAAATGGATACCAGCCCGAAACAAAAACACAGATTTCTTTGTAGTTTTTTACTCACCTAAGATAATTTCTTAACAAATTTCATGATCTGATGCATCTCTCTTGTATCTCGATCTCTTTTCTGCTTAGGTTTCCATTTTTCTTCGAGGTCTTTGCAATGTTTGTGACTTTGTGTTCCTCTAATCTTCTTCTTTTTCTTCTTCTTCTTCTTCTTCGCTTTTTTATGTCTTAAGTGTTTCTCAGAGAGTCTTGCTTTGGGTGCCCATGTGATGACTGGCCAAAGGTAAGGAGATAAGTCTAACTTTTTGAAATTTGAAATGAGACAAGACTCAGTGGAGGTAAACATGTGGAGGAGATAAAATCAAGATAAAAAAAAAAGAAAGATTAATTGTAAAAGTAAAAGAGAATGAATGGAGGTGGAAAAAAAGTGAGTTATTAAAAAAAATTTGTTGGCAGAGGGTAGTGGAAAATTGAGATACATGTACCAAAAAAAATTCTTTACAATATTTTTACAACACTTTCACAACAAGTTTTAAGTTTTAGGTTGTTATGGGTTTTTATTGGTGGGGCAAAAAAGTTATTTTAGTGGTAGGTTCAAATTAAAACCAATAAAAAATAGCCACATATGATTTGTTGTAAAAGTGTTGAGAAAATATTGTGGACGTAGCACATTTATAATATATATATATATATATATTAAATATATTAAATAGCGGTAAAATCAAAACGATATACCGGTATTGACCGGTACCGAAATATATCGTTCTGTTGGCCAAACTAGTACAGCCTCCGGTACGAGATTGACTCCCTTGTGTTACGCACCTTCCCAATAAGGACAATTTCACTTTTCTCCACATTCACCTTCAAACCAGTAAAAATTTGAAAACAAGTCAAAACCAACCTAATAGAAAGAATCTGCTCACTAGAGGCATCACAGAAAAGAATTTTATCATCAGCAAATAAAAGGTAAGAAACACGAATACCAGTATAATTAATAGGACCCACATGAAAACCCTAAATGAAACCACCTTCCTCAGTTTTCTTCAGGATACGACTTAAAACCTTCATGATCGAAAGAAAGAGAAGCGGAGACAAAGGATCACATTGTCTGAGACCTCTAGAGCTACCAAAGAAACCAGCAGGAGATCCATTAACCAGAACTGAGAATCGAACGGTAGAGACACAAGTCTTTAGCCATCTCCTCCATCTATCCCAAGAGCCCATCCTCTCCAATAAATAAAACAAAATGTCTCAATTCACATGATCATATGCTTTCTCAATATCTAACTTACACAGCACCCCCAGAGTATGGCAATTTAGTCTACTGTCTAAACATTCATTAGCAATAAGCACTGAATCCAAAATATGTCTACCACCAAAAAAAGAATTCTGTGACTCTGAAATAAGTTTATCCAGCACCCGCCTCAATCTGTTAGCTAAAACCTTAGACAAAAGCTTATACACACTGCCCACTAAGTTGGTAGGCCTAAAATCTTTGATATGCAATGCATTATTTTTCTTGGGAATCAGAGATAGAAAAGAAACATTTAGAGACCGTTCAAACTCTGAGCTCCTATGGAAATGATCAAAAAAGGCCATGACATCAATTTCCACTACACTCCAGCATTTTTGAAAAAATGCCATAATAAAACCATCAAGACCTAGGGCTTTATTACCTTCCATCTCTTGAAGAACCTTTTCCACTTCCTCCTTAGAAAAATCCATCTCTAATTCAAGCCGCTCATCCTCTTCAATTCTAGCAAACTCTAATCCATCCATAGAAGGGCGCCAAGTATCTGACTTAGTGTACAAACTCTGATAAAAATGGACCACCTTAGACCGCACCTCTTCCTCATCCTCATAGAGGATACCATCCACCTCTATACCCCGAATATGATTAGTTCTTCTATGAGAGTTTGCAACCCGATGAAAAAAGCGAGTATTATTGTCCCCCTCCTTCACAAATAAAATCCGGGACTTTTGTCTCCAAGAAATCTCCTCCAAAGAGGCAAGATGTGTAATCTCACCTTTAATTTGAATACGACAAGTTAAATCCTCTTGAGAAGGACCTGACAAGTCCTCCCTGGCATCCAAACCCAACAATTCAGATAAAAGACATTTCTTCCTAAAGGCCAGATCCCCAAATTTCTCCTTATTCCACTTTTTCAAGTCTTCTTTAAGAGTTTTTAATTTACGAGCCAAAATAAAGCTAGGAGAACCCAAAAAGCAATACACATTCCACCATTGCCGAACCCTCTCTACAAAACCCTCTTCTTTCGACCACATATTCTCAAATTTAAAGGCACTCCGACATTTATTAACACTACCAGCCACCACCAAAAGAGGGCAATGATTAGAAACTACACGAGGGAGTACCCTTTGAGACACGTTTCCAAAGTGATCTACCCAATCCACCGATGCCAAGGTTCTATCAATTCTTGACATATAAACTGTCCCCAAATCTCTAAACCAAGTAAACAAAGCCCTCTCAAGAGGTAAGTCCACAAGGTAATTAGCCTCAATGAAGTCTGAAAAAGCAAATATAGCCGGACTAAAAGCCTCACAACCAAATCTCTCACTCGGATATCGAATGGTATTGAAATCCCCAAAAACACACCATGTCGTATTCCACCTAGAGTGCATCCTTGTAAGCTCCTCCCACAGAGCACCCCGCTGATTATCCTCATTAGGCCTATACACTCCTGAACAAGCCCAAACAAAATCATCTACAACCCCCCTTCAGTAAAACATTAACAGAAAACAAACCAACAACACAATCAACTTTTTCAAAAACTCTCTTGTCCCAAACCAGTAACACTCCCCTGCAGTATTGATTGCATCTAGAACCACCCAATCTAAGAACGAACTACCCCAAAGGCTTCAAACAACGAAGAGTTTAAAGAAGACATCTTAGTTTCTTGAAAGCAAACTATACCACACTTTCACTCCTTGAGAAGATTTTTACATACCTTTCACTTCTGAGGATTATTTAGAGGCTGTTTGGTTCACCTGTTTCCATAACTCAATTCTCTATTTTCATAACTTATAACTCAAAAATGGTGGGACCCATAGCAAAAAGGTTGTTTGGCTGCACAATAACTCTGTTTTCATAACTCTGTTTCCATCACTTAATTCTCTGATTTTTGAGTTATGAGTTATGCAAACTGAAAACACATTTTGGTTATTTTCAGTTTTTATAACTCATAACTCAATGGCAATATTATAATTAAACACACATAGGGGACCCAGAAACAGTACTCAATCGCACCTTTTGACCACCTTTTAACTTTTTTTTTTTTTTTCCTTTCTTCTCTTGGGTTGGCTGTTCAGTTCTTTTTTTTTTTTTTCTTCTTCTTCTTCTTCTTCTTCTTCTTTCACTGGTTCAGTCTGTTTTTTTTTTTTTTTTTTTTCACTAGTTCAGTCTGTTCTGGGTTTCTTTTTTTTTTTTTCTTCTTCTTCTTCTTTCACCGGTTCTTTCTTCATGTTCTGGGTTTTTTTTTTTCACTGGGTTCGATGAGTTTGGGTACTAAAAAAAAAAAAAAACTACACCGGGTGATAGGTATAGGGCCCACAAATAATGTGAAAAATATTGAGTGATGGAAAGTGAGTGATAGTGCCAAACAAACATGGTAATTTAGAGTAATAAGTGATGAGTGACAGAAATTGAGTGACCAAAAAAATTGATCCAAACATAGCCTTAATCCCCTAACATTCCAAGATAGCAGCCGTAAACTCATTTAAAACTAGTAATTGCCCCCGTACCTACTGAGAAGTCTCTATTCCTCCCCTTAGATGCTACTCCAACATAATTAATAGAAGAAATCAAACCTTTGAGCTCCCTAAGCCCTTTGTGCTTTGAGTTCACAATTCCTTTAAAAGTCTTAACACTAACAACATCAACACAGTCTTGTTCAAGAAGACGAAACAGAGCTAGACATTGATCTGTGTGCTTAACAATAGGAAAACCCACAATTCTACAGAAATTTTTCATCAGGCTACAAACCCATTTTTCGAATTTTTCACCACTGACCCCCAAACCTCTCCCTCATCACCTTCTTGGATTACCTCAAACTCCTTTTGTTCATTGGGATCCCATTTAATAGAGGTGAGCACTCCAAAAATCCACTCTCATCCTCTTCATGAAAAAAAGCGCCTAGGATTAACATCATTGTGCTTCAACTGAAGCAAAAGATGCTCAGGCCCTTCCTATAATAGCTCAACCCCATCCAAGTGGCTCGATGACACTGGTTCAGCAATAGGATTTCTCCATTTTTCTCCCTTCTCACCTAAAACCACCGTGGAGTTATCTCTCTCTCTAAAATAGAGACCCTTCTTGCTACCCAGACCCGACAGAGGAGAAAAAAAAGTATTGAGCAGCACCCTAATGCCGATGATCAGAAGAAACATCAATCCCAGGACCCATCAGCCTCACTGTCATCCCCACCCTCAAAACACCAGCTATCGGAGTGTGGGTCTCGTCCCTCTTCCTCCAATTGGTCACCTCCTAGCCGAAAAACCCAAGATTGGAACCCTCATTCTCACTCGCCGGCACCACTACTGTCACCGGCGACCCGGAAACTTGCCCTTTTAAAGAGTTGGGTTTGACCAAAGTACCCTCACTTAGTGAAGGTACTATAGCCACAGGATGAGCTTTCACAAGCCCACCAGTTTGTTTAGTAACTTCCTGCCCACCACTTAAAACCTTGGGCCATCTGAAATCCTTTGCACCTAGACATGTCACAGTGTATCTCCCGCCCTCAAGCTTGCACACTCTCAAAGCCAAACTAGCAAGAGTCAACTTAAAATTAAATGCCCGCGTGGATCTGCCATTTATGACTGAAACATTTTCTTTTATAACTAAAACATTTTCTATAGGAACTCCAGGAATCCCGTTCTACCCCCAATTTGTTGCAAATTTTTCAAAAATTCCTGATCTTTTGCTGATTACCATAAACAGACAAAAAGTTTCCCATTTCCGTAACCACCAGCAAACTGACTGCCTCCACCACCACCACCATTTTTAGAGGATACTTCAGCCATAGAAACCAGTTTTGCACCAGTGAAAAAATTCCCCATCTCTCTGTGAAACAAAGACCAACCTGCACGATTGAAGCTTGCTGGTATCATAATTGAGCCTCTCCTAGACCCTCCAAAATATACCGCAATAACTACAAAAAGACTAGCTTTGTTAGATCTCCCACAGAACTCTATCAACTTCCCATATTCCCTAAATCTCTTACAGAGTAAAGCTCGACTAGGCACCCAGTCTCGTATATCAGCGAGATAAGAAATGATCCACTCCATACCCCTATGTCCAACCCAAACAGAGCTCTTAACATCCTGACGTGACTCATGTATAGCATACAAATCAGACCGCTCCTCGTCAAAAGCAAAAGAAAAAAGTTTGGCATCAATGCGAAACGACCTTTTACTGCCCTCGTGGTTCGAGGGTAGAGGTAAAGGATGGACATTTTGTGAAGTTTCTATAGTGGGGATATCTGGTGTGGCTAAAGGTGCAAGTGCAAGATTAGGCAGTTTTAACAAAACATGGTTAGACCCCTGAAGTGATGGGGATGGGGAAGGCAATGATGGAAGAGGGGGATAGGAATATGGGAAAATCCCAAACTGTGGAAGGAAGCAAGGGGGGAGGGGGAATATGGAAGGGCGGCAAAAAAGGAAAAAAAGAAAAGTCCTGGTTGTGGGAAAGGGTGAAGGTGAGGTGTAGAAGGGTGGATAAGATGAGGGAGGGGTGGGGGAAGGGGGTGGGGAAGAGCAGGCATCCCAATCTATTGTGTTCAAAGCTACAGGTCTTATTTAGTTGATTTATCAAGGCTTCTCGGTTCTCACTCTTCCTTTCTCAAAATATTGAAAATTTTAAGTTCATGCTTCCTTTCAAATAAGAGGCTGGTGCAAACAAAAAATGCATTTGCAAATTCAATATTCAAATTCACAACATCCAACATGAAATAATGGTCAAATTCACAACATCCAGCATGAAATAATGCAACCATGCATCAAGAGCAAATCACATGTATCTTAATCTATAGTTATAGACACAACCCATGATGTTGATTAAAGCCCTTCGAAGAATCTTAAATGATCTCCAAATGTTTCTCCATGCCGAATTTTGGTCACCGATCCGTCTTCTTCAACCTAAAAACGACAAACAAAGCATTTTGAGAGACAAAAAAAGGAGAGAAGGAGGGGAGGCGATGGATACAATCATAAAATTATTTATAACTATTCCATAATATATGAGATATTCTGAATTAAAGATGCAGAAATTTTTGTGAATAAGATTGATAACATAGGAGCTCACTAAGGCATAAGATTCAAATTTGTGGGAGTTACTAAAAGTAGTGGAAGCCAACTCTAGTGTTAATTGTGTAATGCGATGGAAATATAAGATGGAGCAGTCAAATTTTTTAGTATCATTTGTGCAGCTTCTTGAGAGAGAGAGAGAGAGAAAAAAAAAACGTGGGGTGGGAGAGGGGGGGGGGGGATACAATTTCTCATAACTAATCCATAAATGTACGAGATATTCTGAAACAGGTTGGTAAAAATTGATAAGGTCTTCAGAATTAAAGATGCAGAAATTTCCAAGCAAAATAAGATTGATAATATAGGAGTTTGTTGAGGCATAAGTTTTAAATTTGTCAGAGGACTCAGAGCTAGAGGTGTGCAAAACTTCATTGGAGCCAACCCAACCGACTAGCGCCAACGACACCGTTCCGACTATAGTGCCAACCAAATGAGCCGAGGCTGGCATTCGGACTTCGCCCTCCGTTCCAATGCCAATGCAATGAAATCACCGGATTGAGAAATCTAAAACCGAGACTGTGGCCGAACCAAACCGACATAGGATCTGTTGTTTTGATTTTTTTTTTTAATTTTTTTTTTTTATGAAGCTGATAAAACGACGTCGTATGTATGGATGTTATTAAAAAATCAAAAGCAAAACGATGCGTTTTATGCTAGGTTTTCAGATTCTCAGGGGTATAAGTTCATATTATTCTCTCAGAATCTTTTAACTCTCTCTCTTGCGCTCGCCTCTCAAGTCTTTTTTTCTTTTTCTTTTTCTTTTTTAATTTTTTTTAATTTTTTTATATAGGTAATAAGACTTTTATTGAAAAAATTGCACATCATGTTCACAATGGTGAACACTTTGAACAATGAAACAAATACAAGAAGAATCTCACCTCTCAAGTCTCACCTAACGTAGAACAACAATGAACTTCTTCGTGTTTTCAGTTTTGTTTGACTTTGTGTTTTACTGTTTTTTCCTTTTCATTTGTTTGGGAAAGCTGAAAGCATGAATGATTAAGCATTTAAGTTGGTTTGAATGTTTGATAAAGTTTGGTTGTTTGGGAAAGCATGATTTATATGTTAAGTGTTAACCCCAAGACTCGCTGAGTCACTGTACCAAAACTTCCTTTGCCTACACACTTCCCTCTAACCCAAGAAAGTAGAAACCATGGTAATTTGTTTGAGTAAAGCTTTAGCAGCTAAGCCAATACTATTGCTTTTAGCACCTTTTAAAATCTCTCAAAGCAAAGCTTGTGTGACTGTGTCTATGTCTTTCTATTTTGTGGGGGGGTCCAACTCCAAGTAGCTGCTTACATATATAAATATAATATTATATTAATGTTGGATGTTTACATCTATAATATTAACTATTAAGGTTGGCTATTTGTATTGTAGTAGCTGCTTATATATATAATATTATATATACACAGATGCTTAAATATATAATATTAAAGTTTGCTGTTTGATTAAAGTTGTGATTTACTGATTTTTATATAAGACTTTAATAGTGGACTGTAAACTGCTGAAAAGACAATTATATTAGATAGTCTAATAAGTATTCGGTTAGCCCCCCAAAAAAATAATATAATATAAAATAACTATGTCATTAGTCTATGTTGTTACTTTAGTAAGTTTATAATAACAGTATAAACAATGTCTTAACCATGTCATTAGTCTCAGTTGTTACTTTAGTAAGTTTATAGTATTGGGGAAATATAGATAATATCAATTTGATACTTTTTGTTGCTATTGTCCTTGACCCAAGGTATAGATTGAAGTATATAAAATTTTGGTTTAGGGAGTGGTATGAAAAGAACAAGGGGGATGCAATGAGCTCTAAGGTTCGGGATGCATTGAAAATGTTGTATGTAGAGAAAGTGGGTCAAAATGGAGCTTCAAGTTCTAGTGGTAGTGGTGCTTCATTGTCTAGGGACTCCAGGCCAAGTGTTGATAATGCTTCTTTATATAATCGTATTAAAAGTTATAATAATAAGTTTAAATAACAATTGGCAGACGAGAACAGTGTGGAAAGCAAATCTGAGTTGGATAGGTATTTGTTGGAATCTTCTGAGAACCCTGATGTGAAAGATTTTGACATCTTGATATGGTAGAATTCTTCTAAATATCAAGTCATTTCCCAAATTGCCCGTGATGTGTTGGCTATTCCTGTCTCTACAGTTGCATCCGAGTCTGCTTTTAGTATGGGGGGCGTCTTTTGGATTCATTCCGTAGCTCACTATCTCCTAATACAGTTGAAGCCCTTATTTGCACCCAAAATTGGTTGAATGATGCAAAGAAAAAAAGACCACTAAAGCTTTGGGAGTACATGGATAATGTGAAGGATATGGATGGTTTTGAGATTGACACTGATAAAAAAAAAATATATATATATATATATACGTTCATTTTGTTTGTTGTACATATCAATTGTTTATTTATTTGCTCAATGCTTACGAATTATTTTATTTTGAATGAGATTATAGAAATTGCATCGGTTTACCCAATGCCTATAGAGGAGGATCCAAACACCGTTATGTTGGATGATGATAAGTGATGTGCTACTCTTTGCTTAGAGTTAGTTAGTAATTAGTATTATGTAAATATACTTGCTATCATTATTCGTTTGTATTAATTATAAATATTTTATTGTTAATAAATGTTTTATTGTTATTAACACGTGTTTATTTTGTTTTGTTTAGTGTTTTGTAGGAATTCTAAAATGATGCATTGTGCACAAAGTTACTGGACAAAGGACTTACAAGAATTAACATTTTTTTTGCCCATATGCTAATTATATTTGTACATGTTATTGGTAGTGGACTTTTCACTAATGGTAGTTATTTGGTATTCATGGGTGGGATTATTATTGGGGATACAAGCAATTAGCATTCTTTTGCCTAAATACTAATTTAATTTGTATATTTTTCTTTTGGTATTTGTGGACAGCTACAAATGATTTTGTAATACGATATTAAGTGGATACATTAACACTTAGGGTATATTTGGTACACTGAATAAAGATTACGACAGGAATTGTAATTTTTATTACTAGAAATAAAATGTGTTGTAATATAATAACTAATCCTATTCATTAGTTTGATTGTGAGTTATAATATTAGAATAAAACTTAACATTTATTTTAGGAAATTTCTTACTCATACAATTATATTTCCTTAAAAATTGTTATTTTTAAATTTAAGAGAGATATGCGTTATTTTTTATTTTTATAATCGTTAGACATATATGGAAAGTTTTATTATTTAGAAATATATTAAGTTTTGAAATTATTGCATTTACTAAGGAATAACTAATACAACCTTTTAAAGATGAATAGTTATTCCTTATTTTGAAAAATAACTATTCATAAGGAATTATTATTCCTTGTAATAAAAACATAACCAAACTAAAGAATAACTAAACCATAGGAATAACTATTACATTACAGCGTCTATTAAAGTTTACCAAACATGCCCTTATTGTTATTGACACTAACACACACAGTGACATTAATGATATTATATACTCTTATTGAGGCAATTTCAAAATATTTTTGTATGGTGAATGAAATGAAAAAATTTGGATCATTACTATTTGGGTGAACAGATTTTTTTATGTGAACAGATTTGTTGAACAGATTTGTTAAACAGGTTTTTTTTACGTGAACAAATTTTTTGCACAAGTTTTTGATCATTATTGTTTGGGTGAACAGATTTTTTTATAAAGTTTCTGTTGAATAGATTTTTTTTTATAGGTTGAACAAATTTTTTTTATAGGTTGAACATATTTTTTTTATTAAAAAACAGATTGTTAATGTTTCAAATCAAACCAATCAAATAGATTAAACCGAGCTGATCAAACCGCACCACTATAGGTTGGAAAATCGACCCTAATCAGTATGCATCAGTTTAATTATTACAAAACCGATCTCTATCGGTTCGGTAACAAATTTAAAAACAAAAGCGAGCCGACCAAACCACACACACCCCTACTCAGAGCTACTAAAAGCAATAGAAACCACCACTAATTTTAATTGTGTATTTAGATGGAAATATAAAATGGAAAATTCAAAGTTTCTGGTATCATTTGTATAGCATAGATGTGTCGTATAAAATATAAACAATGTGAAGTCAGTGACACATACCCAGTACTCTGGCGGGCGCATCTTAAGATTATAAGTTGATGCCATGCTCATGCAGTAAGCACCGGCATCATGAACAACCAGACCAGTTCCCTGCAAAGTAAAATTCTAGATCAGAGAATTTAAAAAGAGAATAGTCATTTTTTATTGGGTTTCACACCTTGGAATACACTAGTGAGGATGAGTGAGTTGATTAAAGTTGAGAGAACCAAAAAATGACAAAAGAAGACCTAAAATAACATTCAGATGAAAAAGTAAAAAATGATATGTCAATTAAGGAGGTGACAAGTTGATGCACAGTAGAAAACAAGAAATAAAAGAGTAACAAAAAGGAACAACAAAACAAACCCTAGGCTTCACCACCTAAGGGCGTTTGGCAGCACCACCAAACAAAAGGAAACAAGGGAGGAGACATTCTCAACTCATTATAATTAATCTTATTCAAATTCATCTGTCTTTCACCATTACAAGAGTACAAGTTTAATAGGGTTTAGAGGATTACACCAATATGGAAAACATCTAATTTGAATCACTTAAAACCCTCAATATTATTAACAAAATTCAAATTCAAAAACAATATTAATTGCAAATTAAAACATAAAATCTTGACTCCCTGCATCACAAATTGTATGATTTTGGATATGATAAAATGGTGGAAAATAATACGCATGACCAACCCTAATTAGTCTATTAAGGATCCATAGCCAACCAACTAGTCCATTGGGAACTTAGCCTTGATGGTGGTTGTCGTCATTTCACTCATTAGAACATGCATAAAAGCCACCACCAACCCGCCATCCCCTCCCCCCCCCAAAAAAAAAAGAAAGGATATGAAGAAAATTATAGCTGTGACTATCCAACAAGAAGCCTACACAATACCTTGGCTGGAGTTGGAAGTTCTCTATCCTTTCCCAGGAAATCTGCTGACTCACAGACAGGGCCCACCACATCAAAGGTTAAGGTCTCTACATCAGGTGGTGCAGGAGAAACCAGCTCTATGTGCTGCAACCAAGTACCAACAAGTCAATTGTGATGAAAAGCCACAACAATGTAATGTGTGAACAGCTATAGTGATTAGAGAAATATTTATTTATTTTTTTATAAGTAAGAATGATATATAGACGAAAAGCTACTCTATGCATGAAGAACATAGAGCAAACCTAGAAAATACAAGAAGAAGAAAACAGAACAAAAACAAAAAAGAAAATCAAACAACAAAAAAATTACAAAAGAAAAAGAGAAAGGGAGCTAAGAAAAGAAGGGAAAGAGTCACTAGTCGTGAGTCCCCATGCCCTAGACCAATCAAAAAGAGTCCCACTAAAAGAAGCAAGCAACTGATCACCGACGCTATCTAAATTCTCAAAAGTTCACCGATTCCGCTCCTTCCGAACACACCATAGGATGCCCAACGGGACTAAATTCCAAATCTGAGACGAGTGTTTCCCCAACCAATTCCACCAGTCAAAAAGCAAATCTAGTATCGATCTAGGAATAACCAAAGACAAGCCAAAAGTTATAAAGACAAAGGTCTATAGCCGATAAGTCATCTCACAATGAAGAAGTAAGTGGTCTACCGTCTCTCCACAGTGACGGCACATAATGCACCAGTCCACAAAATCCAATCTCCTCAATCTCAAGTTATCACCCGTTAGGATCTTATTCCAAGCTGCACACCAAACAAAGAAAGAAACTCGCCTAGGGGGCTTCGCTCTCCATATAGCTTTCCAAGGAAAGACAATTGAGGGAGAATCCCTTAATTTATTATAAAATGATCGAATGTCAAATTCCCCATTAGGCTTCAACTTCCATCTCATCCAGTCTCCAACATCCATTGGAGGAGTATTAGCTCCCAATAAACGAAGGAAATGCAGCCCTTCATCCAATTCCCAATCAAAAAATTCTCTAATAAAACGAACATCCCAAATTCTTCTCTCTTCCGCCCCTTGCCTAGACAAAGATGCTTCTACAGAAACCTCCTTATCAATGGCAATACCATACAACCTTAGGAAAGCCAATTGTAAAGGTTGATCCCCATACCACCCATCCTGCCAAAACCTCATTCTATTCCCCAACCCAACAACAAACTAACAATTTTTTCTGAAATCCTCCCATCCCATGCGAATACCTCTCCACAAACCACACCCATGAACTCCCCCACCTAGCTTTGAGGTCCATCTCCCCCAATCTTCCCCAAATTTTGAAGCTACCACCTTCCTCCATAACCGATCCTCCTCCTTTCCAAACTACCATAACCATTTCCCCAATAAGACCTTATTGAAAGTAGTAAGTTTCCTTATTTCCAAGCTGCCATTGGCAATAGGCACAAACTTTATCCCAACTTACCAGATGGGTCTTACTATCACCCCAAAGAAAGTCCCTTTGCAACTTTTCAATTTTATTAGCCATGAGTAGGAATGGTGAATAACGATAGAAAATAAGTAGGAAAACTAGAAAGCGTACTCGAGTAACATTAATCAACCCCCCTTAGACAAGTACAGCTTCTTCCACCCAGCTAATTTCCGTCAATTTTTTCCAAAATTAGATTCCAAGTTGAAGGGGAATTATGTGAAGCCCCCAACGGCATACCAAGATAAGACATAGACAAAGATTCAACTCTCATTAAGTCCAAAATGAGCAAAAATACAAGAGCATTTGTTATGTAGGTAGCATAGATGAGCACCAGCAATTTAGATTTTTTACTAGATTGGTACTACACTGTTATATAGGTATGGTATAAGGGCAAACGGCCACTAACTATTACAATATTTGACCAACAAGTAACAACAGAATGTTGAACAATGTTTTTCAAGTACTAGGTTGAAAGCATTTGATAATATGCTTTAAAAAGCTGATTAGATGTCCATTATCTTCAATTCACATAAATATAATTGTCTACTAGAGAAGTAAGCAGTTAGCTATGGTCAAATTCTTACTTGATAAGCATCATAAAGACTAGGACGGATAAGTTCAGCCATGCTTCCATCAATCACCACAAAGTTTTTTGTTCCATTAGTTTTGACCCCAGTAACGCGATTAACCAGGCAACAAGTATTTGCAATCAATGATCTTCCAGGTTCAATGATGAGTTTAAGATTTCGTGAAAGGACCAGCTCTCGAACCTGCAGGAACCACCAACGTTAAAAAGATTCAGGGAGCCTTCATATTGATCACAGTAAGAACATTGCTAATTCTCTAAATAACTATATCCCCCACTGGGAAGTGAAGCCTTTTATTACCTTTTGTCATCCATTTTAATCCTACGCTAAGACTGTAAATTAGTCAAAAATTTTATTTACAATGAAACCTCACAAATTTTTCAAATATGTTAATGATATTATAATTCCCAAAACATAAACCCAAACTATACAAAAAGAGAATTTTTTGGAGAGGGTTGGGGGATGTTGCTTTAAATATCATAAAAAGTATTAGAAGACTAGGTGAGCTATGTATCTTTTTAGGCTTGGAGTATATATTAGATTGACATTGGCAATGAATCCTTACTTCTTTTTTTTTTTTTTTTTTTGATAAGTAAGAAGAGAATATTATTAATGAATAGAATAGCAAGAGAAACACGAAGGGTTCATGGTAATGAACAAAGGAAAAAAATAAAAAAAGGAAAAAAAAGACAAAAGCAGCCCCTAATCTATTCTAATAGATGAAATAAAATCCATAAGGGTAGAACAATCTAAGAAACCCCAACAACGAAACCAATCAAAGAGGGTCCTCTGGCAAATCTCTAATAACTGAACCACAGTTTTCCCCTCATCCTCAAAAGACCGCCGATTCCATTCAGTCCAAATAGTCCACACTAAACAGCCTGGAACTAAATCCCAAATATCAAAACTATGCTTCCCAAGCCAATGATACCAACAAAATAATAAGTCCACAACTGAACTTGGCATGACCTAATCGATCCCAAACAACTGAAGCATATACATCCACAAAGAATGAGTTATCGGACAAAAGAGTAATAGGTGATCCATAGATTTTGCATTACAACAACACAAACAACAACGATTCGCCAAAGGGCGACCACGAGGCATAAGATTATCCAACGTTAGAATCTGACCATGAGCTGTTGTCCACATAAAACAAGCCACCATTTTAGGAACCTTAACTTTCCAAATACCCTTCCAAGGAACTGGACGGCTTAACACATCAAAAATATAAGCTCCTTATTAGCTGAACACAAAAATAACTGAGGATAAAGAATTTTAAGAGGAACATCCCCAGTCCACTTATCATGCCAAAAAAGAATACAAAAACCATCCCCCACCACAAAAGAGAAATGCTTAGCGAAAGTTTCCCACCCTTCACTATATTCTGCCATAACCCACAACCATGAGCCCTACTACAAGCTCTAGTGCACCAACCCCCTTTTCCCTCTCCATATTTCATGGCAATGACCCTTCGCCACAGATGAGAGGTTGCATGGCCATACCTCCAAAGCCATTTCCCTAAAAGGGCCTGATTAAAAGGCGCCAACTTCCGAATTCCTAAACCACCCAACTCACGCGGTAAGCAGACCTTTTCCAAAGCCACCCTATTAATACTTATGGCCACTAGATCTGAGTAAAAACCAAAGCCACTACAATATGTGGTAAAAAAAAAAAAAAAAAACATGGATATGTGCTTATATATGCAATCATTTGTACTGTGGTGCATTATAAAAGTGCACAAAAAAAACTTTTTTCATATATCTATAGAATAATATCATAGGTTGGCTATTAAAAATAAGTTAAAACATTTAGCCTTCTCGAGTGCAAAGCACATAACTCCGTGTATTGCAAATTCTTTGTCAGCCTATTTTACCTAACAAAGAGCCTGTTTCACTTACAGCCACATTTTGGGGCACAAAATCTGTGGTCACAAATAAAGTGGAAGTTTCTTTTGATGGGTAATATACAAGTCACAATGCATACAGGATTGTATTATTGACCAAATCCTTCATCCTTTGTTTTTGGGGAAAGGAGAAGTCAATTGGTACAAGGATCATTGTGTCAAGGTTAATTCATTTCTGACTAAGATTGGGCTTCCATATAAATCAAGAAATTGAAGTGAGGCACAGTAGATCTTGAAGACCATGGTAAAATGAAAATCATTTTTCTTCAAAACCTCATGGGCTCTACATTTTTTTGGAAATGTAATAACCTATTTTGCACTTATCATTCTAAGATCAGGTTTGAGGATAAAAATTAGCAGCCCACACTAGACACAAGTGCATGGTGCAAGCAATGCTACCCATGTATCAAGAACTCCCTCTTTCTTCAAGTGAATTATTAGACATGCAGGCATGAATTTCATACTTAATAAAGGCCAGAAAACAAGACTTAGAGATATGATCCTCACAGTATCAATTAGATCTCTGGGTGTGGGAAGGATAGCACCAGCGTGATAATAATCTATCCCAAGTCCACCTCCAATATTTAAGTAATCAACTTCAAAACCTTGAGCTCGGATTTCGTCAATGTAGTTGACCATAAGAACCGCAGCATCCCTGAATATGTCCACCTGTAAATATAAAAAATCAGAGCATTAAACTTTATACTAACAAAAAAATTAAAAATTAAAAAAATATACATTTCACTTTTTTCATAAAGTCACAGAAAATAACTAAATGCATACCATTGCAATTTGACAGAACAATAAAAACAAAATAAAATAAAAAAACTAATTCAAACAGAGAATGAAAACAAGATCAACATCAGCGTAAACAGCAAGATAACAAGACAACAAATAAAGGGGAGAAGAATATTTCTACAGCTACAGCCAATGGCTTGCAAAGCAGCATCAAACAACTAGCCGCTCAAAAACAAATTTTTTTTTTTTTTAAATCTTGAGTTTTCGCCATGTGAACAGTGATATGTAATAGCTATCATACACTGAAAAAATGTAATAACTATTGTACTATGGCCATACATGTCCCAGACTCATCTTCTACAGGTTCAAAATTGTAATTACATGAAATAAATGAAACGATGCGAACACAAAGTTGTGGAAATACCTTGGTGATGGTGGACCCAAGATGGCAATGAGCTCCCACCAGCTTCAGCTCATTAGGATGTGCCTTCACAGCATCCAAGAACCATTGCAACTTCTCATTTCTAATACCAAATTTGGAGTTCTTGTTCCCAGTGGCAACATAAGGATGGACCTAAGAAAAGAAAAAGATAGATTAGTAAGATAATGCTTTGCTTAGACCAACCTAACAATACAGATGAATAAGGTGGTAAGGCCAAGCTGATAGTGTAGAAATGGGGGTGCCTGGTGCTAAGGTAATTCAGAGTGTGTGATGAAATGTGGCAGTAGAGATAGGCATAACAATAGAGGTGGTGTAATAACAGTAGTGCCGAAAAAGTGGTAATGGTGATTAGTAGGCGTAGTTGACAATAGTTTGGTCAAGGTTTCACACCCCAAACCTGTCAAAGGTGTAATGCATGAGAAGACCACAAACCAAAACCAATTGTACAACTTTATTTCCTTTGGGTATGGGGCGTCACACAAGGTCCCAGAAATATTGATTAAGTTCCATTTAGATTAACATAATTGCCAAAAAAGATTGAATAAATTATGTTTTCATGTCTTCTAATAAGTCTATTGCTTATCAGTTTCAATTCAAAAAAAAAAAAAAAATCGATGATGTTTGCTTTTGAAGACATATAATTACTGGGGAAACAAGAGTGAATTTTGAAAACAACCTTGCTCCTATGGTATACATGATTTCAACTTTGAAACTAATGAACAATTGAATAATTCAAATTACATACATCAAGTACCCTCCTATTAGAGATTGTTATATCAAGAAAAACAGTTTAATAAGGGCTGATGCAGACTTTTTAAAAACTTAAAGTTTTCTCAAGTTACAAAACTCCATTTGTCATCAAGAATGATTTTAGTCAATTGGCAAAAAATTTTAAGCAGTCAATTTAAATTCTGTAAAAACTGTTCTCTTAACTACCACATTACAGGCTCTACACACCATACAATCCATAACAATAATAGCTCCTGTAATGGAATAGTTATTCATGTGTAATAGCAATTTAATCATTTGGTTGTATCTTTATTACATAGATTAATTATTACAATGGAATAACTATTCTTTAAATTGAAGAATAGCGGTTCCTTTTCAAAATGGATATAATAGCAATTCCTTAGTGTATATAATAGCTTTTAAAATTAATATATTTCCAAAAATATAAAATTTCCTTATACATCATCTTTTACAAGCTTTCTATATGTAACAACCAAACTTATAGACAGTAATAGTTATTCCATTATAATGTCTTTTATTCCTAGTAATAAAGATTACTATTCCTAATGTAATTTACATTCAGTGTACCAAACATATCCTAAGCATTACAATCCGGCCATTACATACCTGAGGGTCCACATCTGGGTTGATCCGAAGTAAAACATTGACCTTCTTGCCAGCTATTCTTGCAGCTGCTACAATATTCTCCAAGTCAAATTCACTATCAACATTAACAAAGACACATGCTTCGGCGGCTAAAACCAAATCCTCCAAAAGTTTTCCATTCCCATTAAAAAAACACCTGTTCATTCAAACACCAAAAAATAAGACTACAGACTACAGAAACAATGACACAAGCACAACACCAAATCACACTGAAACTAACACCATTACTAGCCAAACACTTACAATATCAACAACATTCAAATACTAATAACTGTAACACTGCCTATTGTATAATGCATTTCATTTCATACTATAATAACGTGACACAACATAAAAGAAAGGAAAACAAAGCAGAGCCAGAAGCATATTCAGAAATAAACACAAGTGGGTGTAGAAGATTTTACTTGGTGGGATCAAAACCAGCATGGAGTGCCAGCCTCAGCTCATTTCCACTGACAAGCACAGCACCACAACCAAGCTGTCTCAAATGTTCCAAAATCTTCAAGTTATTGTTGGCCTTAATAGCATACCCAATAATAGAGCTCAGACCCTCCAAAGCCTGGTTATAAGCCTCAAAGTTTCTAGTTATCTGTGCCTTACTGTAGAGATAGAATGGCCTCTTCTCAACAGAGTCCATGACTTCCTGGACCTTAAGGCCCTCACAGTAAAGAAACCCATCTGAGGATTTGGTGAAACAATGCTGAAATGAGGTGTTTTGGTTTAGGGTTTTTGCAGGGTTTTGGGAGAGGATGGCTTTAAGAGAAAGAGACAGCTTTTGGGTGGTTTTGAGAGATAAAGTTGGGATTTTGAAAAATGGGTTTCGCTTAAGAGAGTGATGATTTAAGGTTTTGGTAAAGGTTGGGGAGTAGCAGAGGAACTGTGTACCTGTAGCCGCCATTGCCGAAGAAAGATTGCCTGAGAACTTTCTAGGGTTTTTATTAAAATTAAAAATTATAAAAAATAAAAAAAAATAAAAAGGTACTGAGTTTTAACGTGACATGTGTTCTCATCTAATCCTGTATGCAGCAGCTCCAGCAAACCTATATGCGGCAAATCCTTGTCCGACTTTTTTTTTTTTTTTTTTTTTTAATGACTAAACGGTTAAAAAAAATAGTTAACTTTTTAATAGCTGGACGAAACTACCCTTCTCTGATTCTCAATTGCACAATTTGAGTCCAATATCAAATTCTCTCAGAAAGTCCACAATCAAAACATCATCATCTTCTATTCTTGTTATATGCACTGATGGGGCGTATCTATCTGAACATAATGCATTACGTGAAAGACTTGAATTGTGACACAAATTGGAAGGCGTGTTTTATATCTGATAAAAAGTTTGGGTCAATGTTGTCAAAAAAAAAAAAAAAAAAAAAGTTTGGATCAAAAAGTGGTTCAGTACAGGATTGGACCCATACGTATCAAATTTTGGCTCCAGTGGCAGTGTTTTTTACACTGTGGTTGGTTTGAGTGAAAATAGAGATGATGAAAAACATAGAAAAGAAAATAAGGTGGAAAATAATGTTTTTCGCTGTTTGGTAAAAGAAGAAAAATGGGGAGAAAGGAAAACTCAGGAAAAAGTTTTCTCTCCCGGGCCTACAATTTTCATCCTCCCAAATCGGGAGGAAAATCTGGAGAGAAAAGTGCTATGAAAGCACTTTTACACAAATACCCTCTCCCAACGTCTACAATAATCCAGTGCAGCAAAATAAGAAGAAGGAAGCAGAAAATAACCTCCCAACCACCAAACCCAGCACTACCACCAAACACCGCAACCTAGCATAGAAAATTAATCCAAAAATCAACAAAAAATTAACTCAAAATCAAAGGAAAAGAATTAGAAAACCCAACTCAAAATCAAGACAAACCCATTGGAAAATCCAACTCAAAATCAATCAAAACTCACCAGGAAACCCAACCCAAAATCATCACGGACACACCACAAAATCATCAAAATCGTTCTAAATCTCCAAATTCATCAAACCCATATACAAATTCATATAAATAATCAAACCAAAATTGAAAAAAGAAGAAGAAAGAAAGAAGAAGAGCAGAAGAAGAAGAAAGAAAGAAGAAGAGCAGAAGAAGAAGAAGAAAAACCCAAATCGGAATTTTGCTTTCTCCACCCAAAATCACTGTCCTTAATCAAACCCAACCCAAAATCATCATCTATAATAAAAGCATAAAACTCAAATTGTAAAAGAAGAAGAAGAGGAAAGAAAATGATTCTCCAAAAAAAAAAAAAAAAAAAAAAGAAGGAGAAGAAAGAGAAGCGGAGACAGAGATAAGGATTGAAGGAGTGTATTATAACTTAGAAAAAAGAAGGAGTTAGGTGGGGGTAGGTGGGAAATAATAAAAAAAAAAAGGAAGAGAAATATTATTTTAACAAAAAAAAGTGTGTATAACAGATAAATTGATGTAAGTGTTTTGTAAAAATGTTGGTGTAAAATACAAGAAGTAATTTTTTTGTGTAAAATAGACAGAATTTTTTAGACAGACTGATACGATTACTCTTATCACTTTTGCCTCTTCTCATCTTACCTTCACAGCACACCAACGTCCAGCGGTCCAGGTTCTCTTCTCTCTCTTTTCTTCTTTTTTTTTTTTTTCAACGTGACCTGATCAAGTTGTACATTATTGTAATTTTTACATTATAATAATAAAAATAATAACATAAATTTATATATATAATGTGGTAAATTTTATATTATTTAATGAGTATAAATAGATCTATTTCTTACCTATTATGTAATAAGAGTATAATTGTCAATTTATATAAATTATATTTTCCATCATTCCCTTTTTCTTTCCAACCAAACAAAAAAATTTTCCACCCTCTTACTTTTCCACCCCTCCAACCAAACACACAAGAGGGAAAACTAAATATTTTCTATCCTCCCACTTTTTTATTTTCCCACAATTTTCTATCCTCCCACTTTTCCACTCTTCTAACCAAACGAACCCTTAGTGCTCTAAATCCAGCGTGTCCTTTTATAAATCTATCTCTTTTTGGGTTCGGCCTTGATGTATACGGGCTAGGCCTTTAATTGGTTTAGATACATTGGGCCATTGGGGTTCTCTCTCTCTCTCTCTCTCTCTCTCTCTCTCTCTCTCTCTCTCTCTCTCTCTCTCTCTCTCTCTATATATATATATATGTACACACTAGATTCATCACACACACTTTACATGTATAATAATGCTTTTTTTTTTTTTTAATTTAGTGTTATAATGCTTAAAAGTGATATATAAATAACCGTTAAGTATTTTTTTTTTTAAGAAGGAGGTAAGGTAATGTGTAATAATATTTAAACATGAGATAGAGAATCGTAAGAAGTTGAAACCCAATGGGACGTTTTAATTTATTGATTGGGATAAGAATTATGATAAGTAAAAAAATTTGAGATTTGAACAAGAAAAAGATGATATATGTTAGTGTGGATGGATGAAGATTTGTGATAATTGTATAGAATTTGGATAATAAAAATTTTGGAATGTTTTAAAGAATTTAAAAAAAAAAAAAAAAAAAACATAGAAATTTCAGGATAAGAATGAGTAGTTTTTACTTTTTACGTGAGGTAGGTTTTTTTTTTTTTTTTTTTAAGCAGTAATTTTGTATTTTTTTTTATAAAGATAAATGAAGAATTTGAATTCAAATAGATAACAAATACAAATAGGAATCAAACATTTGAATACAAAGGGGTGGTGAAAATAACTGTTTTTTTTTTTTTTTTTTTTTTTCCTTTTGTACATGAGATGGCATTACTGTTTTAACATTTTTTAATTTTTTGCAGGAAAAAAAAAATTAAACTAAAGGGAATGTTATTTCAAAATTTGTATGAGGATATTTTGGTATGCAAAAAATTGAAGACGAAACAGGGAATCCTCTTATTAATAGTGTATATATATAATACAAAAACAAAAAGGAACATTTCCAAAAAAAAAAAAAAAGGAATAAGGGACTTTAATTAAAATGGTTTAAATTGTTTTATACACTTTTATTCAATATTGCTAATATTCAAATTAATATATTTTGTTATTTATAGTTTAATTAATTATTAAATTAATTTGATATCATCAATTCATCACAATGCAAACTTTGATGGAACTTTGACTGACCACAAAACCTTGAATTTCTCAAATTTTGATTTTTTAAGATTGTTTGATTTTTAAAGTATAATAATTTTTGAACATCAATTCATATATTCATTTCTTAATACAAAATGAAATTAAAATTTTCTTTTTTGAGAAAGAATACTATTGATATTATTCAAAGAAATTAATTGTAATCAGCATCCCATCAACAAACCTCTAACATATCTAGCATATTTAGGTAGGCTTGTAAGTTATCTTGTTACCAAGTCTATGTACATGAGAAAAAGAAATACAATTAGGGCATGTTTGGTAGACTGTAATAGGCGCTATAATGTAATAGTTATTCCTATGGTTTAGTTATTCTTTAGTTTGGTTATATTTTTATTATAAGGAATAATCATTCCTTATGAATAACTATTCTTCAAAATGAGGAATAACTATTCCTTTTTAAAAAGTTGTATTAGCTATTCCTTAGTAAGTGCAATAATTTCAAAACTTAATATATTTCTAAATAAACAAACTTTCTATATACATCTAAAAATTATAAAAATAAAAAATCATAAAAAATAACACATATCACTCTTAAATTTAAAAATAACAATTTTTAAGGAGATATAATTGTATGAGTAAGATATTTCTTAAAATAAATGTTAAGTTTCATTTTAATGTTATAACTCACAACCAAATTAATGAATATGTTTAGTTATTACATTACAATACACTTTATTGTTAGTAATAAAGATTATAATTTATGTCATAATCTTCCTTTAGTGTACCAAACGTACCCTTATTGACAACTAAAGTGGATTTCGCCGAAGAAAGAATGCGACCAAAGGGAGAGAGAGTTTTCAGCAGAGTTGAAAGAATTGGTCACTGTTGTCAAATCCCCTTCAAGGATAAATGAGTTGAGGCCGAGCTCCTGTGGAAAGTAAATTACCCTTACTGCTGCCATAGCTGCAACAATGTCTGATGAAAAGGGGAGAGGAGCTTGCTTCCGAGAGCTAAGCGATAGCATTCCTCGCCAGTCTCGGATTACTACTCCCAAATTAACCAGCCTTACCCAAGTCTAGAAACGTAGCCCCGTCGAAGCTGATCTTAAGAGAACCACTTGGAGGCGGAGACCATTGGATTCGAGAGTTGGTGTGGTCGACATGCCGAGCTGAGGGAGAAGTATTGGTCCGCTTGAAATCAAGGAGAGATTGTGACGCTTGAGGGATCACCTGGGAGATAGGAAATTCCTTCAGGCCGACTCTAAGTTGGTTTCCCTGGTACCATAATGTCCACATGATCATAGCCATCAGCTTAAGATTTTTCCCTTCCACATGTACAAAGAGAACCAGGTCCCTGAACGATGGAAAGAAGCGCAGCTGACGAAATGCAAAATCTGGAATGGAATCCCAGACATCTGCAAGTTTCGGGCACTCCCATAATGCATGACAAATGGTTTTTGGAGACAGCCTACAATGGTCACAGATATCTGAAAATGAAATTGTAGTAAAATTTTAAGTATTATAAAAATAATAATAATTTTTTTTCATATACTAGTGGTATAACGGTAACTTTAAAAAAAAAAAAAGTAATACTTTAAAAAAAATGTTACCTATATAATAAAAGCATAATAAAAATTTAAATACATTATAATTTCTTTCCTTCTAACCAAACAAAGGAAAATGATATTCATTTAACATCCTTCAACTTTTTATCTCATCTACCAAACAAAGTGAGGAAAAATAAAAATCTTTTCATTTGGAGTTCTTTCTAGGATCTAAACTCTAAAGAATCCATTGACCCAATATAATTGGTTGCTTTCATTTTCTTTTTCTTTTTTTTTTAGGGCAAAAATTTGCTACAAACTAATGGCCTGTTTGGATGGAGAGGGGAAGGAGAGGGAGCAGAGAGGAGTAGAGTAAAGTTAGCTAAAAATGAGAGAAGTAGAGTAAAGTTAGCTAAAAATAAGCTAATTTTGTGCTAAATTTACTCTACTCTACTCTACTCTCTCTCTTCCTCTCCCTCAATCTAAACAGACCATAAGTTGCAGGAATTCAAACAAAAATGCATACATGTCAATCCCTTAGATAGACACCTGTCCAAACTTATATTTTTCTATGTCAAGATTAAATTTTTCACCAAATGGGGTCTATTTGAGGCATTGACATGTGTGCATTTTGCAGAAATTGCTGCAACTTAGTTTGCAGTAAATCCTTGCCCTTTTTTTTTCTTTTTGGTTAGAGAAATGAAATAGTTACTGATTATTTTGTTGTTGCATCAAATGAGGAATTTTGTACCTTGTAATTGTTTGGGGTTTGGATATCATTATGGGTGTTTGGTGAAATGGTTGAGAAAGGGAGAGGCTTACTACATACACCTAACACACAAAATACTTTTTTCGTGGGAATGAAATTTTGAAATTTTGATTTTTGTCATTAGAATTTTGGAAGGTCAAAATTGGAATTATCATGTTTAGATGAATAAAACAATGACTATAAGAGCATTCATAGCAGTGTAGCTATAATGCTATATTGCTAAAATTTAGCTCCACAAACACAAAAATCACGCTGCAGCAATGGAGGCAAAAGCTAAAATTTTAGATGATTTGCTACAGTGCACATCTTTATATAGATGTGCACTATAGCTGAGAGCAAAAAAAAAAAATATATATATATATATATATTTTATTCGGCTGGTTAATTAAAATAATATACCTTCCTTTTTTTTTTTTTCATTCTTTCATGCCTCTCTCTCTCTCTCATTCACTCTCATCTCTCAAGCTCACTCTCTCAACTCCAGTCACCAATCCATGAAGCTCGACTCAAGCTCACTCTCTCAACTCCGATCACTGACCCACGAAGCTCGCCGCCAATCGGAGTGCCTAACTGGGAAACCCATAGAGCTTGCCGCTGTTCGGAGTGCTTGCTTATGAATATTGGTTCTTTCACGCCGCCAATGGTTGTATCACGCCGCCATCAGAGATTTGGGTTTTTTTTTTTTTTTTCCTGCTGTGGACTACTAGTGCGAGGTTTTCAGACCCGAGCCGTTAATTGAACCGTAAAAGGGAGAGGTTCAAGGTTTTTGAGGTCGAATGGAGGTCGAACCATGATGACGTCATAATTAATTTAATAATTAATTAAAGCCTAAATATAGATATTAAATTTATAAAACTAGCAAAATTGACTAATATATCTATATATGTAAGGGAAATTTAATGATTTTCAAGCATATATTTAATAATTAAATAAGAAAGTTAATAAAATAAAATATTAACCATGAAAACATTAAAATTTATGATTAATTTTTGAAGTAAAGTTGAATATCTTTGAAGGATTTTAATTATAATTTTTTTTTAATTCCTTGTAAGAGATGGATAATTTAATTAAGTAGAATAAAATTGTGTTAAGTTGTTTTTTTTTTTTTTTTTTAAATTGCTAAGGGGTTGGACCGCACGGTTCTCACCGATTTGTGCGGTCCAACCCTGGTTTTAAAGGTTCACGGAATTAACAAAAAATCCGGTTCTTTAGGCTTAAAAAACCGGTTTCCATCCCGATTCCCGATTTTCATGATCCGACCTCCCGATCCGGTCTGGTTTTGAGAACCATGTGCTGGTGTTGATGGTGGTTGTGGTTGTGGTTGTGGTTGTGGATATTGGTTCTTTCACGCCGCCAATGGTTGTATCACACTGCCGATCTAAGATTTGGGTTTTTTTTTTTTTTTTTTTTTTTTTTTTTTTTTTTTTTTTTTTCCTGCTGTGGACTGCTGGTGTTGATGGTGGTTGTGGATATTGGTTCTTTCACGCCGTCAATGGTTGTATCACGCCGCCGATCGGAGATTTGGGTTTTTTTTTTTTTTTTTTTCTTGCTGTGGACTGGTGGTGGTGGTGGTGTTGATGGTGGTTATGGTTGTGGTTGTGAGGAAAAAGATTGGAGATTTGGGTTTTTTTTTTTTTTTTTTTTTTTTTCCTGCTGTGGACTGGTGGTGGTGGTGGTGGTGTTAATGGTGGTTGTGGTTGTATCTGATGGTGGGATATATTATTTTATTGTAGTGTTTATATTATTTTATTGTGTTGAGAGCTAAAATAGATTCACAGTTGTAGCATGTATGTAAGTAAAATAGATAAAGTGACTTTTTGTGTAGCTAAATAGCTAAAATTTTGCTTTCACTGCTGTGAATGCTCTAAGCGATACATTGACCTAACAACCAAGGAAATTGATATTGAAAAGGTGAATCATGACTTTGTGCCTGATTCTCTCTCAATTGCCATAATATAGTTTCTATTTTATATCGTGTCTTATGCTCGTCATTAGCTTATTCAATGACATATTATATGTTTGAGTTTGGTTCATTAATTTAATAGTCAAGATTCAAGTTAGGCTTAAGTTTACTTGTTTTTTGAATAAGCAATTATAAAGAAACCTTTTGCTTATTTTATAAGTAACAAAACTTAAAATTTTGTTCAATTTGCTCTTTTAGTGCATTAATTTTGTGAAAAAATATACATATTAATTTTGTGCAATTTGCTTTTCTAATTAAATAATATAAATATCAATAAGATATGACAAAATATTAGGAAGTAATAAACAAATTTTGAAAAGGAAGTTTGTAGTTTTGTATGAACTTTGTCAATCTGCACCATTTTAGTAGTAGTAGTAGTAGAGATGCAATATCTCAACAATTTTTTTTTTTTTTTTGAGAATGAATTTATCTCAACAATTGATGGCTATAAAAAGGCCACTTATTTTTCAAACCTAATAAATAAATCAATAAAAAAAAAAAAACGCACCAACTTGTTCAAACTTCAAAGTGCAAATATGGAGGTCGCTTAGTTGTTTGGACACTTGGAATCAATAAATTAAGAATTCATAATTATTAACACGTACAACTTTTTTTTTTTTTTTTTTAGTTGTATGTGGAGTGACCATCACATTATAAACTTAGTCCGTGTTGAGACTTTTATATGTTTTTTCCTTTCCTTTGCAATATATATATATATATATATATTTATTTCTTTTAATTTTTGGCTATACCTTCACAATTTATACGGACACCTTAGCAGAAATGTTTTGTAGCAAAATCTTGGGGGATATTTGCAGACTACCTGTGTAAGGGTCTACAATGTAGTAAGTTAATCAACGTTTGTAATGATTAAGGAAAATAGCATCTCGAGTTTTAGAAACTCGAGATGCTGTATAAATCTCAACTGTTCAAAACTCGCTTTACACCTGCTTTGTACCTACTGATCTGGACTAAATGCCACATAGATCTCAAGTCTTAAAGACTCAATTTCTACATAGCAAAAACCGAGTCTTTAAGACTTGATTTGCTACAACAAAAACGTTTTTATAGCCATAGATATCGAGTATTAGAAACTCGATATTTTTTTAAAATTTGCATAGAACTCGAGTACTATAGACTCAAGTTCTGTTGGAGAAAATTTTATAAACACACACACATCAGTCTACAAAATTTTATAAACACAGAATCAACCCTCACTCTCTCACCCATAACACTTAGCGTCACTAACTCACTGCCTCACTCACCACATTGCCTCTCACTCTCACTCACCACATTGCCTCTCTCACTGCTCTTCTCTCTCAACAAATTCATATCTCAGGTAAGGGTTTTTTGATTTGATTGTCATTGTAGTTGGGTATTAGTTGTTGTTGGGTGTGGGTTAAAGAGTTTGACTATTTATTTTGTAGATAGTTAACATTACTTAGTTAAGATACCAATATTGTGAATTATAGAACTTTGTTTTGTTAGTGTTAATTTTTTGAATATTTATTTGCATGGTTTTTGTTATCAAAATTTTATTAATAATTTCTAGGTTCTTATTTTTATCATGATCCTACAAGTTTTTTGACTTTATTCATCATTGTTTTGGGTACGAAATGGGTAGTGAATGAATGCAATGAATGGGTATGTAATGAAATGAGTGACTTACTCCCTTCGAATGAATTGTAATGAAATGGGTATGTAATTCATGCCATTTGAATGTGTAATGAAATGACTTTTTTTTGTATTGGGTATGAAATGGGTGTGTAAATGTTATGGGTATGCAATTAGATAAAATGTTATATACTTTTACAAGGATTTTGGCTTCTTTTTTTTCTCTTGGGTATGAAATGGGTAGTTTTAGCATGACAGAAAAATGATTTGGGTATGAAATGTGTAACGAATGTATAATGAAATTTATACCCTTTGAATGAATTGGAATTAGTACTTTGTGTAGTTTGACTAGATAAAATGTTTTTTAACTAATATAGTAACTTGACTCTAACAGGTTCACAATGCCTAAAATTGATATAATCCTATACCACGGTAGTTCGTTTAAGAATGCCAATGCAAACAAGGGATTGCCCATTTGAAGGGCCACGTATAAAGTTGTATTATACTCAAATTGATCGTAGGTTGAAGACCCTTGATGAATTGAAGATGATAGTTATGGAAGAATTGTGTACAAATCCTACTGTACACAACATACAAATTACTTATCGTATGCCACATGAAGTCCTAAAGAACCGGATTAATTACAAGTATATGGCGATAGAAACAGACAAACATGTAAAGATTATGTTTGACAAGTTGGAGAGAATACGTGAAGTAAATGGTATTGAGTTGTACATACAATTGGAGCTGCATGCAGAAGTTGGTATTGAGGAAATCTAACAAATAACCACAAGTTTACAGGTTACAGTTCCAGATGCTCAATATGAGTATTCTACACATGTAGAGCATGATGATGTTCATGCCAATGATGATGATGATGATGACGACTATGTTGATCAGACTACTGCCATTAACGGTGAAGATTTTGTCGATAGAGATGAGTTTGAAGAGAGGATTGAACAAGGAGACTTTGGGGACTTTGAGAGGGACATTGATGACGATGAGACATTGGATGGTAGTGAACCTGCTGCAGATAATGTTATTAGTGTCCAAAACATTACGGACACAATCCCTGCCTACGCACCTCCTGCCTTGTCATTTTCTGCAAATACTTGAAAAAATATGGTTGATCATTCACATATTGAGATACCATTTGTGTCTACTTGGAGAGAGGGGATGAATTTGTGCAAAGGGTTGACTTTTGCCAATAAAGTGGAGGTGCAGCGCGTATTAACAATTTGTGCCCTCAAGGAAAACAAACATTTTATGATCAGTAGGTTGATGAAGAAAAAACTTTGTGCGAAATGCGTGGATGAGTCATGCAAGTGGTATGTCTGCACAGTCATGAAGCCCAATCTCCACAAACTATGGATGGTCACCGTGTATGTGGGTCCTCACACGTGTATACCGATTAGGGTGCGAAATGATGGTAGAATGATGACTTGTAATTTTATTGCATCAGACATTCTTAAGAAGTTATGTGAGGATCACACTACCCCAATTAAGCATCTCATATCTATGATAGAGTTAAAATATCAGGGCTATAAGCCTTCTTACTACAAGGTATGAGATGCGAAACAAAAGGCGATTAGGAAGATGTTTGGGAATTTGGAAGAGTCTTACCAAAGGTTGCAAAAGTTACTAATGGCATATATTGATTAGGATCCAACTACCCAAATGTTCTATCGTACCACACCCACCGGTGAAGATGACACTATATTTTTGCATTATGTGTTTTGGTCTTTCGGTCCAAGCATTGATGGATTCAAATATTGCAAGCCGGTTATTAATATTGATGGGACCCATCTGTATGGTAAATATTAGGGAAAGTTGTTGGTCGCAATGGCAACCAACGCTAACAACAAGGTATTCCCTATCACCTTTCTATTGTGGATTATGAGTCAGGGTCCAGTTGGAGGTGGTTTTTGCAATGCTTCAGAGATACGATTGGCCACGTGATACCTGACGAAGGCATTTGCATAATTTCTGACTGACATCTCGGTATCAAAAACGCCATTGCAAACTAGCCTAGAGGAGATGATGGAAGAACACGGGTATTTCATAGATATTGCCTTTGACATGTTGCTAGCAACTTCAACACACATTTTCAGAACTCGACTCTAACGTCAGCGGCTTTGAAAGCGGGATATGCTACTCAGGTAGTTAAATTTGATACTATAATGGAGTCCATTAAGCAGTTGGAAATTGAGGCCATTAGGAATAAGAAGAAGGTGACGGGAAAGGATGGTAAGGAAAAGAATCAAGATTATCTTCCATACACATACCTAATGAGCGAGTCTATGGATATGTGGACTCAGTCACATGATGGTGGGAGACATTTTGGGGGCAATGACAACGAATATATCAGAGTGCTTCAATGGTGTACTGAAAGGTGCACAAGGCATTCCTATTGCCACAATGGTTGAGTTCACTTGGTCCAAACTTGTTGAATATTTCCACGACCGGCACAAAGAAATTACTAATGTGTTGTTGGAGGGTAAGAAATTGAGTACACATGCCTTTGACACGTGG
Source organism: Quercus gilva (assembly GCA_023621385.1). NCBI lineage: Eukaryota > Viridiplantae > Streptophyta > Magnoliopsida > Fagales > Fagaceae > Quercus > Quercus gilva. The sequence goes on from CM042483.1 coordinate 50,022,980, forward strand.
GAGGGAAATAGGCGTAAATCTGAGAAACACTATCTCAAGGTATTTAGCAATCAACAAATGATATGTCAGGTAGTTACTTCATTCAACATGTGTTGCGCAAGAGGGGGAAACCACAGTTATGAAGTTCGGTTACAGAAAAGAACATGCAATTGTGGGAAATGGAAAAACATAGAGATCCTGTGTTCACATGCAATTAGAGTATGTGATGTGGTAAAAATTGATTCGACCACATATATTCACTACCCATAATAGGTTCAGCACTTTCAAACCCTAAAATTATCCATTTTTTATATATATTTTTTGTGAAAAAATATGGCTGGTAATATATGCCCATGACTTTTGAGTCTTCTAATTTTTTTTTTTTTTTTTTTTTAATAAGTGACTTTTGACTTGTTCACATATACTAATTTCAGCATGCCAATAGGCAACCAAACCTCATCACTCAAATTCCCACATCTCCCGGCCGGATCTAAAGAAAGGACATGCATGCGATGCTAAAGCACAAGAATCACACCTTTCACATCTAGTAAGCATGTAGCTATAAAAACTCTCTTTGTCTCTATCAATTGTAAACCAAAATTTTTTTTTTCTTGAAACATACTTGAGGGGAAAACACCATTCATTTGGTGGCTAGTTCCATACAATGGAACACACCACTTCTTCCTAGCATTTGGAGCAAAAAATTCAGTAACAAATTTCTGCCAGAATTCAATATTGTTAGCCTGCATTAAGAACCAACCCACAACCAGATCAATGAAACTCTAAACACTGACAAAAGAAATATAAAAGAAATAATAAAGGAATAAAACAATATTACTTCAGGTCGATGCTATTGCTGATACATGTATTGTGTCAAACATCGAGCACACATTCTCGGTTCATATATAGGTCTCATAGCAGGTCTAATGGGCAAGGTCTGCTATTGAAACTGTTTGTGTAGATAGGGCTTTTGCTTAGGAAAAAAGTTAAACAAAAATTAGTAAATCAAAATAATATATAAAAAAAACCTTGTTTGAACAATGTTGTATTACCACAGCATGTGCAAGCTTATCTATTATTTGCACCAAGTAGCACATTAGAGATACCATGTCAATCACCTGCAAACAGAACGCAGGTCTTCAACAATAATGAAATATGAATTGAATGAACTTATTGCTAAAGAACGTGTACAAAATTTTTACTTCACAACATACATCGTTATCACCTATTTGGCGTAAAATGATAAGAAATGGTAGACTAACCAATTTTGTGTTTTTTAACCCTCGTGTAATGTTTGGGCGGGGGAAGAGGCTGCGGGGCATCATCCTTAGGCTCATCATCGTGCTGCAAAGACATTAGATGCATACAATCAATAATCGGTGTAATGCTAAGAATAAAATGAACTGCAAAATATATCATTACATTGTAATTAATGTTATCATACCATAAAGCTAGATTTGTGTCCTATTTTGTGTCCACCTATCCCACAAATGGGTGGTCTTCTAGCGCGTTGCGGTCTACCTCATGGGGGTGAGAGCTGATAAGGGGGATGCTTGTCCGGTACATCAATATCTGGCTGTAGAGTGTCAATCCCAACCATAGGTCCTAAAGGGTCGGATGAGGATGAGGTAGATGGGTAATGATGCTCTGTATAAAGGCCAGGAGTGGGAATTATTGTCATGGGTTCAGTACGGGGTGGGTCTATGGGCAAAGTGGGTGCACTGGAGCTGGTGGGTGGGTATGAAGGTGTCCGGGGTGTATAGGAGGGGTCAAATGAAAATTAATACCGAGATCAAAACTGGGCTGCGAAGGTGGGCTGGGTGCGAGGACCTTGGGTTGAGGAGATGCATCTACCATGAGTGAAAGGACCTTGGACTGAGGAGATGCATCTGGGATGGATGGATAGACCTTGGGCTGAAGAGATGCGTGCAGGATGGGTGCAGGTATCTTAGGACTAGTTACAACCCGAGGGGTTGTTGCAGGCCGACCACGGCCCCTAGCTGCGCTTGTGCTTGGGCTTGCAGTAGCACTCCAACCACGAGTCGGTGTACTTAGAGGTGCTGCACTTGTGCTTGGGGTTGTAGTAGTCGCTGATTCAGTCTCATGCCCATTGTTTGTTTGCCCATTTGCTATAGGACCACCACCAAGCCCAGCCACATTATGTCAGACGCACCAGACATGGTTTTGTTCTAGGCTGCCTACAGGAAGCATCTCCAACAACGTTAAATGGCTTTCAATCTGAAACGAAGAAAGAACCAATACAATCAGATTTGAGACATTTATGTATCAATTATAGAATTGATAATATAGTACTTATTAATCTACTCAAATACTCAACTAAGAACTAAAAGTTTTATTAGAATACTATATGTAACAAAAGGTCTTTTTAATTGGATGTCAATCAAATCAAACCAGATTTGCTGAAAAAAGAAATCAATTGATTCTACGTTCATACATATACTGAAGAAAAACAAAGCAGGCAATAAAATATAATTAGAACACATTACCATTATATCTAATTTAGCGCTGTTGCGGTCGACATACTTTTGAGTGACCGGACAGTAGCAGCGGTAATAGGCATGATTGCGAGGCATCTCACCAGTCTGAAGAGGTGCATGGTAAAGTCGTTGTTGTCTCATATCCCATGTAAGGATATACAGTCCATGCTCCTCTCTCCAATTCTTTTCCACCTTCCCACGCAAGTCTATTCTATACAATCTACCTTCGTACACAACATGGTTGGGCTGCTCCCACGCCAACCCAAACTGTTGAAGGACACGGTCTGGGTGGTATGTTTCTACTATGCAAAAACACACAAGTGGCACCTTTATCGTCCACGTATCCTTCCCTGCAACGCAGAAGTCAGGAAGGTGGCCGAAGTCTGCCTCATATGGCTGCCACATAATCTATAATAGAAACAAAAAACAATTATCATAACATCTTAAAATGTGAAACAAGGGAGAATACATAGATAAAGGGAAAAACAAAAAATCAAACAGAAGATATGTTAAAGCAATGATTTTAACATATTCTTAAGGAAAATTAACATAACCAAACAGAATTTTTGTATATTATTACCTGGCACGACTGCATTCTAACTAATTGCTCGCGATAGTGGATCAATGCCATGTCGGATGGCCTACTCTTCGGGCTTGGCACCCGCACCCACTTACAGTTACGAGCGAATAACATAAGATAAGATAATACCACTTGGTTACTAAAAAGAGTACATTGCATAACACACAAAATATTAGGAAAATACTTACTTAAATGCAAGTGGAGCTTTTGGCCATGGGTCATAATCACATCCAGGTGGGGGCTCTATCCTCGGGCACAAGAATGGCAACCTCGCCCATGCTTGATACTGGACCAATTGCAATGCCCCACCAATCTGCGATTCCTCTTTATTGCTTGCCCGGCACAACTCTCTGTACAACCATGCCAGGCAACCACTACCCCAACTATACTATGGCGGATCACGAAAGTTCCGAAGGAACTCCAAGAACATCAGATGCACCCTATCTCTCGACTTGTCCATGAAAATCTTATCCCCTAGTAGCGCTAAAATATAGCACCGGGCATACTGATGTATCTGAATCTCTGTTGCGTCATGAGGTAGTAGCTTTACAATGCGCTTAACAAGGTGGCTGATGAGAATTCTTTGTCCCACCAAAATTTTGTTGTCATTCGCTAGTACTCCAAAACCAAGCAACTCCACGCACAGTTGCTTCCAATCCCCATCCACCACAGCAGTCGGCCCAACCAAGACCTCACCGTCTATAGGAAGTCTCAAAATGACCTCCACATCTTCTAGGGTGATTGACATCTCACCATGTAGAAGATGGAACGTATAAGTCTCTGGCCGCCATCGCTCAACTAGGGCCGATGTTAGGCAATGATCTATCTCTCTAGAAAGGGCCTTTAAACAATCCTTCTAGCCCCACCAACTTGATAATTTCAATCACCCGATTATCTTGCATCGTTATGTTTGCCATCTCCTTAGCGCGACCACGACACTTAAGTGAGCCTGGGTCTTGCAAAATCGATAATAATTATAGTGGTTGTTAGAACTAGATATACAACTTTGAAAGAACTTGCTAAAAGTCAAAGACAACGTAAAAATTAAAGCAGTTGTTAGAACTATCCCATTCACCTCGCCATTCCAAATGTCCTCTAATCGATGATTTCGTTGTTGTGTTAACAATGAATCATCTTCTGGACTAGGGCGCACAATCTTTGGCTCCTCATCGATCCAAGGCTCCATACTACAAAGAGTGCTACTGTGAGATCATACATAGTGGCAGACATACATTATTTGGTGTGAGAGTCATCACAAATCAAGCATTACCACAACACACAATGATTTCACATGAAGATATAAAAAATAGTTCATTGCATAAAAGATTTGAAATATTACAGCTGAACCACCTCTGAATTTTTGAAACAATGCAATGTATGAGCTAAAGAGTCCAAATTTCAAACTAGATTAAATGTCAATTCAATTACAAAAATTCAAATTTACATTCAATAAACGCAGAATCAGAAAATTATAAAATAAAAGCAATGATTAAAAAAAAAATCAAACTAGATTAAATATCAATGTAATCCAGATATTAGCACTTTTTACACTATCGAAATTCACACTAATTTCATAACAACAATTCAAATGCTGAAACAACCAAACAGAATAATATACATTCTTCACTGAAATGACAAATGATCATTTCCTACCTAAAACCTCAATTTTTTTTTCTCGAAAACCAAACATGAATCACCAAAACCCAAAAAGATCCGAAATTGAAAAACGAAAAACCTTAGGTAACATCATGAAATTCCAAAATCTAAAATTGGAGAAAGAGAGAGAGAGAGGAATCTAACAAGCAAAAACGACAACGTATTGAGTAGAGAGAGAGAGTACCTTCGACACGGTGGGTCAATGGGAGCAGTACTGAGAGAGGAAACTGTTTGAGTGACTGATTCGGGTATGAGAGTGAGTGATTTTGAAAGTTTCAAACTGAGTGATTTATTCGAGTGAGTGAGTGAGTGAGTTTGAGAAGGCGGAGTGTCTGAGAGTAAGAGTGTGAAGTGTCTGAAAGTGAGAGTGAGAGTGAGAGCGTCTGAAAGTGAGAGTATGAAAGCTAGAGTGCCAGATTTTAGGTTTTAAGTAGTCAAAAACATGTTTCTGGAACTCGGTTTTAGAAGGGAGTCTAATAAAAACGTTAATTAGAAATCAAGTTTTATAAACTCAAGTTTGTAAAGCGGTTTTTATAAACTCTATATCCACGTGGAAATCTTTGTCTATGTCATTATATGGAAAAACCCCAAAATCAAGTATTAAAAAGTCGAGTTTTAGATTGATCTTGAGTTTTAGAAACTCGAGATGCTAACGAAATTGTTAGCATCTAACAATTTCAAGACCGGGCAACTAACGAAATTGTTAGCATACTAAGGTTATTTGGAAAAAAAATTCTGAAATCTTGCAATTTTGTTCCGAAAGAATTTTGTTAATTCAATCTCACCTCATCTTAAATAGCTAAAAATAAAAAATGTAGCCTTTATATAATACTAATTTTTTATTCTTCTTAGGGTCTGTTTGGGATCCGCTTATTTTGCTGAAACTGAAATTTTTTTGCTAAAAGTACTGTAGATAAAGATAAAAATTAGTTGAAATAGTACAGTGAGACCCATAAATAGTATAAAAAAGTGCAGTGAGGCTCATGAATAGTAATAAAAATAAGCTCAATAGTAAAATAAACTAAAGTTTTAATTTGGAACCAAACGCACACTTAATAAGTAAATAAACCCCATCTCAAAGTAAATTGACATTTTTAAGCTTACAATTAATATATCCTTCTTTTTATATATATATATATATATATTATATAAAATTTCAACTTATAACATTCATTTTATGAATTTTTGTTTTTAATTATCAAGTTAAAATACCAATTTCTTTTGTTGTAGGCAAAATTTAAATCTCATATAACTTATTCGATAATAAGAAATTGTATCATTTGAATTAACTAAAATCTACGAGATTCTTAGAATTGAAGGTTAAAAAATGTTACAACACAATGTTAGATTCCGAATGAACCATTCATTGTAGCTTGTGCCTAGATCTACTAAACTTAAAATGAAAAGATATTAAATTGATATGAAAGTTTCAAGTTGTTCGAGAATTTTGGAACTTTTAGTCACTTAGATGGTTTTACTTACATACAAACAAAATGGCTAACAGAAATGGTCTTTTTACAGAAACAGCTAAACGAAATGTACTTTGGACCTTTGGTGTACAAAAACATGAACTGTATCATTTTTAATTTTTTGAAGTCAACTGTATATTTGTTAAGGAAAAGCCAATGGCGTCTCAGAAATTTAATATGAAGGTTAATGATGGACTCTAACGTTACAAGTTTCTCGGTAATCCAATGAACGATCTAGTATGAACCCAAATAGTATTTCATATTTAATATGTTTATGCTTAATGAACTAAATTTAGAATAATCCTTAACCTAACAAAACCCCAATAGATAGTAATGTTGAACCCAAAAACTCATTTGATTTTGTAATAAGATAAAGCCTAGGGACACAATTTTTTGCCACAATTGTGATATGATCCATTATGAGTGATGTAGAAAAAAATAAAGGGTTCATATAAAAGTGGTTGTCTATCACTCACAATTGATCATCTCAACAAGTTGTCAAATTTGGTTGTTATAGAACTCTTAAGTCTTAACACTTACGAGGTAGAGTAAAAATAAAATTCAAATTCAAGACCACAAAACTCTACCATGATAAATTACCACTTGATTTTAAAAACCTAAAACATTAAGAAATGATCAATTTAATAATTATTTTAACAAGAAGTGTACATGACAGGAGATCGTGTGCAATTATATTATCAAATTTTGATTAAAGCATATAGTAAAATGGCACTTGATGTTGTTTTATTTGTTTTGTGATTGATGGTATAGTAGTGAAATCCACAGCCACTACTCTTCTCTATCCTATTTTATCTTGGTTATTGTGTTATAAAAATACTGGGCTCAAAGCTAATATTTTGATAAAATAAGATTCAATATCATGCTCTAGAGAAAAGAAACCAACATTTTATTATTGAGTTATATGGGTTCCATGATCTCAACCACGAACTAATGAGAGCACATTGGAAGATAAAAACTAGTGCTTAGAGGGAGAAAATGAAGGCAAATAAGAATATAAACAAATTAAAAGATGTTGCAACTCTATTATTGAATTTGATCCAATTTTTTATTGTTATATTATTTAATATGACATAATTTTTCCATGCAAAAGCTGGCAAGAGAGTTAGAAAACCTAGAACCCAGGTTGCAAAATTTAGTGGAGTGCCACAACGTTAGCAAAATTGACTTTCTCCTACTTAATATAAATAAACTATCCAAAGTATATGTAATATATGGTTCACAAACATACCAACTAGCTACCACCATCTACCTACAGCTGTAATCCCAGCAAAACCATTATTAAAAATTTTAAATTATCAAATCCAAGACTGAATCAGATGAAACTAAACTACACTATATTACTATAAAAAATTGTTAAATTGCATGTTCCGTTCTAAAAATGTGATTTTTTTGGGTTTCGAAATCATCCTTATACTGTAAAATGTTTCTAAAAAAAAAATTCCTTACCATATGAACGTGTAACAAATAAAATTCATAAAATCAAAGATTATTTCGCCGTGAAATCTATGACGGTGAATAAATTTTAATTAACATGTTAGCACTTTTTCATTTATTGGACAATGATAATAGATTTTTAAAACAATTTGAAAATATATAAGAGTAACAGTATATTAGTATGTCGCGATATTTTCATAACAATTTTTAAGAGAGACTATCACAATATATATATAGAGGACAAAGTGACAATTTTAAAAAATAGGACTTAAAGGGTGAGTACCAAATATGCAATTAATGCATTCATCCACACACAAAAAAGAGGCAATTATATCTTTAAAAAAAAAAAAGTTTAAGGAGGAAAGGTTCTAGCCGCGAGATTAGCAGCATATTATAATTATCTCTATAAAAAAAAAATGTCACAGACAAAACTTATAGATAAAATTTTCCGGGGAAATGGGTAGGAGGTGTTAGGTAAGTCTGTTAGGAATAGTAAGAGTTTGAACGGAGTGGCTTGCATTTCGCCAACTCTTTCTCAGTTTCTGTTCCTTATTAGCAACACCAACAACACCAACAAAAACAAACAATACAAAAGCTTCATGCCCCTACAGAGACCTTGTCAATGGCATGTCATGGAACAAAATCTTTCACTTTTCTAATTCTGTCATATCATCCTGGCTGTCCATTTTAGCCGTCCCTTTTCTGCCGCAATTTCAAGAGAATAATCCGGGTCATATATACACTTCTCTATCTCTCTCTCCTTTTCTTCAACCTGCTTTACTACATTCTTGCCAAAAAAAAAGGTTTTTCTCTCCTACCCCATTTCTCTTCTTCATCTTCTTCACGTTTTTTTTTTTTTCATCAGGTTTTTGATTCTTGAACCTTTTGATCTCTACCCCTTACAGCTTTTTGCATGTATGATATCATATCATATGCATATACATTTTCTTTGGCCGTTTATATGTTTATCTCGCTTTTTTTTTTTCGTCATGATTTGATTCTTTTACTTTTTTTTTTTTTATCTCCACCCTTTTCAGCTTCTAGCAGATACGATAGCAAAACATATGCATATACATTTACTTTGGCCAACCTTTTCATATTGATTCTGTTGTTCGCTTTTAATGTGGTAAATTTTCTGACTTTTTGTGTTTGGTTTTATAAAGGTGTAGACATATTCGGGGAGGGCAATAGTCTGGGCGTCATTGTTATATATGAGTGCTTGATTCCCCTGCCCTTTTGTTGAGCTTACTTTGAATATCTAGAAAAATTTGTGACACAATGTCTGGACCTCTTGATCGACCGTTTAAAGCAGGTACAATGTCTGGACCTCTTGATAGACCTTTTAAAGCAGGCAAGTCACTCGCAATTAAATGTTTTTTCTGCAATGTCAATTTCTTGAATCTTGTCATGATATCTTTTTGTTTTCAATAGATTATAGGAAATCTTCATAGGAAATCAATTAAATAATTCATTGATTATGTTCTCTGTATGAAACCAATAGGAATGATTTTTGAGTTTCTTGATCATCAATTGGTTTCCTAGAAAAGTCAAACAAGAAAAAAAAAAAAAAAAAAAAGGAATAGAAAGATTTGAGAAATGAAAGACCAGAATATTCCTCTTAACCAAGTCTAATGTGGCTTTCTTTTTATTTGATCCCTTTTTTTCTTACAAAGTTTTAAAATATCAAAATGTCTAATATGAGCCAAAATGAATTTGTTGTCAGTTTTATGTCATTTGAACATAGATACCTTGGTTCACAAAAGCTATTAATTGTAGTACTGGTTAGTGGAAATCCAAACCCAACAGATTTCTTCTTTCTTTCATTTTATCCTATTCATCAAGAAAACATTTAAAACTAAAATTTCAGCCGGTCTAAGTAGAAAGATAAAAACTCTAAAATCTCGAAAAGGTGTTGAGCTTTGTAATTCTTTTTGGCCATTTAGATAGAGCCTTTTTGGTTGAGCTTGCTAGATTCATAAGGAGCTCGTATATGTCAAATTTTATGTTATGAAATGCATAGTAGCAAGAGGAAAAAGATCTTTCCGCCTATCTTTTTGTTTTCACCTTGCACTTGTGTTTCTAAACATCATACAAAATGCATAGGTCTTGAAAAATCTGACGTTGAAAACTCTGAGGATGAGAGGAAGACCAGACTTGGATCTCTCAAGAAGAAGGCAATCAGTGCCTCCTCCAAGTTTAGGCATTCCTTGAAGAAACGGGGTCGGAGAAACAGTAAGGTCATGTCCGTTGCTATTGAGGATCACATTGATGCAGAAGAGTTGCAGGCAGTGGATGCATTCCGCCAAGCACTTATCTTGGAAGAACTACTACCCTCAAAACATGATGATCATCATATGATGCTAAGGTCAGTTCCTGTTCTGTGTTCACTACTATAGATCTAAGATTGCATTTGTAGCCATTTAGTTATAGAGACCTCAAGAATAAACAAAACCAACCAAGTTGTTTATATGAATCATGATGGTGCAGATTTTTAAGGGCTAGGAAATTTGACATTGAGAAAACAAAGCAAATGTGGACCGATATGCTTCAGTGGAGGAAGGAGTATGAAGCAGACACAATCATGGAGGTATTCTATGAGTATTTTCTAATATTTAAACCCAGCATTTGGTGGAGATCTCTTTCTTATTTGACTACAATGTATGCGTCTGAATCTTTTCCCTTTGGTTTCTTGGTTAAGGACTTCGATTTCAAGGAAATCGATGAAGTCTTAAAGTACTACCCACAAGGACATCATGGAGTTGATAAGGAAGGAAGACCTGTTTACATTGAAAGACTCGGTCAAGTTGATTCCACCAAGCTGATGCAAGTCACAACAATGGACCGCTATCTCAAGTATCATGTACGGGAGTTTGAAAGGACCTTCGCTGTTAAGTTGCCAGCATGTTCCATTGCAGCAAAGAAGCACATTGACCAGAGCACAACTATTTTGGATGTGCAAGGAGTGGTGTGTAAGCTTTTTCTACTTCATATTTGGTCAACCGAGCAATAATTAAACATCAAACATAGAATGGTGTAAACTCATTTATAAAAGTTGCATTGAACTTAAATACAAACCAATTAATTACTTTTGGAATATGTGTGTTCTAAATTCCTACGTGATTGACTCAGGGGCTTAAACATTTAAGCAAATCAGCAAGGGAACTTCTTCAGCGCCTTCAGAAGATTGATGGTGACAATTACCCAGAGGTTCGCATTTCAACTCTACAAGTTCATGTGCCTCGAGCTTATTGGTTTGCAACCTTAGCCTGAATGATGGTGTTTGACTTTCAATCATGTTAACAAAGTCTTCTGTTTATTGTAGAGCCTGAACCGCATGTTCATCATTAATGCTGGTTCTGGATTTAGGATCTTATGGAATACTGTCAAATCATTCCTTGATCCCAAGACTGCTGCAAAAATTCATGTAAGCACTTATCATTTATCTCAAAATAGCACTGATTTTGATCATGTAATGTTGCTAAACAGATACATGATTTACTTACCAGGTCCTGGGCAACAAATACCAGAGCAAGTTGCTTGAAATAATTGATGCCAGGTAAGTCTTTCTTAATCAAGTTCACAAACAATCTATATTTTGTCTATTTTGGTCTCTCATCTTTAAAAAAAAAATCACCAACTTATTTAGACTAGATTGTCTAGTACATGTGACATATTTAAGATTTGCAATTACAGTCTCCTCAGTAACAGGAACCTTCTTTTTTAGCTACCTTGACAACAACATCTAATAATATACTTCGATGGAATAATTTTATAATAAAGTTTTCTATTAAACCACATTTACAACTTGTTTTTCTGGATTTGAGCCAGTGAACTTCCAGACTTTTTCGGTGGTACTTGTACTTGTGCAGACAAGGGTGGTTGCATGCGTTCTGATAAGGGCCCATGGAATGATCAAGAAATATTCAAGGTGATTTGCTACTACTTACTCTATTTTCATTTAGTTATATTTTTTGTTTATCTGCAATGTATAACATAAAAAATAAATGATGGAATATGTTATTTTGATAAGCCAGATGGTTCAAAATGGTGAGGCCAAATGCCCAAGGAAAATACTGACTGGCATTGAGGAGAAGACAATCTCTGAAGATGGGAATGCATGCCCAAAGGTAGTGAGTGAAGTTTGTCTTTCAACTTTTGCAGGTTGATCTCCTCAGTGTTAACATTAATTGTCTGGTCAATTTCTTTATACAAACTTTAAATTCCCTAACATTTTTTTTTTTTGCGAATGCAATGAAGAGGTATGATTCTTTCAGCTCAGAATCAGGTGATATTCCAAGGGATTATGCAGAAGAACCAAAACTCTCTTCTGTTCCAGAAGCAGTAAGTTTTCTCGACTTCCATCACATTCTGGTCATCCAAAACCATCTCCTTCCTAGCATGATGAAGCTAACTAACCTAATCAAGTTGATCAACTCTAACACACATACTTTAGGATTATGTCATCAAGGTTAGGAGTGCTAGTAAACCTTGTAGAATCATTATATTTTTAGTTGAATATGCAACATCTTCAAGTTTTTGAGACTTTTCAACTAATTAATAAGAATTCTGTGCTATCTTTTTCGTCTTGCTTCTTCAAAGCATCTTATTATTAATTCATGTATAGATTGTTCACATAAACTGAAGGTACACATTCTAATTCCTATTTCTGATCTCTGCCATAACCTCTTGCAATTTGTCCATAGATTGTTGTGTTTGCTCCATCAGTTCATTAATATTCTTTTTGCATGCTGCAGTTTCCCAGCACCAAAAAGTACCATAATCCCTATAACAGCTTTGTTCCAATGGTTGACAAGACTGTGGATGCAGCTTGGTCAAAACAAGTACAAATTGCTAAATTCTCTGTTACTAAAGGTACACATTTTGCTGATATAATACTTATAATTTACTGTTGGATAGATAGATAGATAGATATAAAATGCTTAAAGGCTTTCTGAAAATAATTCCAGCTTGTAGTTTGTTTCTGAAAAGATTCTTAGGGGGCCACTGCATCAATATCCAACCTTATGCATTATATACTGCTACCTAAGATACCAAAGACCGAGCACACCACCTTTAAGATTTTATATTTTACTATGAATTATACTAATTTTTCGGTATGTAGAAGGATTTTCAGTTTACCAAATCAGTGTCTATTGAAAAATTTCCTTGCAGTCAAAATTTATAGTATAAACATTCCTCCATTTTCCATATCCACAGATTGTTACCCAGTGCAAGGTGCTTCGAAGGCCCCCGAAGGAATAACCAATCATATTATTGCCGGGATCATGGCCTTTGCTATGGGCATTGTCACTATGGTCCGCTTGACAAAGAACATGCCAAAGAAAGTCGCTGAAGCTGCCATCTATAACAGCTCTGTCTACTACGATGACACAGTGATTGAAGGCCATCAGTTGCCATCACCTGCCATCTCCACCACAGACTACATGACAGTGATAAAGCGCATGGCTGAATTGGAAGAGAAGGTGAATGTTCTCAGCAACAAGCCAGCGGTCATGCCAGCTGAGAAGGAGGCACTGCTGAATGCTGCACTAAGCCGTGTTGATGCCCTGGAACAAGAGCTATCCTCAACCAAGAAGGTATTGCCTTAATTTCTTAGAAAATTAGATGTTGGATCTATTACTAAAGCGTAAAACTTCAATATAGTTCCTTAGATACTGTAACTCAGGTTTCCTAATCAGATTCAATCATGTGGCCTTAGACGCTCCACAAGGAAATGCATTGGCCAATAAGTAATATGGTTGTGATGCATTGGCCAATATTAATAATCACGTGGTTAAATTTTAATCTTAATTTAGATAACCAAATGTGCAGTACTAAGTATGATTTTTCTTTGGTGAAGGCACTCGAGGATTCTCTTGTTCGACAGCAGGAGCTCGTAGATTACCTTGAGAAGAAGAAGAAGAAGAGGAAACTGGTATGTTACTAAATCTTTAGATGTTAGCTAGTAGTACTAAGCATATTAAAAGATGCAGTGTGTGTGTTTTCATTCTTTAAAAGATGTAGCTAGTAGTACTAAGCATATTAAAAGATGTAGTTTTTTGGACTGTGATTGCAGAGCCTATTCCACTGGTGAGGTGATACAGGAGCTGGTTAACGAACACTGCTCCAAATAAATACTTATTATTTTCTATGTTGGCGGCGATGTTGATTTTGAGTCCCAGGGATGCTGTTTGCTGCATTCATTTGATGTTTCGTGTTTGCTTTGTCCAATTATTAACTAAACGGCTTTGTATATTAACAGTGTGTGTGGTACATTCACACTCGTGTATATTTTGAATGATTAACACTTGTGTTAGTTTTACGTAAATCTTCATGAATTTTGCAGTTTTTATTAAAGTGTCTTTTCTTCTGCCAAAAGAAAAGGTAGGGGAAAAGAGCTACTGCACAAGCTTGGCGGTCAGAGATGATGTACTTTGGTTCTTAGGCTAGAAGGTGAAGTTATTCGTTTAAAGTCTTCATTTTCTCAAATGAATTGGAGGATTAAACTCCATGTATGTATAATATCTATACAGCTTGTCTGATTAACACAATCACGTCTTTTCCCCCGCCAATTCATGATACAATTTAGGTGCTAGACCTGTCACAAGTGCTTTTAGTTAATATCATAACCTGTGCTTTTATCACAGGTTTTGTTTTTGTTATGCTTGAGCTAGCTTAAGTAGACTCTTATCACCAAATTCATTTTATGATTCACATTATATATTACAAGTCTGAATCCCTACCATGGAAAAATAAAAAGGCTATTTCCATCCTGTATTTTGAACCCTAGTGACCATATGATATTGGGAACTAGGCAAGACACTAAAGTGGGTTTAAACGCTGTCCCAGTAGTCTCAAGGCTCGAGCAACACAAACTCGCAATAGTATCAAACTAGATTTAATAGATATGAAAACCAGATGGGTCTGAAGTCTGCTCTTTCCAAACATTATATGAAGGCTTAAAATTATAAAATCAAACAGCACTGATAGTTTAAGATCATCTACCGCCTTACACGTTTCTTTACAATGTCTGTTTCTCAATAGACATAGACAGAAAATCACACTTCTAAAGATTGTTTCATCGCATGATCAAACAAATCTTCTGCAGTATCTCCATCAGCAAAACATCTCACCAGCAAAAAAACTTCTTTTTCTGATTGACATGCCATAAAATTTTTTAAAAAAAAAAGAAGGAAAGAGGAAATATCAGCCACAAATCTCATTAATAAAAAAGAGGTTAACTACATACATGTAACAGTTAAAATCAACACGTCAACCTACCCGCAACTTTTCTTCCTCTTGTCTGTCTATGTAAGCAAGTAATTCTTCTTGTCTCATTAAAGCATCATAGAGAGCCTGCTCAGAAGAAAGCCAAAAATCAATACATGAATCTTTGGAAAATTTGATCTAGTAAATATGTAGAGGATGCTGGTAATGCTTGCATGGTGAGACAACACCGCTGCAAGTCAAGAACCAAGATATTGTGCATGTACATCAAATAGCACGACACAAAATGGAGAGTAAAAAGAGAATTACATAACAGCCAATTATCTTTTAGCTAAAACAAATATAAAAAAAAACATACCTTGCATACAAACTAGACAAAATAGAAACTCATTATGATTATAGCAATGAAAAAAAAGTGGGGGGGAGCTTTGACTAATTAAAAACTTCATTGGGACACAAAAAAAAAAACCAAGCTGGCAATAAATCCAGTTTTGTGAGACAATATTATGAGCTTGATGATGAAGCAAACATAAGTTGCATGTGCTACAATAAGAAATGAAGATGCAGTCCAGTGTTTACACCACAAGCTTCTTAAAATAGCCAAATGGCAGCTCCTCTCCTTGTAAGAACAAGGTGGAGTACGAGGCCATGGGTACAAAACCAGCTGGGTGCCTGTGTAATACCAATAAAAAAAAAGGCTTCTTGAAGTTATGTAGGTATGCATCAATGCTGAGATCCCTTCTGATCATTGGATGTCTCCAACGCACACAGAAGCCATCTATTCCATGTTGTGCCAACCTTTGAAATGTAAGCCCCATCTGTAGTGGCCGGCTGCCATGTGCACTGGATGATCCAGTGACTTTAGAGTATCTAAAACCCCACTGCTACACATTATAATTATTGACAGGTGCACTGGGTACAACCTTTTAAATACACTACAGTAACACTTTAATGCTTCTGCCAAAAAACAATAAACTTCAGAAATTCCACAAATTTACCTGTTTAGTTGCAATTAGCTCTGCTTCTAGGGCATCCACACGACAGACAGCAGCATTAAGCAATTCCTCTTTCTCATAGGGCATCTCAGATGGCTTTGATTGGAGCATGGTCACCTTCTCTTCAAGCTCACCAAGCTTGTTCAGCACAGAAGACAGGAGCTCTGCCTCTGTGTAAGATGGAGTTGGTGAAGTGGGGTGAAACTCCTCATTGTCTGTTGCATCAGGAGTATTTTGCTCGCAATTAGGTAGTGTTTCAGGAAGCTTATTTGTCACACGACCAGCCACTGAACGGAAGACAGTGAAAAAGGTCATGAAGAAGGTCATAACAGCCACAAAAATATGACCACGAATCCCTTCAGGTGGCTTTTGGTTGTCAGATGGGGGAAGAGTCCCTGCAAAGGAAAATTAAACTTCTTAAGTATACATGTTTAAAATATTATGCACTCCATAGGAAAAGAAACAAGATTGAACAATGTTATCAAGTTTTACACCAGATGTAACTATATGAACGTCAGACCTGGACAAAAAAGTTGAGTCAAGTACAGGCAAGCAAAGACCAATGTATTTATGCCACATTACAAAGATTGTTATAATATTTTGTCTAAAATCCAAATTACAACCTTTAAGTCATTTTTGTCTATAAAGTTCATTTTTAGTCAAATTAGTTCTTAAAGTTTGCTTTTATTTGCCAAGTTGATCCTTCCGTCCTCTACCATTTATAAAAAAAAATAAAAAAAATTTAAATACCATAAAGTATACTTTTATTGTCAAGTTGATCCTTCATCCACTACCATTTAAAAATTTACTGATATATATATATAAAGGAATATTATACATACCAAAACACTAATAAGTTTTATTTTACATTAAAAAAAAAAAAAATTTAAACTCAAAACACTAACTACAGCTTCGCTACTGTGCCCAACCAAACCCCAACCACCCTGCATGGCTGCACCAAAATACCAACCTCCTCTAATTCCACCCAAAATCACGCCATGCCACCACCATAAACCTTCCAAACCATCATTCGGCCACCCAAGTTAATCCAAGCATAATCACACTAAGAGTTGCTGATCTGTGATAAAGGAATCATGAACCATCAGGTTTGACAAAGGCTTGTCAATCATGATGTTGACAAGAAATTTCTATGGCCTAATGAAGGCTTCGGCAGCAACATCTACAAGTGAAAGGGAGAGGAACTCCAGGCAGGAGCTTGTTAGTCAGCTGCAAAGAGATGAGTGGTGGAGACATGGCCAAAACAACTACTTTTTTCAAAGTTGCTAATGTTAACTTTTTAAGGGGGTGGATAAAAAGATCAATTTGACGACAAAAGGACAAATTGACAAACATGAAACTTTAGAGATGCTAATGATATTCCACTTTTAAGTTAAGGGGCATGATTTGGATTTTATCCTAGTATTTTACTGGACAAAAAGGGTTCTCTGCTTTTATGAAAACAACAATGCCAGAAGAGTAGCATAACAAGTATCAGATGCACTAGACATATTTAAAGGCCACTTCAAATCCAGGAAGTCAGTTTAAAAACATGTACCATAACAGACTAGCTTCACCATTTTAATGAGATTGACAGTTAAATGTGGTAAACGAGCAGTAAACCCAGGTAATTTCTAACCTTTGGAAGCAACAGGTGCACAAGGTTTCTGGAGGGACACTTGCTTCTTCCAACTAGCATCGACAGCCTTGTCAACCATTGGAACATATTCATCATACCCTGGGAAGCTACTCGCATAGCTTGCCTTTCCAACCACCTTAGCCTGCATATCCATGAAAGTACATTAGAAGACTAAGCAAATTCCACAAATCATGAGCAAATTTCAATATTTTAAGATAGCATAGAAAAATTCTATGAGATCATGGTCTTGTACATTTTTTTTTGATAGGTAAATATTAAAAGGTCTTGTACATTACAAACAAGCAATATCAATTAGTAACTCTCTTAAGTATAAGGGGCAAGGTTCCCAAAGACATAGAGCAAGGAATCAATAATGCTATGTAACCATTTCCAAATTGACCAATTTGTGAATTCAAAACCAGAATTTTATAGGAAACTCTACCAAGATCGAACTGTTCATTCTACCTCAAGCTAAACAAGTATCATCAACACACCCTAACCCATCAATGAAAAACATTGATTCTGTTATAAAAATCACAGACTAAATGGTCAGAAACCTACTTCTTCACGAACAGGAGTCAATCGAAGGTGTGAATAACTCCTATTTGCTTTTGGGGAAGTGATGTCTTCAGCTTCAGATCCTGATTCAGCTGTGGATGTATCACTTCCTTTTAACTGCTTCAAGATAGCGACAGATGACAAAAATGTGACAATTCTGAGTAAGATCCAAAATAATTGCAATATAGCTCCATCCATAAAAACTGGTGAATCGAGAAGGTCTTACCATTGGGCACTGCGGCTTAGCATAAGCGATAACCTTCCCCTCACTGTTTAAAACTTTCACAACCTGCCTGGCACGCCGTGCTTCACCATTAAGAACCATCTGCAACAAACAAAACAACCAATCAATGGTTTCTCTATTAAATTATGAAGCACAAGTGGATTACTAAATAGCCCATTTGAAAGCAAAAAATCTAAATAGAAACTCTGAGGGTAAAACATAACCTTTAAAATTTCAGGGTTTTTCCATGGCCCCTTGTCAGACCGGAGGCAACCTCCCTGATCTGCACAAGTACAGGTACCACCCAGAAATTCTGGCAACTCACTGCATAATTGCAAAGATTTGCATAAGTTCTGAAACATATTATTTCACTTCTGAAAGAAGTACAAGTAAACATCACAACCATTAAAAATAAAGCTTACAGAAAATATTCATATATTACAAAGGTATCAAACCCAAACTACCTGGCATCAATTATCTCAAGCAATTTGCTCTGGTATTTGTTTCCAAGAACCTAAATAATGCCAACAACAAAAAAACAGAGACAAATTTACTGATAAATAAATGATACAAAAAGTCAATGGCCCTGAAGTGTTAAAACACAATCCTAAAAACATGTGGGAAGGGGAATATGAAGCATACATGAATCTTGGAAGTTGTTTTCGGATCTAGAAAAGTCTTGACAGTATTCCATAGTAGCCTAAATCCAGGGCCAGCATTAATGATAAACATCTGGCAAAGAGTCTGCACAGTTGAGAGAATACCAAAAACAAAAATTGACATTAGACTTTCATTTTTGCCCGCATGGTTAATATAAATCATTAAAGAAGGAATCAAAACAGCATATTGAAAGAGTGGAAACTGCATGCCTCTGGATAATTGTCACCATCAATCTTCTGCAACCGCATGATGAGATCCCGTGCAGATTTTGAAAAGTTCTTAAAGCCCTGAAATGATAATATTATAAAGAAGAAATAAAGAATAATTAGGTACTCCTTCAAATTCCAACCAAAACATCAACTCTGCAATCAGCAATGGTTATTTACAGGTGCCACATACCACGCCTTGAACATCTAAAATTGTAGTGCTTGAATCTATGTGCCTCTTTGCAGCAATGGTACAAGCTGGAAACTTTATGGCAAAGCTTTTCTCAAACTCCCGCACATGATATTTTACATACCGATCCATGTTTGTAACTTGCATAAGTTTGTTAGGATCAACCTTTCCCAGTCTTTCAATATAAACAGGTCTTCCTTCCTTGTCCACACCATGATGACCATGAGGATAATATTTTAAAACTTCATGCAACTCTTTGAACTCGAAATCCTGATGAAAACAACAATATGGTATATATGTGAAAATATAACTAATAGGCACTACAGATCCAGGAAAAAGACAACACAGTGTTGGTTCGGATTGGCTTATTTTCTATAGCTTACTAGTATTATGTATGTGCAATGCATGGTGTGGGAGGGATTCTTGATTAAGCCACGTGTGGGAAGGTTTCTTGTCTCAGCCCCCAATTAGCAGGTATTGTCCTCTTAGGCTCTTGGCCCCAAGGTTTTGCTCAATCCCACATCGGGGAGAGACGCCTCCCACATGTGCCTTATAAGCTTGAGCCCAAGACACGTGTACTTACACATGTGTCTTGGGCTCAAGCTTATAAGGCACATGTGGGAGGCGTCTCTCCCCGTACACGTGTCTTGGGCTCAAGCTTATAAGGCACATGTGGGAGGCGTCTCTCCCCGATGTGGGATCGAGCAAAACCTTGGGGCCAAGAGCCGAAGAGGACAATACCTGCTAATTGGGAGCTGAGACAAAAAACCTTCCCACACATGGCTTAATCAAAGAATCATTTGTAAACTAAAAAAATTATTTATAATAATATAATCGAAATTAATTAATAAAATTGATAGTAACTAAGGAAGTGTTCACAAAAGACTCATGTATTTTTCTCTCTGCCTTATATTTTTCTGCATAAAGTAGTGTTCTTGATTATAAATCTTTATTACCTATCAAAAAAATAAAAATAAAAAGATAGTAAAAATACAATAACAGAAATTAATTCAAGTTACACAATGAATGCACGTCATATTAAGACTAAGTTTTTATTAAAAAACAAATATTACTATAGATTGTAAAATAATTTAATTAAATGTCTAAAGGTCTTAAAATTTCAAAAGAAAGGATTTTTTTTTCTGTTGATAAGTTTTAGTCACAGATTACTTTAATTTTATTATCAAAAAAAAAAAAAAAGATTACATTAATTTCTACTACTTTTTGATAATAGTAACTCATTCAAGGCGTCAACTGAAAACATTAAAAAGTTAATGGCTTTAATTAAAACTTTTTAGAATTTAGGATTTTAATTTGAAATTACGCAATTATTGGGGAATTATGTGATTAACTAATTACTTAAGTCTTTAATAAGGCTAGCCACTTGGTGTAAGGAGAGTGTAACCACTTGGCACAATCACAGTTTCTAGGACTTAACTTTTTTTTCTTTGATAAGTGTTTCTAGGACTTATAACTTTTATTATATAGCATATGATTTGCTTAGTTTTTAGTTTTTACCATCCCTATTATCATATTTCTACCTCACTTTATGCAGATAAGAAAATAAGCCTATCCAAATGCACACATTCACCTCCATAATAGTGTCAGCGCCAAATTCATTCCTCCACTGAAGCATATCGCCCCACATATGCTTTGCTTTTTCGATATCAAACTTCCTTGCTTTTAAAAACCTGAGAGTAACATAATCCTTGAGAATGTTGCTACTTACATCTTTTCAAAAGAAGGAGAAGAAAGTCATAAACCTAACAGAAAATAAAAACTGTAACAATCTCAACCAACATTAAAAGAAAGGCATGGGATATGAAAAGAGACACATGTTAGAATGTCCCTAATAAAGAATGAGAAAGAAGACATTTCACAAAGTCACTACGAGTCTGTTCAGTTGACAAGATTTTGGGGTGAGATTTTAGAATTCTAGAGAGTGTTAAAGATAAATCTGTTCAGTTGACTTAAATAGTGGGAA
Source organism: Quercus gilva (assembly GCA_023621385.1). NCBI lineage: Eukaryota > Viridiplantae > Streptophyta > Magnoliopsida > Fagales > Fagaceae > Quercus > Quercus gilva. The sequence goes on from CM042483.1 coordinate 50,044,296, forward strand.
TCAAAAAAAATCTCGGGCAACCTCAAATCCTACAACTCATGGGAAGCTAAAGCCTCTCCTTAAACCAAGGAATTAGAGTCTCTCAGAACTTGGCACTTGAGCAGGAGTTTGTAAACATGCAAAAAAATTCACAGTAAGCCTCTGTCTTTTTTTTTAATTGGGGGGCAAAAAACAATGCAAAATTATAGCACACGATCTGTTGTTCATCCAATCTGATATTGGGTGATAAATCATATATTTTTTTTATTAAAAAAAAAAAAAAAAAAAAGACTTTATTAAGATACCAAATCATTTGTACATCAGCCCGACTAATCGACTCAATAAAGCTTGGAGTCTCATCTACCCATGTGGCTTCATATCAGAACCCCCACACCAAGTTTCAGTTTATTACCAGTAGGCACTTCCACCCAATAGATCTTGTGCACCCTCATACACATTCACATGAACTAAAAAAATTTCAAAAAATTTTTAGGGAAGGGGAACATGGCCCCTCTTGCTCTCATGTTGCTTTAGTGATGTATATTTGAAGGGTAATTATATAGAAAGACTACAATTTAATAAAATCAATACTTAATAAATTCATTTAGATCAAGCATGAACAAAACATGTGTATAAAACTAGTTTAGGAAGAAGATAACTAGATGACCTTTGTAGATAAAAGCACTTGCACAGGAATTCAAAGTTTACACTTGCAGTAGACTCAATTATCTATGTATACCCCCCCCAGTGTTATATATGTCAGCGTGCTTCTTTATTATTCTGCTTTTCTGAATAATTTTTTCCCTCATTATTGATGGATTTGAATATTTGTATTAAACATATCATGTTTCCTATTTTCAGGAATAGAATAAAATCCAAGTTATTTCTTTTCAATGAAATTCAAGTTAGCAGAACAACCTAAATTAAACTCTCAGGATTTTTTTTTTTTTTTTTTTGATAGGTAAACTCTCAGGAATTCTAAAACTAAATTCTAAGGACCAACCAAACATTCAATTGTAATTTCTCAAGAATGTAAACAGCCCAGAGTTTAAACTCACAAGAATCTTTCATTCTCATGAATCAACATTCCTGCCAACCAAACAATACCTAACAAACATCTAGAAGAACTTGTATGCATTTTTTCTATTGGTAAGTTTACACAAGCACCCAGTGGATTTTAAAGCCATAACCTTTCCCTCTACCCCTTTCTTATGGGGGAGGAGGTGAGCTAGAGCTCATTACCATAAGTATTTGTATGCATATGAAAATATAAACTATAAAAAGATTAGAGATAACACACCTCAACATCATATGGTAATCATCATGTTTTTCCGGTAGCAATTCATCCAATACGAGTGATTGTCGAAATCCATCAACGGCCTGTAGCTCCTCAACATCCCTAACATCCTCAATGGAAACAGAGCTGACTCGGCCATCACTTTTTCTTCTACTGCTCTTCTTCTTGAGAGAGTGTTTAAATTTGGTAGATGCATTGAGTGCTTTCTTTTTCAGAGACCCCATTCTGGTCCTCCTTTCATCCTCAGAGTTTTCAAAATCAGATTTCCTTTCTCTTCTCTCGTCTCTTCTCTCATCTCTTCTCTCATCGCTACCAGAGGACCCTTCAAAGCCTACCACGAAGGAAAAGCACAAAAATGTTAAACCACAAACAACCAATATAACCAAACTAGGATAGGTTAAAGGTATCCAAAGAAGCTACATTCTTAAAATCATATAAACCTATATAAAATCATATACTCAAAACAAATATAAGAGTTTAAAAATCAAAGGGAATAAACTTCATATAATTATGCATTTGTCGCTCAATTGGCACCTCATGATGTTTCCAACAGAGACGTCCTCCTCCCCCATTGTTGTAACTATTTAATTATCAAAAATATTATGCATCATCCCAAACCCATTAAATTTTTAAGATTTTTGAAAGATAATGGGGAATCAACTTCATATAATTATGCATAATCACACAGCCATTAAGGCACACCACACATGGTACCATTTAATAAACCCAAACACAAAGATTGCATTAGGATTTGAGTATTTACAACCAAGAGGTCTGAAGAAGTAGTATGAATTGCTCAATATCAATCTAACATTGAGAATTTCACTCCAAATTTTGAAATAACATCTTCCATACACCTAATCATTTCAACTCTACATATTAAAATCTCTTAAATCCATCCATCAATTTCATAGTTTATTAAAGTCATTTAAACTAAAATCTAAAAACCAAATCTTTCTCTTTAGTAAGATACATTCTCATAGCCAATATCATAAACAAGAACTCCAATAAATTAATACTTACACACAAAATCAATTTCTTTGATACAATTGCGTTTGGTTCCCAAGAAAACATTACCACACATACCACTCTTTTTAACTCAATAAAACCAAAAACCAAAAAAAGACAGAACTCTTAGTCAAATTTCTTTCTTTCCTTTACTATTTTTTTTTTCTCGGCAACCAAACAGAGTCTAACAAAGCGAAACCCTAAAAACCATAAAAACAAAATACAGGAAATAATCACTCACAAGGCCTAGCGAAGCGATCGAGTGGGCCCGACATGTCAAGCGAAGAAGCTCCGATGAACAATGCAGAACCAAAGCAGGATTTCGGTGGCGAAAACCTAAGAGGAACACCGCATTCCGATCCGAAAATGAAAGCGGAGCTTCGAACAAAACACGAATCCGAATCCGAGAGAAAGATAGAGAAGAGAGGAGAGAATGAGCAGCACTGCAAATTGTACAAGTAAAGTGTAACGAATCACGAAAAAGATCCGACGGTGATAAATGCGGTGTTTCAGTGAAAGAAGAGAATTTTCTTTTTCTATATATATATATATATATATTTTTGGGGGTTGTAACTGATTTTATTAAGAGCAATGTAACGAGTCACAATATTCGAGAAGAATCAGAATTAGAATTAACATCAGTCTCTCTCATCACTGTGTTTTTCTTTTTTTGCATTTTTTTTTTCTTTATGGTAATAAATTTAATTACTGACAGTAATAAAACAGTGGAAGAATGAGTTTTGGGAAGAGAGCACACAATTTATTGCATAACCTTTACATAACTCGCCATGTTATTATTCATAGTGATCGGTGGAAAAAATCATTATTTACCTTGAGAGTACGGTTGACGAGGTCCTCTCCTACAAATAAAATAATGATATTTATGTAAACGTATGAGTGAATTTGCTAATCAGTATAAAAAATAAAAAATTTCTGGAAATTTACTATTGGCAACTCGTCACGTAGCAAATTGTAGTCTTAGCATTTTCTGGAAATTTAGATGGATACGTGGCAAAAGGAGAGAGGATAGGGTGCATTGAACGAGGAGTCTGCGGGCGGTAGGTGTAACAAGCTGGCATTGAATGAGTATGAGTGGTGTTTGGGTTTGAGTGTGAGAGTGTCTTGTCCTTGGGGTTAGGGGGGGTTTTCAGTTTTGTTTGGTCTACCAGTCTACGTACGTGATTAAGTGATGATTTGGTCACTGATGGTAACATGGTATTGTCAATGACTCAATGGGTGCCGTGTATTTATTAGCATCAATTTAGTCTTTTACACATTTAAAGCCTCGTTGTTTTTGTCCGCGTACATCTTGGTTAACAAACTTCCAAGAAGAACCTTTTTTTTCTTTTTCTTTTTTTTAATTAAAGATTATTCGTTTTTATGTCCTAGTATTTTTAAAATATTTGTTAATATATTATTTTTAAAAAGTTTTAACACAATTTTTATGAAAAAATATAAAAATTTATAATAAAAAACATTAATCTTTTTTTTTTCATCAAAAATTTCTAAAAATATATGTTAAACTAATGTTTTTAGAGCTTCCGTTAACTTTTTTCTTTATTTTATGTAAATGACTTTATAGTTTATTCTTTCTATAATATATAATATATATAAATTTGAAAATGTTTAATTTTGATTAACTACGTAATTTTTTGCAATATAAGGTTTTTTCTTTTTCTTTATTTTTTTTCTTTTAGAGTATAAGCAAATTGATTCGTTAATCAAATCAAATACATCATCAGTTAACTCGGACTCAAGGAAAGAAGGGACTTCCTTTATCCAGTAATGACATTTAGTAAGATTAATAGTGTATTGAGCTATAACACGAGCTGCCTTAATTGATTCTATATTAGCTTAATTGTCATATAAACTTTTGAAACTTCACAATTTTATATATCAATATTCTAATATATAGTCAACAGTTTGTTGTTAAACTAATTGGCACCTCTTAGTGTTTGCAATGTAGACATTCAGAATTCAAATTTCCTGACCTCAGCTAGCAATAGATCAATATTCTAATACATATATTAATTTAGTTTAAATTTTATTCTATATTTAGACCCTCAATTAGAATCTTGCCACATTATAATATCTTTAATTAATAGAATATATAATTCAATATATAAATACAGTCATAATAAATATATTATATTAGTAATTACCATATTATATATTAATAAATACATATTAATAGCTATCACAATTATCATTTTTTACTTTTTATACTATCAAATTTATTTAATATTTCATATACAACTACATCAAAATAGTGAGTTCTAGTTAGCTCAACTAGTAAAGTTTATGATAGTTGAATTAGAGATTTGGGGTTCAATCCCCACCTGCACCAAAACTAATTGATGTCTTTATCTAATAATAAAAAGCTATCATCATAAGTGGATAGGGATGACAATTTTGCCCTGCCCCGCTTAACCCGCCTCTCCTCCCCCTGCAAAGGTGGTGGGGCGGGGATAGGGCAAGATTTTAATCTTGCACCACAAGGTGGGGCAAGGATGGGTTTAGACTTTTTAAACCCACCCCACCCCGCGTTGCTAAGGGTTATAATTGTAAATTTTTTATACCCTAAAACCTTACTATTTAAACAAACATATCAATATTAGCTTATTTTATTCTACCCAATGTGATTCTTTACTTTTATTTTGTTATATGTTATACTATGAGATTTTTTTTTTTTCTTTTGTGATTGTCTTGTTATAAACGCTTAGATATATTATTCAATTTTTTCTAAGAATTGATTTGATTTGATGGGATGAATTTAGTTGCAATTTCAAGTATATTTTTATTAATGAAATAAGTTTCATTAAAAAAATTGTACTAGTTGTAAGGCAAATTAACAAAAAGTAGAGTTTTATGGGGTGGGGTGGTGCTTCGTGAGGCCCCAAGGGGCGAGGATGGGATGAGAAAGTTTTCCCCGTCATGTGAGGCAGGGCGAGAATGGGGTAAGACAAAACCATGCGGAGCAGGGAAGAAGATCCCATCCTTCGACCCTACCCTGCCTCATTACCTTCCCTATAAGTGGACGTCATATGTTGAAACTCTCTAAAAAAATACAATCAAAATAAAATGAGCTACAACTAATTCAATTGCTAAAGTCTCTTACTGTCCAAAAAGATATATAGAGTTCAATCTTCCACCAGCACTATCTATTAATAATTATCAATATTCATATATATATATATATATATAATAAAATAGAGAATTTTTTTTAAGATAACAAATTCTATTGAACTTTCTCATGTGTTGTACAAGTTGCTAACTAGTTTGGTCAAAATACCAATAAATTTCTCTTTCCTTTAATAAAAGATTTTATCAATTTCTTTTTTAAAAATGATTACAATATATTACTAAGCTCACAGCTTAATCCATTTTCCCCCTAAACCCAATTACTTTGTGCTTAAAAAGATGCCCAATTAAGCCAACTAAAAATCACTCAAGCAGATAGTAATGAATTTGACTTTGTCAAAGAGTATCCAACTTTTTTCTTAATGTGCATTATTTTATTTATTTATTTATTTTTAGAAAGTGCATTATATTATTATGGTTTAACCTATTTAATATTATTCCTTAACATTATGTTTTGGGATTCGTACAAAATTGGACTAAAACATAATAGATAGATTATAATGTAAAGGAAACGAGATAAGACGAATCTATTGTATTTTTATAGAATTTTTATAAAAGAATAAATAAAAATGTGAGAATTATATAATTCATTGTTATACTATTCACCTTTTATTATGTTTACACAAAATAGGAAAAAAATCGATATAATATGTTTTCTCAAAATAGGAACAAAATCTATATACAACTAACTACATGTTCTTCTCCTTTTTAAGAAGAATACCAGAGTATTATTACTTATCAAAAAAAGAGAAGAATACCAGAGTACTCAATAGAAAATAAAAATGAAATGACCATTCATATTAATTCCTTTATAGTTATTTCATTCTTTAATGTCCTTCCCCACAAATGACAAAACTCCTGTTTTATATGTAGCATCCCTAAAAAAATACAATTTGTAACAATTGGCCATAGGATCAAGATAGTTTTGTATTTTTTTATTTATTTATAGATATTTGTATGCAATGTGACCTTTTATTTTTTAATTATCTAAAATAAAAGTGTAGGGTCACGTTTTTGGCGGCCCAAGCCCAACGAGTATGGGGTTTTGAGTTAGTGAGTTCAATACAATGATTTTGTAGAGAGTAGGTTGAAGAGTTGGGCTCTAGCCAGTGTTATAACGGCTAAAATGGGTTTACAAGATGACCATGCAAGAAAAATACATATAAGATTCAATTTACGTGTTGTCCAAGGAGGTCAATGCTTTATAGACTGAGGGGACGGGTTACAAATGTTGTTCTCCAGGGGTGGAGGTACATATAGTCTTGTGGGAGCCATGGCCCACTCAAAACTTTTGAAATCATCTTATAGTGTTTGTATAAAAATAAATTGGACCCCTACAAATTATAATGATTGGCCCCTCCAAAAAATTTCACAGAACCTTCTTGTTGTCAATGAAAGAAAATTGGTCTAGTATAGTTGGATAGGTCACCTAATACATGAGCCTAGACTACTCTTAACTCAATTTAAATTATAATAAAAGAGAAAGTAACCAAATAGCCCACCTACTACAAAACATGCCAAGAACCTAGAGTTTCAAAACTATTGAATAGAAGATAGTCTCTGGTTTTAGAGTTACAATTAGTTATGAATATTCATCATCTTCACAGTTCATGCTATTTTTTTTTTTTTACTGTTGTTTTGCTTAGTTTTCTCTTTACTCTAATTTTGGATAATGACTTTCCTTTATAAAAAAAATGTCATAGTGATCACTTCATTGTTAGTTTTTATCTTATTTTCCTTTAAAATATAACAATGACTGCATTTAGCTATTTACAATTCCAATATTTAGTTAGTTTTTCAAGTGAACTCCACCCAAACAATACACACACTTTTACCAAAATCTTATAAATCCCTAATCTCCAGGTGTTTTTCTTTTTATTTTTTCTAAGAATAGAAAAAAAGGACGTTGTTCCTATTGTTTTCAATTTTTAAATGCAATGCGAGTTGCTCAAATTGGTGTGTTTTTCTTTTCATTCTTAGCCTTCAAATTAATTTATTCAAGTCCCATCATCATCATTTTTTCACAAAATTTGATCATTTTCTAATATTTCCAAAATTTTTTCCTCATATGTTTTTCTCTCATTATCATCATCTCATTTTTTTTTTAGTTGATTTTTTGTTTCCCTTTTGAATCCAAGTGCCTTATAAATTGTACCAACATTGACATGTTTCTACAAAATAATTTAGGTTGCACTAGAGATAAGAAACATTCTTAAGTCTTAACCCCCACCCAATTTGAAAAAGGGAAAAATTGTTCAGAATTTCACCATGAAAATAATAATGAATGAAATTTATTTTATTAATGGTCATCATCAAGCACAATTCTAATAGGAGATGCTAAGGCTTTAAAAAATAGAATCTTTTATATGTTTATAGCAAATTGAATTTTTTTTTAATCTTATTTGAGTTTTAAAATATTATAAAATGTTAAATTTGACTATTTTATATAAAATATAATTACTATAATAATTATGAGTTATGACTAGTATATAAATATATAATTTGGCCCCCTCAAGTGAAAAATTCTGGCTACGCCCCTGCTGTTCTCCTTCCTCCAGTATTCTTTTTTCTTTTCTCCCCCCCTTTCATGGAGGGTCTCCCACATTATATAGGTCCCTTTTAGTGATCTTAGCCTTTCACTTGTTGAGCATCTAGACTACCACTCGAGTACCTGTCCCATCAAACACCTCTTCTGGTCTTCTGTGAGTTGCGGCGGCTAAGGAAACACTGTTCAAAGGTCTTATCCACATAAATACGGCCAGAAAGGTAGTTGTAGCATAATTAATGCGGAGGTGACAGCTATCCCTGTTGTCCAAGCTTTTCTGAAGGCTCACCTTAACCATTAGAGTGTAGATGTAAGTTGGGTTTTGTCATACCCGAGGGGAAGTTCCTCCTCGAACAACCTTCCATCTTTCTTTTGCTTAGAGAGTTTTGAAGTGGGAATTTCCCAATTATTGCTCGTTCCTTCTAGGCCCTATTCATGTCCTCGGACTAAGCACAAGGTCCACTAAGTGATTTTGGGCCTTTATCCCTACAAAAAGAATATTAAATACATCTTAACTTACACATTAACAATTTATTTTAAGAAGTTTGATGTGACCAACCACTTATTAGTTTTCATTTAGGGCTACCATTAATATCATTTTTTCATTTACTAATAATCACTCACCACATCAGTAGTTTGTAAAATTTTTTATAAAATAGTTTGTATCTCTAGTATTATCCTTTTAAGAATTGATAGTTGAAAAATGTGTTTATCAAGACATTTTAAAAAAAAAATGATTCTCTCATAAATATATAGAAAGTAACACGTTTTGAGGGAAAACAATATAGTAGTATCAATTTTTCAAATAATTTTTTGTCAGCGACTTTATTTTAGAAAATTGTTAGTGAATATCACTTTTTCATTTACTAATATTCATTCACGACATCAACAGTTTATAAAATAATTAAAAAAAAAAAAACTATCTTGATAACTTTTACCTTTTTCAAGCTATTTTTATTTTTTGTTTAATTTTGAAAATCAGAGTCAAAGTATCAAGAAATATAAATATGTCATTAATTGTAGGAACTTGGAAGACGAAATTCTCAAGTCTGAACTCCCAATTATTATTTCTCAATCACTATTAAAGTGGCATGCTTTTTTTTTTTTTTTTTAATAATAATTCGATTATTACGCTTATGGGTTGAGGAATTTGAGCTCTGAAAGTTTCCAATGAATGCAATAGAATGTATCAGTTAGTTGTAATACAAGATTCTTGGCAACTAGCATAGTATTAGCTCTAATATATTTCGGTTTGCTTGGACCGCGGTTTTAATTTTGCATTAATATTCAATACTTATTTGTTCAATTAAGAATCAAAATATTGCTTCTCAAAAAAAAAAAAAAAGAATCAAAATATTATTCTTTATTGCATGAATTGTCTCAGCATCTTCTTTTTTTCTTACCCTGTAATAGGTCGAGATGTTGACTCTTTTCCTTGTGATTGGAGAGACTATTAAGGCCAAAAAAAACCTCCAATTTTTTTTATTTTTTATTTTTAAATGTTCATATAAGAAGCACTTGTTAATATATATTTTGGGGAAGAAATTTTGTTAAAATACAAGCTTGATTATTGGCGGAAAGAAAGGGGCAAAAGTTGCAAAGAGCTTTTCTTGGCACCCCACATAGGGCCAGTTTATTTTCTTTTTGATTCCAACAGTTGACCTCTTTCTTTTTCTGAATTATTTCTCACTCTTCCACCTTTTCTTTCCCTCATCATTGTTATTATTTTTTCAACTTTTGTTTATATTTGACTCTTCTTACATAAGTACTACAGTTTAACATAGGATGAATGGGCTAAATGATCTCATTAAAAAAAGGGGCTTATTGTTAGCGTAGGGACAAAGGGCCCAGAAATAGGTATTGGGCCATGGGCCGTGTCTGAAAACATTAAAATGTTCGAGGACAGGTGAGTGCTAGTTTGGGGGGGGGGGGGGGGGTGTACAAGTCAACGCTCCATGGAAATGGTCTGGTGATGAGGGGTTGGGATTATAATCCGGGGAGAAATACCTTCTCGGCTAGGCAGAGCAGAGGTCAAGGGTCCAACCTTTCATCAAGAACAACGTACTAGACGATCATACCACCGCTCTGCAGCTAACTCTCTGGCCGCATTAATGTGGAAATGATATCTGAACAGTAACATTCAGCCTTACAACTACTCACGAAGACTTCAGGAGGGGCTGATGGGATAAGAATCAAAATTAGCAATTTGATCTACACGTAGAGGGTTGAGATGAAGGAAAGAAGGGAAATATAAAAAAGAAAAACCCCCATTACAATGGGGGGTCGGTAGAAAGAAAAAACATTGTACACTTACGAACTGTAATTGTCCTTAAGTCCAAGAGAAATATATAAGAACTGCTTTTCTCGGACTTTGCCAAGGAGGATTTTCCTTACCTAAAATCGTTTATTCTTATTCACCTATATCATTTAATCTACTATGATTGTTGTTCAACTCATAAAAGTCTAGTTTCTAGTCCACTCTCTACAAATTTATTATTTTGGGCTCTTTAGGCTTTTGTCCTTTTCATTTTTGGAGTTGAGAAGCAAAACGTGCCCTTACAGTTAGTATTGTCTCCTTGTAAAGGGTTGAATGCTATATTTCATCTAAGAATAATTCTTTGGTATGATTTTTTTTTTAAACAAATTTTTTTGGTTAGTAACTCAGTTACATTAAACAATAATTATACAAATTTTTTTTACACTATATTGTGATAGGATATAATATAAAGGGCAAATAACACTCCCCTCCCTTGAGGTTTAGAGAAATGACACTCACCCCCAAACTTGAAAGGAAAAAACACTCCCCCCCCCTGAGATTTAAAAAAAATAACACTCCCCCATCTTCTGTTAATATTAGTAACGGAATATAAAACATATTATAAAACATGTTGCTTATATTAATTTTTTAGTCTCTTATAGCACATTTCCAATTGATTTTTTAAAGTTTGATGATCCTCTTAGATTTTTTAATCGCTTCTCTCTCTAACACTTTGGATCAAAATTTATGAAATAAAACAATTTGTTGAATCTTTCAAGCTTTTATTGTTTAAAAATGAGTTTGAAATTTTCAAAGTCACTTATCAATATAAAAAACTTTCAGAGTCAATTTTGGGAATACATTATTAACCAAAGGGTACGTTAGTGCACAAAATTTTTAACGCCAATTTAACAGAGTTTAGATAAATAAATGTTAAAGGGGGGAAAATGTTTTTTTCCTTTAAGTTTGGGGGTGAGTGTCATTTTTCCAAACCTCAAGGGAGGGGAGTGTTATTTGCTCTAATATAAAATATAGTGTTTATATCAAATTCTAAAAAAGATCGCATAACGTCGGATGGTAACCTAGTTTTCTTTTTAAAAAAAAAAGAAAAAAGAATAGATAGATAGCGATAGGGTAACATATTATACTAACTTTGTCATATGCATTGGTAACTCACAATCAAATTGGGTAATAACTTCACAATTTTCAAAAAAAATTAATCTTTTATCACTAGACGGTGATGGGGTTACATACTTACATGTATATTGCGATAGGGCTACGTATGACATTGTCTATATCAAATCCAATTAAAATTTGCCACATAGTGTGATAACTTAAGTATTTTCTTTCTTTTTATTTTAATTTTTAGTCATTTTGAACAAGCAGTAGTAACTTTGTCATATTTGTTGGCAACTCACAACAAATTGAATAGTAACTCCAAAATTTTCTAAAATTTTTTTAGTATGAATTTTCTTGTTAAATTGTGACAAGATCACATAAGACAATGTCTATGCCAAATCCGTTCACATAAGACAATGTTTATGTCAAATCCATTGATAGATTCAATCATGTTATATAATAATTCATTTTCAAGAAAAATTAACAGATATCCTAATGGTCCGTTTGGTTAGAGTAAAATAGAGAAGATAAAAAATAGAGGAGAGAAAACTGATTTTATGAATATTTAGTTGGAGAAAAGAAGATGATCAAAAATTGGTGAGATCCAAGTGTTTTCTCTCTTAGCTCACCAAGATTGCATCTCTCCATTTTTGGGAGAAAATAATAAAGGATAGAGGAATAGTCATAGTCAATGATAGAACTATCTCCCTCCCCTTTTACGTGTTGGATGTGTTGTGTTGTTTGCCTTTTTTTTTTTTTAGCTTTCCTGGACTCTCTCTCTCTCTCTCTCTCTCTCTTCTTGGTTTCCTTCCTTTTTTTTTTTTTTTTTTTTTTGTTGTGGTTTGACTAGAAGTGAATTTTTATTTATTTTTACTTCTTTTTTCTAGGCATGATTTTTCTTTTTTTAATAAATTTGTATTTTTTTTAGGCTATTTGCCATTTTTTAAAATTTTAAATAGACATCATTTTTTAACAAGAAGTATATGAGTAAATTAATACAAAAAAATAATTCGTTGGTATGATTTTTTCTATAAAAATAATAAATAAATTTCTTTGATAACTCTATTTTTGGGGCATGATAATAATATACAAATTTTCTTACACTATATTGTGATAGGATATTATAGGGACTGGGATTGCGCACTTCTCCGATTGGATGAGTGGACTCAAACCCAACTAGCCCAATACAATAAATTTGTAGATGATGGGTCAAAGAACTAGGCATTAGTGAATCGAGTAACAGTTATAACGAGTATTACAAACAATCAAACAAAAACGAGCCAAGCTTCTACAAGAAAATTTGTCCTCGGCTCCCTCCGAGGAGTCTTACTCTAGTACATTCAATGATCCAGAGTTGTTGGGATTGCTCCCCCCTCCATTCTGGAGGACTTATTACGTTATATACTCCTTCCTAGTTGATCTTGGCCCTCTATCTATTGATCATGCAGATTACTGCTTAAGTGTTTGTTCCATCAGCCACCTTCTTCAGCTTTCTGTGAGCTGCAACGACCTAGACAACACTGTTCAAGGGTCACTTCCTCATTAATGCGGCTAGAATATTAGTTATGGGCATTTAATGTGGAGGTGATAGTTTTTCATTGAATTGCTCATTCACCATGCTTCCATGGCTGATCCATTGCACTTGTCTTTTCTTGGGATCCTTTGGGAGGTTGCCGTTGATGGCGTGCTGCTCTTCCCTTCCATGATCTTGGCTGTTCGAGGATAGTATCGTCTTTGGCGAGGTTCCTTGGGAGCTTGGGCGTCCTATATTCATCATCGGGAGTTCCTACCTCCTCGGCATGGGCCTTTGGGTCTAAAATGAAGTGGGCTGGGGTCGCCAAAAATTCTGGGCCCCACAGATATAATATAATATAGTGTTTGTGTCAAATTCTAAAAAAGATCGCATAAATGGTAGCTTAGTTTTCTTAAAAAAAAGAGAATAGATAGATAGCTATAGGGCACATATTATACTAACTTTGTCATATGCACTGGTAACTCACAATCAAATTGGGTAATAACTTCACAATTTTCAAACATTTTTTAATCTTTTGTCATTAGATGGTAATGGGGTTACATGTATATTGTGATAGGGTTACATATGACAATGTCTATATCAAATCTAATTAAAATTTGCCACATGGTGTGATAACTTAGTCTTTTTATTACTTTTTAAAATCATTTTGAACAGGCCATTGTAACTTTGTCATATTTGTTGGCAACTCACAACTTGAATAGTAACTCCAAAATTTTCTTAAATTTCTTTAGCATGATTTTTCTTGTTAAATTGTGACAAGATCACATAAGGCAATGTTTATGCCAAATCCGTTCACAGAAGACAATATTTATGTCAAATCCATTGGTAGATTCAGTCATGTTATATAATAATTCATTTTTGGGAAAAATTAACGGATATCTTAATGGTTTGTTTTGTTGGAGTGAAATAGAGAAGATAGAAAATAAAGGAGAGAAAATTGATTTTATGAATATTTAGTTGGAGAAAAGGAGACGATGAAAAATTGGTAAGACCCAAGTGTTTTCTTTCCTAACTCACCAAAATTGTATCTCTCCAATTTGGAATAGAAAATAATAAAGGAAAGAGGAATAGTTGTAGTCAATGATTGAAGTATCTCCTCCCCTTTTACGTGTTGGATGTGTTGTGTTGTTTGCCTTTTTTTTTTTCTTTTTTTTTTTGCTTTCCTAGACTTGCTCTCTCTCTTTTCTTTTCGTTTTTTTTTTTTTTTTTTTTTTTGGTTTAACTTGAATTGAATCTTTTTTTTTTTTTACTTCTTTTTTCAAGGCATGAATTTTCTTTTCTTTAATAAATTTGGATGATTTTTTTTAGGTTATTTGCCATTTTTTTTAACAATGGTATATGAATAAATTCATACAAACTCGTTTTTTTTATCTTTCCATTTTTGCACTCCCAACCAAACATGAATGAAGATAATTAGAGTCTCTTCTATCCTCTCATTTTTCTATCACTTTTCACTTTTCTATCTTCTCAACCAAATAGACTCTAAAGTTGTTATTTTAAGGTATATTTTTAGAAACTTTTTATAAAAAAAGAAAAAAAATAATTACTACTATTTTTGACAATTTTTTATATTTCTAATAAAAGGTATATATCAAAACTTTATAAAAATACTTTATTAACAATGGTTCTAAAAGACAAGGTAAAACTGTACCCTTTCAATTTTCTTCTTTTTGTTACTTTTTATTTTTATTTTTTTATAACATTTCTTTTTGTTTCTTTCAAGAGCTAGTACCAGGGCCACATATACTGTCGGTTGGTGTCACAACCCCAAAAGGCCAGAACATTAAAGATACCGTACCAGCAAGCCATCAAAACAAAAACTTAAAAAAAAAAAAAAATATTATTAAGCAAGGAAACAAAAACATAATAGCTCATCACTAGCCAGCATCTTCATAAAATGAAGCACGCCAAATTTTGTGTACCAGCAAAGCAAATACTAGGTAACAAAGAGGGGCACAAGGATTTATATCACTAAACGATAATGTCATCTCCAAAGCTTTTAATTATCTTCTAGTTTTTGGATTCTTTTGCAAAAAAATAATACGTAGTCAAAGATTCTTAAAAAAAACAAATGTAGTCAAAAAGAATCTGCAAAGCATGCCCCAGCTGGTATAGCTAGGGAGAGAGGCCAGCTAGTTAAAGAACCAAAGTGTTCCTCAAAATAAATAAATAAAAGAACCAAAGTTGCCATTTTTAATTTTCATTTAAAGAATCAACTAAAGTTCCCCTCCAAAAAAGAAAAAAAAAAAGTTGCCATTTGGCAAAAAATGCAATAATTCCAAGATGGAATATAATATTGACTTTTGCAGACCGTTAATTAGAAAAGAAAAAAAAGAGAGAAAAATCACAAGAAAGATTCTTTCTCCTGGTTCATTTAAATATTACTTATTGCTAAAAATTAAAAATTAAAAACTAAAAATATTATAATAAAATAATATTTAAATGTGTGAATATTACCACAAGACTCAGTTTTAAAGTTGATTTTGTCAAATCCCATACTTGCAGTCTCATAAACAGTGCATAAGACACACAAAAGATGCAATCAGATTATTTTAGCAGTATCCAAACACTCTCTCTTAGTTTGTTTTGTGTTAAAATTCCAAGAACCCTATTAACACCCAGAATATAAAGTTGTCTTAAACAATAAGCACTTGCATGCAAATAACAAAACAAACAAACAAATTGGTTCTAGAAATTATCACAATTGCTTGCCAATTTGTTCAAACACATTCAATTGAGAGATGCTCTCTGACTTTCTGGCTTTTTCCTGGTGAATTCTTCTTTGATTGAAGGCACTAAAATTCCTCCCCCACCACCCCCCTTTTTTTTTTTTTTTTTTTTTCATTTTCACAAGACTTGAATCCAGACATTATTTATACATAATTTAGTACCAAATTAACTATCAATATGACATTATGAAAAGGAATGAAATAAATAAATTTAAATGCCAACTTGCATGATGAAAGTCAGACAATATACCAATTAAACATAGCTTCACCTTTTCTAAATTATTCTGAGAGAATTCTATGCAAATTCAAACTGCCATCAAGGTCAGCACTAATCAATTATCGATAATTATGTGCAGTCAACACCAACATATTTATATTATTGGATAAATCCAACAACTAACAACCTTACATACAAATTGCAAATATTGAAATGCTGCCGATGATAATTGTATTGGAATATATTCTTCGACATAAATAAATCAGAATCCTATTTAATGAGCACAAGAATTACATCTTATATTCTAGTACATATATTTTTCTCTATTTCTTTTTTTTCTTTATTCTTTTTTTTTTCTTTTTTTTTTTGAAAAAACAAAATGTAATGAGATCAAAAATGAGCCTGCACAAGATCAAGCAGATAATAGGCCAATCACATTGCAACAAGCAATAGAAACATTTTAGCATTTCCTATCCTTTTCAATAAAGACAATAGACAGTCTTTTATGACTTATAATCAATTATATCCAGTCATTAGGGCCATCATCGCTTGCATAAGACTTCACAGGACTATGAACTTCTGCAAAATCTGCTTCCTGGTCTTTAATAACTACTTCCTCATCCTCCTCAGGTTTTGCTGCCTCCTGCAGACACATCAAAGGATATCATTATTGTACATAAGGGTGCCGAGTAGCATCAGGAGTTGCAGGCATGGCATAACCAAAGAACGATGATACTTTGCTATAAAAGCATTAACCATAACCAGAACTAGCAAATAAGTATGATCATTTCATATTTAAACTTCAGATATCTAAAAAGTGCACTAGCACCAGGTCTGTCACAAAGAGCATTTGTATCTTAGCAGAAGATAAAAGAAAAGATTACCAAAATGCTTACATTAGTTTCAGTTTCCAATCCCTCCACCCCCTCCTCCCCTGTCAAGTCAACTGAGTCCTCTCTGTTAGAGTGCTGCTCAGCCTGAGAAGCTTGTTGTAGCCGCTCAATCACCAATTGGAAATGGGAATGATCTGCAACAGAAAATTTATACTATTATCACATGTTTCCAATCAACAAATTCAAGCTAATTTGCTTGGTGAAGCTTCTAATAAAAACCATAAATATCTCCATCTTGAGTAGCTGAGTTCCCCGCATGTTCATATATAAGACAGCATGAAATAACCAACTCCAATCATGCTAATAAGACTATTAAAAAGTCTACAATTATCTGTTAGTAAAAATTAATGTGTGTGAGTGTGTGTGTGTGAGAGAGAGAGAGAATAAAAAGAAATGAAGGACTTCACCTTTAGAACGACTGGCCAAGGCTTCCGAAAGCCGAAATGGATATTGACGCTCTTCCTTCTTAAATTTCAACTTTACTTGATGACGTGTTCGGCCGGGAAAAAGTTGTTGTATCATAGAAAAATCTGTCCCAAACTGACGTACAGCCTATAGCATATATTAAAACAGAGATTATTTAAACTGTTATATAACTATCAAAAGACCAGGGCTGGAATTTACTTAAATTGTCCCAAACAGAGTTGATAAAATTACATACACCTTACTGTCCCATCCCTACGACTCTCTGACATTACTCAAATTTTAAGCTTTTCAACTTGCGTTTGTTTTTTTTTTACAAAAATTTCATCCACAATACAACATTGAAGGTGTTTACACTGCAGTGCATGGCTACATGTAGAAAATTCCATGTGCAGCTGCTTCTACTTGGTATAAAAATTATTTAAACTGCCAAATGAAAGGTCAAAATGACAGATCAAGAGAACCAAAAATCAATTTAACCAGTTAGACCCACTTAAGAAAGGACTAAAAGAAAATAAGATGCACTTAAATCATGAAAGGAGAGAGAGAGAAAGGAAATGCTGGTCATGTTATATGACATAATGAGGTTCCTGGCACCCAGTTAATTCTAATGTAAGTGCAATTATAGGGTTGGTTTGGGACTTCAACTAATAGTGAACACAAATATCAAAAGATATTCGTAAATGCAGCATTTAGAGGACATGTGATTTTTACACCATGGCTGAAACTATTTAAGGTTTCTTGGTAAACAGAATGCTCCTCAAGATTGACAATCTATGGCTAAACAAGAAACAGTTCAAGGTAGCCTTCAGGGACATAATGCAATGTGGCTCCTGCTAATGCTGGGCCTTGGGATTGCAACAATACTGTTCAGTGTATATAGGAATTATAGTAAAGCTTAGGAGTCAGCTTACAAGGACTACTAGTCAAGAATTATAGTAAAAGAGTGCCAAAAATTACTACAGATAAACGGATAATCTCAATCCCATTCCTTCCTCAACTAAGTTCTTTTTGATATTCTATGTTAATGAAGCCAAATTTGTACAGGGTAAGAAAAATTCATCTGCTATATCATGGTCAATAAATTCCTATCTCTCAAGCATCATTGATTTCTGGAAACCACAATGCTGGCAATAGTTCAGTAAGCTAGCTCCATGAGAGCACGAGCTCAATAATGGAACTCATGGATGTGATAACAATCAGTTTTCAAGGGATGTGATCTATCGAGATGGAGTAACTTACCAGTCTCTCTCTCTCTCTCTCTCTCTCTCTCAAAAAAGAAAAAAGAAAGAAAAACTAAATATCCCAGAGATAATACAAAGTCCTAAGAAACCTTATTCTAACGTCACCATAGAGGCATAAGCAATACAGAGCAATATGCAACAATGTAAAACACTTGCACATCTATTCAGAAATTACCAAAACTGTCATCTCCTGACAAACCCACACGTAACAATGCTGAAGGCCTAGTAAGGAAACAACTGCTTGCTTGACAAGTTTATCCATTTGGCAACTTTCCAGAATTCACCAACACAGATGAATACTTGCTTGACATTGCTGAAGCTGTTAATTTGGTAAATCTTCAAGATTCTCCATAAACTAAAGAGCCACTTAGAAGATCTCAAACCTAACTAATCCTAAACAATACCCTACGCCATGTTGAACATAACTCCATCCTCCTCCATTATGGCTTTTAATCACTGGAGAGCACGTGTTCAGAATTTTCACTAAAGTGATAACAATTTGGTCAATTCATTTGGATTTGTGAATGCTACTTGTTGCACCTACCCAACTAATTTATAAGCAAAATTTCGGAACCAAATTAATTTCAGTTTGGCAGTCCCATTCATTGAAACAGACAAGTTATACACTCACAATGACAAAAATCCTAAAATAGTGATATCTCATAATCACATATGATTAATGGTTATCAATGGAAAGTGGTATCAAGAAAATTAATGTGATGTTATATACCTCATAGAACAATTCTGTGTCTTGTTTTGACCATCTTGTTCTGGGTGTTTTGTCCATGTATGATTGGTAATTAATCAGACGGTCACTTATTGGAACCTCATAATTTGGTTCATCATCATCAGAACCTCTGCCTTGTTCTGAAGCAAAGGCCTCTTCTCCATTATAAGGGTCTTCCTCATGAAATGAATTAGAAGAACTGCACAGAAAAGAATTGTGACAAAAAATAAATCAATGGACAGCAAGTGACTCCAGGAATAGCAAAACATAATTATTACCAAATGCCACATTCAACTTTCAATGCCAACAAACATAATTTCTGATACAATGACTTTTTTTTTGGTCAAAATAGATACTGTTAAGTCTAGCCCATGAGGAAAATATTTTGGACCTGGTTTTGACTTAATTACTTATTTGAGTTTTCTTGGTGTGGGAGAAAAATTTATTCCTTGTACAGGAATAATACTATGTTTCTCGTCCACCAAGGAATATGTAAAGCCTTATATAGATAGCATTGGAAAGGTTTGGTGCTGAGGGGTAGCTTTTTTAGGGGGGGGGGGGGGGGGGGTGGTGTGGAAAGAGTTAGAAGACAAAGCTTTGTTTATTTTGTCTTGCAGTTAGTGTGAAAGCACCTTTGAGTGTATTAGGGATTTAGGTCAGTTTATGTTTGTAAAGAGTTTGAGAGTGTGGTGTAATCTTCATCATTGATAGTGGATTTTTTAGATGACAGTGACTGTGGATTTAGGCATAGAGTTTACCGAACCAAGTTAACTTTTGTGTCTTGTGTTGCTTTCCTTTTATTATTTTGTGTATTTTTCACAAATAAAATTGGCATTAAAGCTTCCGCTGTCACAACAGAAAAAGGCACACGACTACATAAAAAACTAGCCTCATTCCACCCGACCCCCACCATCCTGCCCCTAAAATGCAATTCTATGTTAAATTCAAGAAATTCTTTTATATGATAATTGTAGCTTCATGTGGGTTTAAACAAAAAAAATTAGCAATTGAGTTTTCAATCTCCAAGAATCTGAGAAAGCTTAAGACAGAATGTACATTAGATGAAAAAGACAAAACACTTATACAAGTCGTTTAATGGTAGATAGAAGGAAGGATGAAATCAATACCTTTAAATTTTCACATGAAAAACTACAAATTTTAGATTTGGAAACAATATCAAATTTGAACCAAACTTAGGGACACAAAGTACATTTCAGCCTACAGACATTTTGTCATCTGATACTTGCAAAACTTTGCAATTTGACTACTGATTGCAGTGCAAACAACCATTGCAGGTAACTTAAAGAAAATAGGTAGCTATCAACCTAAAGACCTCTTTTTTTTTTTTTTTGATAAGTAACAAAACAATTTTATTAAAAAGAAAACATACCAAGTACACCAGGGGTGTACGCAGGGAAGCTATCAACCTAAAGACTTAAACCAAAAATAAATCCTATTTTAGAAATACAGGTACCTTAAATTTGTCAAGGGTGTTTTTAATGCTGCTGCCTCTTTGCTCTGCATCAGTGGGAAGGTGGGGAACGGCAAAAGAAAATTAGCAATTTTGAATCTAGCATAGAAGCATAGACAGAGTAAATAGAGAAAAGGAAATGTTACAAATGAAAAAAAAAAAAAAGGTATTTCAAACAACATTGCCGCAAGAATTAGAGTTCTATGTACCGCTAATCGCTCTTTATGCTCTGCAAGCAGAATAAGATCCTTTATAGGCAACCTTTGAGGGTCAATCTCATCCTCCGGGGTTTCAAGCAAAGCTTTGTCCACTAAGAAAGAAAAATAGAGTAATTCAATAGTTCTGTTAATACATCCTACCTTGATCATGATAATAAGTACATGCAAAAGCATTTTGTCTCACAATCTAAGAGGCTCAGGAATTTCATTTACCGCATCTTCTGTTTCGACGAGTGGAATGAGAAAATTTTTTGGGAGGTTTCTCAGTTGACTGATCTGCTGCTTCATTGGCCTTCTTACGCTTTCGTACAGGTTTTCCATTTTCAGCCTCAGGTTTCTTTGACTTTCTTGGAGCTCTTTTCTTCTGGGATTTCCTTTCCACTTTATATTCATCATTGTTGTCTTCATCTTCATCTTCATCTATACTAGAATTACTGGGAGGTTCAGCAGAAAAATCATCATTAGCCCCATCATCCTGCTCATCAATAAGTTGAAAAGCTACTTGCTTTCTCAGCTTCCTTGATGATCTGCCACCATCGTTCTCTTCACCAGCTGTAGCAGATTGTTTCTGTTTCTGAGGAAGATTTGATGCTGTAGAAGCTTCCCCCTTTCCAATCTTAGCATTCTAGAACAGAAACAGGCTAAAAACAAATTAACATGATTGAGCAAAAGATTTTATCATCTGTCAAAGAATAATTCATGGCAAACTGTTATAATGGAAATTACCACTTCTACACGAATTTCAGGAACATCCTCAGAATGCAGAATATCCCGCAAAATAGGGCCATCTGCGTGAGAAGTTTCTGCAAGGTTTCTCAATTCTTCATTCATCATAATGACAGAGGCTGGATCTGAGGGAATAAATTCACCGAACCTCATGGAGTCATCCTGTACACAGTCAGCTGGGAAGGCAGGAACTGAAGCCATGTACCCAGTTTCAGAAGTAACCAACTGAGGACCTTGCAAATGCAAAACAGACTCAGCTTGTGGGTGAGAGATGGCAGTGCTATGTTTTTCTTTTCCTGTTTTCATCTTGGGCTTGGGTCGAAACTTGCCAGTTTGCCGTCCTAAAAATGAAATGAACAAATAACTTAGAATACAAAACAGAG
The DNA here is from genome assembly GCA_023621385.1 of Quercus gilva. Lineage (NCBI taxonomy): Eukaryota > Viridiplantae > Streptophyta > Magnoliopsida > Fagales > Fagaceae > Quercus > Quercus gilva. The sequence continues at coordinate 50,066,207 of CM042483.1, forward strand.
TAAGAACGAATAAAGCATGCAACTGATTTTATACATACCAGATGCAATGTTGGCCTCAGACATAAAATCTAGGGTTTCCATGCCAGAAAAGGTTTCAGCTTCCTCAAACTAATCACAATTTGACTAATTAATCACAATATTAAAAAATAAATTTAACAAAATAAAACAAACACGGTACTTCTTGCAAATTTACAAATCTTCACCTCTGTTTCCAACCTTCCATTTTGAATCTGAAAATCTCCATACTGGTTAGAAAAAGCATCTTCCCCGCAGGTTACTGGGTCTGGGGCCATATGAGGATCAGAGCAAGTATGAGGCTCTGCAGCATCACAAACCCTGAGTGCTGAAGTGTCAACAGAACTACAAGCAGGAATACCAAAATTTTCCTCCATGTCCTTATTATTGGAAGCAAGAAGAGTAGATGTTTCTGCATGAAAAAGAGAACCTTCCCCTTCATTATCACCAAAAGGCTCTAATTCAAACCCCATGCAATCTACCTATAGCCAAAAATTTTTTTTTTTTTATTAGTGAAACTTGGAATCATATATAAGCAATATACAGAAACCAAACTTGGGAAATTCAAGTCTCTACCTCTGATGACAACATTCCGATGCTAGAATGCCAAACACTGTTGCTATCACACATTGCAACCTCTGACTGCAGCACATCTCTACTGCCAGCATCCTCTCCCGTCACAAGTTGGGATAAAGACTTGATTGATTCCGAGCTTCTCTTGTCAGGAAATGAACATTCATTGTCTTTTGATGGCTCCCTAGTGCCCACAATCTCTAAGGTAACCGCAGACAGACCATCCTCATTTGTCAATTTATTTTCTGCAACAGGCTGAGCATATTGTTCTGTTTCTAAGCTTGTGGAACTTAGTGTAACAGGTTTCTCCTCTGTAGCATTTGAAGGAGCTGAAGGGAGTGAAGTAGAGGTTTCATTTCTGGGGCGGATTTTAGCCTTGGGTTTAAACTTGCCACCTCCCCTAGCTACAGAAAGAGTAAAGAGAAACTTCTTAAACCACTTATACTGGAATAGAATTTCATATACAAGTTCAACAACAGTTTGTAAGCATAACTTACATTTATTTGTGACATGACCATGAAGATTATCTTCAAATGGGTCCAAATCCAATCCCAAGGAATCAACCTAAAACCAAGAGGATTTTCTGAATTAATGGATCATCTAGATGCCATATACCAATACAAGGAAAGATAAATGTCTTACCTCTTCGGCCAACTTCTTGTTGTTAGTATGTAATTTGCCATTTCCATCCAAAATGGCAGCCTCTGAATGCAGATCATCGGAAATTGAACACTCATTGCTTGGCACCTTAGTCCCAACAATCTCAGGGGTAGAGAAGGATAAGGTAAATGGATCCTTCAGTCTATCATCTGCAATATCAAGAGCCTGAACAGATGTTTTCAAATCTGAGCCAGCAGAGGTAAGTATAACAGGCTCAGGAGATATGTCAGCAGAAGGGTCTACATCCAACCCCACAGAGTCTGCCTAAAACCAAAAGTTTCGTAGTAGTAAAGCTTACAATTCAACTAGCAGCAATGGCAAATACAATTTAAAAGAAAAAATATATCTTTACCTCAGTTTCCGATTGCCTAAAGCTAAAGTGCCAGTCACCATTGATATCAGTCACTGCAACCTCCTTAGGTAGCGCATCAATGGAGACCACATCCTCACTGGTTGCAACAACTTGTGACGAAGGGTTCGCTAATATCAATGTTGTCGTATCATCTAAGTTTGGAACTCCTGAAAATGAACCCTCATTGTTCTTTGTGAAATTTTCTGCTGAATTAGCTATAGATACACCAAATTCATTATTCAATTTATTATCCACATCAGCAGGTTGAATGGATTCCAATGTGCCCACATCGGTAATGGGTAGTATAGCAGCGTCTTCCTTTGTATTGCTATTGATTGTTGGATGAACCGAAGCAGGTGTTTCTTTTCTAGGCCGTGGTTTAGCTTTTGGTCGAAACTTAGCACCAGCCTGAGCTGCTCAAAATTCAAGAACTTCATATTAAACCACCACTTCTTGATTCAAATACAGAGATGAAACACAACAACTTTAGGTAGTTTCAAAATTATCACTTACCACGGTTGGCAGCTGGTTCACCAAGAATATCATCAAAAGAATCCATATCAGAACCCTTTGTGTTTGTCTGACACCAGTAGAAATGTTTACATATTGATCTGAAGAATTGTTCTGTTCAAAGCAGTTAGAAGCTTACAACAAAACAGTGGTTTTCTGGTGTATTTGATAAAGCTATGCAGATGGTGAACAATTGACACAAAAATTAAGTTCGATATGTAGTTGCAAAAGCATTCTAAAACCCTTAAAACTGAATCAGATAGTAAAGTGAATTCTTTTTATCCTTTTTTTTTGGTTGCAATCCACTTTGAGGCGAGGAAAATGAAGAATATGCTATAACTTCTCAAACTCCAACCAAAAAAATAGATTACCAATATTAAACCCTGAAGCATAATATATTTGATCTTTCATCATATATGTTCAATTTATTTTGTTGAAAGAAAAAAAAACACTCATAATTTAAAATTAGTTTAATTGCACTTTACCCACTTGTGGTTTGGCCCATTTTAAAGTTGCCTACCTGTGGTTTAAAAAGTGTCACTTTACCCATCTGAGATCACTTCTGTTAAACTTCCGTAACCCATCTTGCCCATTTCCTTTAGAAAAAACACTTTTAGGGTATGAAACATAATAGAAAAACGAATCTAGCCACTCCACAAATTCTTTCCCTCAGTATCTTATAAATCCCATCCCATGACCCAAGTTTTTGGTATTCCAGGTATCCAAGTGAAATTAAAGAAGTTTGATGCACATAATAGACCATCGCAATCTTAAGAAATTAAAAAGAAACTTCTTCTCATCATTCAGTTCAAATCACCTGACTAAACTATTATTTAGGCAATGTAACTTAAAATGTACAGTAGGTACCCAAGGATTGACAGACAGAATTTTAAATAAATCAATAAGGACAAGAAGAAAAGGGGAAACTGCTGTGTATGCATGACCCAAAGAAAGAAAAAGTATAATGCACACAGAAGACTGTTCTCTAATGGTTTTTTGACGGTTCATCATCAGAATTGCTGCACACAGAAGACTGTTCACTTGTTATCTACATTCCTAGTTGATGAGACCACACAATTCCAAAGCAATTTTGCAGACACAATTAATTGGAAGCAAACTGAAATTGCCTTAAAGACATCTCCAAAGCTCGATCTTTCTATATCCTCAAGCTCTACTCTACTACAATACAGCAAAGTGCAGATGAATATACAAGGAACTCTAAATAATAATTCTCCTCTATAATCAGGAAAAGAAACCATTTCACTTAAGTTAGACTACAAAATCTTGTTGTAATGCTCTTAACTGAAGGCTGAAGCTAATTAGATGCTGCCACTAGGAGGGATACTAATCAACCTTTGGACTTAAAACAGGATTTCCATCCATACTTAGCTCAATCTCCCATTAACCACTGTTAAGTTTGAATGAGCTCTTCCCACATACATGACAGTTGGCAGTAATTTTCAAATTGAGTTATCAACTGCATTCAAATCTCCAATGTTACTTTGTAAACAGCCTTTTTGATATTAGAAAAACACCTAGGTGAAGTTTTGATTACCCATATTTATTGTTACAGGAGTTGCATTCTTTTGAGTATCACAACATGTATTTTCTCCAAACTGACTTAACAGTTAACACTGTCCCTTATCATTCTTTGACCAGAAACTCCTCGTCAAGCCACAAAGAGGACAGGGTGATACTGATTTTAATCCAGTGTTGTCGGGCATGGGGCTTTCAACAATTCCATGGTTTGATTGTGAGGCACTGCCCTTCACACTATCATGACCATTTTCTATGCTTTCTTCTCTAATTTCCTCTCCAGAATCCCTTGGAAGCTGCACTACTAATGCTTCCGGACAGTTCTCCTTTACAGTTTCAAACCCTAGAGCACGATCTTACCTATGAGAGATGAGATCAGAATAGAAAGTATATCTTTTGTTCGCAATCAGTAGAAGGAGCCGAATCTTGCCTTAATGGAAGAGATTTGGGCCCTGATATTGGATTTGGGCCATGAGATTGGATTTCTAAGATAGTTGGAGAAAGAATTTGTGGACAGTGGCTTAGATATGTTTTCTATTATGTTTCATAACCTAAAAGTGTTTTTCTAACGGAAAGGGGCTAGGTGGGTTAGGTAAATCTAATGGAGGTGACCTCAGGTGAGTAAAGTGACTTAACTTTAAAATGAGCCAAACGACAGGAATGTAAAGTGCAATTCACCCTTTAAATTTTCTCCAAGGAATAGAAAGAGCATGGTTAAATGTCTCTTTAAACATGGTTCTGGTATACATAATTTGCAACACAATTTATTGTAGAGCAAATAGCTATATTACATTCCTAATTCTCAAAATCGCCAACGCTTTATTGTGTCATGAAAGCTTGCATCAAAATTTTTTTTTTTTTTTTAAGAATATTTAAAGCCTATCCCTCTTTTTTCAATAGTTTGATGCACTAGTAAAACTAAAACCTTCACTCAACTGAACTTACAGATACATTATTGGCTTACTTAAAGCAAGTTCATCATTTAAACATCTAGTGCTGACATCTAATGAGTACCAAGTCTAACATTTGATTCAATTCCTCTCACTAAGCAGATTAGTTACACTGAAAATTAGCTTAAACATGAGAGTTCTAGACAATGACACATGTTCTTAGATTAAATGCTTTGCACCCCCAACAAACACATTTCACAGCTTGAGACCATTCCAAAACTTTTAGCATTAAAGTAACACAAACCCTTTGGGGAACTTGATCAAACACCTGATGGGCATTGCTTTCATTTCTCAAAAAGCACATGAAACTCAGGAACCACAATCTAACTCCTAGTCCTCTTTAATCTTTCTTTTTTTTTTTTTTTCATTTCTTGGACAAGAAGTCAGAGCTAATGACAACCGTTCATTTATTCATGATCATGATTCACAAAATCTCAAAGAAAATTAAGAAAATTTATCAGATACCCAGATGTGAAATAGAGAAAGTAGCAATGGAAATACCTCTGAAACGGTCGTGTACTGCTAGGGTTTAAGCCTGTGAACTTGGCGCTGCGATTCTAGGGTTTGAGACAGAGACAGAGACAGAGAGGGAGCGAGAGAGTGAGAGACGCGTGCTGAGGAGAGAGAACGTGACGTGTCCAGATACAAGCATAAAGAAAATAACATGCTCTCATTTATGGCACTGCAGGTGTTTTGGTCTGATGGAGTTTGATTTGGCAACATAGGTGCCCTCTATTTAATCCTAAGGTCGCTTGTTCGAAGCCCCATAGTTCATGAAAGAGACCTAAAATCTTTCTTATATGGGTCTCTCTCATCTCATGAGGTGCCACTTTTTTATTTTTAGGATAAAATAATCATTTCAATATATTTTAAAACTGACTAATTTAGTCTCTAATTAAATACTTAGTCCAAGACATTTTAAAACTGACCAACTTGGTCCCTAATTACCATTAGAGATAAAAGAAAAAATAAATAATAGTTTAGGGATCAAGTTGGGTTTAGGGACCAAGTTTGTCAGTTTAGAAATGTTTTGGATCTGATTGATATTAGCCTAATCCTTAGGAGGATGTTAATGGTCTTTTATCATACCTAGTTGGCATTAATCCAAACCTCCAAGATGTTAACTGTATTTTTAGGACTAATATCAGTCAAGTTCAAGACATTTCAAAACTTACCAATAAAGTCCCAATTCACTATTAGAGATGAGTAACAGTTTACGAGCTAAGTTGGGTTTAGGGTTTAAATTGGTCAATTTTGAATCTGGCTGGTATTAGTCAAAACCTCAATGATATTAATAAGTATATTTTACCATTATTTTTATTATTATTATTATTTTTTGTTAGGTCGTGTTTTCACAGTACAAGTGAACTGACAATAACATTTGCTGGGCCAACACTACCCGTTGCTAGGACAATAATATTTGCTGGGCCAACACCGAAGTACCATTATTTCATATTATAATTTTGGACTAGCAGACATTAGATGGCCCATCTTTTGCAATTTGGGTTATGTTTGAAATCTGGAAAGAACTGATAATTGGGCCATGCAAAAACAAGGGTACAAAGAAATAATAGATAAGTGTGGCTTAAGTTCTTAACCACTGATTTAAAAGACCACACAGCTAACTTAATTTGTGCCATCTTAATCAAAAGAGAATACGAATATACGGTTCCTTTAAGGCTCTAACCAATTTAGTTCTTTAAATCTTAATACAAGATCATTCAAATAATGGTTTTTAATTTTTAATTTGTTATTAGGACAAGTGAAATGTTAAAGATTCATCCTTTATTATTATTATTATATTTTTTTTTTTTCTAAATTAATGGACTTTGTCTCTGGGTTCGAACCCAAATTCTCTCCTGTAAATAGAGAGCTGGAAGTGCCAATGATTCATTGATATACTTTTGACTGATCTATCATATTTTTTGTCTTGCTAGACTTTGGCAAAGATAATTTGCACGTTTTGTCTCACTGATCACTCTATCAACTATGACTAGAAGATAGAAAGAATATTTTTCCAGCCAGTTTGGGAGAGGATTGTGACTTTTAATAACATGAGAAATTCAACTGTTTGACAAAACACAAGGGATGCTTCTCAAAAGCCGCCTAGAAAAGATAAGAACCCTTCTTTTTTCTTCACAAATTGACAATAAAATAACACACTTTTGTTTTTCTTATTATTTTTCCAAAATATTATAAGACACTCCCAAAAATTTGGCCCCCCAAAGGAGACCTTAACCTTATAGTACCTTACAATACATCTCTGCTATATGGCCTTATCAATTGAACAACAAAACATAAGTTTGGTAATTGTTACCCATCAACAATGATTCAATGGCTCTTCTTGCTTTTTGATATGGGAGAGAGAGAGAGAGAGAGAGCTCAGAACTAATTTGAAACCACAAAAAAGAAACACCAAGCACCAAAAAATATCTTGCTAGAAATTAAGGCACACTAAATACTGACATAGACTAGACAGTCTAGATAGGTCGTAAATCATGTGCCAAATTCAAACAATTTAACTTTTGTATCTTTGCATGCAATCTTGGCTGCAAAATATTTTATGTACTGCTCGTGCCAACAACCCACTATATCATGCTCTCCTTTCGCTTTCTATTTTTTTTGCGCCCACCTCTGTGCTTTTTATTTCTTAGCAAAGAAGGTTTAAGTTACAATTGGAGAAACGATAAAAACATTGAATACATTGTATAACTCCACAAAACACAGTTTCTGTATATGTTCGACAATGATGGCAATCCAAGCATTACTGTTCCATGATTAATGACCTTTAGTACTTGTGCCTAATTAACATGATCTGTTTGGATACCGCTTATTTGCTAAAAATTGAAAATTTATTGTTGAAAACACTGTAGTAAAATAATTTTTAAATGTGGGACTCAACAAAATATATAATCTGCGTTTATCTTGAAGTTAGCTGAAACATGCATAGTTGCCGTGGGACCCACCTTTCAAATGCCAAACACTGAACGGCAGCTGAAACATGTCATCCAAACTCATTCTAACTTTCATTGCTTAAACTTTGATGTTGTGGGTTCACATGCAAAGTTTACTGCTTGTGGCTGCTAAGGTTTAAAGTGATTGATAAAAAAATACAAGTATAATAACTAATAAGACTAATTAGGTAGTAATTTGTGTCTCATTTGCCAAAAATAGAGAAATGAAATTCCATCTGGTGTGATTGGTCTCCTAATGGTCATGAGGGTCGGTGGATTTGAGGTTTTCTAGCTTGGGATTCAACATCAGTAATAAAAAGGAATTGTGGTGGACAATCCCATATGATCTCCACTTGTCTTGTCAAATGAGATGCGGAAAAATAGCATTAGAGTATGTGTGTTAGTCTCTAATAGCCCTTGCTCTTCTGTTTTATCCACTCTCATTTTGGATCGTAGAAACTACTAAACATGCGTAAAAGTGAATCATTCTGCGAACTTTTTGACAATCAATAGAAGAACACAAATAATCTAGATTATAAATATTCACAATATTCGTCTTTTTTGTATCAACTTTTTTGTTTAAAATTTTCGGAACATGTGCTTAAACAAACTATGTATCTTATAAGATTGCAAATATAAATAACTTTGAACTGTTTTCAATTTAAGTACTTCACTTTTAACTCTGTACCTTAAAGAGCATGAGGCATAGAAGACTCAACTTTAGTGATTTCTATGTTAATCTCTTAACGGTCTTTACTCTTTTGTTTCTCCTACTTCTATTTTGGGCTAAAGAAACTACTAAACATGCAATAAACATGAATCATTGTGCGGACTTTCGGGCAAACTAAAGAAGACCATAGCATAATCCAATTCATGAATACCGACAATGTTCATCTTTTTTGTATTAAGTTTCTGTTTAAGATCTTCGTTACATGTGCTTAAACCGACTATGTATCTTAAAGATATTGAATAAGTAGCTTTAAATTACTTTTAAATTAATAAATGCTTTCTTTTTAATTGAAAAGAAAAGGAAAGAAAAGAAATGTCAAGACCCAATTGAATGATACTATGTATCTTTGCTCACCTTGGTCAAACCTGTTCTAATTTGAGATAAGAAGATGTTTGTGGCAATCTTAAAAAAATCAAGTGGCATTTATCTTGTGTGTTTAATTTATCTTGACGTCATGTTGTAGTTGTAGTCAAAATGTATAAATCCAAAACCCTTAGTTTCGTAGTATTTTGAGCCTCAATGATCACCCAAAATAAAATTTTCAAGCTTTTGTTGAACATTATCTACTTTTTAATTGATGATGCTAAACATCTTGACTTTTATGTATTAAACCTGTTCAACACATATAAATTATAACAAAACAAACATGTAAATGTAAAACTCAGAATTATTAGCATCCACCATCATATTTAGGCTTAAAAAAAACCCTAAACATCTGCACATATGCCATTGAATTCTAAGCCATTTTTCAATTTTCTAAATGACAACCCCCACTATCTCTTGTCTAGCAAAGAAGGTATTCAAAACTTTAGAAAAAGAAATACATACTATATAACACGTGCTTCTACTTTGCTAAAACCATAGTGTAAAATTTCAAAAATTTTAAAACCACATACAATGTCACAATTTGTGCCATAATTGTTTGCATGGCAAACTATGAATGATGGAAAAAAAGTAATAAATTCATGTGAAAGCGATAATAAATTAATCACAGTCTAACATATGAGATAGTTGGGACAAAAGTTGTGGCGTTGCGATAAAGTTTAATTGGTCAAGGGACATTAGACCTACACTTATGGGGCACCACTAGTTTTTACAGGATCTAGACAGGTAATCCTGCTCTGAAAGGAATCTTAATGTCCACAAGTTAAAAGACAGAGAAACCCATTGCAATAATGTATGGTTTTATACAAAAGAGATGGTTAATTTGGAGAATGTATAGCCCAAATGATATATAAATAGGGCACACCTACATCCCAAGGCATACCCTTTTTCCAAAGTGACTCGTGTCAGAACATCAACAGTTGAAGTAATGTAAGCAAAAGTATCAAACTGCAAAAAGATCCATCTCGTAGTGGGGGGACGGTGAAAATTATGCAAACATTGGGGGGGGGGGGGGGGGGGGGTGCATTTTTTCCGTACACGTTTCAAAAAGCCAATCTATAAGTGCAGTTATTTCTTTATGTTTACCCTTTTTCTTTTTCAAATATAAAAGAGCTCATCAATACATATATATAAGGAATTGCATATTTTACTGCATATTATTAATTTCTTTTAAATAGATCTTCAATGACACATTTTGTTACCTACTTTGACATGACTTTGTATTTTTTTTTAATATGTGATTGGATTGCATATCACACACATCAATGTGTCTCTATTTTTTTTTTTTTTTTTTTAAGTGATTAAAATAGACTTTTATAATTTAATAGGCTATACTGTATTGAAAATCAACAAAGACAAATAAACAAATACATCATCAACTAACTTGTGTATGATTTTAAAAAAGATGAGGATAAAAATAAAAAGTTAATTAATGCTTTAAAGTATATTGTGGGGTCAGTTGTCCAAGAAGATGACATAGAAATCATAGGAAATGGGCTTATGACCCAAAGGCCCAGTCCGAGGACATCCACTTATCCGAGAATGGTCAAAGACAGACATTTTGGGAATAACATAAGACAAAGAGATGTAAGTCGTGTATAGTGGCCCAAACCACGTCCGAGAATAAGATTCACCTCTGATACCAAGGTCCGAGTTAGATGTAACTATTTTAGTATTCAAGGAACTTCACAAAGTTGCATATAAATTGAAAAGTGAATATCGAACAAAGGAGGAACCGGGAAAAGTAGCAAATATCTTCTAAAGCTGCTACCTCCACATTAAATGCTTCCTAGCTAACTCTCTAGCCGCATTAATGTGGAGGTGATACTTGAACAGTAACCAAGCAGCCTTATGGCCACTGAGCGAAGGTTCCAGGAAGTGCTGGATGGGACAGAAAGAAGTTCCCAGAGCAGAACCTACACATGTACGGTGAAAATGGGGTGAAGAACGCAATATATAACAGGAAATCAGATGACATTGGGGGGACTTTTGGAAAAAGAAAGAAAAACATGAGAGAATCCAGAAAGATATTCCCTGAAATCTAGCCGAGGAGAGTCGATATCGTTTAGTTAGTTTGAAGCTTCCTTTGCTGCACAATAATCATGTTTTTTTCTACTAACTAGAATTAGCTCTTACACCCGTTCTCTAGAAATTTTATTGTTTGGGCTTGTTGGACTAAAAACTCATCCCTCTTTTGGGTCCAATCCAATTTGAGTCCCTACAATTGACGTCGTCTGTGGGGAAAGCTTGATCCGTTTGTAGGGAAAGACAAGTGCAACGGTTGTGATGGAAGAGGGAGCACCACAGCAGCCAGTGGCGAGCCCACAGCAGGTGGATGTTAATCCACACCAGGCAGAATCCAGGGGCTCTCAGCACAGTAATCCGTTGGTAATCCATGAACAAAGAGGGGATTGTGAGGGAAGTGCGCAAACAACTCACACTGATAGAAGTCATTCTCGTGGGAAAAGCCATATTTTTCATGTAAAGAACGACAGGGACATGCAACATGAGATTAACAGATTAAAAAGGGAATTATGGCACGAGCGACGGAAGCGTATGGCTCACAACTCTGGGCAATCCTCTGAGGAGTCAGATGACACCAGTTATAGACGGAGGTCAAGAATTCCACCCAGTGAGTCTTTTTCGTATGATGATGAGCACCACCGTGAACGAAAACATAAGAGTCCACCTCGCCAGAGCTTAGGGAATGACGTTCTGAACAAAGCGTTAAGTTAAGTTTCTAAGTCGCCCTTCACGCGACACATTGAGGATGCAAATCTTCCTCGGCGGTTCCATCAACCTGCATTCACCATTTATAATGGTCGAACAGATCCAGTGGAGCATGTTAGCCATTTCAGTCAGAGAATGGCCATTCATGCTAAGGACGAGGCCTTGATGTGCAAGGTTTTCCCATCTAGCCTAGGTCCAGTGGCGATGAGGTGGTTCAACGGTCTGAGAGCGAATACTATTGACTCCTTTAAGAAACTCACCCAAGCTTTTGGTGCTCGCATTATCACTTGTAGGAGGGTTGTTCAGCCCTTGGGATCGTTATTATCCATGTCTATGCGGGAGGGGGAAACCCTAAAGGCCTACTTTGATAGATACTGGAAAATGTTTAACGAAGTAGACGGAGCCTATGATGACGTGGCCATTAATACTTTAAGGAGGGCCTTCCAACCGAGCATGATCTGAGGAGATCTCTGACCGGCAAACCTGTTACCAGCATGCGGCAGCTTATGGATTGGATTGACAAGTATAGAAGAGTAGAGGAGGATCAGATACAGGGTAGAGAAAAGTCCAAGGTAGTCCCTCAGGAGAGAAGGGATTTCAGGTCGGACCGATATAACAATAATCGACCTCGGAAGGACTTTGGGGGGCAATTAGGATCTGCCAATTCCCAGGTGGTTAATGCTGTATTTCGAGAACCAGTACAACGGGTTCTAGAAAAGATAAAAAATGAGCCATTTTTCATACGGCCCAACAGGATGGCAGGGGATCCTACGAAATGTAATCAAAACCTTTATTGCCAATACCACCAAGACCATGGACATACTAATGAAGATTGCAGAAACCTGTGGGACCACTTGGAACAGCTGGTCTGAGAAGGAAAGTTGACCCACCTTCTGCATCATTCCAGTGGCCGAGAAGGTCAAGCAGGTTCGACACTTTGGGGAGGTGCCTCTTCAGGACCCCCCTAGGCATGATAAACGTTATATTTGCCGCCCCAAGAAGAACAGGGTCTTGTCCCTCTAGGGTAATGTCTGTGTCTCATTATTCGAATGAGGGATCTGGTTCAATGCCGAAGAGAGCAAAACTGAGCATCTCACTGGTGTTGGGCTTTTCGGATGAAGACAAGAGAGGAACCATACAACCACATGATGATGCTTTGGTGGTTACACTTAGGATCGGGGGGTATGACGTGAGAAGGGTGATGGTTGATGAGGGGAGCGTAGCCGAAGTGATGTATCTTGACCTATACAGGGGGTTAAATTTGAAACCCCAAAACCTAACAGCCTATAGCTCCTCGTTGGTGAGTTTTGAGGGTAGAACGGTCATTCCGATGGATATGATTAGATTACTAGTGCAGACTGGCTCAGATGTGGTGGAGGTGAATTTTATTGTGGTAGATGTTTTTTCTCCGTATACGGCAATTTTGCGTAGGCCCTGGCTGCATACCCTAGGGCCTGTTTCTTCCACTCTTCATCAAAAGGTGAAATATCCATCAGGAGGTCAGGTGTTAGAAATATTGGGAAATCAAGCCATGGCCAGGCAGTGCCTGATAACGACCATTCAACATCGGCCAGAGAAAGATACTTTGGCTATGGCCGAGAATGACTCATAGCAATTACAGACCACGGGAACCCTCCTCAGCACGTCCGCCGAAGAAGCGGAGTGTGAGAATTTGGAGAAAGTGAATGTTGGTGATGATCCAGATAAGTACTTTCAGGTTGGAGCACGGTTGCCTTTGTTAGAAAAAGAGCAGCTAGTTGAGGTCCTGAGAAGAAACGTTGATGTGTTTGCATGGAATGCCTACGAAGCCCCAGGGGTTAATCCAAATTTCATTTGTCATCATTTGAATGTCAATCCCTCTGTTATTCCGAAGAAGCAGCCACCTCGGCGTCCATCCAAAATATATGCCGAAGCTATCAAAGATGAGGTGACCAAGCTCAAGCAGGTAAAGGATATCAAGGAAGTATTTTACCCTCAGTGGTTAACCAATACGGTCGTGGTAAAGAAGAAAAATGGAAAATGGCACGTATGTGTTGATTTCACGAACCTTAATAGAGCTTGTCCAAAAGATCCTTTCCCTATGCCCCATATAGATCAGTCAGTGGATACAACAGTGGGCCATCCTCGGATGAGCTTCCTAGATGCCTATCAGGGCTATCATCAGATTCCACTGGCATTGGATGATTAGGAGAAGATCGCTTTTCTCACCCTCACTGGAAATTTTCACTACAAGGTAATGCCCTTTGGCTTGAAGAACGCAGGTTCTACTTATCAGCGGATGATGATGAAGATGTTTGAGCCACAGTTGGGTAGGAGTATCGAGGTTTAGATCGATGATATGGTTGTAAAGAGTAAGGTAGTGGTCGAGCATGTGACAGACCTCACCAACACTTTTGAAGTTTTAAGGAAGCATAAATTGCGATTGAACACATCCAAGTGCTCATTTGGAGTAAGCTCCGGGAAATTTTTGGGCTACATGGTGACCCACCGAGGAATTGAAGTGAACCTCGACCAAATTAGAGCCATAAGTAGCTTACAACCACCTCGGAATCCCAAGGAGGTACAAAGGTTGACTGGGATGACCGCTGCGTTGAATAGATTTATATCCAGGTCGACGGACAGGTGCAGACCTTTTTTCCTTCTACTCCACAAGTGGAAAGGATTCGAGTGGACTGAGGAGTGCGCCCTGGCATTTCAGCAGCTCAAAGAATATCTATCTCGGCCACCCATTATGTCCAGTCCTGAGGTGGATGAGGTCCTTTTTGCCTACTTGGCGATAGCCACTTATGCGATCAGTTTCGTTATGATACAAGTGGATAATGGCGTACAACGGCTAGTTTATTACGTGAGCAAGTCGCTTCATGAGGCTGAAGTACGTTATTAGCCGTTGGAAAATGCCATTTTAGCAGTGGTACACGCTACAAAGAAACTTCCCCATTACTTCCAAGCACACACTATGGTCGTCCTAACTCAGTATCCGCTCAAAACAGTACTTCGGAGTGCAGACTACACTGGCAGGGTTGCCAAGTAGGATACAATTCTAGAGGCTTTTGATATTAAGTATATGCCTCGTACTTCTGTGAAGGGTCAGGTTCTCGCCGACCTGGTGGCCGAATTTGTTGAAGGCCCTGAAGAAATAGAAGTAAGCCCATATGGCATGGATGAAAAATCAGTTGGCCTTATCTCCACACAATGTGCCTTACCTTGGAAAGTGTATGTGGATGGAGCAACAAATCAGAGGGGGTCAGGAGTGGGGCTGGTTTTGATATCTCCTGAAAAGGCCATTATCAAGAAGTCTTTAAAATTGGGATTCTCAACCACTAACAACAAGGCAGAGTATGAGGCTTTATTAATGGGAATGGCGATGGTTAAGAAATTGGGTGAAAAAACAGTGGAAATGTTCTCGGATTCAGGACTGGCCGTGGGCCAGGTTAAAGGGGAATTAGAAGCTTGGGACACCAGCATGCAGGGTTACTTGAGCCAGGTTAGACGTATGCAAGTGGATTTTGAATTTTTTGAATTGTCCCATATTCCTAGATGTGGAAATGCACATGCAAACTCTTTGGCTATCCTTGCTACTTCCTCGGCGCAGAACTTACCCCGAGTGATCATTGTTGAAGATTTAAACACACCTACCCTAGTAATGGAGGACTCCATTCAGGTCAATCAAATCAGCTCGGCGCGTAGTTGGATGGATCCTATAATGTTATTCCTTGAGAAAGATACACTGCCCGAGGACAGATTGGAAGCTGAAAAGATACGAAGAAAAGCTCATCGGTTTTGGCTGTCCGAAGACAAAAAGTTATATAAATGCTCTTTCTCTGGGCCATATTCGCTTTGTGTGCACCCTGAAGCCTCAAAGGCGCTTCTAGAAAAACTGCATGAAGGGATTTGTAGGAGTCACACTGGAGGAAGATCTTTATCTTACCGGGCAATTACTCAGGGGTATTGGTGGCCAGGCATGCAAAAGGAAGCACAGGAGTATGTTAGGAAGTGTGATCAATGTCAAAAGTTTGCCCTGAACATCCATCAGCCAGGGGGAGTTCTTAACTCTCTTTCTAGTCCTTGGCCTTTTGCTCAGTGGAGTCTAGATATCATTGGCCCTTTCCCTAAAGCAATAGGAAATAAAAAATATCTGCTAGTTGGCACGAACTACTTCACGAAGTGGGTCAAAGTTGAGCCCCTGGCTAATATCAGGGATGTAAATATCAAGAGGTTTGTTTGGAAGAATATCGTCACGAGATTTGGGATTCCTCAAGCTCTCATCTCGGATAATGGTCTTCAATTTGATAGTAAGGCTTTCAGAAAATATTGTTCCGACCTGGGGATAAAGAACAGATATTCCACTCCGGCTTATCCACAGGGAAATGGGCAGGCCAAGGCTCTCAACAAGGTCATAGTGAGTGGGCTCAAAAAAAGGCAGGATGATGCAAAGGGAAAATGGGTGGAGGAGCTGCCACATGTCCTTTGGACGTATCGAACAACGCCCCGACAGTCAACAGGGGAAACCCCATTTTCAATGACGTATGGGGCTGAGGCTGTGATTCCACTTGAAACGGGTTTTCCCACACTAAGGACTAGTACTTTCACCTCGGATGGCAATGATAAGCTTTTGAGTAAGAATCTAGACCTGATAGACGAACGACGAGAGAATGCGATGGTTCAGTTGGCTTATTACCAACATAAGTTGAAACAAGGTTATGGTGCAAATGTAAGGCTGAGGCCGTTAGCCCCAAGGGACTTGGTATTGAGGAAAGTCTTGGGGACTACCAAAAATCCAACTTGGAGAAAGTTAGGGCCTAATTGGGAAGGACCGTATCATATCACCTCTGTGGCAGGAATAGGTGCTTATTACTTAGAAGATTTAGATGAGAAAACTATACTCCATCCTTGGAATGTAAGTAACCTAAAGAGGTATTATTATTAATAAGAACAGTTCTGTTCTATTTTCTCTTACAGTTTATTCTAAATTCTATTACTTGTGCTTCTAAATCTATTGAAGTATTAAACAGAAACTAAGTCATGTTAGGTCCTCGGACCATAACTTGGTAGAAATTAATACACTATGAAATCTATTGAAGTATTAAACAGAAACTAAGTCATGTCAGGTCCTCGGACCACAACTTGATGGAAATTAATACACTATGAAATCTATTGAAGTATTAAACAGAAACTAAGTCATGTCAGGTTCTCGGACCACAACTTGGTGGAAACTAACACACTACGAAATCTACTGAAGTATTAAACAGCCACTTAGTTTTGTCAAGTCCTTGGACCTTAACTTAGTGAAAATTAACACAGTGTGACCTTAATCAAAGTATTACACTGAAACTAAGGTATGACAGATTGTTTATACAACAAACTTAGTAGAAATCAGTGCTTTTTAAATGGGATCCGTGTAACTAGACTTGTATATCAAGGCAAATTCCATGAGCATCATTTAAAGCATTTTAGGGTGTTCAATACCTTAAGGGACTAATCGTTTGGAGTGCTATTTCCAGTGTGGACTCTTCTTAATGAATTTAAAGCAAGCCTTTGTAGGGCTGGGGAGTTCACGGTTATAGTTTGCTTTGGTTTTCAATTAGCATACATAAAGTTAAATTTTCCTTTTAGTGTCAGATTTTATTCCTCTATTGCTTGGAATAATGTAAAAATAAAGAACATTCATGCAAGAAATTACACAAGTAATAGATAAATCCATAATGTCTTGTATAAATTTGGAAAGGGAAATACACATAGCAATTAAGAATATCCTAAAAAAAAAAAAAGGAAAAACTACGTCAACTATTTGTTTAACTTTATTTGGAGCTTGGGTTGTGGGACTTTGTCAGATTTCTGAGGAGGAATACCTTTCTCCTTCTCCTTTGGAGCTTCCCCAGCGGGCAAAATGGTAGAAGCTAAGTCTTGTTTAAAGCTCTTAGAAGCTGCTCCATCCTTAGGTGCCTCTGCTACTTTGGCCGAGAAAATATCTTTTACCACTTCAGCCACTTCATGTTGCTTCTGCAGAGTGGTAGAGGAAGGATTCTAAATTTGAGCTTTTTCAGCCGATTCAGCAACTATAGAGTAGGTCTCTTGTTGTTGGGAAAAAGGACTTGGGGCTCGTATGGCCGGAGGGAAATAAATGTTTTCAGGCCTTCTCAACTTCGAGGATGGTTCGACCCCAGCTCGGTTGAGAGCCTCCTCCCAAGTCTGGGCACAGTATGTCCGACATACGACTGGGACCTCAGCCCGGAAGTTATCCTCGGTCTCAGCAACGCCGACATCATACCCACGCTGTTCGGCTTCGTCTTTTTCTTTTTCAGCCTCAGCTCTTGCCTTTTCAGCCTCAGCCTTAGCTTTTTCAACCTGATCTCTAAGCCTCTGGGCTTCCTCCAGTTGTTTCTGTAGAGTTGATATCTGTTCCTTGGAAGCTGCCAGCTGGTCATTGGCGTTGCGCAGACGTTTCCTCTGGTCCTTAGCTTGCCTTTGAGCGCTATCTAAAGCTGAATCAGCACTTTTCCGAGCATGTTCTTCCTCGGCCAGCTTTTTCTTCAGCTGAGCATTGCTCTGTTCTGCCACAGTGAGTGTCTAAACAACTATTGCTCGCTTCTTCCTCTCATCATCTATTTGCTAGTAGCAAGCATTGATTATCTCCTCCAGCCTGAAAGTGGCTTGAACAACCTAGAGGAGAAAGAGAGTTAGAGATGCAATAAACAGAGTTGTATGCATGACAAGAAAAATGATAAGGGTATCATACCATACCGAGATGTCTTTTCATATTCATGAAGATCTCGTTCTTCTTCATGTTCTTCAACTCGGCCATATCCTTGGGAAGAAGGAAGGTTTCTTCTAAGGCTGAGGCAACGTGGCACCCAATTCCGCCGTTGAAATCCCTAATTGAGGCATCTTCCCTCAGAGGCTCACCACCGAGCATGGGAGCAGGAAGCCAGGCCTCGGGCTCCGAGGACTGAGTAGTTTGCTTTACCACAACTCGTTGAGGCCCATAAGTAATCTTTTGTTGCTTCGCAGCTCATTGGACCTCGTCTTCACGAGTCGGGTGAGATCTCCCAGTCTCCACCACTTCTTTGTCTTTTGGCTCTCTCCTCCTCTTTGGATCAGTAGGTTCGATCCCCTGCGGTTGGGGTAGTTGAGGAGGAGGAGGAGGGGGGAGATTGGTTTGAACTGACTTCCCCGGCGCCCCTTTTCCAGGCTGGCCTTCGATCACATCCAGCAAACTCCTTTGGCTCTTTCTCTAGATGCCCATGTTGTCAAAAGTCACCTCGAGAGATTAGGGTTGATTGAATACTTCAAACTTGTTTGCAGAATCCAACACTTCTACAACTTCTTCTTCTTCTTCTGCCTCTCCTTCTTTCTCTTCTTCCTCCTTCACTCTCTGAGGAATAGAATGTGACGATGAAGCCCCTGCAGAAAGAGCGGCCACAAGTAACGGCTGAGTGAAAGGGGTGCCTTTAGGAATCGGAACACCCTCAGGAACGATGAATCCTTCAAAGGCTACACTGATTCGGTGCAGCCGAGGATCTCTAGCCTTTATCACGCACTTGGGAGCTTGAAAAGCGGTGGAAATTGGTTTGTATTGAAGGATTATGAGCGCTACTCTCAGTTGGTCGTTGGATGGGTTCACATACACCTCGAACTGCAGGATTTTATCTAAGCTCTCCCTGTTAACCAGTCTGAACTGAGGTCTGGTAGCGCGCTTGTCTGCAAAATCAGTAAAACAGAAAAAAAATTCTATCAGAAATAAAAGTAATTTGAACTAAAGAATATAATCCAAATTGTAGAGGCGTATAGCCTAAAAACCCCACCTGGTTTTCCCTCTTTAGTCAGACAGCGTAAACCATCATGCCATTCCCCAGAAAAAATGAGAAAATCGTCTTTTAAGCCCTTGTTCGATGTAGGGAGACACTGGATTAACCTTACCTCAGGGAACCTAGACTTAAGATAGTACCCCTGACCTTTCAAGTGATTGAGGTTATACACCCAGTTCACATTGTGATGGGTTAGACCCAGATTCATCCTCGCATTAAGGGCTTCTATACTCCCTAGCACCCTGAACATATTTGAGGCGCATTATGTGGGAGATAACCTGAAGAACCTAAGATAGCTTCTGGTAAGACTACCCATAGGGATAGTCATCCCTCCCTCTATGAAGGCGATCATAGGGATGACCACTTCCCATGTTTTCCTATCCTCTAACTACGTGTCGGTGGAAGCATATCTCATGCCCATCGTTGAGGGAATCCTATACTTAGTTCTAAATTTCTCTATTTGCTCCTCGGAATCAACTAGATACTTAAACTTACCCATTTCCTAAAAGTCATGAAGAAAAATTAACGAAGAGGATTGAAGACTAAGGAGGGTTAAGGAAACTTACAGGTATGGAAAATGAGCTCCTCGGACAGACTCGCAGTATTTATGAGAGCGTGGAGAGGAAAGAAAGAGGGACAGGTTCAATGAATACACGCTAAGACTGTATGATTTTTGTAACTGAAAAAAAAATTTGATTTGAAAAGCTCTTTATAGGGGCACAGAAATCGTAAGGTGGAAAAATCCTGCCCATAAATATCGAGAGTCCTCCACCGCTAGATTCACATCTTGCTAGAACGTAGGGGACAAAGAAGCCGCCATCATTTAATAATGGCGTGCTTCTGACGCCGAAACATCAGGAGCGTGCCTTGGGCAGGTAGAAAGGCGTTCTGAGAGTTAGAAAAGTCCATGAAAGAGATGAGAGCATAATATCAAAATCTCTCTTTTTCCGAGGTGACAAAAAGTGAGATTTTGAGGGGTTATTGTGGGGCCAGTTGTCCAAGAAGATGACATAGAAATCATAGGAAATGGGCTTGTGGCCCAAAGGCCCAATCCAAGGACATCCACTCATTCAAGGATGGTCAAAGAAAGGTATTTTAGGAATAACATAAGACAAAGAGATGTAAGTCGTGTATAGTGGCCCAAACCGCGTCTGAGGATAAGATTCACCTCTGATACTAAGGTCCGAGGTGGATGTAATTATTTTAGTATTCAAGGAACTTCACAAAGTTGCATATGAATTGAAAAGTGAATATCGAACAAAGGAGGAACTGGGAAAGGTAGCAAATATCTTCTAAAGCTGCTACCTCCACATTAAATGCTTCTCAGCTAACTCTCTGGCCGCATTAATGTGGAGGTGATACCTGAACAGTAACCAAGCAACCTTCTGGCCACTGAGCGAAGGTTCCAAGAAGTGCTGGATGGGACTGAAAGAAGTTCCCAGAGCAGAACCTACACGTTTATGGTGAAAATGGGGTGAAGAACGTAATATATAACAGGAAATCAGATGACATTAGGGTGGACTTTTGGAAAAAGAAAGAAAAACAGAAGAGAATCCAGAAAGATATTCCCTGAAATCTAGCCGAGGAGAGTTGATATCGTTTAGTTAGTTTGAAGCTTCCTTTGCAGCACAATAATCGTGTCTTTTTCCACTAACTAGAATTAACTCTTACACCCGCTCTCTAGAAATTTTATTGTTTGGGCTTGTTGGGCTAAAAACCCATCCCTCTTTTGGGTCCAATCCAATTTGAGTCCCTACATATATATTAATCAGACCTGGTAAAATAGTTTCTCTAGTACCAAGAAGGTTCACTTAACATCTTTCTCCAAAAAAAAAAAAGTTCACTTAAAATCAAAATTTTTATATTACATAATCAAAATAGAAAATTATATTGAGATATAATAGTAAAGAAAAAACTATAATGAGATATTGAAAAAAAAAGAAAAGAAAATCAACAACATGAGATTTAAAAATATTTCTTTATAGGAAAGCTAAATATTATGATTATACTAATACAATATAAAGAGATTTTACCATTCAAATTTGTGAAGTTGCAAAGAATTTTTTATGGAATTAAGCAAAAAGTTTTTTTTAAAAAAAAAGTGTTTATACATAAATATATTGATAAATTTCAAAACATAAAAATAAATATTTCCACATTCTGCTATTTAAAAGTTTTTTAAAACTTAAATCTGGGTTTTCAATCTAAAACTTAGAGATCTTATAATAAATTGTAAAGGTTAATCAATATCTGTAATTTAAAAACAAGTCATTCTCATTACTTTCAAATTTTCAAAATTTTAATATAAATAATCATATTTTTTAGGGGTTTGGATTTTACCCCAGTTAAACCCTCACATTCTCACAATTTTTTTATTTTATTTAATGAAGACATATCATGATATTACAGATACGAAATCTCAGAGTTTTAAAAAAGTACCAAGTCAAATAAAGTAATACTTTGTATTCCTAGAGCACGAATAATAGTGCTCCCTCTTCTCACATTTATGATGGAGTCCACTCATTAAATTCATAGTGAGATCCACCAGGGAGGACTATTTTTTTTTTTAACAGAAACCAGGAAGCATTATTTTTCTATACTCCAAAAGTACCTAAGAATTTTCCGTTCAAACTAGTGCCCTAAGGGCACTGGTTAATAATTCATTTAAAGAAAGTTTTTATGGGAAATGAAAAAAAAGTAATTAATATTTTGACAACTTTTTTTATTTCCTATAAAAGTGGTATAAAATTTTTCCTAAAATAGATTATTAACGAATGCCCTAAAAGTACCCGTTAGCATAACCCTAATTACATAAATCAAACAAGCTCAATAAATTTGATATAAACTATCGCCAACGGGCATTAAAATCACATGTTTATAAGAAAGCTAGATATTTTATTAAAATATTTTTAAGAGAATAGTAGAATACAATATAAAATTACACAGACATATATATATATATATATATATATCAAGACATGGGAATAGATCTAAATTTACATTAGAATTTTTTTAAAACTTCAATTTGGGTTTTGAAACTGAAATTTAGAGATCTTATAATAAAATGTAAAGGTTAATCATTATCTATAATTTAAAAAAAAAAAAATTCTCATAGCTTTGAAAAATGTCAACTTTTAATATAAAATAATAATGTTTTTAAGGAATTTGGCTTAGCTCTTGTTTAACTCCTTACATCAAATCATATACTATGTAATAAAAATTAGGTCTTAAAAGCCGTGATAACGCTAAGTAATTATTTTCTTTATGCGATTGATAAGTGACTACACTTTAATTAATTATTTGCCTCGCTTATCTTAAATGAATCTCAATAGTAAAATATCAAGTTATTTATTAGTTGTTTAGATAGTTTATTTAAGTAAAACTCTATTATCTAACTTTTGAGAAATTTAAAATTATACTCCAACTAAAATTCTATTACCAAAAATCTCTAAAATTTGATATAAATTGTAATACTTATTTTTAATTATTTTGATAATTTATTATAATTGCATGTTCCAACATAATGAAACTTGCACATTACATATTGTGTTTGTACCAAATGTCTCTATACATGTATATATTACATATAAAAATTTAATGTATTATTAATTATTAAAATAATATATTAAGATAATTTGATAATATTAATAAAATAGTTTCCTGCTTTTACATGCAATTTTTAATTAATTACTAGTTTACTACTAGTTATCTTCTATTTTGAGATGTAAGACAAATGACATGCAATGAATCTAGAGGTTAATTGAGTTCTCAAACCTTTAACTAAGAGTGTTGTAACTTAATGTCATAGTTCATTCATTCTTATTAGGAAAATAATGATTCAAATCGTCTGTCTTTTATTATACAAACTACCAAATTATTAAAGCATATATATGTGAAAAAATTGCACTAACCTCTTCTAAGGTTTTCCGAGATAAATGATAAAAGCAATGACAAACAAGAATTGTGAAGCTGAAAAACTATATGCGGTAAAGAAATCATCGGGCTAAAGTTCATACATTCTGCTACAAATTCTTGGCACGTTAGCTACCTTACATCATTTCCATCATCTAATTAATAGAGATGTGGTTGGTATTTTTGGAGCCATGTTTTCAATACCAGAATATATAGTGCCTATAATTAGAAGAAGAAGGAATCTTATTCAAACTATTGCCAACATTTTAGTTCTGCTACACAAAGATACAGGATGATTATTATGTTGAAATGAAACACAACACTTTTGTGATTTCAAAATCTGGTTAGTTTCTTTGGTCTTTGATTCTCATATAGTTTTTTTTTTTTTTTTCTCCATTGAGAGAGAGAGAGTTAGGTGAACTCTAATTGTTATTTTGTTTGAAGTGGACGGTGTGAATTTTGTGTCAAATATGCCTGAAAGGTGGCACAATCTTAACCTATAGATCTCTTATCTTGCAAAGTGTCCTTTTTTCTAGTTAAAAATAGGCAAAATTTTAGAGGATTCGAAACCAAAATAGAATTTAATAATACGGTGCCATTTTATAGAGGAATTCAGAGACACTTTCAACATAAAGACAATTTTTTTATTAACTTTTCTATATTTTCCAAAGTAGGTGAAATCCCTTCAAAGCCTCTTCAATGAGTTATTAAGAGTTAAGACACCTGTTTTAAATTTTTTTTATTACGTGTATAATCAACCATGTTAATTATCAAAAAATAAAAATGTTAGGGACATTTTTTTTAAAA
Source organism: Quercus gilva (assembly GCA_023621385.1). NCBI lineage: Eukaryota > Viridiplantae > Streptophyta > Magnoliopsida > Fagales > Fagaceae > Quercus > Quercus gilva. The sequence goes on from CM042483.1 coordinate 50,090,125, forward strand.
TTTATTAAGGGAGTAAGTTCTTTTTATTTTTATTTTTTGATAAATTATTAAGATAGTAAATTGTGACTGTAGCAACATCATTTTAACATGAACACACAATTAACACTATAATTGCGTTTGGTATTAGCTTAAAAAGTCTTTTTTTTTTACTATTTAACTTATTTTTACTACTATTCATAAGTCTTATTGTACTTTTTAATACTATTTATAAATCTCACTATACTATTTCAGTTACTTTTTAATTTTATTTAAAATACTTCCAATAAAAAGTTTTTAACTTCAACTAAATAAACCGTTGATCCCAAACGGACTTTATGCTTATTATATTCTAATCATAAAAGTTGCATCAATATATGGATTTATCCTATTCTTTCATTGTCTACTTATCAATAATTATGAAATATATATCTCTCAATATATTGTTTGTGTAATATTCCTTTTGTGTGTGTTAGCTCATCACAATCACTTCTATTATACACCAACAATTTTTAAAAAAAATTACAAAAAAAAATTGTATTTCTTACCACTTTGACAAAACAGAATTGTCAATGAACTTTGCCTCGGTAAACTAATATCTTCTTTCCTTGCAAGCGCTAAATGGATAATGATGTATTGGATTCAAAACTCGTTAGATACGTATGTAACTTATTAATTATAATTATTTTTTAAATACAAAATATAACTATCAATCCCACCCATCAAAAAAAAAAAAAAAAAAAAAAAACTATCAACACCAATTCTTTTTTCCTGCTTAGTTATACATAAATACTGCTACTTACCACAAAAACAAAAGCAATACACTTTTTCCTGTAGGTTTCCTTTTTTTTTTTTTCTTCTTTTCTCTTTCTCCTCTAATCTTTAATGGTTTTACTTACACAGGTTGCCTAGGCAGTATCAATAATGAAATTTAACCACCCATGAAGTAATCTTAGATTGTTGGTTCACAGCTGGATATCTGGACAGTTGTGGAGTCTTCTCTTGATCTCTTCCCCCACCTCACATGTCCCATCAACTTTTTCAACTACTTTTTTTCAGAGGAGATTCCAGTGTCCTTTTTCTTCTTTATTTCTCATTTTCTCATTTTTACACTTCCTCTTTTTTTTTTTAATTGAAAATTAATTTATTTCATCAACTTGTTAGTCCATTTTGTTCTATAAATTCCACCCCCAAAACTCTTACGGTCCTCTTCCTTTTCTGCTTTCTTTTCCTTGTCTTTTTTTAGCATTACTCTCGCACATATTTTGGTCTATTTCTCAAATCTCTGAAGAAGCTCTGGCTATCTTCCACTTTATGAGATTGTGATTTTCTTAGTCCAAGATCAAGTACTTATTCTCAAGTTGGTTTTGTTTTTTTTTTTTTTGGATTCAAAATCCACAACTCATCTTTGATCAAATACCTGTTGATTTCTTTTACTGATCCTTTTGTTCCTCAAAAATCTCAGGGAAAATTCCAACTTTTTCATGCTGGGTTGGAGTTTTTGAGTCTATTGCAAAAACCCAAGTTCCAATTTTTATCAAATATTATTGGTTCTTAAACAAGATTGATCTTCATGCTCAACTTGTTGTTCTTGATGTTTGAGATTCATGTCTCCAATTCTCAGTGAGATTCTCCTTTCCGGTTGTATGATAAATTCCACATTCAGGCGCAGGACACACTTGGTTCAATCCTTCTCAGTCGTGTTCCTTTACTGGTTGTACTACGTTTCATGATATTTGCCCATCTCTGATAAATTAGGCTATATTAGTATTATTATTATTATATTAGCTATATTACTATTATCTGCTATCTTAGTGTAATTTAGTATCTGGGTCCTGGTAATCTCTCTCTTAGACTACTCTTATTGTGAAAAAAGCTACAAACTTTGCTGTGGTTTCAACATGGCTTCCTCCAGTGGAACATCTTCAGGGTCATCTCAGCTTCAAAATTCAGGTTCTGAGGAAGACTTGCAGGCTTTGATGGATCAGAGGAAGAGGAAGAGAATGATATCAAATAGAGAATCAGCAAGGCGATCTCGAATGAGGAAACAAAAGCATTTGGATGATCTGGTGGCTCAGGTGGCTCAGCTCAGGAAAGAGAACCATCAGATCATTCAAAGTGTGAATATCACCACGCAGCATTACATGAATATTGAGTCTGAAAACTCAATACTGAGAGCTCAAGCCAGTGAGCTTAGCCACAGACTACAGGCTCTGAATGATATTATCAATTTCCTGAATGCAAACACTGGTGGTTTTGGAGCTGCTGGTGTTGGGGACTCGAGCACCTTCAGTCCTGAGCCTATTGATAGCTTTATGAACCCATGGAGTTTGTCATATTTGAACCAGCCTATTCCGGCTACTGCAGGCATTTTTAATCAGTACTAGTCTCAATGGGCTTCTTGGTTGTAAAATAGAGCAAAAGAGAGGGATTTTATGTTAGTTTTTATTTAGTGCTTAAGCCTATTTGGTAAGAAATATCACTATGTGGGGTGTGGTTAAGGAATAAACACCATATTAATGTGTTAAGTGCAGCTTGATGCCATTATGGCCTTAGTACTTGGTCTGTAAATGGTGGCTGTTATTGTTGTGTTATTGTACTTTTTTTTTTTTTAGAAAGTGTGTTATTGTACTTGGTTTGTTTTTTTTTCTCTTTTTTAGCTGAGATTGTAGTAGGTGGTTGCTGTAAGCTTTATTTTATAATAATAGTGTGCAAGTTTTTGTCATAATCTGCTCAACTTGCGTTGTGTGAATGCGTAAATACTCTTATAATTTTTTTTTTCCTTTTGTTTGACTAACTCCGTACAATAATTATAGGGGAAATTAAAAATTGTCTTTTTGTATATGTTGATAATTTGTACACAAATTTTACCAAAAAAAAAGACAATTTGTACACAACAATGTGTGGTTCTGAAAAATATGAAAGTCTTCTTGCCAGCTAATTATGTATTATTCATTTTGCCTTGTTTTATCTTGTGGTTTGACAAAGTTAATGGAGAACTAAATACTACTCTCTTCGTTGTACTTTTTTTTGTCCTTTATTTCATTTTGAGATGTTTCAAAATGTTGTCATGTTTCTAAAAATAAAAATCATTAATTTACTAATGTTCCTATTATACTCTTATTAATTTACTAATTTAATTTTTTGATAAATTTTTTTAATGGTAGTTTTGGAAACTTACACATTTTTAAAAGGTAGATAAAACAATAAATAATGTTCCATTAAAAAATTTGACTTTTCAAACCGGACAAAAAAAGTGGAACAGAGGAAATACAATTTAAACGGTGATCATGTTCTTAATGGAACTCTGTGCTGTCTTTAATTTAGTCCACTCTCCTTAATTAACATCAATTAATTATCAGATTCACTCCTTAATCAGCATCAATGTCATCATGTGCAACATTCACAACCTCTTGGAGTTATCAAGTGTGTGTTAGTTAAGTGGTAATGTCATCTTTTTGTGGTGCGGTATGGTTATTGTTCGAATTCCACCTTATTCTTGCCCACTGTCTATCCATCTATTTATCATTACAATAGATAAATAATAAGCGTGAGTTTGGATAGTACTGGAAATGAAATTTTCAGCTACATTTGGTGTTTTGTGTGGGTTCCGTGTAATGTTTACGGGATCTATAAGTATGAATTTTAGCAAATTTTTTTTTAAAACCAAGTCATACAGTATTATTCATACATTTAAAAATTATTTTACTACAGTGTTTTCAGTTTTTAATAATAAGCAGTATTCAAACAGACCCTAAATCACAATGTGATATGGTTATGGTTGGAATTCCACCTTATTTTCAGTCATCATCTATCCGTCTATCTATCATTAAAATAGATAATACAGCACTATTTATACATTTAAAAATTATTTTACTACAGTGTTTTCAGTTTTTAATAATAAGCAGTATTCAAACAGACCCTAAATCACAATGTGATATGATTATAGTTGGAATTCCACCTTATTTTCAGTCATCATCTATCCGTCTATCTATCATTAAAATAGATAAATAATAAATCACAATGATACGCAAAGGACTGGAAATTAGAGATATTCTAGAGCTTTTAGAGTAAGAGCATTTGCATAGAGAGTCATGCGCACCAGATTACACAAAAATAGCCACATATCTGGTTGTACATCACTATTCAAAAAATTCTAAAAGTGACAGTTCTCTTCTAAGTACACATGAGAGTTGCAACTTTTGTAAATCTTTTATCTTCTTTTTTATTTACCCGCTCTGCTCTCTAGCACTCTCGCTTCTCTAGCCCTCTCTTTTTATCATTTTATCTAGAAGTCAATTTTCTCTCAAAATCAAGTTGAACAAATACCATCATCTGCACCATTTACTAACATTGATTTGGAATTTATTTATATTATTGATGATTGGTTAAATTAAATTCATTCATTCATTTTACTATAAATTGATAGGATTTTAAGAATTACTTAGGAATTCTAAATTATCTTAATCCATAGATCGATAATTGATCATTTTTTTTCTCTCTCTACATTTTTTTTTTCTTTTGAAGAAAAAGGTAAGTAAACTTTATTAATTTAAATCTTTTTAGAATACAGTCTCCAAATCAAGCAGCGATTCTTTTACCCAAACATCTAAACCCGCAGATAAAACTGCTTTTATAGCAAGGGCATGGGCTAAACAATTGCCCTCCCTTTTAATATGCCCAAATTTATTTGCCAGTTCTTTTCTCTCTCTACGTGTGTGTACTTGCATGACACGTTTGCAAAATTACAAGTGAAATACTAAAAGGCATTGTATGAGTTAGATTCACATTATACTTTGAATAGATCTTATTAATATTAACACTTTATAACTTTGTAATTGGTAATTCTTAAACAGATCACCATTAGGTTGCATTGTATTCTATCTTTATATTTTTTTTTACAATATAGTTATAGATTAATAACTAACTTATCTCTAAACAATTTTATTTTTATTTTTTATTTTTTACTTTCTAAATTTAAACCTAGAAAATAAATTTGTAGACAGTAAATGAAAGTATTCGATTCACGTAATATTTTTTTGGTATAATAGAACGTGTGAATCAATGATGATATTGTAAAATACTTATTTAATAAAAAATATTGAATAATATGATATTACAAAAAAGATGAGTGTAACTTGTATATATGGGATGGTTTTGTAACTTTAGTTTTACATAGTCTCATGTAAAGAAGGATAATTTTATTGAGTCATTCTTAGAAAATAAATTTGTAGACAGTAAATGAAAATATTCAATTCACGTAATATTTTTTTGGTATAATAGAACGTGTGAATTAGTGATGATATTGTTAAATACTTATTTAATAAAAAATATTGAATAATATGATATTACAAAAAAGATGTGTGTAACTTGTATATGGGATGCTTTTGTAACTTTAGTTTTACAGAGTCTCATGTAAAGAAGGATAATTTTATTGAGTCGTTCATTTTTTTTTTCTTTTAAATCGAATCTAAAAAGAAAAATCAATAATGAGATCAGTCAAAGTCAAAATGACTCTCTTAAATGCAAAATATATATATATATATATATATATATTAGCACAAGACAAGATGTGAAGAATTGGAGTAAATAAATCTAGAAGTCTGCGCTATTAATCATGGTGCTCACAATATTTTTTCTCTAATTTTGAAAAACGCTAAAAAAGTGCTCTTAGGGTATTAATTAATAGTCTATTTAAAGAAAGTTTTTATGAAAAATAAAAAAAAATAATTAACATTTTGATAGTTTTTTTCATTTCTCATAAAAGTAGTATAAAAATTTTCTTAAAATAAATTATTAATGAGTGTCCTAAGGGCATTTGTTAGCATAACCCTTTTATAAATATAATTGAATTTGAATGTCATTGTACATAAACTGATTTACAATATTCAATAGAATTTGAAAGACTTTACGGATTGAGAATTTTATCAACTAAAGAACAAATCTTAAAAGTGGGTTGAGTACAAAAGACACCCACATATGCTTTCTTCTCATAGGAATTGCAGTATTGGGTCTAATTGCAATAGTGCTTGTTATATAATGTAATCATTATATGCTTTTTTATTTTTTGATGGAACGTAATCGTTATATACTTATATGTGAAAGAGACATGGTTTAAATAATTTCTATTTCTATTGTTCATAAAAAAAAATAAAAAATAAAAAATAAAAAAACTATTAAAATAGGGAGAAGTCAAGTTAATCCAGGCTTTGTTTGGCATGTGGTTTGCAATTCTACTTGGGAACTGCCCAGAGTTTTCTTTGTAGTTAAAGTTATCTATTTAATAGATGAAAATGAAAGCTTGATTATAAATTTATAATTTAATTTAGCTTTATTTTTTCATTATTCTTCAATCATTCTTAATTAATAAATAATTTCACAATTTTATTAAGAATGATGTTAATTAAGTAACTTAATAGAAGAAAATCCTAATATGATTAAGTCAACTCTGGCTCAAGATATATTATTTTTATCTTCGTCTTAATAAAGTTACACATTTTTTTATAATAAAGTAAATAATTTCACAATTTTTGGCTTTCCTCTCCTTCTCCATTTGTCTCTTTCTCTCTACATCAAACCGGTTCAATTGCCTCATGCAATTAATTATTTCCTTATTTACTTGCTCTTTCATTATTTTTTTTCCCAACTATTAAACTTTTGGTTTTTCCCATTAATGGTAATTTATTGATGCTTTTTTTTTTTTGGCTCCCCCCACCTTCATTCTCCTCCATTCTACTCTTCCCTTCATCAAATCAAATCAAATCAATTCTTCTTGCATTTCTTCCCTTTTATTTCAACTCTTTCTCATTCCTTGCCCCAAAACGCATATTTTTAGATTTGCATATGTTATCTCTCTATTCCTTTATAACCTCATTATTTACCTACTCTTTCATTATTTCATTTCAACTCTTTCTCATTTTTTTTCTCATGTTCCATTTGAAACAAGTGAATTGGATTATTGTTCCGTCATCATTAGTTAAATATAAATTGAGGGTTTTCTTTGCATATGTTATCTCTTTATTCCTTTGTAACCTCACTGCTTACGTGCTCTGTCATTATTAAATTTCAACTCTTTCTCATTTCTTCTCTTGTTCCATTTGAAATAAGTGAACTGGATTTTGTTACTCATCATTAGTTAAATATAAATTGAGTGTTGTTATTTTGGTAATTATTGATGACACAGAAAAATTTAATCCATTTATTTCAAAGTAGATATAAATTATTTTAGAAACTAATGTTGGAATAATCCAAATAAGTTTAGAGAATCTCAATCCAGTAATTAAACATTAAAACAACTGAAAATGAACAGAGAAGGAGAGATAGAGATGAAGACCAAGAAATTAAAATAAAATAAAAAAGTTTATAGTTAATGTGTGCTCTTATGACATTTGTTAATGGATCATTTTAAAAATATTTTAATGTCATTTTCACGATAAATATAAAAAATTGTCAAAAAATTAATTACATTTTTACTTTCCAATAAATTAAAAAAAAAATATGGACAAAGTTTAGTTACAAAATTGGTTATAATTTTAGGTTACAACCCTACTCAATAAAATAAATATTACTATATATTTTGAAAATCTAACCGTTGAATTACATGTTCTTTAAGCTTTTAATAAACATGTCAAATTTTGTATCAATCAAATGTTATTTACTATATGATCTGTAAGATTATATTTTATGCATAATTTTAAATTATAAAAAACTTGCAATTTAAACAATTTATTGATGATATAACTATTGATTTTTAATTTTCTAAAAATTTTGCAAGTATAGAAAATATAAGAAGAAGATACAATCTAATGGTAGATTTGTCAAAATTCACATTCAATAAAAAAAATATTGAATAAAGTTGTAATTTAAAACTACGAGTGTCTGGTTAATCATCCATTTTGAAAAAAAAATTTATGAAAAATTAAAAAAGCTTTCAAAAGAGTAAATTACTTTTTCATTACTCTATAAAATGTTTCCTAAAAATATTGGATGAACTGACAAAGCAAAGATTACACAGTTAAAAAGTATTAGTAGTAACTAAAATGTCAGATCTTGGCCTCATTGGTTTCCATAAAAAGAGTTGAAATGGGAGAGAGATCATGTTGTTAGGGAACAAGTCACACGTGCAGGGAACAATAGTTTCAGTGCAAGTACTCAAATTCACATGATTCTGTTAAAAAAAAAAAAGTTACCGTTAGTTTATTTGAGTTTGTCAGATCTACCTGAACTATTGTCAGACATAAATATTTTACCATTATTGGAGAGTGCGGCTGTGTCCAAATAATTTCGATGTCTAATTTCAGAACAAGCAAAAAATTGTTATAAAAAAAATGTTCAAAAAATAATCACAATAATATGTTTACGTTTTTTAAGTTGTAGTGATTTTTACTATGTTAAGAAAAAAAAAATACAAAAATAATTACGACACAATATTTTCATTAAACCTTAATTCTAAAGTATATATATAGAGAAGTATTATGTCCCTAATATTTTCATAACAAATTATAAATGGTTAGTTATTATTAGTTCAAATTTAAATTTACTATTAAAAATTATTTTTTTGTAACAACAATAATAACTAGTAACAACTTGCTACTTAGGATTTGTTGTAAAAATATTGTGATCATAGCATTTTTCTTATATATATATATATCATTTAAATATCTTATAAAATATCTCATTTAAAACTGCCACTCTTCCAAATCGGGTCAAGGTACAAACTGAATCGAACACAAAACAAGACTTTGTATAGCCCAAGATCAAGTATTTTTGATTTACTTTTTGTTACATGACATTTTAGAGAAGTGGTTTAGTTAATTGGTGTCTTAGGAAATTTGTTAAAGACTGAATTTTATAATATAGTCGATTGATTTTTTTTATAAGAAGTTGACCAACTTTCTGTAAAAGGACATTTGATTATTAATTTTGCTACTTTTCCATAAAGATGGGATTCTTTGAAGCGTTTTTAACGAATTCACATGGGCACTTGTTAACAAAAGCCTCACACAAAGGCTAAAATGTTCCACTAACACAAATTTACAAGAAAATTATTCGATGGAAGTGAAAAAAAGAAGAAGAAGTAAAGAAACAGACTTGACTCAACCAGTCCATATATGTTTCGATTAGTACATATTCACATAGTGAGTTGAGTTGTTTGGATGTGTTTGCCACTATTGCCGATCTTTAGCATAGATGGATTACTTGCTAAATAGCATAAATTTGACAACCAGACAAGCTGAAAATATGTGTCCCTCCACTAAAAAAATCAATACTGACTCATACCAACGATCGATAGAGATTGAGTTGGAGGATATAATTGGTAGATTTTTTTTTCTTCCTTAAAAACTTTTTGCTGTTGGTTTGAATTTAATTGTTGAAAATTTGAAATACAGAATAGTAGCTACTATTTTACAAGTGCCAAAGTTATCTTACACATCCATTACATGTAAAAGTAATCACATTTTATGTGTGTGTGTTTTAAGTTTTAATGGCTTTCGTAGTTTCATCAGTTGAGCAAGAAAGTTTCATTATAATTGTTCTTTCAAGAACACAAGTAGACAGGTGCTATTTGGCATGCGGCTAGAAAGTAGAAAACACATTGGATCTCCAACAGGCCAACAAGCATATGCCATCATATTTACAGAAAAAAGAAAAGAAAAAAAGAAGGTGTAGCTGTGTAGGGATATCATATGCCCCATTTCAAATCCATTCCAACTAATGTATAAAGTTGTGATTGGTGTATAATCGAAATAGCGTTTATAGTGGGCCAATATGTGACATTTCTCCTATTATTAGTTGATAACTTAATAGGATGTGAACTTAGGTGTGTCGTGAAAAAGTTTAGGGACACGACTTCTATTACAATTTTTATGTAGTCAATTGTGAGTATTGGAGAAAGATTATTAAATTTACGTGTAAATAATTGTCCACCGCTTAAAATCATATTGCTTCAATAAATTAAAACAAATGACGTGATCATAAAAGAACTAAAAATGAAGTAGTAGGTGTAAAGGCTATAAGTTAAATCTTCTAGGTCATGATTGCCTAAGAAGATATGGACAAATAAGCAAATAATTGATGCAAGTAAACAGAAAATGACAGTAAATCAAATAGCAAAGCAACGAAGAATAAACATTTCCGAGTTGTTAGTGGGTAAAGGAGAAACAAGGAATTCAATGGGTAAATTTAATCACTATTATTTTGTCTTGTTTTGTTTTTATTTTTTTTTATTTTTTCTGTTGAATAAAAAAGGGGTCTGCGCTATTTATTTATTTTTCTTGGTAATATTACTTGAATTCAACATAAAAATTGTCAAATTCACATTTTGTTTTGTTTATTTTATTTTTTTATTTTTAATCTCAATCATGCGTAAGGTAGGGTGACTTTGGCACTTTTAGGGCGTCTTCTCGAAGACATGATTAAGAGTAAGAAATAGGAATCTCATGTAAATCTCATGGAAGAATTATATAAATAGTGAAAGAATTCTTTGTAAAAAAATTCATATAAAATGGCTTCAATTTAAATTAGTTTATTTTTTATTGTGATAAATTACCAATTGTCCTAAAAATTTAAAAATTCAAAAAAAAAAAAATGAAATTAATCATTTAACTAATTAACTAGTTTTCATTAAAAAAAAAAATCATTTAACTAGTATTTTAATATCACCCCTCACTTGCATGCATAAACTCCCCCATGATGAGGGCCTAACACATGGAAGTCTTAATATTTTTAAGAAAGATGCTACGTCCATAATATTTGCACAACATTTTACAATAAATTACAGTTGATTAGTTGTTATTGGTTCTAATTTGAATTTACTACTGAAATTAGTTTTCAACCCCACAAATAATAACTTGGAACAACTTGCCATATAGAATTTGTTGTGAAAATGTTTGTGAAAACTGAAAATATTGTGAACATATTATTTCTCTATTTTTAAATAGAATGTAGAGTAGAAATAGGATACTAAGATGTATTACAAAGTACCCAAAAAAAAAAAAAAAAAAAAACCTTAAACCGTTAGAGAAATGATGTAATTTATCAACAAACCATTATTTTAATACATTGTATTATACTCTTAACATGATTATATACAGAGGGTAAAAGTGGCAAAACGTGAATGAACTTATACAGCACCCAACTAGTGAAAAAGAAAAAATATATATGGAGGATGAAACTGTTTCCATTTCTAATTAGAAATCCATAAAAGCACCCAACAGGTGAAAAAAGATCAATGAACATATAGCACTTTATGTGTGAAGAGAAAGCAAATTGAAACGGCAAGTGGGCTCCAAACTTGATTTTTTGTTGAGAAAGAGAGAGGGTGTAGCTTTCTTTAGATTCCAATACCAATTGCACTTCTCTTCTCAAATAAAGAAAATAAAAAGAAAGATAAAGATAAAGAAAAAAAGCTTTTCTTTTAAAAAGAGAAATTAAAACCATTAAAATAAATAGTCGTATTGTCACGCACACTGTTATGCGCCCATTTTTTGAGCTGAAATTGTAGGTATTTTTTTTTATAGTATGCTGCTAACATCGCAATTCAAACTATTTCCCCTTCTCCTCTCCCCCAAATCCTCATTCATTATATGTATGGGGAAGTGTTAATTAAGCTACAAAAGTTAAACTGAAATGTGAATTAAACACAATTTTCATGCTAATGATTTCAGTTTAGAAAATGTGTGTAACAAGGCGTGTGTAACTGTATTTATCTTAAGCATCCTTTTCTTTCAGTGACCCATTTTTCTTCCACAAAAATGCAAAACATTGAAAGGAGACGAGAGCTGTCATGAATATGATATGGTCAAAATCTAAATCATGGTTCCGTAAGCACTTTTGCAACTAATATACTTTCCTTAAATCTCTTTTTCCAAGTGAACCGTGTTAATGTAAGGTAGTCAATAATCACAAAAGACAAAGCAAATTAGCACGCCTATTGAAATGGCCAAATTCTTCTTGTATTCATCAGCTGTGTCCAATATATAAATAATAATAGTTTGGGCTTTGCTGGGAAACATGTGGTGGGCACTAATTATTATAATAAAATAAAATCAGATCAAAATTATATGATCAATTAATTTATACTCCGTATGAGATTAAACCAAAAAAATAATAATTGTTATACCTTGTGACTTGTGTGCCAACTGCCAAGGTACATATACAAATTCCAGCTATATGACCACAGCACACAGTCAAACAAAGAAGTGATTTGAATACACATATAGATTAATTAGTTACAAATACTATAAAATTAACCATATAAGTTTTGCAAATCGAGGTGTCATCTTATAAATACAAAATAAAAAACTATTTATTATGTTATTGATGCGACACTAATAACATATGTTGTCATGTTAGTTCACAAATTTATTTATTTATTGTAAAATTGCTAATAAATTTAATATATAAGTAACTTAATTTTGAGTACGTATTTGATTATCACTTTTTATTTTTTTGCTTAAACCATCATGACAGTGATGCATAGTATACAAAAAAGAATAAAAAAAAAAAAAGGCAAACAGTCTGACTATATATATTTTATCTAAAGTAGTTAGAAAGTACAATGTGATTATTCTCTTGGTGTTGTTTAGGGCTCAGAGATTTTTTAGTGGGAATAGATCCTTGTCATAATTGTATTTTTCATTACAAAAAATTTTAAAAAAATAAAAACTTTTTTTTTGGGGGCTTCGAAAAGTTTAAAGAAAGTACGCAATTGTGAATAATGGACCCATGATAGGAATTGGTAAGTTGGCATGTATATTTTGAAGTTAACAGGAGAATCAGGAGATCATTCAAAGATTATTTAGAGCCAGAAATCATAATCAATTGCTTGGATTTACTTAGAAATGTCCCTTGGCAGATCTACAATTTATTTATTTTACTATTTATAAAATACATTATATTAGTGGCTACATTTGAAGTAGCTTCACCTTTTTATTTATTTATTTATTTATTTTTTTGTGGTTTTGTGCTAAATATTCCTTCTTTCTAGATTTTTTGAGTAGTTCCTTCTTTCTAGATTAACTAAAAATTTAAATGAAAAAAAAAAAATGGGCCAACATAAATTAAAAAAACAAAAAAAAAGGGTCAAGTGTCTTTTATGATGATATAGATTATTTGATGAGAGCATGTACAATGCAATGCATGATTGTTATATATATAAGGAGATGGTTCTAGAAAAGCTCAGTGAGACTGTGACAAACAAAGCTCTTTTTTATTTATTTATTTTTTTTCTGATGAGAATAAAAATAGTGAAGTGACAAACAAAACTGACCATCACCATTATTACATTTTTATGTTTTGAAAAGGATTTAGATTTTAAAATAAAAATGGAGGCACGCTTGCAAGTTGCCAGTAGCAAGTTGCTCATCCATCTCAAATCATGCAATTATCTTGGATGAAGACAAAATTCAAAACATAAAAAGTGATTCTTTTCAACCACCCCATGATGAAATGCTTCTCTTTAATTTTTTTTCTTCTAAATTGTTAGGTTGAGTGAATAAATACACTGTTAGGTACACCTTAAAAAGAGTATTTTTGACCCTTCAACATACTTGCTTGAGAGCATTTTCATTTGATAATTTCATTTTATTTTATTTTACTATTTTAAAAAGTTATTTTATCAATTATACAATATTATTTTACAATACACTTAACATTTCAATTTTTATTTTACCATATTACATATTAAAATAATATATCTATATAATAAAATAATATATTTACATAATAAAATAATATATTTTGAAAAGAGTGAGAGAGCCAAAGAGAGAAAATGAGACAATGGAGAGAGGAGGTAGATTTTTGTAAGCATAATAAAATAATAATTTTTTGATTTAGAATGTTGCTACAGTACCATCGCAAATTTGCGATGGTATTGTAGCAGTATTACAAATTTTTTTAGTTTTAGTAGACCAGCTGTTAACTTTTTTTTGTACTAAAATGGTAAATCTTGGCAAGATATGGCATATACCATGCCATTTGCGAATGCTCCTATATGCACAAAAAAATTCAACAAAATCTACTTTAACAAAAATTGAAATTTGATAAGAGAATGAAATTTTTAATAGGCCTTTATTATGATTGTGTTTATTTATGGATTTATCTATTTAGTATTTACCATTTAAATAAAATATGGTGTGCAGAATTTTAATGGAAGGTTTAAATATAAAGAGTTTAAATATATTAAAAAAAATTAAATTAAAACAATGATTTATAAAATTGTGAGGCCTCAAAAACTTATATGATATAATATGATGGGATCAACAAAAAGTCAAATATTTTTAGTTTTAAATAATGTTTTAAATTCTGTTTCGGAAATCATTTTGATTTAGCTACCAAAATAGAATATTTTGGTATCAACCTACACTAATATATCATTTTAGGATTATCACTTAACAATAACTTTAACAGAACTTCATAGTCATGTAATTCCGTTAACCAAAATAAATTCATAAAATAAGTTCATAAATTCCAACACATAAAAGTACAACTCAGAAAAGAATTTCATTAGAATGGTTGAAATTTAGTTGGAATGGCCAGTACAATCCACCACAAATTTGAATGTATTTAAAATAGAATAGGAGATTTATTGCACAGGTGAACATACTGCAACGGAATGGATTTCAAAAATATTATTTTAAACCAATTGAACATTGAGATTTGAGACGGATAATGTTTCCATCAAATCAGTTTGGAGAAATTTTTTTAACTCATTGCGTAACAGTTTATAATATTATTTATGTGTATTATTTAAACAACTCACATAATTTATTAAAAATATTATATAATTAAAAATATATGTGTATGGTCTTTTTAACCGTCAAGTAGCTTGTTGGAGGAAATTTCCCTCAAACAAATTTGGAGGTAAGATTTTTCCTATGAATTGGATATGTTACACAATTCACAAGTTTGTCCTAAACTCCCAATTTTTTTTCTTTATGGTTTATAGCCAATTGAAACATTAAAATAAAATAAGATTGTTGTGGTTGATTCTCTTATGGTGACTTTTCAAATTAAAAAAAAAATAAATAAAGAAATCTACATTTTCTTTTTATACTTAGCTTGGGATGTTAAGGCTTGAGAATTCCCTTTTTTTTTTTCTTCTACATTTTACTTTCAATTGTGCCAAGTGGTCTAGACCCTTCCACCTCCCATAGCTTTAAAATAAAGAAGAAGAAAAGGGGTTCACTAGTAAAACCCAAATCGATACTAAACAAATGGATAAAGTGAAGAAAAGGAAGGTGAATTTAGGTTAGGTTAGTTCCTTAAAATCCTAATATTAGGTCCTAAAGAAAAAAAAAGCAACCATGGGATCAACAGTATAGTAGAGTGTGGTGTAGACCCATCTCAATTTTTTATAAAATTAAAGAAGGAACAATGTGTGATGAAAGTCTCTCATCGTGTCTTTTTCTTTTAGGATTTGATTGCATGTTGGAAAGTAGTGTCAAACCAAAAGAAAGTTTAGTTTGTGAGTTGTGACTTGTAAGGACATGCATGTGGTGGGCAGCCTTGCACTTGAAAGGCTCACGGGAATTCTGGAGTACCCTTTGTCATGAAATTCTAGATTTTGGTTTTGTGGGATATTGTAGGTTCCGTTAACGCGTGTCTTAGATTAATTGTTAATAAATTATTTTAAAAAAATTTTGACATAATTTTTATAAGAAATATAAAAATTTATCAAAAATATAAATGATTTTTTTAAAAAAAAATTCATAAAAATTTTCTAGATATATTTCTGAAACCAATGCGCTTAAATTATCATTTAACGTTTTCCAATTAATATTACTAGTATATTGTATAATTGAAATTTATCATAATAATTTTTTCACACTCATAATAAATTATGTAAATGTGATATTATACCAATCATAATAATTATCATATTACTAAATTATTTTTTGGTTTGCTAAAGGGTGCCACTCCAGGCTTTCAAGCAAAATATAAGCTCATTAGAGAAAAGTGTAATTTGCCATTCATCAAAATAGCTATGTTATGTTATCCATTCAATGACATTTCTTATTCAATTTATTTACACTATTTTTTTTATTAAAAAAAAAAAAAAAAAAACTCAAATGTGTGGTGTTTGAGAAAGAATCTCTTACGTCCAATCTATGGACTGGGGGTTATAAGATGTTTATTGGTGATGTGCATGTTTCCAACTGGTACTAGTGTTAAAAAATTGTGGTTCTTGTTTAATTTGTTCACTTCCTCAAATGCAATTTAAAATTAAAAAGGCATTGGAGAAAGATAGTGAATTTTTTTTTCTTTTCTCTGAAGGGTAAGAGATAATTGCTGAACTATATAATATATATAGTTTCAGTCCCAAATTCAGACTTTGCCTTGGTATATGGATCAATTTATGCCATGAAATTGAAATCTTGCCCAAATGGTGCTAAAAAAAGCAATTAGCATTGACATATACAACCCAACAATAATAAATGTAACCATTAGGGCCGTTTGGTAAGAAATTTCTAATAACATTGTTTAAGTATTGTAAAAATACGGGTAGATAAAAAAGTGTTGTAAAAATACATGTACTATTGTTTAAACAATAAAAACTAGTATTTGAACAATAATATCAAATAGACCTATAATATTTTGAAAACGTCATGAGAAAAAAGAGAAGGTGATAGTATTGTTTTCTTCCTCCTTGGCTTAATGCTTGCTTACCAAGTACCAACCTACTCATTGATGTAAGCTTCACACTTTCCTCAGTACTTGGCAAAATGGCACTGGTAGTAGTAAAATTATATGCACATTACTTTACTCCTTTGCTGCTTTTTCTTGCTCTTTTACTGCATCCAATGGACAAGAAGATTAAAAATAAACAAAAGCCCTACTTTGTTTGATCATCATAACCTTTGGTGATGTGAGAGGATCATTTCTTAATTAGTGTTGTTTATGAACTCATTAATTAAACTAATACTTTAGACTTTATAGTTTTTTTTTTTTTTTGAGAAACTAGACTTTACAGTTTAGAGTTTAGACTACACGTAACAAGAGAAAAATGGAATTATAAAGTACGTAATGTTAATGTTAACTTAGAATGATGTAAATGTAATGAAATAAAAGAATTAATTAGTCTACAAAGTTGATTAAAAGCAACTTTCCGATAATGATTGCTTTTTGGTGACGTTACGTAACCTGATCTTAAGAATGACCCCCCCCATTTGTTAAGTTTTAGGGTAGGCCCCCTCTACACAAAACCTGATAAGGGATAACAACGGTGGGACAGGTTCGAATCATGTGTGTTCCCATCTTCATTCGGCCTACTTTATGTTCCATGTATTGTAGCAAAGAGGGATCACGTCATCTTGTCATCTCTAATGAGATGATATTCATGAGACAGAGATGGAAAGAAAAAAAATGACGGATGGCGGCAAGATCAGTGAGAGAGACAAATTTACAAGTGTTATAGGAATATAGGATAATAATAATATATGTATAAAACATGATTTTATAAATATGATATGTATACAAATAATTAATACACCTTTAAAAAAAAAATAAGAAAATGGTGTCTTAATTTTATTTATTTATTTTTAAAAATACAATAGAATTTCAATCTATAATGTCCACCCTATAGTTATTGCTTTTTATTATCAGCTTAAGACATCAATTAATTTTTGGTATACATTGAATTAAAACTCCAAATCTCTTATTTGATAACAAAAGATTTTATCATTTTAGTTAATTACAACATATCTAACATTTAGTTAAACCATTCTACTTCTTATGCATGAAACACCCCCCACAAATTCCTTGAATTGAAATCGGGGTGGATATGTTGATAGAACTTAGGACCTCCAAATTTACGGCATGTCCTTCAAGTTCATTGAATTCATCATCAGGGTGTACTTGAAGGGGCAAAAATTAATACATATAAACAATTATATATATATATATATACACACACACTGGAAAGAGTAGGGCATGGCAAACCTAGGACCTGACCCAATCAAATACGGCGGAACTCTATACAAAGCTTGAGCAAAACCCACTTATGAGCATGTCTAGGCCCTACCCATTTATTTATGCGGGCTCAGATAGAAATTCTTCAATACAAGTTGGATGAAGCCACCAAAACATTATGCATATGGACTAGATCGACCAATCGGCCTTTTACAACCCTGAAAACGGCAAGGATCATGAATTTCATCTACCCTGAAAAAGGCCTTACTCTCAAGGCATTGTTATCCGAGTACTAACAATCTAGTTGGTTTAGTATTTTGTTTAGGTGGGCTCTATGATTCCATCCTTCTTTTCTTTTATAATTCCAGGATAACAGTTTTGGAAACTTGAGTCCAAGCAAAAGATGAGCCCTTTGGAGGCTCATAGTTTGGCCCATGAAATTAGTGGTATGGCCCAAACAAAACAAAGGGTGAATTAGTAGTACCCAACCAATACCGAGGTGGTGGTCATATTGTAGGTCATGCCCATTGGACTGGCCCAAGCTAAGCTACCATTTGTTGATTTTAATTCTTCGGAACCTACTCTAAAAAAAAAAAGGAATTATTATTTTTTTAAAATTTTCCTATCTTTGTACTTTGAAGTGCTCTCGATGACTAAAAAAGGAAAAACGAATAAAGGCTTCTTTGGTTCTTAATAATAGAATGAAAAACTTGTATCATTTGGTTTACAAAATGGGTTATGGGATAGCTTCTTCCTTTAAAAGTTGAAGCTTCAAGCATTTATGAAAAAGTAGCAACAAGCCCAACAAGGAATAACAGAATGAAAAGATAAAGAATCATTTGGTTTACAAAATGGGTTTTGGGATAGCTTCAGCCTTTTAAAAGTTGAAGCATCAAGCATTTATCAAGAAGAAGCAACAAGCCCTACAGATGGCAGTAGGGCATTTGGTGGCATTAAGCCCTTGTGACTTCTGAGGCAAAAGGAGTTTCGTTAAAATCCATGCTACGGGTCAAGTAGTTACTAGTTTGGTGAGAAATGTCCAATTAAAAAAAAAAAAAAAAAAAGTTTGGTGAGAAAAGTGCTACATGTCGTTTAATTAAAAGAAATATCAACCCATTTGGTAGGAGAGATTTTCAGGATGGATAGAAAATGAATAAAAGGAAAGGAAAAAGAGAGCGAGTGTTTCTATTGTTTGATATGGGGCTTGATTGTCACAGTTTATTCAAGTTATTTGGCATGTACAACTTCTTTTAAAATTTTACTTCTGCCTAGATAGAATTGCATTTTTGTTCCACTTATATTGAAGTTAAATAAATTAATAAAAAGAAACTATCCAAACAAGCAAAATAATTGGTAAAAGGAAGTTTTAGGGTAAACTATCTTCTGCATGACCTATTAAACAATATCATTATTTCGACATTGGCAATGTTGAATACATTTGATGTACGTAAAATTATAATAGATGAATATCTGTGGCATTTAGTGAAATGTGGAGAGTCTTACATCATAAAAAGCAAGTTTAATTACTCCACTGATAACTTTAGAATGATCATGAATTTCCTTTTCTTGCGTGTCGGAAGGCGGAACCTAGATCATCTAGGCATACTTAGCAAAGATGTGCATACAAGCTTGACTTTGGATAGGGATCATGACACATTTTCTTTATGGTTTGGTGTGACTTGTAAAGGGAATGACATGATAATAGTGGCTTGTAAAGAGTACTCTGGAAACGATTATTGGGAATGAGCCTTAATGGCGATTGGCGATACGCATGTAATGGGAGGTCCTTGGCACCATATGACAACTAGCCTTTTTAAGATCGATATGGTGACACTTGGCACCAAATCCTTGAAAGTGAATTCATGTAACTAGACATCCATGCCTATTAATAGAAGTGTAAATATTCCATTTAAAGTAGAGGGGGAGGAAAGAAAGGTGACAAGGGAACAAGGCATTATAGAGGAAATAGATAGTAGAAAGGAGAAGGAATAGAAGAAAAGAGAGTGATAAGAAGTCAATATGACCTTACGACATATAGATTGAGTTTCTGTCATGTAGCTAGGTAATGTTCTATTGTGGGGAAGACTGGTTAAGTTTGGTTGGGTCTTACCAAGTGAAAACGTTGTCATTGTCTAGTCCTCTTTCTCACCTTTGCAAAGAGAAGGGAATGAGTGAAAATGTATAATTTTTGTAACACAAACTAACCCAACCAATATGAAAGCAACGAAGTACAAACACAATAACACTACGTGTTGCCATACAAAAATAAACGAAACTTCGCAAAGAACTTACTTAGCAAAGGAGGTGAGCGTGTGCGCCCCCACATAAACCACCAACTCGGTGAACACATTTAAATCATAAAAAAAAAAAAAAAAAAAAAAAATCAAAATCAAAACAAAAACACGATGCAGCCAAATACGCCGTCGTATCATGTGATATTCTGATCTGATAAAAGAAGCAGCCAAGCACACTATAACAAAATTCATAATCGGTGACACTTGATGCTAGATTCTTGAGGTTGTTTGGTTGGCCGTGATGTTACGTCACAATATAATATTACATTATTATGATATTACATTAATATAATCTCAATACAAGAACACAACATTACATTATTTATAAAGGTGATATGATTAAGGTGATGTAATATATTTTGTAATTTTAGATTATAATAATGTTAGAAAAAAATAAAATAAACTAAAAATTTTAGTGTCACATCATTATAATATATATCACATTAATAACAAATCACAGCGAACCAAGCACCCTAAAAGTAAATTCATGTATCTAGCTTAAATTTTTTTTTTTTTTTGAGAATAGGGATGAATGAAGATAGAAATCCATCCACAGATTTATCAAAATTTCCAGTCCTTTCATGTCGTTTTTTATAAATTTATTTTAAAAAGGGTAATTGGGTAAATTGGCACTAATATACAAACATATCAACTTTCCCATCTTTAACGAACGGCATGAGAAATGAGAATGTACACATTTTTTTATTTTTTAACACAAACCCAACCGACAGCAACGAACACAGCGACACGAAGCAAAGGTGGCGAAGCGTGTGCGCCCCACATAATTTTTTTTTTTTTGAACAACCAACTCGGTGAACATTATATCATCCTTTCCCCAAAAAAAAAAAAAAAAAATAAAATAAATAAAAACACGAAGAAAGGCATCAATTCCGCCAAATACGGCGTCGTATCACGTGATATTCTGATCTTGATAGAAGAAGAAGCAAGTACACTATTATTACAAATTTATTAAAAATTAGGTATCTCTCTCTCAGGTCTCAGCTAAGCTTTGAAAATCGAATCTCAGGTCAGGTGAGAGTTTCTTTCCAAATTCGCGTTTCGTTTCATCTCTCTCAGTTAATTCTCACATCTTTCAAATCTAATGCAGTAGTGTTAAGTTTAAAGAATCAGACATGGTGAAGGAGACAGCGTATTATGATATATTGGGCGTTCACGTCGACGCATCTGCCGCCGAAATTAAAAAGGCCTACTATCTCAAGGTAACAACAATAATAATAATAATAATAATGCTACAATTTCTTTCCATATTTCTAATAAAGAGCCCGTAAAGTTTACTTGAGGGGGGTGTGGATTGTCACGTGCTTGAAGAGCTCTGGATATGGATAAATAAAAAAGAAAAAAAAGAAGAGTGTATCATAGATTTGGTGTGCATTTGAATTGCAAAAAGGTGTTATGCAGGCTTGTGCCGAGTCCCGTATTGTGTATGCGTGCTAGATTTGTTTACAATATATAAACAATTACATGCAGGGAGCCTAATTGTGATTTAGTTGCTATAGCAATTTAGCTTTTTACATTGTGTATGGATTGGAGTTGGGAAGGGAAAGGAATTAAGGGAAGGAAAGGAATTTTCATTTTTGTTGTTCACGCGTAGCGGTTTGGGTTTAGGAGCCCTTATTAGCATTTCAATGTGCCTTGAGCTGTGAATAAAAGCGATTTTGCTTAGTGAAGCCTTAAATTTTGTTATTTACCCTAAGCATTTAGTGTGCGTTTGGGTTAGCTTTTTGTGCTGATTTGCTAAATGTGGGTAATGGTATAGTTCTACCTAGAAAAAGTGAGGCTTTAAAATATTTTTTAAGTTATTTCAGTTGTTTTATAGCTGTCCCGTCTTGAATCTAGAAGAAAGAGACTAGTTGTAATGGTAATATTTTGTATGTTTCAACCAGGCAAGGGTAGTTCACCCTGACAAAAATCAGGGAGATCCAAAAGCTGCTGAAAATTTCCAGGTATGCTTCTAAATTTAAACATTCTGATGAATAGTAAATTGCTTCTGAGTTATTTAACTTCATAATTGTTCACTTTGTTATTAGTAGGTTCATCTTGATAAATAGAGAATAATGTGAAGACCAAATGCTCTTGTTTCTTCGTTGTGTTCTACTTAATTAATATGAAATCCCAAGTCTGCATTATCAAAAATAAAGATTAAAGAATGCAATTTTCCAAGTCTATTTAGAATCATTTTGATTTGGTAAATTGGTTATTATATGGAACAAGATCCTCTTGGTTTTTAGCTTGAAATGGAGAGAGTCTATTTCACGGTTAATATTTTATTTTCTGGATCTAATAGTTTACAGAGTGCTACTTGATTTGAAATTTCAAATGAAGTGGCACTAGATACACTTTTAGATTTATAATATTTAGGTTGAACCATGAAATGGATCTATTTCAAATGGAGAGGATCCTAATACTTCTTATATAGTCTAGCTTCTCTTGTCATAAATGCACATAGCTTTTTCTTAAATCACCTCGATTCTTTATACCACTCTAGAAGCATTGTAACTGAAAAAAAAAAAAAAAAAAAAAAAAAAAAAAAAAAAAAAACCCTTCTATTTTCATTTTTTGGTGTTTTCTTTCTTTCTGCTGTACTTAATTTTCTGGTTATGGTTTATGTTAAGGCACTTGGTGAGGCTTATCAGGTCTTAAGTGATCCTGAGAAGCGTGAAGCATATGACAAGCATGGAAAGGAAGGCCTATCATCGTAAGTTTATGCCAACCTTTTTTAATAAAGAATTGGGGTTTGAAGGGAGAGGTGGGGTGGGGTTGGAGTTGCTTTGAGCATAGGTTTGGACTATTCACTCTTCTACAAAAATGGCATGTGCTTTAGTTAGTTGCTGTGCAATGAAGTGATTATGAAAGAAAGCAACATGATCTATTGGTCGAAAGATCTTTTGATGCTTGCAAGAGAGCTGTTAATATCAAAATAAAAAATGACAACTTGACCATAATATTTAACACAAAAAAGGAACCTGAGCTAGGCTATTGGCCTATTGATTATCAGTTGTACTGATATCAACGGAACTAGTTTAATGGCTGCAATAGTCATTCCATTTTGAACATTTTTTCAAATGCATACTCAGATATGCTTGGACATCAAGCTTTGCCTTCTCCTTGTCATGAGTATAGAGGAAACATGTGGAACCTAATGACTGGTTTTTCTTTGCCAGGGACTCCATGGTGGACCCTTCAGCTGTGTTTGGGATGGTTTTTGGTAGTGAGTACTTTGATGAGTATGTTGGGCAGCTTGCATTAGCTTCTTTGGCGTCGGTGGACATGGATGAATTCTCACAAGATCCTGAGGTCAATAAGCAAAGAATTCGGGAGAAATTAAAGGTATACCTCTTTAATTAGTGCTCTTAACTTGATTCAATTAACTAAAACTTATGTCCGTTTCTTTATGTGCAGGCATTGCAGAATGAAAGGGAAGTAAAGCTCATAACAATACTGAAAGATCGCCTTCAACCATTTGTACAAGGTAGCAGAGATGAGTTCCTAAATTGGGCAAATTCAGAAGCACGACGTCTCTCACAAGCTGGTAATTCTATGTTCTATTACTAAGGCAAGATCATCTTAGAAGGGCTTGATGAGAGTGAACTTGGAATTTTTGGCCTCTTTGTACATTGTCAAGCCATTTACAGATCATCCACATGTCTTTTGATTCTTCATTAATTAGCAGAATGGTATCAAGTTATATCAGAATGATATCAATAGTGTTCTTCTGTTCTCTATAGTTATAGATTTTTGCACACAATAACATGGCATGTAGCCTGAAATTTTCTTCCTTGTCATTTCGTCCTTGATATTCTCCAATGCATATTCAAATCTTTCTGAATCTCAGATTTGTTGCATGGATCTTTAATTTAATTCTCAGCATCACATTACAAGTAGATATCCTGGGGCTTATCCTAAGAAGAGATCTATTGGTATTTAAACATTTTCAATTTCCCCTCTTCTTTCTCTACTCTTCTATTATTCTGGATGTTTCAGCCATGGTAAGTTGAAGCTCAAGGAATATTGACATTGCTCGGTTCCATTCTAGATTGCAATTTTATTGAACATTGAAAGCTCAAATGGTTTATTTGCATAGTTTGCTAAAACAAGGTCAATGGATTTGACAATAAGGCAATTGATGAGTACAAAATACAGATAAATTTTGCTGTGTGATCTCAGAAGCAGCTACCTTATTTTAGGAGTACCTATTGATATCCTAATTTAAGATTGTTTTGCTAAAATAATAAAAAAATCAAATGAAACCAGAATGCTTCAAGACCAAGTGAAACATTAAAGGTTTATCAAATAACAAGATCTAGTGTTATTTATTTCCCTCTCTTCACCAAGCACAAAATCCACAATGTTCACCGGGCCACCTGGATGACCATATTAACAGACTGAATTACCACCTCTGTAACTTGAAAGACTTATGCTGGGGGCCCAGTGGTTTTTAAAACATTCATTTTACAGTTTCTAGTCACTTTCCATGTGACTAAAAGGGGGAAGTGTCCTTCAAGAATGCATGCAATTGTTACATGCATGGTTGATATTATCATCTGCTCTGTACTTATTGGGGAAAAAAAAATCTGTTCTGGCCTTGTTTGGTTAAATTTTAGAATTATTTTTCTTGCCTTTTAAAGCAAAAATTTCATGAGATTTGCATGTAGAAGCAACGAAGATATTCTCTAGATGTTAATAAAACAGTACATTAAATTTCCCCATCACCTGCAAATGAGCTCTAGCTCAAACGCACTTCCTCCTCACTTAATAATGGAACGAAGTTTAAGGTCTTGGTTCAAGACCCACAGGAAGCATGTGTAACTTACCAATAAAAACTTTTCCTGACTCCCCATCACCTATTGCTATTTTCTTTCTCATCTTTGCCTCTCTTCAGCTTTCGGTGAGGCTATGCTACATACAATTGGCTATATCTACACAAGGAAAGCTGCAAAAGAAATTGGAAAAGAAAAAAGGTATATGAAGGTACCCTTTTTAGCAGAATGGGTTCGAGATAAAGGACACCAGATAAAATCACAAGTGATGGCAGCTTCAGGTACTGTATATCTGCAATCAGGGTTTTCTATTTTGTAATAATATGCTCTACGTCCTGTTCTTGTTGAAATTTTCTAATGAACACAACCAGCTTATGCTTTTCTGAATGTGTAGGTGCTGTGTCTTTAATTCAGATACAGGAGGACTTGAAGAAGATGAACCAATCAGAGAGCAATGAAGAGAACCTACTGAAAGCCCTTGAACAAAAGAAGGATGCCGTGCTTAATTCCCTTTGGCAGATTAATGTGGTTGATATCGAGTCAACTCTATCTCATGTCTGCCACGCAGTGAGTTTAAAATTTTCCTTTCTTTAGCTTAAAATAGTAAATAAGTAATTATTGAAATAATTGACATCATCCTCCCCTCGCCTGTTCTCTTCTTCTTTATTTACCACACAAAATTGCAATGTCACAAATCAATGTAGATAAGTTTTCCTAACACCCCTGGTACATGGTGAAACAGGCTCAACACCAGTTGTTTAGTCCTAAAGGGACTATTTGCTATTTAGGAACTATCACAAATATTGTTGACCTGCTAGCTGTTGACTCAAGTTCAACACTTAAAGCCTAAACTGATTTGTACTAGGGTGTTCTATTGTTGATGCCAGTGGGACTATAAGTCATACATGTGGTCACATGCTAAAGTTATTAATACCAGTAGATCAACAGGATGTAATAAACTGAAATTTAAGTGCTTACTGAACTAAAGGTCATAGAATAGAGGGATGAGGGAACCAAAAAAAAACTAGTTGCAATTTTGAAGAAATGATTTGTTGACTTTGCATTATGGTTCAGGTTCTCAAAGACCCTACTGAATCCAAGGATATTCTGAGGCTACGGGCCAAAGCATTGAAAAAGTTGGGAACAATCTTCCAAGTAGGTAGCAGTTTGGATAATATTGAAGTATCTTAGAATCAAATATTTCATTCCTTATTATTTGAAATCTAGTTCATTTATAATTAGTAAATTCTCCATTATTTTCAGGGAGCCAAGGCTCCTTACAGCAGAGAAAACAGCCTGCGACATGAAAGTGACTCAGCATTAGCCGGTGCTTCATCATCATAGTAATCTTGTCACTTATCTGGGCACCTGTTTCATTTTATTGATGTGTTTGGCATATTGGATGTGGTGGGTTTCGTTTGTGCATCTTCTTATTCATTTAGTGGATGTTGAGCAGTATTTTTTGCTGGTGATTGTATTATATTTGACCTCCCCACCCCCCCAATGGATTACATCTTGTCCATTTGTAAGATAATGGATTCTTTAGCTAGAGTTCTATAAATGCTCAAGGAGTACAGTAGTAGACAATTTATTGACTGGGGGTTCTTATTTTCATTACCAATATTATTTGTGTGCGCATGCGTATAGGTGAGGGGGATATATCTCAATGTTAAATAATTTTTTATTTATAACTGAAGTAATGTTATTAACAAGGCTAGCAAAGTAAAAAATCATGCCAACCCTAACATGGGACTCTAATATGTAAGATGGTAAGACCAAGAATTTTCCAATTTCAGAAACTATTGTTAATGGCAAGGCTGAGGAAAATGTGGTTGAAAACTGATAGCAATTTCTCATATGTTTGAGATTCTCTAGATTTTTAGGATCATTGAAGTTCTTAAAATGGTTATTGTTAAATGAATTGTTCAATTTTTGTCACATTTTCAACATTAAAACAAATATTGATTAGCAATATTTTAATTTTCATTCAAGATATTGATAATGTGATAAAATCTAATCGGACTACTATTTTAAAGGATGTTAGTCTAAGATGATGATATTTGTTGGTTTTGATTTGACATTAAAGGAATGCAAACTCATCAAATCACACCTTAAAGTGATTTAAATTAGTTTTGACTTTGTGGTTTTCTTCTTGGGTGGTTATATCATCATGAGCATCATTATACCTTCTGGAGCAAATTTATGATCTTAATCCGTTCTAAAAACAATGAGTAAACCTTATCTTTTGCAACATGGGATTACCATCTTGAGAAAGCGTGGGAGACTCATAATGCAAGCTGACTTAAATAAGATAAAGCAACCAGGCCATTTGTAATTGCATGATAAACTAGAAAATTACAATAGAGATTCACAGCAGCAATTTGCTTCTATATATCCTTTTGTCCTGTGGCTGTGGGTGAAAAATCTATGGCAAATAGCATCGACCGCCAGGGGATGTATAGAATTGACATTGACAATGACATAATTTTATCAACATCGACCTAAGGGATCTATGATTGACTATAACATTAAGTTTGGTAACATGGAGGATGGGGCCCCACTGAGAATTTCAGCACAGAAAAGGCCCGGTCCCAATCCTTTTCCTTCTTTTCAAAGAAAGAGGGAAAAAGAATGGATCGTTTGCTTTGTTTGGGATTGGATGACAGAAAAGTGGAAGAATATAAAATATTGTGTTTTCAGTAATGTGTGTTTGGTAGAGAATGGAAAAGTGGAAGTAAAAAAAAATAATATCACTGTTATGCTCTTATTATTAAAAGTAGATGGATGAGACAGTTTTTCTTTTTTTTACCATTTTTTTTTAATTTTTTCTCCCCAATTTGGCAAGAAAAAAATGAACTCAAGTGTAAAACTCTATCTACCTTATTTTCTTTACTCTCTCTTTTCACTTTAACCAAACAATGAAAAATCACATTTATTTATCTTTTTCTTCTCTCATTTTTCATCTTCTCTCGTTTCACCCCAACCAAACATAGTGTAAAGGTTAAAGCCATGAGATAAACCTAGGATACATAAGAGATAAACTTAGGGAACAAAGATATATTAAAATGAGACTAATTGTTTGCAAACTAACCGCAACTTTTTTAGGGTAAGTACACTAACTTTGACTTATTGGGCCGAAAACTTTTTTTTTTAAAAGAAGCAAAAAAGCAGAGAAAAAGGAAGAAGATATCAGGTAACTAGGGCACCTCCCATTTCATACAGTGACTAATGATTGTTGGACATGTCTCATTCAGTAATTTTGTAACATTTAAATATTTTTGTTAAGCAATTGCATTCTATTTTTTCTTCTTTCATTCCTCAATGGATCTTCATATTATTTCTTAATATCAATCATTATTGCCCAAAGAGCTCTCTAAGTTTCGCTTTGCAGGTTCTCTGCTCAAAGGAGTAAGATTTTTTTTTTTTTTTCTTTTTCAAATTAATATATTTCTACTAATACGCACTTTTATTCTAGTAAATGGCTCTTTTGTCTAAAATAAATGCCCATAACAACTCCTAATTTCTAAAACCCTTGTAATTTTTTTTGAAGAGAGTTTCAATCTATGACGTTCGTTCCTGATGATAGTTCTTTATCATCAGACTATAACACCAATCAGTTTTTTGGTACATGCGAGAATTGAATCCCAGATCTTTTATTCAACCATCAGATACTTTATTAGTTCAATTAACTGGAATCCACAAACCCTTGTAAATTCATTCATAATTTTTTGTAATGCAACACATTTGTACATTGTGTAACTCTTTGATAATGTTACACTATTCAATATATAATTTCTTAAATGATCAATACTTAAAAATTTTCTATCATTAAATTATACGTTCTTGTAATTCTTAATGTATACACCAAAATTTTGAATTAATCCAATTAAGAACTATGAATCTAATGTTGTGAGAGAGAAGTTTCATGAAATTGTCTCGTAAGATATTTCTTATTAAACCTATATATATATATATATATATATGTTATGAGAGACGTCTCTTAAAACCTTCTTATATACTACTTTTTTTGTGGTGACAACCATCAAAGGCATAAACATAGTCGGATAAAAGACATTAGGGGAGAAAACGTAAGATGACTATAAGATGACTATTATATTGGAAATTTAAGAATGATTTTATATATATACACACAAGAAGAAAAAAAAAGAAAAAAAACAAACAAACAATGATACGACCAAAAAGTAAGAAAAAGAAGGGGAATAAAGGTAACATAATTTACTTTATTGGATGCCAACCTTACAAAATCTAAAACTTATTCTTGAAGATGATTGTTAAAGTCATCACAAATTAATCAGGTTCCACATGGGATATTCTTTTCCAGGAAGAACTCAAAAAGAGGAACTTTTGCCAAAGTGCCATGTTTTCATCCTTTGGCATGCTTGTAATGACAAAACATCACAATGATCCCACAATTAGATTTCCATTATAAGTCTAAGAATGCATATAATTTATAGAATTACCAAGACTTGTTCAAGATAAAGGCATAGACCTTAACCATTTGATCACATAAACCTAGACTAGTCCAATTTGGCCTTCAACATTGATTGGTGTTTCAAAAATGAGCCTACCACTAGGGATTAGAATGACCAATTATTGAATGCTGATAAGAAGGTAAGGTTTACTTGAATAAGGGGGACCTGTCCTAACCCCCATTTTTATGAGAAAAGAAAGCATGTATAAGAGTAATTTAAACCTCAAAGTGTTGCTCTTTATTCTCCACCATTGTCCATTTAGTGGCATTTGGTGCGTGGTCCTTGTCGTTGAAGATAATTGACAGCACTAGTCATCCATAAAAGCTATTTTATGCCAACCTAATGTGTTTTTTTAAAGCATAGCATATTGTAATAATCCACTAATCACACCAAGCATGCGTTTCAAGTTTGCACTGCACTCCTTTCTAGGTTGTATAACTGAAACCCAAAATACAATTCTAGCCTCATGCATAAAAGATTTTGCATATTGAGAGGCACAAAAATTTTTATGAAAATGATTTCCTTAGGTGCTTTAGTTATTTTGTGTTGAGATTTAGATTTTGTTGATGAGTTTCTGTCAAAATGGGTGTCAACAAGGGTTGTAATTGTTGCATATTAGTTTAACTGAAGTGTTGAATTAGGAGTTGCTTGAAGATGTAGAGTTGAAGAATATTAGGACAAGCGATCATTATCTGGTTTCTCATCCTTTTTAGTGAGTTCATTGATGTACCAAAGTTTTGGATTGGTGCAGACTAGTTTGTTAATGGTGGAGATTCTATAGAAGAGAACAGACTTCTGAAGTTGCTACAGTGGGAGGCAAACGAATTGTTTGCTCAGTTACATGTTGTGTGTGTCAGCATATTTTTTGGTTGACAAAAATGGTATTATTTATTGCTACTTGCTAGAATAATTGTTAATGTATGCTGGAGAGACGAAACTCCCAGAGAACAAAACCAATCAATAATAAATGAGCACTATATTCAAACCACTGAGGAAAAGCATCAATACAAATTGAAAAAAAAAAAAAAAAAAAAATCTTCAAGAGTGCACCTTAAAAGCACTGGATCACTCAGGGGAATCACTAGATCCAAGAGAGAATTTTAAGTATAAACTGTTGCTTTGAAGATTTGTTCGAGAGATCCTCCATTCTGCCACTGAGTCCTTTCATTGATTTTTACTATATATTACTGCTTTTGTATTGTAGTGATACTCTTGTGATTGATTCATCATTATGTTTGGTAAACTTTTACTAATTGAATTGGTTCAAGTAATAATTAATCAGGTTACTAGGTCATTGGATCATAATTAGATTTTCATCATGTGCACCTTATCGTGATCCGCCTCTGCAGAATTAGCTGAAATATTTCCATACAATAAGACAACCTCCATTAAAATCTATCTAGAATAAGCTTATTTGGAAATGGAAAATCATGACTATCACCTTGGACTCTTTGGCATCAGCTAAAGTCGTTTCACTTGGGTGCCACAGATTGCAATAGTCATTGGTTTTCCACTGAAATCAAGAAAAAAGTTGTGAATATCAGCAAACTTTGGTTTTTTATTTTTATTTTTTTATTTTATAAAAGTGAGGGGGTATTGTGATAATTTCCACTAGAGGTCTTCTTAATTTAACATATCAATAGTGAATCCACTAACTACCTAGACTTATTGGTGCCCCAACAAAAGAAAAGTGGTCACCTTTCTCTTTCCTGTTTGAATTTTTAACTAAAAGAGCTTAAAACTTAACATTCTTTATAATTGACTGTCAATTTTCATTTTTCTCTTTGACTTAGACTCCCTAGCTAAGTAAATTTCATGCTCCTTATAATGAAGAAAGGAAAGCATCACTTGGTCTATACTCTTGCATGAGAAAACAAAAAAACTCAACAATCAGAAAACACAAATTTGCCTAGCTAACATGGATCTCATGCTGCTCAAGAAAGTCGGTCTTCTCTTCCTCCTCATTATTTCAGCATCACTCTTATCAACTTGTCGTGCAGGTGGGTCTTTTTAACTCACTTGCTGCAGCCTTTGGTGCAAATTGTACTCACTGTCAGAGCTTTTATAAAAGAAAGTATTCAACATTTATCAACAGCTAAAGTTTGCTTAGTAGATATATAAAATTGAAGACCAAAAATCTAAATAGATTATGTTTCTATCTCTGATACCCACCATGTTCATGGGCTTGATGCTAATCTTCTTTACTTGATATGGTTATTATTAGTGCAGAGCATGTCCTTGCTGCATATCTACCATACATTAAAGCATGTCCATTTTTTATAAATATGCATGGCCAGAGAAGAAGTTGACACCATTTATATGCTTGACTTGCCTTTGCAGGCAGAGATTCCAAGTGGGTCAGTAAGTTAGCTGAAGAAGCCGATGCAATTAATGAGGTTTGTAAAATGATTATAATTAAAATTACTTACTTTTCATCTCTTATTTCCATTTTTTGGGGTTATTGTTTCTTTCTGTCAGCCATTTCAAATGGAGAGGCATCTTTTTCCTTTCAAATGATGATCCATGCACGATCATAAATAAGCACCAAGTGAGGATGTAGTACTGTCATAATCAAACTTGAAAAGTTTGCCTTTCTCTGAAAATTTGCTGACTAAACTTTTGGTAGCAATCATGTAAAATTACTTTGATAAATAGGGTCCTCTCTCTCTCTCTCTCTCTTTTGTGAAAAGCAGAACACACGTCCACAGTTGAAACCTAAAGATCAGTATTACTTGCACAATAGCTTCCCTTATTAATTTCCATATTTGCTAATTCATTGTCTGATTTTTACTGGCTAGGGAATACCACAGAAACTATCACACCACGATGAAGAGGAGAGTATCCATGAAAGGCTTCTTAAGGTTAACACTAAAGACTATGGAAGATATGATCCAACACCAGCCCTTGTTAAGCCTCCTTTCAAACTCATACCCAACTGATGCATGGTTTAGCCATACAGATTGGCAGAATCTGAGTGTTAGTACCTAAATAAACGAAGTAAATGATATCCACTACGTAGTAGTATTATGTATGTATTTTTCTATATTATATTATATGGCATATAAAAACATACGTACTAAGTTTTGAACCTTTATAATGTGTTATACAGCTTCTTTATCTTTAGAAGAGTGGATGTGTCAGATTTAGTTAAAGTGGAATGTTTTATACTAATAGTGAACTACATGTACTGGATTTTATGATATGTGTTATGTCCACTAATCCCTTTTGTTTTATCAAAAGCATACTATAGACCAAAAAAAATCCCCAAAGTTATGGAGGGGAGTGTGAATCTTTGCAAAACATATATATTTATACTTAACTTCTTTTATGGGAGAGCTTAAATTAAGATAATCCACTAGGGATAGTAGCAAGGTTTGATTAGGGATGCCACCTCTCTTCAAGGAAGGAAAAACTCACATGGGAGAAAAGCGGGACGGTTTTGAGATAGTTTGCTATCTATAATGAAGTGGTTTCGATATTAATAAGGTAGAAATAAAAGAGAAAGAGAAAAGTAGTAGTGAGGGTGCTAAAAGCAAAAAATAGTAAATATTTTGGGACATAGTAATAATATGATTTGTATAAGAAAATAGGATAAAATTTAGGTGTAATACCCTAAGCGCAATACATTAGATTTCCCTGGTAAATTCAAACATCTAATTGCATGTATTGACCAATAAACTTTGATATATATATATATATATATTTGTGTGTGTGTGTGTGTTTTTGTCTAGATGCTAATAGTATGATAAAAATTTTAACCACTTGTTTAACAATAAATGGCTAAAACACAGTAGAGTTATCCTAAAAAGTTAAAAGAATCATAAACCAAGGAGCTTAATATCATACAGTTTCATTATCTGTAATTAGGACTCGAGGTTGTTTTAGCAAAAAATAAGTACTTAAGGTTGATTATAACAAAAAAAAAAACAGTACTTAAGGTTGATATATAACCATCCTGGTCACCATTCTAAGGAAGGCTAGCTCAAATTTACCCCTATTGCTTAACAAGCAAGAGGTTAAGCAACACTGAACTTGGCATAAATGATCTGGCTTTTTAGCAATTCGGATTGGCATTAAGTACGTAAAAAAAAAAATGGCGTACACGTTGAAACACAAATCGTGGCATTATTTTCCATTAGTTTAGAACTTTTTGGGGTAACCATGTAATGACATAAACACAAATAAACATATATACATGATGATGAGGGATTGCTCTGATGGGAGTCAAAATACATAAAGAAAAGTATACACCTTTCATTATCAACACTCAACGTAGCTTAAATATGTAAACAACCATGCATCTCCGGAGTTTGGATTTAGTTTGCTGCATGAGCGAGAAACTATGATTAGTTTTGTTGAAAGAAAAGAAAAAAGAAAAAAAGAAAAAAGAAAGAGGTAGAAAGAGAGAAGGAGAGAGCGGAAGCAAGGGATTATTATACATCCCCATCAGTAAGTTCTTAGTATTTACATTTTTATTTTTCTGAATAATATATTACAAAACCCAATATATAGGGTGAAGTTCATATAATAATGCTGTAGTACTTACCACAACAAAACTCTTAATTTTTTTTATAACTCCGCTACTTACAACTCGCCATAAAGACAAGTTATGGTACCAGCATTATTAATCTATATAACGCTCAGAGAGAGAGAGAGAGAGAGAGATAATTGGTGTGTGTTAAAGAAGGGGGAATCAAATTTGTGTTGGGATCAGTATGTGAAGACTATTGAAACGTTGTCTGTTTTTGAGCGAAAAAGAACGATAAAGCTAGTGTACCTACAACGCTTAAAAGAAGAACAATCGTGTGCAGTGGTTCCTACCATATATTCTCATCACATCATGCCTTGCCATGCAATATATGCAGGGATTAGGAGCGCGTTTTTTTCTCAAGAATGTGGGGTCTTCACTCATTTCAGTTGTGTGACTTGTGTTGTGTCTGCTACTTTTGCAAGGAAACTCCCTGTAACTTTTATTTTATTTGGGCAGTGGTTCCTCCATCCTTGTTCCAACCCAATGGTCATAGGGCAAAGATTTCACCCTTCTCCTACCCTAATCCATTACCTCTTAAGGGTAGGGAAAACTCATGAGGCATGGCAAAACTTGTGCGAGGCATGGCAAGTCAAGGTGAAATATATTTCTATTTCTCCTTCCTATAATATGTGTGTGCGCGCACGCACAATGCAATGAATGAACCAACACACTCAACTAGATAATTAATTAGATGCCCTAAGAGTCTTGAAGACTCGCGCAAAAAAAAAAAAAAAAAAGAAGTGAGAAAAAAATTAAGTATAGATGGAAATGACCATACGTGCCATTTTGATAGTAAATTCAATGTAGAAAATCAGTCATACATGGGTGCTCTCAAAAATTTTACTCCGGAAAATACAATTCTTTACTCTTGATCATGCATGACCTTTATGGATGGCCTTTCGCTGGGTGACAACTTGTGAGGGCAGAAGACCAAAATGCTGCTTGCAGGCCTTTTGCTTGGTTGGACTTCTGAGAGAGATTGTGGTTGAGAGATGGAAATTGAAGTTCCCTCCTGCAAAGGTAGTGCAAGTTTTACTACAGTTGACTACATATGAAAGAGATTGTTTTGAGTTACTAGTTTTTCATGGTCCGGTTAACAAGTGTTCTTAAAACATTTGTAAATTGATCATTTTAAAAAAATTTTGATACTACTTTTTATGAGAAATATAAAAAGTTGTCCAAAAAAAAAGTTTTTTTTTCCCCTTTTCCCATAAGAAAGTTTCTAAAAATATTTTTTAAATCAATACTTATATGACATCCGTTAACATTTCCCTTTTTCATATACATTTAAAGAAAGTCTAATTACATTGAATTTGACAACAAATTTCACACCTATTGATGTAACAATCTGTGATTAGTGTATCATAAAGTGATGATAGTGGTGGTCAGTGATCTCATATGACAATGATGTTGCCACCAATTATATTCTGCCAACTCAACAAGGTGTGAAAAAAATTGTAAAATTTGTTGTCAATCACATTGCTCATACATTTAAGGCTAGCTTTTTTGGTGTTTCAATAAAAGATAGTGTTATATTCACAATATTTTCATAACAAATTATAAGTAATAAGTTGTTATTAATTCTAATTTAAATTTACAACTTAAATTACATTTTTACCCACTTATAACAACTATTAACAACCCACCACTTAGAATTTGTTGTAAAAATATTGTGGACATAACATTTTTCTTCAATAAACTCCTGTTTTTAAGTTCATGTTGAATCAACTCGTGCTCTAGCCACAAGGAATTATTGATCACAAACAAATAACCATAATATATTAAGAACTACTTTGTTTCTATGGATCAACCGTTTGCAATGTCCAAGGAAGAAATACATGAGCCAAATACCAATCCACCATAGTACTGGTGGATCTATCGAAAAGCATTGCTTTTAAGTTGTTTCACACTTCTACTATTGTATCCATATACACAGCCACTCATCCGTAAAAAATAAAAAAATAAAAAAGCATTTTTTTTTTCTAGGGTTTGAATCTTGTCTAGAAGCATTTATGACAAAAAATGAAAATGAAAATGAAAATGAAAATTCGGACATAATAAATAAGAGTTGCCAACAAAGTAAATTAGGGTGGAAGGGACAAGAGCCTTGTAACTCAACTGACACTTATTTAAATACCCCCTCCCCTCATTGTATATATCGAATTATCAACAAAAAAATATTTGAGGGAGGAGAATTCGGCTAATGAAATTTTTGACATAAGCTAAATTGAATAGTAGCCTGTATTTGTTTTCAATATGCACAAATTTAAAAAAGAAAAAGACAAGCAGTTCCTCCCAACTGATTTTTGCTGTCAATTATTTCAATTCTAGCAGTCCAGAGCAATACAAATTTCATTGCCATTGTAACGAATCTACAGCTTGTTGATGAACCTGTTTGTCCGCAGCTGCCACTACGTTAAATTCTGGAAAATAAAGCAAAAACAAGAAAGCATTTTATGATTAAATTCAGCAATTTGATTTGACCATTTAAAATAAGTAATAACTTGTGGCAAACTATAATGAAACAACTTGTACAGTCACAGCATATAAGAAAGCTTTGCAGTTAAATAAGCATACTTGTTACGCCTGAATCTGGAGAAGCCTCCCAGTGAAGCTGATTTCCTTTCCAATCAGTTATGACTCCCCCAGCACCTTCTATCACGGGTATTAGTGAAAGGAAATCGTATGGCTGAGATAAAATTACAATGTCAATTAGGTGGGGGCATAATAGCTCTATGTTCCACATAATATGATTGACAAAGCAACAAGATTTTAACATTGTCACATTATGTTAGCCATTCCAGATTGAGTCAAGGGCACCACAAATCAGAATGGAAAAACCCTGGGGTCAATATTAAAGAAAATAAGATTGAGGTAGTTTCCCCAATTACCATCACAAAATGACCAGAAAATTCCCTCCAGCCTATTTGTTTTCTTGGACAAAAACCCAGACAGGAATATCTATTTGAAAGATGCTACTCATGCCATGTTCACTAGTTGCCTTTGTTTGAATACCTAGGAACATTTATTTGTCCATGACGAGAACAGAGATACAACCATTGCCAAATATGTTGAGAGTGTCTTAGGAATATCAACAATGTCAAATGAAAATGAAAGCAACTCACCTTTAGACCAGACTCAATAACAAGATCCACAAAGCCAGAAGCCAAAAGAGCATAAGCATAGCAG
The DNA here is from genome assembly GCA_023621385.1 of Quercus gilva. Taxonomy (NCBI): domain Eukaryota; kingdom Viridiplantae; phylum Streptophyta; class Magnoliopsida; order Fagales; family Fagaceae; genus Quercus; species Quercus gilva. Next base: position 50,127,296 of record CM042483.1, read on the forward strand.
TCACAGCCATATAATGGCACTTTTACCTGTAGATTATAGAAACAATAAAAAGAATATTGGGTATCAATAAGCCATATTTCAATTTGTTTGGCAGAGTAAGAGATGTTATGTTGAATTGTTTCCTGAGGAAACTATGAAATGTGGTCAAAAGTCTAATTTTTTCTTAAAATATTAACACATTTTATACTGCAAGTTATCCAATAACATGACTCAAACTTGGTCAAAATATTTTGTCAGAAATGCTGGCATAGCACGATCTTAAAATGAAGTAAAACAGGAAAAAGATGAGTAACAAAAAAACTACAAAAACAGTCCATATATCCAAGTTATCATGATTCTCTTTTTTAATAAATCACATTATAAGAACATCCAGCAATACCAGATACTATTGGGTAGTATTTTTAATACCACAAAAACCTCTTTTTCAAAATAAATTTTAAGCAGATAACACTGACCTTGTTTCTAACACGAGCAAATGCTTCTTCTGCTTCTCCACTAAACAAATGTGGACTTGTAGTATACCTAAATAGCAAAAATACAAAAATGAAACAGGATATAGATCACTACGCACAGAACTAATGCACAAATATCTGTCCACCTAAAATGCTGATGCAAGGAAAATATATCACATGTTTTACTTCCCGTACAACAATTTTTTTTTTTTTTGCTTCAGAAGAATGTCTAATCATACAAGTAGGCTTGTGACAGCTTTGGACAAGAGCGAGTAGACACTTCTTGTCCATTTAGAGTTGTTCTCCTTCCACTTATCCCTATCCATCTTTCTCTCAGAACAGGCTGATTGATTATGCCAAGAATCTGAAGAAAAAAAACATGCTTATAATTTCAAGAAGTTTTTGATTAATTTCACAAATTGAATTGACCATGCAATTATCTAAAATCAATTTGCATATTTCCACTCATGAGAACAAGAGTGAAATTAAATGATTGAAATCTGGCACAAGGACAGGCATGATATACAGTTCTACACACATACATATACCAATGGGTAAAGACAACTCATATGCCCTAGAGATTACAAATTGCCACTTGAATATAGACAAAACCGTTATCAATTGGTAGCAATATATATACTGAAGTGATCAAGACAACTTTCTTCCCTCCATTCTTCCTTTCTTACTTTTTAACATTCTCTAAAAAGAGTATTTAAAACTCCAAATCCAAAGCAAAAAAAAAAAAAAAACACTTGCTTTCTTAAGCCAAAAATTTGTGATTTCAAACTTTAGACTAAAAAATGTAGCTTAAGGAATTCTTACCGGTGTACCCCTGTAGAGCAATGCAATGAGAGTACCAAACACGGGTTTTCCTGGAACAAAGAGAAGTACAGAATTAGTTATGTATGGCTTGAAAAGCTTAAGTTCAATGACGATAATATTTAAAGAACAGAAATAAATATACCAGTGATAAAACTCTTTGTCCCATCTATTGGATCTAAAACCCAAACATAGTCTGAAAACTTCTCTTTGCACCTCCATCCGTTCTCCTCTCCATAACTGCAAATAAAAATCTTGTGATAAGTTAGAGGTAAGAAACAAAAAATGAAACATCATCTCTCATAATAATACAAACTCTGACTTTCTTTTCTTTTTCGATTAGTAATTTACAAATGCATACAATGGGTCTTGAATGCATAACCTCACCCCACAAAACTATTATCGGTACTTCCATTTGATTGCTAAGGTCCTTAAGGAAAACATAGGGAAGGAAAAGAAAAAATAATATCTTTAACTTTAGATTATCATAATGTGGGACTTGAGAGAAGGAAATCTAGAATTAACAAGCTTAATACAAGAACTTGGCATAGGCTAGGTGACCATGTCAATCCTTTAAGGAAAAGAAAAAAGTAGGCTGTTCAACTCTGACCAAATCGCCCAGCACTGACAAACTGTGTTCAGGCCACTGGCAACAACAGTTTCTGACAATGTCTGCAGCAGTGGTCGGAAGGGATTTTTGAAAAAAACCAATTAGTTGCAGTCTTCAGCTAGAGGTTTTGAAGAACAATGAATACCACACCAACTGGTTCCCCTTTTGTTCCCCCTCTATCCCTCTGCCCCTCTGCCGCCTCCCATCCTTTTTCCTCATCCAGCCTCATTGTCTGCCCCTCTACCCATTTAGATTGGCTGCCAAAAAACCCTCACTGTCTGAGCTTGCTGCCAATCTGTCAAGAAACCCACCAGCAATCAGATTTGGTTTCTTCGAGGCAGACATTTTACAAAAATGTCCCTTTTCCTTTTGCCCACCGGCAACACAAACCAACTGCACTGACAGAAAACCGCAGACCAAAGCTTGACTTTCCAACATGAAAAATCAACCAGGTCGGTATGGCCAAACCCCCTTCCCAACCCCAACAAAAAAAAAAAAGCTACACACTGACTAATGAACAGCTCTAAAAAATAAGTACAAGGACTCAGCATATTTTCTTTCTGCTTATTTTAAGTAGGAATTTTTTTTTGGGGGGGGTGGGGGTGTTCTATAAATAGTAATCACATTTGCATAACTTACATTGCATGTGAAGGGAAATTCTTCAAAATAATTGAAACCATAGATTCCTCTGCTTCTTTATCTGCAATTGTTACAGGACCTGCAGCAAATCGAGTGAGACATGACTAAAGCAACAAGTAAAAAGAACTAATGTGACAACTATGATCATATAAACCTTTTTTTTACAAGTAAAATTTTATAGAACACGAAAAGAATGAAAAGGAAACAACACCTAGCACACAGGTAGTGTACCAGCAGTGCATTGCAACAAGATCATTTAAACCTACCACCATTATTCTTTGCCTGGGTGTTCAAAAAAGTACAAAAAGAAAAGAACTTTAACTTGTGATTCTCTAAAATCTGGGTCAAAACTATGCAGTAGTCTCTCTTCCACTAAGCCTTTTATAATGTAAGCACTTCAGTTCAAGGAAGTCAAATCAGCATAAGGCATGAAAGTTCAGAAAGTTGAGATTTTATCCTCCTCAGTTTTCTCAGAACCCCAACAATGAGATTAACCGAACCACATTAAATGTTATATTTCTTATTCAGCAATTTACTCAATACATAATTATTTTGGAACATCAAAACAGCATAAGCTACAGACATTTAATCTTCTTCTTTTTTCCCCCTATAAATTCTTCTTAATTTTCTCATTTTTCAAGATTTAACACTCAACCCAGCTCACCTACTATTTGGATTGGTTGGACCCAGATTGCAGCAAAACAAACACACATAAAAACAGACATATCCCAGAAATTCCATTCCTTTTCTTTTCCTCCACTCTGCCATCAACCATTTGAAGTACATCACACAGTTCCAAAGTCAACCCACTCCTTAAAAAACACATATATATATATATATATATAAAATTCTTCAACTTACTGAAATTTTCCCAAGTCAAATTGCCAACTTCTATGCAAATCACTTTGTTTATCAAAGACATAAAGTTTGACTTCCTTTCCAATTTCTTGACAATGCAAAACAGCCAACAAAACAAAAATGCAATCACTTCGTTTCCCCCCAACCTTTTCTCACAAACCAAACAACCCAAAACTGTTAACTTTTTAGCACAATTATAACCAAAACAACCCTAAAACACTAAAATCTCTACCGTTTTTCATTTTTCTCAAAGAAAAACAACAATCCAACAAAATTTTCAACTCAAAAGAAAGGCTTACTCTGGTCCTCCTTGTCGAGAATCTCGAACTTGTTCCTGAAGTACTTGCGAATGACTTCTCCGGCAGCGTCGGCGACCGTGTTGGCGACCTGGGCAATACGATCGAGCTCGGATTGTTGCGGGAGGTCTAGTTGAAGGGTGTCGATTCCATTGGAGAGCTTGGAGTTGATGGACATTGGAGTCGGTGATCGAGAGCGAGAGCGAGAAAGAGAGAGTGTTTGTGGGAAGCGAAGGTCGGAGAGGTTTGTGTTGAGAGTGAGGGAAGAATAAGAAGAAGAAGAAGAAGAAGAAAAGGTGGGAGAGAAGGGGAGGAATGGTGGGGTTTGGGAGAGAAGGTGGATTTGTGAGTGTGAGATCATTTGTAGAGACTCTTTGAGACTGTGAGATAGAGAGAGAGAGAGAGAGAGAGAGAGAGAGGGAAGAAAGGTTTTAAACAATAGCAGAGTGAGAGAGAGAGAGAGTGTAGGGCAGAAGAAAGGGGGTAATGGGCAGAGTAGCGGTAAATGGGGGAAGAAAATAGTAAGTTAGACAGCGTCGGTAAGAATTAAGAAAAATAGTATCTCGAGTTTTAGAAACTCGAGATCCATATTAAAAATCGAGTCTCAAAGACTCGCTTTGCAAGAACTTTGCTGCTGAAAATGCCACACAGATCTCGAGTTTTAGAAACTCGAGTTCTATGCAAAAAAAAATTTTGTGTGATCGCCTTTATAGTGGCGTTTTTAAGTCCTATAGTGACGTTTTAAAACCCTATAGCGGCGTTTTTCTGCAAAATTTTTTTTGAAAGTGTCCATACCAGGTTCAGGGAGCCCTATAGTGGCGTTTTTAAGCTCTACAGTGACGTTTTAAAGCTCTATAGCGGCGTTTCCTGCAAAATTTTTTCATAAGCGTCATACATGAGTCCTATAGTGGCGTTTTTAGGCCCTTTAGCGGCGTTTTCCGAAACTCGAGTGTTTAAAACTCGGTTTTCACATGGATTTTTTTCCAAATCAGACCCATCCGCTTGTAAATTGAGACTTAAAAACTCGAGTTTTATCTTGGAACTCGAGTTTTAGACACTCGAGATGCTAATTTTCAAAATTCTTCTCAAAAATGACAACTAACTAAATTTTTTTATATTTATTGTTAAATGGAAAAAAAATTCAGAAGAAAGGGTGGTGAATGATGTAATGTACCATATCAACTGGGATCAAAATCTTGTCATAATTCCACTAACACAGTCCCTAAAACAATGATGCAAACAAAATAATAATAATAATAATAATAATTGAAAAAATTTATTGATAAATACTCAATACAGTTAGCGGTTCTAAGATTTGGGTTAATGCTAAGCAGGTTCAAGATTTTTCAAAATTGATTAATTTGGTCCTTAAGCTCAACTTGGATCCTAAATTGTTACTCATTTTTCTCATCTCTCTCATAGTGATTAGGAATTAACTTTGTCATTTTGAAAAGTTTTAAATTTGGTTGTCATTAGTTGAACCTAATCTCATGAATGTTAAATGTATTTTACTATTTTTTTCACTATTATTTTAGGAATTGTATTAATGAAATTATGATATGGCATAATCTGAACCATTTATTTTATATTAAATGATAAAGATTAAAAGAACTTTACTAAATAGAGAACTCTCCAGGTCCTAATCCTTTTCTTTTTTTTCTTTTTTCTTTAATAGGTGAATTCAACTTTACCTATTTGAGGTTTATGAAATGATGCCCCCTAAACGGTTTAAGAAACATCACTCACTCCTTGAAATTAAGATTTGTATTTCTGTTAAATTAAGAGACAAACCATTTTTAAAGAAGTTTCAAAAAAGTAACTAGTAACTATTCTAATCAAGAGTTGACAGAAGAAATGAGTGAATGAACAAATATGCAATAAAAAGACCAAAATATCAAAATATTTTACCCTAGATTTTCTAACTTATATATTAGAAGATAAACCTCAATACTTCAAATAAGCAATGTCCACACTTGAAGTGTCTTCTTGGAAAGAGACTGTCAATAGTGAAATTGAATTCATCTTACAAAATCTTTATCTGAATTGATGGTTCTTCTACCTAGTTGTAAAATTTTTGAAATACATCAGTTGTTCATAGCCAAATATAAGAACAAAAACTATGTCTGAAAGTGAATATGAATTCTATTGTCCTAGTTTACCTAAACAATTGAATAGTTTAACATCATGTTCACTAAATAGCCTATGTATTTGATACTCTTTCACAAATGAAGGTCGAGAGCCACAAGCTACCTCTCGTATAGTTACTGTTCATTTACTCTCTCTTTGTTGGCATTATCATCTACATTGTATTCATGGTTGTCAAAATCGCGATCTGAATCGTAGGATCGCACGATTTTATGATCCCACCTTACCAAAACGTTTAGGATCGCACTAGGATCGTAAGAATGGTGAGATCATATGTAAGATCGTGTAAGATTGTATAGGATTGTAGGATCGTATGGGATCCTACTGATCCTACCAAAAACATAAATTTTTGGTTTTTTTATTTTTATTTTTTATTTTTTTTATGGGATAAATTTTTTGTTTTGATGAAACTTTAAGGGTTTTCATTTTTTCATGTTGTGATGGTATGAATTTTTATTTTATTTTTATAAGATTATGTTAACCTAAGTAAATGTTTTTTAGTTTCTAGTTCATTTGTAATCAAAATGAAGGAATGCTTCATCATTTCTAAATGAAGAATTTGATGTTAGCTTTGCTGCCTTTTAAGGTATAATGTTGTTAAATTTGTTTGATCAACATACTAATTTGTGTTCTAATATTACTAAAATATTTTTTTTATATATAATTTTATCAATTATACTTGTATTTGTATATTGATTGATTGATTTTTTTGAACATGCTCTTTAATTGTTGCTAAGCGGTATAACTTGAATTGTTGAGTATGAAATTGTATCTTGATGTCTTTTGCAGTTCTAGTATACAAATATATAATGTTTTCATAGATGATAAAATGGATGATAATTAGGAATTTAAGACAATGGTTATAAGAACTTTAGAATGAGAATAATTAAATGTTTACTTCACTTTAATATTTATCTTGCTTTTGGATTTCATATTATAATTAGCTAGTTTCCATTTGCTAACTTATTTTGGATTTCAAACTTGGAACTTAGAACTTGGAAAATATTTTTCATATGTTTTGATAAATATTTTGGTATTTGGTTGCTAATTAAATATTTATTGAACTTTTTAAATACATTGGGTCAACACTTAAATATATTTGCTTCGTTATTATAGACTTAGTGATGTATGACGTGCAAATTATATCATATGATGCAAATCTTAGTTTTTTTATGGGTGAATTTATAATTTACATGATTATTCAATATACAAAGTCATTATCAATGTGTTTTTTGCTTTAAATCTGAAAATATGTAGGATCTTACGATTCATAATTCGATCTTATGATTCATAATTTGATCCTACGATCTACGATCCCACTTACCTTCAACGATCTTACGTAGAATCCGATTTTGACAACCTTGATTGTATTTAGTCAATTTCATTCATGTAAGGATTGTTAAAAAAATGAGTTTTGAGAAGCAGATGGTTATCAACCTTGAGCCAAAATAAAAGTAAGATCCACCGTCTTTTAAAGTGGATCCATATTAAATTGCGTTCTTTTCTATGAGGAGAATAACATCATATAATCACTCGCTCAAAACAATTAAGGATAAAAAATTGACTTCAAAGTACTTGTTTGAAATATGGGTGAAAATATATTATCCCATGTCATAAAGATTATAAACATTTGGAGTTTATACCATAGTATTGGATATTGGATTGGACCCAGGGGCATCCCATTTTTGTGGAAAGTGGATACGAAAGGATGTCTCTCTCTCTCTCACATTTGCGTGATGCCATATACACCAAACCGAAACTGGGATAGGTTGATCGTGGGGGCGAGCAAGATGGGCCTGTCCAAGTCCAATATTTTAATGTTTTTATTTCTTTACGAGAGAGCATATGTTCCTGTATGTTTATTTTGTCTACAATAATGTGACTATTTGCCTTGCACTTGTGATTTGTTATGAACTATTTCGAGTTTGCTTATAAATACATCGAGCCTCATTCATTCTAATTACTTTTTAACTTTCATATTTTCATGAATAAGAGTCTTTTAAATATAGAAACACAATTTCTGTTCACTTGACACCCAGATTATAATGCTTTTTCTGTGTTATAAATCACACAAAATCATCATATCTTAGAAAACAAACGTTCAAGAAATTCAAAACACCACTATTAATTAGATAGTATAAAACACTAGCCTTGATAAGAGACAATCCTTTCATTTTTTTTTTTCTATTATGTATTAAGTTTTATTTGTTCTTTTTATTTATTCAATCGTTAAGATAGTTTATAATTTGTGTGTTATTTTTACAAAATCACAAGAACACGTAACATTTTACGCATTAAAACTGCTTAAACCAGCAAATCAAAGATTTAAAGTGAACTTACAACAAATTTATTACATGTCAATACCTGGAAGTAAAAACTTAATAAATTTATTAATACAACCCAAAGGCTCACATTACCTGCATAACAAACCTAGACCTACATGCACACCTCGGCAAAAGAAACAAACTTTATAGACAGCAAATTACACGCACATGCACATTTACACACAGCTTTTTTAATGGCTATGGTGGCCTGGCAATTTTTCTTTGATTTTCTCTATCACACTTTTCTTCCCATGTTCAGGTTGAGCACCAGGGCTGGTGGCACCAATGGATATAGTGGTTGTGGCTGTGCTTGTAAAACTCTCTGTCTGTGACTGCCCCTCCTTGCTCTTCCCACCTGTTAACTTCTCCTTTATTTCTCCTTTAAACCCTTCTTCTTCCTTCTCCTAACTTCCCCACCTTGTCCTTCAATTTCACCTTGCCCATCATCCTCAGACTGCAAATGTAGCCAAGCATATATATAAAGAGAATGAAAAATTAAAATTTCAGCATAAACATATTAAAATCACTTATTACCTTTGACTTGTGAATCATCTCTGCCATATACTTAGTTATTTACTGAGGCTAATCTAAGACAAAGATACAGAAACTATAAATCTTAAGAAAAACATTTTCCTTTAACCTTTGACTACTATTAATTAAGTTATTAAGTTATATGATTGGTACATTAAGGAAAAAAAAAGTATTATGATTGATACACAGTAAAAATGATGTCAATAATAATCCATAGTGTAGTGTTTAGTGCAGTGTTAAGTGATGAATCTCATGTGAAAGTGAAGTTGCTCCAATAACAATTGCCATGATGTCAATAATAATTCATAGTGTAGTGTTTAGTGTAGTGTTAAAGTGATGAATCTCATGTAAAAGTAAAGTTGCTCCAATAACAATTGCAGAGCCTACCTACTTAGGCTAATCTAAAACAAAGATATGGAAACTATATATCTAGACATTAATTTTCTTTAACTTCAGTTATATAATTAGTACATAATAAAAATAGTGTTATGATCTATACATGGTAAAAATGATGTCTAAAGTAATCTATGATGTTAGTGATGATTCTATGTGAAAGTAAAGTTACTTCAATCACAACGTATCACGTTAACATATATAAACCATGTTATTTAGTCAATTTTTTCTTCACTATTTTTAAACTAAAGCTCACCGAGACGGAGCTGGAGCTACTGGACCGAGAAACCTCGAGCTCATGTTGCTGCTTCTGTTGATCCAGCTGCTGATCATGCTCTTTTGCACCACCAACACCAACAGCAGTACTAGCAAAAGTTCCCTCAGTGGTATCTCTATCTGGTTCATCATGGATTTTTGTGGTGGCCACACCAGTAAGGTGCATGGGTGACCATGTTCATCGATCAATTGGACCGGGTTGCCATGTTCGTCAGTGAGCTGAATTGGGTTCCCATACTGATCTCGAATTTCAGCCATTCTTTGCTAATAACTCGGAGAAATTCTAGCTCTACCAAATAGCAATAACAAGTTATTTCATTGAAGCCAAGGGTGGAGCTTATTTTTAAAAGGGGAAATGATGTATAAGACGGTGGTGTTTTTGCATGTAACTTGGGTATTCACAAGTGTCATTAAGAGTGCAAAAAAGACATGAACAACAGTGCCACGTTAGCTAAGGGAGGGCATGTGTTGCTCTATTGAGTGACAAATGTTCATGGCTCCGGCTTTTGGGTAGAGATGAATCCTAAATATGTTAATAGTTATCTACAATCCGAAATAAGTTTGAGATTTGTTTCCAATTTTCTGACATATGTTTGTCACTTTGTACACATTCCGAGTCAAGTTTATTTTTGCCTATTCTTAAAATAACTCGTAGAATAAGTGCATTGGATAAACTCTAAGAGATCATATCCAAAATGTTTGCTCACACGCTAGGTTCAGACTATTACACAAAGTTTCTTACAGAGAAATGGGAGCATAAACAACACAACACAATGACTTGAAAGACATTATGGCTCTTGTTGATTTGAAATAGTGGGGCTATGCTCTTGGAAGTATGATTTAAAATGGAGAACTTGTTGGTCAAATAGAAGAGGCAAAAAGTATAAACTGATACCCAAGAATTTCCCTGTTGAATCTTTTAGAGGAATACATTGACTTCCGCGTTCCTCATAATCAAAGTTTTTCTATTTCTACTTTCTAGTTTTGCTTTTTGGGTTGTTGGGTCATCTTCAAGTTCAATGCCAAATACTTGTTGCTTAATTAGGTTAACCAAAAAAGAAATGAAAAAAAAAAATGACACCAAATTTCAAACTTATACTGTTAAAAGGTCTTCGTAGCAATTATTTTCGTCCACCGACATCACCAAAACTCAATGCAATTGCAATTAGTCAAAACTCAAACGCATCCACAAGTAAATAGTCTTTTTGGTCGACATAAAAGACGTTCACATCAAAACTTAATATTGTCTAGAAAATACTTCCAGTCATGAAAGCATCACAACTTTATGCTTTGAGACAAAGTATATGTTATTCCTTTCTATTGCTCATCGAGAATTTAATTATAAAAAAAAAAAGGCGATGACAAAGAAAAAGGCACTTCTGAAAATTTAGTCTAATCAAGCTACTGTCAAATGACAAAGAAAAATGCACTTCTGAAAATTAAGTAGTCTAATCAAGCTATTGTCTATGTTCATCAGCAACCACAATTCTTCATTACTCTGCAAGGATTAATAATTCATCATCAAGTATGTAAACAGTGATGTAATTCATCAACAGAAAATCATATTGTAAACCTATTGCCTAGCAAATACCACCCCTTCCACCAATGCACACAATGGTAAGTGGGCATAATATTGCCCTCTTGGCACCTCCACGGTCCCTTAACCATACAGATTACAGAATCTCATTAGGATCAATTCATTTATGTGTCCATGCAAAAAACAAATTGATCTGTACAAAATAAGAATGAGAGCACCAGTCTAATGATATGCATTTTCATTCTAATATATTTTTCTTTTTTATATTGAACTGTTCCTTCTATAGATTCTCAATTCTCTTCTTTACAGTCCTTAATTCCACAAGCTCTATTGAAGTTTAGAGTGTGTATGCAGAAGAAGATTTTTTCATAACAAAATCTTGATGACCGACATCTTGCAATCTTCATAATTCTTTTGTCCAAACTGAGATTGTAGATATCAACACTGGAATCTGTATGTATAAACAACACTGAGTCCAACAAGAATCCCAAAATTTTCAATTATGAATTGTGTGTTGGGTATTTGGAGGTTCAAAAATAAACACAGGCAAACATATATAAGAGACAGAAAATGATCACCTCCTAACAGCGTAGAGTTTGCTCACTCCTTACTTGATTTCACCCAGAAGAACCCCTTCTTTCTCGTAGAGTGGTTCTCTGATAAGGTTTTAGATCCTTTTGAGCCAAAGGAAAAGTGCCGCCTCAAGAAAGGCTTCCCCAAGGAGCTTCTCATGCTGGAACTGGAGGCCATCTTGGGTCCTTTCCCTTGACTACTTTTCAAACGTTCAAGCACAAAAGAATCACCATCAAGATCACTATCCACCACCCGATTCCTTGATCTCTTATTTCTAGCCTTAAAATCCATTTCTGCTTTCAATGCCTTTTCAGATAATTTCAGGGTCTGTTTCTCCCCAAAAGTACAAACTGGGCAAGCTGGATCATACTTGTTAATTTCAGACGTCATAGTCTCCAAACATTCAGCATGATAAACATGCCCACAAGTAAGCACGGCTACTACAGAGAGCTCATTATTAGCAATAATCTTTTGGCCGCTCCATGAGGATTTCTCAGTCAAAAGTTTTGAGCAAACCCCACATGTTTGTAGATCAACAGAGGGGGAAGTTGATATTCGGCTACTGGATCTGGTTAACTTCTCGCGATTAAAGCCAAAGGACTCACTATCAAAAGACCACCTGTCTCTATTAGAAGAGGCCATAAGCCCAGAAAAGGCATGCATAGACCAACCATCTGAAGACCCCCCACGTGAGCCCCTAGCTGATTCATTGCTCCAAGAAGGAAGCACTGGCCTTTCTTCGGAAACTGAGTAGCTGTCTGGTGACTTGAATCCGGGGATTTGACTATCAGATACTTGCCTTAAAAGCTGGTGTCCTGGAGAACGGCGGGGCCACCTTGATGGAGTTGTACTAGTTGGAGGCAATTGACCTTGGGATGACAAGGGGGATGCAAATAATGAAGAAGTAGAAGGCAACAACAGTGATGGTTTAATAGGAGATGGAAATGAAACTGTTGGAGATTCCTTAACCTACAATATGATCCGGAAATGTTGTGGGAAAAGTCATATTTGGAACAAAGAGTATAAAAGAGAGAGAATCATAAAGCAGATGAATAAATTCCCTTCATTGGATAAGCTATACCTGATCCAAACTCACATCCATAGAAACATTCCTTGAAATAGATTGATCTGATACATACACACAGAAAAAACAATCAGATACCTCAAATCACAGTTACTGAAGGTTACAATCAGCCAAAGACAAGACAAGAGGTGGGGTGGGGGGATGTACTTGAGAGGTCATCGTTTTGATAGGTAATAGATCTCATTATCCTAATTGCTGAGCACACTTTTTTCAATAAATTGTAGAATCGAAACTTATGCATGCGTATATATATGTATGTATGAAAGCATTTCTTTTCATAAAATATGTATGTATGCATGCATCCTTAAGATGTTATAGGCGGCCAGCCTAAATGAAAATCCAAAATCCATAGGACATCCCTGATCCATCAGATTGGTGTTATAGCTCCACGAAAACCAGTTTCTGGCAGAAACAGAAAAATAAAACTTTTTTTTTTTTACCTATAAAGCTGAAAAGTTCAATTTTATTTTTACAACCAATATTGAGTTGACCATATTTATATAAAATGACAAAAAATAAATTTAAAGATTAAAAGAACTATGGAATGACAAACAAGCCTGCCTAGTGGACAACAACTTTTGGGCATCACCAAGACTAGATCTAACCCCATTGTCTTCAATGAGTTTATCTTTCTTTTTTTTTTTGATAAATGTCTTCAATGAGACTATCTATCAACAACTTCGGAAAAAAACTACCTAATAGTGATGATGATATAGCCATGAACAGTTAACAAATATCAACACAGTACCAAAATTGTATACCGTCTCATGTCCCAAACTACTTGTGAAAACTACATATATGCACAAGGCATAATATGAATTTCAGCAATATATGGAAAACTAAAGGGGATGTAACCTTATAGGTAATACTCGTAATATTTTATGGGGCGTGTGTGTGTTCTTTGGGGGGGAAGTAAGAGAAGAAATAAATGCAACATCCAATTTCCAAATATTCATTTCACAATGTCTCTATCAAATAAAAAAAAACCCCTCAAGCAGTCGACCATTCATTTCCCAGTGTCCTTCGCTTTATTCATCATGTAACTCTTCAGCAAGACTATCATTACTAACAGTCAATTGTGATCAGCTCTGGCATCATTTAGAAAAGAACCATGTAGAGGAAAATGAAAACGCTCGCCTCTCCTTTCCCCTTGATCACTCAAAATTTTAGGTCCTAGACCCCGACTATAACCTAAAGCCTTCCACTTATCTAATTTTCTTCCATATGGCTATTGGCCTATAATGATATCCTATATAACAATTGACTGAAAGGCCTTTGTCTTTATTTTCAACTGAAGTCCCCTATAAACATGTCATCCTAAAATCAATAAAAATGCATGAGAAACTAAATTTTTATATGTAATTGATAAGGAACTAAAGAACATATCTAAGCAAACAACGAAAGATCTTACACTTTCCAATTATGCAAGAAATTAGTTTAAGATATTAAATCATAGGCATTACTCTCTTGTATGATTTGTGCAAAGTAGGCTTACACTTGTTTTGTGCTTTTCAATACATTACTTACTTATCATATACAACATTCCAAAAAAAGAAAGATATATGAATAGGAATTACTCTACCCAGTGCAGCATGTGGGGAAAAAACTAGGCATTTTATCGCAGATTTTATTAACTCAGATTTTCATATCTAACAAATTCACTCCAACATCATAGGAAACACCATATAGTTTAAAATTAAGAGCTTCCCTTTTCGAAAAGTACCTGAAGCAGGAGTCCTCACATGCCCAGCAGTTCCTTCAGAAATCAGGGACTTCTGCCACGTACATCTTCGAAAATGTTCCAAAGGACTTCCCTCCTCAGCAAATGAGGGTTCGTATTTATTTTCAGACCCATCATTCCGGCTTATCCCATCTGATAACCAACCAATAGAAGTCTCCTCACCAGCTACCCGCCCTCGGTTATCCCACCGAAAGCTCCACGTTGGTGAATACCGAATGTTCCTATGCAAAATCTCACCACTCGATCCATTCGGTATAGTCTTGTCTCTAGCAGCAACACAACAAACAGACCCCATACTCAAACACACTTTTACACACCACCACAACTTCAAATTCTAACAGCAAACCATCAACTCTCACTCATAACACTTATGGCACCATTACCCAATACTCTGTTCACTCTACAAAGCAATCACCATAACAACAATCAAATTAATCAAATTCCACAATAACACTAACTATAGCATTAATTTCAAGAGTAAAATTCAATTCTAACACAAATCCCTAACAACACAATCCAATTTCAATTGTTAATTACACTTCGATTCGATTTGAATTGAATTAGTCCTTCTAGGGTTTCACTTTGTTCAGAGCAGTACCCATTTCCATTTTAATCTAAAGCAAACCAATTTCTATATCTACAAAGTCAATTAAAAAAAAAAAAAAAACTTTGACTTGGTGAACCAAAAAAAAAAAAAAAAACCCACTAAATGTTTTCTCTGATTTTCACAAAATTGGATAAAACAGTTATAATCTGCTTTCAACAACAAACTCAGTATCCACACCAAACCAAAAATACTAAAAATAAAAAAAGTGGAAACACGAAAAACAAAAACAAACGAAAATAGAAGCAGGAAAAAAGGGGTTTTTGAAAATCGAATCAATCTGCTAATCTTAAGGGAGAGTTTTAGAGTGAGTCCAAATCAAAAAGCCCTAAAAAAAAAATAGAAATTAAAAATCGAAAGTCAGAGAGAGAGATCCGAAATTAATGCTAGAAAAGCGGGAATTCTTAGTCAACACTAAAAAAATGCTTTTGGAAAACACAGAAAACAAATTTGGAAATATTAAAACTAAAAAAAAAAACATAAAAAGCTATAAATATAAGAGTTTAATTTATATGAAAAGAAAAAGAAGGAGCCGGAGGTAATTCGAACCGTACCTGTTTTTTTAGGTGAGAGCTGAAAAATGTTAGAGAGAAAGAGAGTTTTAGAGAGAGAAAATTTTAGAGAGAGAGAGTGAGGCTGCTGTGAAGCTGAGAGTGCTCTTTTTTCTTTGATGTTGCAGAGAAGAAAGCAGAAAGAGAGAGAGAGAGAGAGAGGGGGGGTTGGGTTGGGTTGGGTTGAGGTCGTTTTTGACGGTTTTTATGGGGGTAACGGCGTTAGAGGTTGTGTTAGGGTTGGACTGTGACGTTTGAACGGCGTTAAGTATTGCACCGTGAAGGAATTTATGCCACGTAATTTTTTTGAGTACTTTGTATGTCGGGTAAATGTCCAAATATATATATATAAAATAAGGGAAATAATATGTCTACAATATTTTTATAATAAATTTTAAGTAGCAGGTTGTTATTGGTTGTTATTATTGGATCAAAAAAGTAATTTTAGTTTTAGTTTCAAATTTGAACTAATAACAACTAATTACCTATGATTTGTTGTAAAAATATTGTAAAATTGTTATAGATGTAACATCTCTCCTAAAATAATAATCAAATAAAATATTTTTGGTTGGAAAAATGTAAACTTGTCGCATGGAGAAAAACTTACTCTTGTCACGTCGGTTCATACAGATATTTTTTTTTTGTCTATTATAATGTGTCATATTTGCCTCTTCTATTGATTGGACATACGATATATGTATCAATATATTATTATTATATTAAAAGTTAGAACAAAAGTTATGTGTACTTTTTTTGATTAAATTCAATCATATGACCATACAAAATATGACACAAATATGTTATCTATACTTAAATTCAATCGTGTGGCTAAACTATATTGGATTCAAAAAAGAAAAAAAAGAAAAAAGAACTATATTTAAATCTTGCCCTAAAACCAAAAAAAGATAATAAAAAGTATAATATGGTATATTTTATACAATTACTATAAAAAAAATAAAAAAAAAAAGGGATCCTTCTATGGTACCTTCAATGTTTTGGGGGAAATGATATTCATCATGAAGTTATTGCGTAATGTGACATAAGTTGCTAATAAATGTAACAAAGTAATTATCATGTATGACATGTTATTATTGGTCGAGAATGACAAAACTTTAATATTTTATAAAAAATATATTGGTTATAATGTGACATTTTGGAACATATATACCATTAGACACTATCT
The DNA here is from genome assembly GCA_023621385.1 of Quercus gilva. Lineage (NCBI taxonomy): Eukaryota > Viridiplantae > Streptophyta > Magnoliopsida > Fagales > Fagaceae > Quercus > Quercus gilva. The sequence continues at coordinate 50,143,912 of CM042483.1, forward strand.
TTTTACTAAAATAGGAAATGCATTAACTTTATTAGTTTGAAACTAAGGCTGTATTTGTTTCAAGTGTAATTGTAAATTGGAAAATGTTTTATACCATTGATGGTGTTTGGCAACTTAGGAAATTAAAGTCAAACTGAAAATACATTAGTTTGACTGTAAAATACCCCACCTACACCCGAAAAATATTTTACACAATAATATTACCTTCAAACCATTTCCACTCCTCTGAAAATTCATCTCCTCACTCACTCTCATCACTCATGCCAAGTCTAAGCCGAAGGACGGAGAAAGCTACCGCCGGAGAAGCACACATCTAGTCCTCGACCCATGGCCCCACCGTCGTGCCTGCAATCCCCTTCGCTAGTGAAGGTAGTTTCTCATCTACTCCACCTTCATCCTTTCACTTTCACTCACCCAACCCATCCCTCTTCCTCCCCCAATTGCGTTCAGCTTCGATCTGAGCTCATCCACTCATTCTCAGTCTCACGCTCAAGTTGACGATTATGAAGGTGAGGGTGAGCATGATCGTGCTGCCTCAACTCGTCCCCCACCCACGTTGTTGCCGCCCTAAATGGTTTTTTTTTTTTTTTTTTTTTTTTTTTTAATTTTTATATTGTAAAATAACATTTGTTCTTGGGTTTTGGAGGATCAATGGTTGCGGTGATTCGTGGGTTTCAATGGTGGTGGGTTGGGGGCGAGTTTAAGTGTTGATGATGGCCAATTGGTGGTGGTGGATCAATGGCTAGGGTACTTTGTGGGTTTCAATGGTGGTGGCTTATGGGTTTTGATATTGATTTTGAGATTAATGGGTTTTGATTTTGATTATGATTTTTCAGGTTAATTGGTTATGTGGTGGTTGATGGTGGCTATTAGAGGTTGGGTTTGTAGTGGCCGGTGGTGGCTGGGTTTATGATGGTGATTGTGGTGGTTGGGTTTTTTGAAAATAAGTTTTTATATGCAATACCAAACAATGAAAATACTCTTCTGGCAAATTTTCCAAAACACAAACAAACAACTGAAAATATTTTCCTTTTCGTAAAATAGTTTTTCAATTGAAAATATTTTACACTCAGAAAACATTTTACATATTACCAAACATAGCCTTAAAAAAAAAAAAAAAAATACATCATAAGATAACGTGTACTTTAAAAAGCACAAATTCTCTACCATCCAAGTAATAAAATCGTCAATGTGTTTTGCAAGTCAATAAGCTGGTGCATGGCATCTTGAATATCATAAATTTCAAAAGTTATGAACGTTGGTGGAAACGAGCTACATACCAAGAAATTTACCACAATCAGAGGACCACTCTCAATAATAATTTATCTGATACCCATATCCTTTGCAAAGAGATATGCCCATATGTCCATACCCCTTCTCAACAGCCTTTGGTTCAACTTCAATCGCACCTATAGACACTATCTTATTTGACTGAATTGACATTAAGGATTAAAAAAATTTACAAGTAAAACTATGGAATTATTATTATTATTATTTTTTTTTTTACAAGTAAAACTATGGAATTATTGGTCCATGTAATATAGGCGACAAAATTACAATAATGTATAGGTGTGAGTATTATAGAGATTTTCTTAATACTCATATCAATTTATAACATAATTAAAATTTGTTATATCCCACATAAGCCAAACAGTAATTGGAACAATAATGTGTGTGATGAACAAGTTAATACCTTGAGTTTTGGAGAATTCATCTATCTTTTAAATTCCAAGTTTTCAACCATGAAAGAGTGTAAAAAAAGAGAAGTTTTTAATTTTTTTTTTTTTTTTTTTAACTTTTCAGTATTTTAATTTTTCACTGTTGGGTGTGTGGGGGTGACTTGCTCCGTAAGCGGAGTGCGCAGTACGCATTCCAATGCTTTTCCCGATGCACCAAAGTATATTATGAAGTTTTTTATTTAATTTCAGAAATTATAAAAAAATAAATAATAATAATAAATAAAAAAAGATTCTCGAAAAGTCTTTGTTGTTCCCTAGTTTTTTATTTCTCAAAAATTAGATTCCCTTGCGTCACTTTTTATTATTATAATCTTTTTTAAAGTCTCTTTATGTTTTGCATATTTTTGGAGTACATGGTTTGGTAATAGTCACTTTTCTCAACTTGCATTCCCAATTGAGATTCGTGTTTTTGTTTCATCCAATGACATTTGTTATATTTTTAAATGGGTTTAAAACATAATAGTGGGATTAGATTAACATATTTAACAGTGTTTGGTATCAATTAACGAGTAAAAACCCCCTCAAAAAAAAAAAAAAAAAAAGAATTAACGAGTAAAAAAATTTTGAATTAAAAGGCGAAATTCAAAGTTCCTACGTGGTTGCATGTTTATCTTCTTTTCTTTTCTTTTTTAACCCCTTTCTTTTTATATGGAACTTTTATGTCTCTATCAAAATTAGTGGGAAATAAGATAACTTGTCATTTTGTCAAAAAAGTACTCTCTTTTAAATTTCTCATACTAAGGGCTCGTTTGGTAATGTTGTTTGTATTTTTTGGAAATATGTGTAGGTAAAAAAGTGTGTAAAAATACATGTAATATTGTTTAAACACTAACAAACAACCCCTAAGTGTGCATTTGACTCTAAATTAAAAAGTCAAGTTATTTTACTATTTAACTTATTTTTACTACTTTCATGGGTCCCACTTAGGAATAACAATTTTTTCTCACCTTGCTTAACCCGCCCTTCCCGCTGCGTCCGCTCAACCCGTCCCGCAAAGGTGGTGGGACGGAGATGGGGCAAGATTTTAGCCCCACACCACAGGGCGGGGCGGGGATGAGTTTAGACTTTTTAGACTCACTCCGCCCCGCCTCGCCCCTTCCCTTCCCAGTCTCGCCTCGCGTTGCTATGGGTTATAATTGTAAATTTTTTATACTCTAAAACTCTACTATTTAAACAAACATATCAATATTAGCTTATTTTATTCTATCCAATGTAGTTCTCTGCCTTTATTTTGTCATGTGTTATACTATGAGTTTTTTTTTTTTTTAATGATTGTCTTGTTAAACACTTGGATATATTATTCAATTCTTTTTCTAAAAATTGATTTGATTTGATAGGAAAAATTTAATCGTAATTTCAAGTATATTTTTATTAATGAAATAGGTTTCATTAAAAAAATTTTACTAGTTGTAAGGCAAATTAACAAAAAGTAGAGTTTTATGAGATTGGGCGGGGTTTCAAGGGGCGGAGATGGGATAAGAAATTTTCCCCGCCATGCGGGGCGGGGATGAAGCAAGACAAAATCTTTTGGGGTGGGGGTGAAGACCCCATCCTTCAGACCTGCCTCGCCCCATTACTATTCTCGTTTCACTACACTTTTTGGTACTATTCATGGGTCCTACTATACTATTTCAGCTAATTTTTACATTTATCTACAGTACTTTCAGCAAAAAGTTTTCAGTTTTAATAAAATAAGCAAATCCTAAATAGACCTAAATGTAATAGCATTTGTGATCAAAATGTTTTTTTATTTATAAGTGTGATCAAGATGTATAAATCGAATTAATTTTAGCTAACTTATTTCTTTCATGATACTTTTAACATCTATTATAGGTTTTGTTTGTCAACGTTTAAAAATGAAAATAATTTTTTTTTTTTTTTGATAAAGAAATGAAAAAAAGTTGGAGGTACAACTTCTTAAACTTCATTTTTTTTAAGTACAATTTTTATATAATATTCAATGTTCTTATATACTAGACTCGTTGAAATTTGAATACATAACAAATACTTGACACGTGACCGCAGACTCTGCATCCACAAACCAGTTCTTTTTTATTTTTGTTTTTGATGAAACCCCAAGCCAATTCATTACTACATAAACACTTCAAACAAAATAGCTAATAAAGATAAAACATCCCAATCAAACATTAAATATGATCTCACTTATAATGTGCAACGTGTATCTTGCAGGGTGATTCATTAGCAAAGCCAAATGCCAAATGCCAAATGATTAGGGGGTGAGTGAGAGTTGGAGGGAAGGTGTCCAACACAGCAAGTATAGAGAATGAGTTGTGTACGTCAATGGAATTCCTGTGGTTAAACTAATGTGGCTTTGATGCTGCGGTAGTTGAAACTGTGCCTAAACATCATATTGTGTGATGATAGAGTCAAAAAAGGCTGTGGTTTTTGTCAAAGACTGAAAGACATCGTCCATACTTCGTACCCTTATTTTAACACTTGTCCTAAAACTAGTTCCTATGGTCTTGGTGACAAAATTAAAGCCAAAGATGGATGTCTCTCTTATCTTTGTTCGTTTACACTATCGGCTAAAAAGTGAGTTCAGTCACTGTCAAAACAGTGGCGTGTAAATGTTAACAGACGCCAAGTCATGGTATAATCGAAAAAAAAAAAAAAAAAAAATCATATTCTAAAAAAAAAAAACAATAAAAACATCTTCATCAATGGGCATTAGGTAAATCAAATGACCCACCATCGAAGGCTTACTTACAAGAAAGCCCCTCAATTTTTTAACTCCATGGTTTAGAATATTGTTTTGAGCCCAAGAGAGTGAGATCGAATTTGTGATCAGTAATTTGTGACTCTGGACACAAAAAAAAAAAAAAAAAAAAAAAAAAAATCTTGTAAACATCCCATATATACAACTTATGTGAGGTCACATGTTATTCTCACATAAGTTATAACGTTGGAAATATAAGATACTTTCTTCTGAATAAATAGAAAGTAAATTTTGTGATTGTATAATTATAAAAAGTTGCATTGACGAAATTGTATTAAGTATATGTGACAATACTCAATGGCGTATATTTGGTACTTCAAAACATGTGCCTAAACATATTGGAAATCTTTTTTTTTTTTTTTTTGTAGGAACATATTGGAAATCTTTGACATAAGCATATATTACTTATAAAAATAACAAGGCCTAATCTGTAGTGAAATGATAATTATTTTGATTTCAATAATACGTATGTTACTTGAACTAATGAACCAATGGTGGGAGCCACATTCATAAAATGAAAATTCGAATACCCATTAATTGACTCCATTGTCCGTTTTGGTAAGACTTTCGTTTAACTAGATTGCTTAAATTTCTTGAAAAGTCTTAACCAATAATAACATTCCATGGCCAACACCACCGACACATGCAAAAGCCAACTTTGTCCATTGTTTCCTAGCTGCAACGTGCTTTGACTTTCAATGTAATAAGCTTCTTGATTTTGAAAAGTCTACTTTGATACTATTCTATGCTCTACACATAGTCAAATAGCGTCACAAATGAACTGCATGTATCTTGAATAGCACCTGGCCTAGCAAGAAGGGCGACCCAGTATTCCTTGACCCCTTGGCATCAGTCTTCTTCCTCTATTCCATGTAAGAGTGTTTCAAAGGAAGATTTCGAATTCAACCAAACAAAGCAAAGAATTGCTTTGTAGTGAGCACTAGCTAGCTTCAAGTTTCTTTGCTTCATATTCAGTTTCCGGACAGTCAATATCACACAAGTTCAAAAGAAATTTAGCGCACACAGACAAGGTAGAGAAAATACTATTCAGCACTTAAACCATTACAATCCAGATGTGAAAATGCAGCAGAGAGAACCCAAGAAAAAAAAAATTGAGGGCCATAAAAAGCGCGGGCACACATGCACAAAGGACATGGAGAGACTAACCAGCGCTTAAGTTATGTACTACCGGTGATGTTTGGAACTCCTTTGCATTCGGACACAAGTAATTTTACTATCACACAAAATATTACAACTACCTAATGTGTCAAATTGTGAGTCATCTATTACTTTCACATAAACCCACCACTTTTTCTTCACGACTAACAATCTACCACGTGGACAGTTATGATACAAGTTGTGGACTAATTCTAGTATCATACAAAATACCACAACTATCTTATGTGTCAAACTATGATTGGTTGTCTATCACTTTCACATAAACCCACAATTTTTTCTTCACAACTTACAATCCACCGTGTGGAAAGTTATGACACAAGTTGTAGAGTAATTCTAGTATCACACAAAATACCACAACTATCTTATGTGTCAAACTGTGACTGACTGCTTGTCACTTTCATATAAACCCACTACTTTTTCTTCACAACTTACAGTTTTGGTCACGTGAATAGTTATAACACAAGTTGTGATATTTTATGTGGTCTTAAAATTTTTGTTCGAACACAAGTTCACACAAAATTTTCCATACCACTGCTAGGATGGGAGTATCAATTCATTGTCTAAAGAGTGCCGTAATTCCTATTTGGATTAGGCCAATAAAGGTTCAATTAGATCCAGCCCAATGTGCTCACTGCTCACATACTTGAAAAAAAAACAAGCACATCCCGTATGTGTCTACACCAGCTCTTTAGAGTTTAGACCTCACATATCCCAACTCAGCCCATATCTAGAACCTTAACATTCATTTTAGCAAGAAGCCCAATCCGAGACTAGTCCAAACAGCCCGCTTCCCCAATACTTTGTTTTTGGGCAGAAACTTCCTAAAATTGCATACTGACCCTTAAAACTTCCAAAAATTGCACAAAGGTCCTTGAGGTCAACAAAACAAAGCATTTTCAACCCTTGTTTTGCAAAATAAAATGTTTTCCTTCAAATATAATAAAATTGCCAAATGACATTATTATTAGACTTATTAAGAATTCAACATTTTGATCTTGTTATTATTAGACTTTTCTCACATGTCATGCATTCACATGTCACTTTAGTGTAGATTTATACATATCATGCATTTACATATCATCTTTGGATAGATTACTTGAAAATTAAAAAAGATAAGTTTAGATTGAGAGTGCATAATCTAAATTTGAATTTATTAAAAAATATAGATCTCAAACTCATTCCAAACTCCATTAAATTTTAGTAATTTAATCTCAAATTTGTTCCATATATATTTATTAATGAATCCAAACCCATCTATTTATTTATTTTATTTTGCTTAATTAAAAAGAACTAACTTAACATTACTTATTGTTAAGTTCTAAAACACAATTAGATCACATTCAAACCTTAAAGCCATTGCATTTAGTCATAATGCATAGCTTATATTGAGTAATATTTATCTATAAATATTTATTAAACATTATGTGATTAGGTCTACAAATTACTATTTGTAATATTTAAACCATCTAATAATAAAAAAAAGGGGGAAAAAAAAAGCAAGGTGGTGATTATTTAAATGATCTAATATTTATACCATCTATTAAATATTTTCATTCTGTTTCACATTATCTAATTTATGAACAGTATCTACTGAGCATTTTGGAGTTTTTGAAAACTTTAGATGAGAATTATGGATTGTAGTTGCTAAAAGATGCCAAGTAGTGTATATTGAGAAATTTGTATTAATTGGCTTTATTCGGTGACAAGTTTGTATGTATTTTATTCTCATTTTAATGTATCTTTTTGGACTTAATTGTATTTGGGGTAGATATACTTGAGCCTTATTTGCTATTTGGAAAGTTGCATTTAGAGTCTACTTGCAACCTCAGGCAACCTGCTCTGCTATGAGTAACACGTGGCAAAAAATGTCATATCAGAGTACTAACTAGACAAATCATGACCATTTTGCGACTAGCCAAGTCGCGACAAGATCGCGAGTTGCATGATCAATATACTCTATTTTTTAACCATTTTCTGGCCATTGTGATGATGCCAACACACACCCTCACAGTTGTTGTGCGTGGCACCTAATCTTGAATTTTTGTTTATGATTATAACATAAATTTGACTTTCACTTGTATGGAAAGTATTATTACTACTTATTCCTTCTTTGTAAAATCAAATCTCTTATATCATGATTTTGTCTTTCACTTGTATGAAAAGTACTAATACATGATGTCATTAATATAATTATTTCCCATAAAATGCTAGATTGACATACATATTTAAAAAGTTTAAACTAGTTTGTTTGACACTTTCATTAGAATGGTTGTTTATAGCTTAGCAATATATATATATATATATATATATATTAAAAATGTATTTGACTCTTTAATTATCAGAACGAAAAAAAGGAGCATAAATGTTTTGTTTGAAAAGAGGTGAGGTTTAAGACTTTTATAGATCTTTTTTCAATTCCTAAATGAATGGGAAGACAAGGATTACCAAGAAAATTTGTGGTGGAAATATGACAAAAACAATTGAGATACCAGCTTCAAGTCAGAGGGTAGGAAATTCTTTTTAAGACTGGTAGAAATTGTCATTTCTTTTCATGACAATTTTCTTGAAATTTAGTTTTTAGAATTCGCATTCTACCCGATTTGAATGTGACCCATGAATCCTCCCCTAAAGAAGATGAACAAGCATTTGAAAATGGTACTTTGGCCACCATCTTCAAATGCTTGTTCATCTTCTTCAAAGAAGGATCATGGATCTCATTCAAATCGAATATAGAACACGAATTCTACGAACTAAATTACAAGAAAATTTTCATGAAAATAAATGACAATTTCTGCCAATCTTAAAAAGAGTTTCCTACCCTTTGACTCGAATTTGGTATCTCAATTATTTTTGTCATATTTTCACCACAAATTTTCTTGACAATCGTTGTCTTCTCATTCATTTAGGAATTGAAAAAAGATCTATAAATAAAATTTAATTATTTGATTTTCACAACAAAGTTGGAAAACAAGCACTTAAAAGAATAAAAATTTGCATTCTAGGAGATCCAAGTATCAACAAGAATTAAAAATTTGGAAATGGTGGTTAAAAGAGTGACATCATACATTGTGGTCATGGTAGTTACGAAATGTTTCCTACCATACTATGTTATCATCTCATTTTAGCCTATTTCTTTTTCCAAAATTTTCACTGTTCTTGAAAGTGTTCAATACTATTTTGAATGTCATATTTTGAAGGTTAGTTTTACCACCTCATATTCTCCAATTTTTCATATATACAATTCCATTCTCTTGATCATAGATTTGTATAATCTACACTTTCAAAAGCGCATTTATACTTTCAAAATAGGCTTTCCCCTTTTTTTTTTCCTATTTTGAGGTGTAAATTGTATTTTGAATATCATTGAGTTTAGATCATACAAATCCCTAATCAAGTAACGAAATTCCACATATTTAGAATTGAAGAACATAGATCAGTATAATTGGCATATAAAATAATCTCAAACACGTTCAAGAACAGTAAAAATTTTGAAAAAAAGAAGGAAAAGTGAGATAAAAATAGGATACGGTAAATGATGGTCACTCCTTTGACCATCATTTACAAATTTTTCTTCTTGGTTAGAGACAACGAATGACTATATCGTGAATTCCGTAAACTAAGTGTGCGTTTGGGAAGTGCGCTTTGCGCTTCCCACATCTACGTCTACGTTTCTTTCCTTTTTTTTTAAAGACTAGCACCTAGTGTACTGTTCATGGGACATGAGCAGTGCACCAAGGCATATGAACAGTAAAAAAAAGAGTGAACAGTAAATTTTTTATTATTTTTTTTATTGTTTTCAGTTTTCAATTTTCAGTAAAATAAGCGGTATCCAAACAGACCCTAAGGCTGGGTTTGGATCCGCATTTGCGGATCCACGTTTGCGTCTCTATTTTTTTTTTTCATGCGTTTTAAGAGGTTTGCGGCTACTGTTTGCAAATGTTGACTTTTCCAGGATGAACAGTGCATCCGTACACTGTTTACGAACCCACAAATATCACTTTTTAGCATTTTTTTTCATTAAAAATGGGTCCCACGGCATTATTCACACATTTAAAAATTATTTTGCTACAGTGTTTTTAGTTCAGTTCAGTTCAGTTCAGCAAAATAAGTTGTATCTAAACGGACCCTAAATCACCAACCTCAAGATGACTACTGACAATTTCTGCTATTCCTAAAAATAGTTTTCTCCCTTCTATTCCAAAGCTTATAACTCGACCATTTGAGTCTTATTTTCACAATTCGTCAAAGTCTAATGGAAATTGATTTAGGAATTCAAAAAATGTCTATAAATTAAATGTTTATGACTACAAGTTGGAAATAAGCACCAAAAGGAAAAAACAAACTTAGCCATTTGTGAGCTATATTAATGTTATACCGATATCTCCACACCAATACATTATGTGGACACCATCACGTGACACCCCTCCGAAAGGGTTTTTAGAGAAAAAAAGATAAAAGAAAGAAGAAGAAGAAGGTTTTGTGGGTTTTGATTTAGAAATCATGAGTTTTGAAAAATGAAGAAGTCACCACTAATTTTATATTTTTTAAAAGGAAAAATAAAGCAAAAAAAAAAATTTATTTTTATTTAATTGACTCAATAGATAAGAAAAATAGTTTGTATTCCACCAAGGTTGGGTTCATGGTCAAATTACATCGTGGGGACGTGTGAGGCACCCACACATATCCGATATGTCTACCGGCCTTCACTAATGTTTAATTAATTATTTAATGGCCATGATAATATTATTAACTGAATTTGTTATATCAACTCATCCAAGTACTCTTGTTCAAAAAAAAAAAAAAAAAAAAAACCCTCAATCAAATAGTAAATTTTATGGCATAATGACCTAAAACTAAATCACGTGACAGATAAACAATAATAATAAAAACAACATGGTAATAATGGAAACAATGTGATAATAGTGAAATTAATAAGTGTAAGCAATCCCCCTCCAAAAAAAAAAAAAAAAAAAAAGTGTAAGCAATAGAAATAACAATTATATTATGTAAAGCATGTCCAAAGTCAACTCTTTTTTCTTTCTTTTTTTTTTTTTAATTTTTATTTGGATGAGAAAGAGTTGAATTTTACTTTGTCCTTGGATCTTATTCTGCAAAAGAGTAGTCATTATTCATTTAACATGTTTCAAAAGAGATTGGGCTTCTTTTATTTAATTTATTTAGTCTTTTAGTCTGGTGAGAAAAGGTGGGTTGGATTTATCCTATTTGCTTATTAAACATGGGCTCTTTTTTTTTTTTTTTTTTTTGGAGAAACATAACATTTTTGCAAACAAAAAAGAGAAACAGATCAAGAACCGGCTGAAAAGAGAGAGAGTAGAGAGCAGACTATAGAATGTCATGACCAACAATCTCGAAAATAAAAGGAGTTTCTTCTAACCATATCATTTTGGATTCACTAAACTGGGCATGGGCTTATTTAAAGTCAAGAACAACATTACATTAAGACAAAAATGCAAAACTGACCCTCTAAGTTTCATTGTTTGTCAATTCAATCCTCTAACTTTCAATTTTTGTCAATTCAAGGTTCCGTTACATCTCAGTTAGTGCTGCCGTTAGATATGCTTGAAATGATGCCGTTTTACTCTTTTTTTTTTTTTTTTTTTTAATTTGGAATTAAAAGAAAACCCAGAACCCAGAAAAGAACTAGAACCCAAAAAACCCAGAAGAACCAGAATGCAGAACCCACAACTCAGCAAAAAAAAAAAACTATAACTCACAGCAACAATCCCCATCGGGACCACCACGCATGACCTTGCCATGATCCACGCCGACCACCACGCACGACCTTGTCACAACCCACGCTGATCTCCACCGCTGCACGAACCCATCGGAACCCATAACCATTGATCTCAAAACCCATTAAACCCGAAACCCATCAACAAACCCATCAACCACCGTGAGAGACCCATCAGCAAGCATGCTCATTCAACCACAACTCAGCCAAAAAAAAAAAAAAAAACCATAACTCACAGCCATAACTTAGCAAACCCATTGTCGTGAGAGAACAGAACCATCGCCGTAGAGACCCATCGCCGTGAGAGAGAGACCCACACCACGCCACCAGGCCTCCACGCCACGCCGCCACCAGACCCACGCTAGACCCACGACCCACGCTAGAAAAAACCATCACCGTGAGAGAGATATGTGAGAGAGATCATGAAGGGAATCGAGCCATAGAGGCCGAAAGGAGCCTCGTGCACGTATTCAAATCTGATTCAGTCTAGTGAGAAGACTTCAGTCACCTTCAAAACCGATTCAGTCTCCCTCTCTCAATCTGACTCAGCCTCTCTCTCAAATGGACTCGGTCTCTCTCTCTCTCTCAAACCACCGACCCCCTCTCTTTCTCTCAAATCCAACTCAGCCTCTCTTCCTTTTCCCCAAATTCTCTATGTTAGGGATTTGGGTCTCTCAAAGTTTCTCTGTTTTGATTTACGTTAGGGATTTGTTTTGTTTCTTTTGATTTGTTTTGATTCGGGGGAGTCGTTCCCCTTAAAATTTTTTTTTTTTTTCCAGATTTTTCTTATTTTCTTTTAATTGCAGATTATATATATATATATATATAAAGAGCAAAACGGCGTCGTTTCAAGCATATTTAACGGCAACACTAACTGAATTGTAACGGGGCCTTGAATTGACAAAAATTGAAAGTTAGAGGACTGAATTGACAAAACTGAAAGTTAGAGGACTGAAATGAAAAACAGTAAAACTTAGAGGGTCAGTTTTACATTTTTGCCTTATATTAAAGTCATATAAGGAAAGTTTATGTTCCATTACAGCAGCTTTTTATTTTTTATTATTAATTTTTTTATATATAAGATAGAATTTTTACTCTAGTCTAATTTAAGTTTATATATGTGTGAAACTCCCTCTTGGGGACCTGAACTCCGACCTTTACCCTCAACACCCCTACAAACATTTATACTTGTAAAGTGACCACTGCACCAAGGAGCGCGGTGGTAGCTTTTTATTTTTTTCATTTTAAACTTTGATTGTTTTATAAGGAAAGTTAAAGAAATATATGACAAATTGTAATTGTAATTGATGGAATATAAAGTGAAATACAAAAAATGGTATAGAAAATTTGTATTCATGATCTAGAATGTTTTAGTGATCTCCTAATGTCTCTGTTTACTTTTTTTTTAATTAACCTATCCTCCTCTGTTTTCATACTACCACCATATCTAATAGGAAATGGACAATCTCAAACTGAGTTTAAGGATTAGAGAATACCCAGCGGTTTCCTCGAAATGTCTCCGTGGAGGTGAAGCTGCGATGAAGGCGTGACCGTCAATGCTGCTTCTGCCACTGGCGGCAGCGGCTCGCGGTGGTGTTTGCAGAGTTAGAGCTTGCTTGTTGAGGTGTGAATTTGGTCTTGATTAGGAATTTATATTCTGTGGCTCTTTTTCTGGAATGAGGTTATGAAAACAATGGTTTTTGCTCTCTAAATTTTTTCAATCTCTCTCTCTCTCAAAATAAATTTTTGGTAATGAAAATAAATTAAAAAAGAAGAAAAAGATGAACTCAAGAAACTTTGAAGATTTTTGTAGAGGAACAGATTTTTGAAAATGCTATTTTTCCTACATATCTTGTTTTGTAAACTCTCCTCTTTGAGACTCTCTCAAAGATTTTCAATTTACACCCACTAGAAAGCCCCCCCTCCGCTTTTTTATTCCACAATTGCTAGCCGTTGGCTTTGTCTCTTCCACACTGATCCCAATAGTTCAATGCAAAGACAGAGCATGCAAAAGTTGTGTTTCTTGTTTGATTCCACAGGTTCAGTACACTGTGTATTGCACAGTGCACGTTACAGTTCCGTTTACCTTTCCTCTTTAATGTTTTTTTTTTTTTTACACTAAAAATGTTTAGTATAAGGATAACATTAACGAAATTCATGGATATGTAATAGCATTTGTGATCAAAATGTTTTTTATTTTATTTTATTTCTAAGTGTGATCAAAATGTAATAAATTGAATTAATTTTAGCTAACTTATTTCTTTCATGATACTTTTTACATTTATTATACGTTTTGTTTGTCGAAGTTAATTTAAAAATGAAAATAAGTTAGAGGTACAATTTCTTAAACTTCATTTTTTTTAAGTACAATTTTTATATAATAGACAAAAATTAGATTTAATATTCTTATATATTAGACCTGTTGAAATTTAAACACATGGCAAATATTTGACATGTGTATGCAGACTCTGCACCGCAAGCTTTTTTTTTTTTTTTGATGAAACTCCATACCAATTCATAACTAAATAAACACTTCAAGCAAAATAGCTAATAAAGATAAACCATCCCAATCAAACACTAAATATGATCTCACTTATAATGTGCAACGGGTACCTTATAGGGTGATTAATTAGCAAAAGCAAATACCAAATGATTAGGTGGTGAGTGAGAATTGGAGGGAAGAAGTGTCCAACACAAGTATAGAGAATGAGTGGTGTACGTAAATGGAATTCCTGTGGTTAAACTAATGTGGTTTTGATGCTGCAGTAGTTGAACTTACTGTGCCAAAACATCATATTGTGTGATGATAGAGAGTCAAAAAAGGCTGTGGTTTTGTCAAAGACTCAAAGACATCGTTCATACTTCGTACCCTTATCTTAACACTTGTCCTAAAACTAGTTCCTATTGTCTTGGTGACAAATTTAAAGCCAAAGATGGATGTCTCTTATCTTTGTTCCTTTAAAGTCGGCTAAAAAAGTGAGTTCATTCACTGTCAAAGCAGTGGCGTGTAAAACTGTAAATGTTAACAGACGCCAAGTCATGGTATAAACAATAAAAACATCTTCATCAATGGGCATTAGGTAAATCAAATGACCCACCATCGAAGGCTTACTTACAAGAAAGCCCCTCAATTTTTTAACTTCATGGTTTAGAATATTGCTTTGAGCCCAAGAGAGTGAGATCGAATTTGTGATCAATAATTTGTGACTCTGGGAAAAAAAAAAAATCTTATATACATCCGGTGTATACAACTTATGTGAAACCATATGTCAGTCTCACATAAATCATAATGCTAAACATATAAGATACTTTCTCCTGAACAAACAAAAATTGAACTCTGTGATTGTACAATCATAAATTGTTGTATTGATGAAATAGTATCAAGTATATGTGACAATTCTCAATAGCATATGTTTGGTACTTCAAAACATGTGCCTATACATATTGGAAATCTTTGACATAAGCATATATTACTTATAAAAATAACAAGGCCTAATCTGTAGTGAAATGACAATTATTTTGATTTCAATGATACGTATGTTACTTGAACTAATGAACCAATGGTGGGAGCCACATTCATACAATGACAATTTGAATACCCATTAATTGACTCCATTGTCCATTTTGGTAAGACTTTCGTTTAACTAGATTGCTTAAATTTCTTGAAAAGTCTTAACCAATAATAACATTCCATGGCCAACACCACGGCCAAAATAGCTAACTAACTATAAAAATTAAACTTTATAGTTAGTTAGGCCGGTTCCGGAAGTAAACTGCAAAGTAGCATCTCGAGCCTTTCAGGCTCGAGTTTCGTCTATAAATCGATTCCCAACGACTCGATTTCATGGTCTGATGTGGCAGCTTTGACCACGTGGACACCTGAAAATCGAGTCTTAGAGACTCGATTTACTACAATTCAAAAAAATTTGAATACATTTCCAGTCTCCAAGTCTCATGTACAAGCCAAAATATCCAAAAAAAAAAAAAAAAAAAAAAATACAATCAGATCACAGAGAGGGAAAGAATCCAGAAAAAGATCAAACTCAAATATGTTCATCAGTGAAGAAAAAAAAAAAAAATCCAGAAACAGGCGGCCGGGGATCGCGAGGCCTGACCGGATCAGACCAGATCAGACAGAGAGAAAGAGCCGCCTGGGTTCGCGCGAGCTCAGGCGGCGCGGCCTGGGCTCGCGCGAACCCAGGCCGCGCCGCCTGAGCTCGCGCGAACCCAGGCCGCGCGAGGCCTGGCCTGGGTGCGTCGGCCTGGGTTCTTTTCTTCATCTTCGGGTTTTTTTTTTTTTTTTGGTTCTTCTGCTCTGATTTTTTATTTGCTGCGTTGCTGTTCTTTTCTTTTATATAGGGGCTAAATCGAGTATAAGAGACTCGATTTCCATTTGGATGCCACCTGGAAAAAATGCCAACTCAGACCCGATCAAAATATGAAAATCGACCCTCAAACACTCGATTTATAGCACCTAAATCGACCCTCTTAAACTCGAGATGCTAAAAAAAAATATAGTTTGAAACTAATGACAACTAACTACATAGTTTGAATTTTATTGCTATTTACCCATTTCGTCCCAACACCACCGACACATGCAAAAGCAAACTTTGTCCATTGTTTCCTAGCTGCAACGTGCTTTGACTTTCAATGTAATAAGCTGCTTGATTTTGAAAAGTCTAATTTGATACTATTCTATGCTCTACAGTACACAATGTCAAATAGCGGCACAAATGAACTGCATGTATCTTGAATAGCACCTGGCCTAGCAAGAAGGGCGACCCAGTATTCCTTGACCCCTTGGCATCAGTCTTCTTCCTCTATTCCATGTAAGTGTGTTTCAAAGGAAGATTTCGAATTCAACCAAACAAAGCAAAGAATTGCTTTGTAGTGAGCACTAGCTAGCTTCAAGTTTCTTTGCTTCATATTCAGTTTCCGGACAGTCAATATCACACAAGTTCAAAAGAAATTTAGAGCGCACACACAAGGTAGAGAAAATACTATTCAGCACTTAAACCATTACAATCCAGATGTGAAAATGCAGTAGAGAGAACCCCCCCAAAAAAAAAAAAAAAAATTGCGGGCCATAAAAAGTGCAGGCACACATGCACATGCACAAAGGACATGGAGAGACTAACCAGCGCTTAAGTTATGTACTTCCGGTGAATGTTTGGAACTCCTTTGCATTCGGACACGAGTAATTCTACTATCACACAAAATACTACATCTATTTTATGTGTCAAATTGTAAGTGACTAACAGTTTGCCATGTGGACAGTTATGATACAAGTTGTAGACTAATTTTAGTATCACACAAAATATCATAACTATCTTATGTGTCAAACTGTGATTGGCTGTCTGTCACTTTCACATAAACCCACCATTTTTTCTTCACAACTTACAGTTTGCCATGTGGAAAGTTATGACAAAAGTTGTAGAGTAATTTTAGTATCATAGAAAATACCACAACTATCTTATATGTCAAACTATGATTGATTATTTATCATTTTCACATAAACTCACAACTTTTTCTTCAGGACTTACAATTTGTCACATGGACAGTTATAATATAAGTTGTGATATTTTATGTGGTCTCAAAATTTTTGTTCGGACACAAGTTCCTACAAAATTTTCCATACCACTGCTAGGATGGGAGTATCTATTCATTGTCTAAAGAGTGCCGTAATTCCTACTTGGATTAGGCCAATAAAGGCTCAATTAGATCCAGCCCAATATGCTCACTGCTCACATACCTGAATAAAAACAAGCACATCCCGTATGTGTCTACACCAGCTCTTTAGAGTTTAGAGTTTAGACCTCACATATCCCAACTCAGCCCATATCTAGAACCTTAACATTCATTTTAGCAAAAAGCCCAATCCGAAACTAGTCCAAACAGGCCGCTTCCCCAATACTTCACAAAATTATGCTTTTGGGCAGAAACTTCCTAAAATTGCATACTGACCATTAAAACTTTTAAAAATTGCACAAAGGTCCTTAAGGTCAACAAAACAAAGCATTTTCAACCCTTGTTTTGCAAAATAAAATGTTTTCCTTCAAATATAATAAAATTGTCAGATGATATTATTATTAGACTTATTAAGAATTCAACATTTTGTTCTTGTTATTATTAGACTTTTCTCACATGTCATGCATTCACATGTCACTTTAGGGTAGATTTATACATGTCATGCATTTACATATCATCTTTGGATAGATTACTTGAAAATGAAAAAAGATAAGTTTAGATTGAGAGTGCATAATCTAAATTCAAATTTATTAAAAAGTATAGATCTTAAACTCATTCCAAACTCCATTAAATTTTAGTAATTTAATCTCAAATTTGTTCCATATATATTTATTAATGAATCCAAACCCATCTATTTATTTATTTTATTTTGCTTAATTAAAAAGAACTAACTAAACATTACTTATTGTTAAGTTCTAAAACACAATTAGATCACATTCAAACCTTAAAGCCATTGCATTTAGTCATAATGCATAGCTTATTTTGAGTAATATTAATCTATAAATATTTATTAAACATTATGTGATTAGGGCTACAAATTACTATTTGTAATATTTAAACCATCTAAAAAAAAGGGGAAAAAAAAGCAGGGTGGTGTTTATTTAAACGATCTAATATTTGTACCATCTATTAAATATTTTCATTCTGTTCCACATTATCTAATTTATGAATAGCATCTACTGAGCATTTTGAAGTTTTTGAAAACTTTAGATGGGAATTATAGATTGTAGTTGCTAAAAGATGCTAGGTAGTGTATATTGAGAAATCTGTATTAATTGGCTTTATTCGGTGACAAATTTGTATGTATTTTATTCTCATTTTAATGTATCTTTTTGGACTTAATTGTATTTGGGGTAGATATACTTGAGCCTTATTTGCTATTTGGAAAGTTGCATTTAGAGTCTACTTGCAACCTCAGGCAACTTGCTCTGCTGTGAGTAACACGTGGCAAAAAATGTCATATCAAAGTACTAACTAGACAAGTCACAGCCATTTCGCGACTAGCCAAGTTGCGACAAGATCGCAAGTTGCATGATCAGTATACTCTATTTTTTAACCATTTTTTGGCCATTGTGATGATGCCAACACACACCCTCACAGTTGTTGTGTGTGGCACCTAATATTGAATTTTTGTTTATGATTATAACATAAATTTGACTTTCACTTATATGGAAAGTATTATTACTACTTATTCCTTCTTTGTAAAATCAAATCTCTTATATCATGATTTTGTCTTTCACTTGTATGAAAAGTACTAATGCATGATGTCATTAATATAATTATTTCCCATAAAATGCTAGATTGACATACATATTTAAAAAGTTTAAACTAGTTTGTTTGACACTTTGATTAGAATGGTTGTTTATAGCTTAGCAATTTATATTTATATATATATATATGAGTTGGGTTCAAGTTACACCTGGTGTAACTCTAAATAATGTTACACCACTCAATATTTTTTAATTGGATGCGAATATTGACAAATCCACCATTAGATTACATTATCTTTGTATATTCTTTATGCTTGCAAAATTTCAAGGTGATCAAAAATTAATATCCATGTCATCAATCAATTATTAAAATTCAAATTTTTGTAGTTTAAAATAATGCATAAAATATAAGTTTATGGATCAAATGGTAAATAGCATCTGATTGATATGAAAATTAGCATGCATGTTAAGAACATATAAAACATGTAATTCAACGGTTGGATTTTCAAAATATTAATTCAATAACTAGTTATTGGGTGGTGTAACATTGCTTAGAGTTACACCAGGTGTAACTTGAACCCAATTCTATATATATATATATATATATTAAACATGTATTTGACTCTTTAATTATCAGAATGAAAAAAGGAGCATAAGTGTTTTGTTTGAAAAGATGTGAGGTTTAAGACTTTGATAGATCTTTTTTCAATTCCTAAATGAATGGGAAGACAAGGATTACCAAAAATATTTGTGATGGAAATACGACAAAAACAATTGAGATACCAGCTTCAAGTCAGAGGGTAGGAAATTCTTTTTAAGACTAGTAGAAATTGTCATTTCTTTTCATGACAATTTTCTTGAAATTTAGTTTTTAGAATTCGCATTATACCCGATTTGAATGTGACCCATGAATCCTTCCTTAAAGAAGATGAACAAGCATTTGAAAATGGTACTTTGGCCACCATCTTCAAATGCTTGTTCATCTTCTTCAAAGAAGGATCATGGATCTCATTCAAATAGGATAGAACACGAATTCTACGAACTAGATTACAAGAAAATTTTCATGAAAAGAAATGAAAATTTCTACCAATCTTAAAAAGAGTTTCCTACCCTTTGACTCGAATCTGGTATCTTAATTATTTTTGTCGTATTTTCACCACAAATTTTCTTGACAATTGTTGTCTTCTCATTCATTAAGGAATTGAAAAAAGATCTATAAATAAAATTTAATTATTCGATTTTCACAACAAAGTTGGAAAACAAGCACTTAAAAGAATAAGAATTTGCATTCTAGGAGATCCAAGTATCAACAAGAATTGAAAATTTGGAAATGGTGGTTAAAAGAGTGACATCATACATTGTGGTCATGGTAGTTAGGAAATGTTTCCTACCATACTATGTTATCATCTCATTTTAGCCTATTTCTTTTTCCAAAATTTTCATTGTTCTTGAAAGTGTTCAATACTATTTTGAATGTCATATTTTGATTCTTGAAGGTTAGTTTTACCACCTCATATTCTCCAATTTTTCATATATGCAATTCCATTCTCTTGATCATAGATTTGTATAATTTACACTTTCAAAAGCGAATTTATACTTTCACTTTCCCCTTTTTCTTTTTCTTTTTTTCTTTTTTTTTTCCCCTCTTTTGAGGTGTAAATTGTCTTTTGAATATCATTGAGTTTAGATCATACAAATCCCTAATCAAGTAACGAGATTCCACATATTTAGAATTGAAGAAGATAGATCAGTATAATTGGCATATAAAATAATCTCGAACACATTCAAGAATAGTGAAAATTTTGAAAAAAAAGAAGGAAAAGTGAGATAAAAATAGGATACAGTAAATGATGCCTACTCCTTTGGCCATCATTTACAAATTTTTCTTCTTGGTTAGAGACAAGGAATGACTATACCGTGAATTCCGTAAACTAAATCACCAACCTCAAGATGACCACTGACAATTTCTACTATTCCAAAAAACTGTTTTCTCTCTTCTATTCCAAAGCTTATAACTCGACCATTTGAGTCTTATTTTCACAATTCGTCAAAGTCTACCAAAAATTGATTTAGGAATTCAAAAAATGTCTATAAATTAAATGTTTATGACTTCAAGTTGGAAATAAGCACCAAAAGGAAATAACAAACTTACTCATTCCTGAGCTATATTAATGTTATACCTATATCTCCACACCAATACATTATGTGGACACCATCACGTGACACCCCTCCGAAAGGGTTTTTAGAGAAAAAAGAAAAAAGAAAAAAAGAAGAAGGTTTTGTGGGTTTTGATTTAGAAATCATGAGTTTTGAAAAATGAAGAAGTCACCACTTATTTTATATTTTTTAAAAGGAAAAATAAAGCAAAAAAAAAAAAATCACTTTTTTTTTTATTGACTCAATAGATAAGAAAAATAGTTTGTATACCACCACGGTTGGGTTCGGGTCAAATTACATCATGAGGACGTGTGAGGCACCCACACATATCCGATATGTTTACCGGCCTTCACTTATGTTTAATTAATTATTTAATGGTCATAATAATAATATTAACTGAATTTGTTATATCAACTCAACCAAGTACTGCTGTTCAAAAAAAAAAAAAGAAAAACCTCAACCAAATAGTAAATTTTATGGCATAATGACCTAAAACTAAATCATGTGACAGATAAACAATAATAATAAAAGCAACATGGTAATAATGGAAACAATGTGATAATAGTGAAATTAATAAGTGTAAGCAATAGAAATAACAATTATATTATGTAAAGCATGTCTAAAGTCAACTCCTTTTTTTATTTTATTTGGATGACAAGGAGTTGAATTTTATTTTGTCCTTGGATCTTATTCTGCAAAGAGTAGTCATTATTCATTTAACATGTTTCAAAAGAGATTGGGCTTCTTTTATTTAATTTATTTTGTCTTTTAGTATGGTGAGAAAAGGTGGGTTGGATTTATCCTATTTGCTTATTAATCATGGGCTCTTTTTTGTTTTTATTTTTTTTGAGAAACAGCATATTTTTACAAACAAAAAAAGAGAAACAGATCAAGAACCGGCTGAAAAAAAAAAAAAACAGAGTAGAGAGCAGACTATAGAATGTCATGACCAGCAATCTCAAAAATAAAAGGAGTTTCTTCTAACCATATCATTTTGGATTCACTAAACTGGGCATGGGCTTATTTAAAGTCAGGAACAACATTATATACAAGTCATATAAGGAAAGTTTATATTCCATCTTCTCATGTGTTTATTTTATTTCATTTTAAATTTTGATTGTTTTTAAGAAAAGTTAAACAAATACATTGCAAATTGTAATTGATGGAACAGAAACCCGACAAAAGATTTGTATTCATAATCTAGAATGCTTTAGTAATCTCCTCCTAGTGTCTCTGTTTACATTTTTTTATTCACCTATCCTCCCCTGTTTTCATTTTACCACCATATCCGAAAGGAAATGAACAATCTCAAACAGAGTTTAAGGATTAGAGATATACCCAGCGGTTTCCTCGAAATGTCTCCGCGGAGGTGAAGCTGCGATGAAGTCGTGACAGTCAATGCTGCTTCTGCCAATGCGGCGGCTGCTCGCGGTGGTGTTTGCAGAGTTAGAGCTTGATTGTTGAGGTGTGAGTTTGGTCTTGATTAGGATTTTATATTCTGTGGGTCTTTTTCTGGAATGAGGTTATGAAAACAATGGTTTTTGCTCTCTAAATGTTTTCAATCTCTCTCTCTCAAAATAAATTTTTGGTAATGAAAATAAATTAAAAAAGAAGAAAAAGATGAACTCAAGAAACTTTGAAGATTTTTGTAGAGGAACAGATTTTTGAAAATGCTATTTTTCCTACGGATCTTGTTTTGTAAACTCTCCTCTTTGAGACTCTCTCAAAGATTTTCAATTTACACCCACTAGAAAGGCCCCTCTTTGCTTTTTTTATTCCGCAATTGCTAGCCGTTGGCTTTGTCTCTTCCACACTGATCCCAACAGTTCAATGCAAAGACAGAGCATGCAAATGTTGTGCTTCTTGTTTAATTCCACTGGTTGAGTACACTGTGTATTGCACAGTGCACGGTACAGTTTAGTTCACCTTTCCTCTTTAATGTTTTTTTTTTTTTTTTTTTTTTTTTTTTTTTAAATTTCTCACACTAAAAATGTTTAGTATAAGGAAAACATTAATGAAATTCATGGATATGTAATAGCATTTGTGATCAAAATGTTTTTTATTTATTTATAAGTGTGATCAAAATATAATAAATCAAATTAATTTTAGCTAACTTAATTCTTTCATGATACTTTTTACATCTGTTATACGTTTTGTTTGTCGAAGTTTAAAAATGAAAATAAGTTTTTTTTTTTTTTTTTTGAGAAAAAATGAAAATAAGTTGGAGGTACAATTTCTTAAACTTCATTTTTTTAAGTAAAATTTTTATATAATAGACAAAAATTGGATTTAATATTTCTATATATTAAACCCGTTGAAATTTAAACACATGACAAATATTTGACATGTGTCTGTAGACTCTACACCCCAAGCCAGTTCTTTTTATTTTTTTTGTGTTTTTGTTTTTGATGAAACTCCAAGCCAATTCATAACTAAATAAACACTTCAAACAAAATAGCTAATAAAGATAAACCATCCCAATCAAACACTAAATATGATCTCACTTAGATCGATGATTAATTTTCTGGGCTTAGTTTATTTTTCGAGAAATTTTTTGAAAAGATAGGAAATTTGGTCTTATACATGTGCTTATTGTTCTTAGTCTGTCATTGATTTTAATGAAACTCTCTGGGTTTAGCTCATATAGTTTTATTTTTGTGTATCTTATTGGAGAAGATCAGCTCTGATTTAGTTCATTAATAAATGTGTTAACTAGGATTCATTTGTGAATAACTTGCTCCTGAATTATTTGTATAAGGTTTTTCTACGACTTGGTGATGATGGATGGGTTCATTAGGTTGTGTGGTTGAGTATATTTTGGGGGAGTGGGGGTGTTGTTTGGGTGGCAATGGATTTGAAAATTTACGGGTAAGCTGTAATGTAATTCGCTTTTCAACTAATGAAGTTGAAGGAATGAATAAGGATATGCATATAGCATATTGTATAGGGATTATTGATAGATTTATAATTTCAACTATTAGATCATGTTTGTAACTAGTTCACTAGATTGGAATATTATGAATTCTATTTTTTGCATTTCTTATGGTTGGTTAACTTTATAGATGGGTAAAAACACCACTTCCAACCCCGAGGCAAAAAAGGCTAGAACATTATGGAATATTAATCCAAGGTGGACAACTACTTTTTGTAACCTTTGTGTGGAACAAATTCAAGCCGGGAATATATCAAAAGGTGCTGCCTTTAGTACCGAAGGTTGGACCAATTTGGTGACCAAATTTTGTGATGAGACCGGTCTAAACTATGATAAGGACCAATTAAAAAGTAGGTGGCATGTATTAAAAGGTGATTGGAGAATGTGGGAACAATTGAGGAATCTTGACACAGGTTTAGGTTAGGATACAGTGAAGGGAACGATTCGTGCTAGTGATGATTGGTGGAACCGGAAGTTGAAGGTGAGTGGAGTATTTTATTAGTATGTAGTTAGTTAAAGATAGTTTTTTTATATTATTGTTATATGAGTGAAATTACAATTACATTTTGTAGGAATTACCCAAAGCTAAAAAATTTCAAGAGAAAGGTCCACAGAATCTAGAACAACTTGATCTAATGTTTAGGGATGTTGTAGCAATTGGAGTAGCTGCATGGACCCCTTCTTCAAATACAATCCCTCCAACAATGCCACAAGAGGGTGCTGGTGATTCAAATGATAGCTCCGAATTTAAGGATGATCAATGTGACATGAGTTTAGACATTGATAGTTTGCAGCAAGGACATACTAGTCAATCACGTAGTTCAGGACAAAAGCAAACTAGTGAATCAATACCCTCATAGAAGAAAAAGAAGAAGATAGGAGAAGCTGCAATGTTGGACAATCGTATTAGTCAATTAATAACTGTATGTCAGAATAAGTCTGAAGGTACTTCTCGAGAGTCACCAAGTTCAATTGATAATGTCATGGCGATTGTGAGAGCACTTCCTGGAGTGGATAGTACGTTTGTGGTTCAAGCTTCCTATATCTTACTAAAAAGGTCACGTAGGGAGATGTTCCTAACTTTCAAGGAGTCAGAGTCACAGCTGGAGTGACTACAAGGAATGATTTGTTGGAATCAAAAGAAGTGACCAACCTTATGTGGTACTCTGTATTAGCTTAGGACTAATATTAACTTTTGTTGTATTAGCTTACGACTAATATTAGCTTTATGTTGTATTCCCTATGTTGTATTAACTTTAAACTAAGTTATGTGATATTTAGTATTAGCTTTAGACTAATATATATGTAATGTAAACACATTTGAAATTTTCATTACAGTGTTATGTACTTTATGTTTTGAATTGTTTGATGTACAGGAAACGCCTATATGGCATATTGGTATTACAAGAATATATAGTTAGGATATCATCTATCTACAATGTGAATGTGAATATAGAGTAACTTATACGGACCCATTGTTGCCTTTTGTTATTTTGTTGATTATTATGTTGATTTATATTAAGTATTAGCAATGGTTGATTATTATGTAAACAAAGTAACAACTTTTCGCACCCACCACCAGGTTTATAATTGGTTAATCAATTGTTCATTATAATGACATATTGTGTGTGTGTGTGTTAATACAATTGAATTTTTTTTTTAGGAAATATTATGTAGTTGATTCTGGATACCCAATGATAAAAGGCTATTTGGCACCATACAAGGGGATATCATACTATCTTCAAGAATTTCGAAGGAGGAGTGGAAGCCCTAGAACTAGACACAAAAAATTTAATCATGCTCACTCATCTCTTCGGTGTGTGATTGAGCGCACTTTTGGTGTATGAAAGAATAAATGGAGAATTATCAGAAACATGCCATCTTTTTCATTCCATATCCAAATACTTATTGTATCTGCTACTATGACTCTTCATAATTTTGTTAGACTAAATGATAGGGGCTTCATAAACGCCAATCGAGATTTAATTTCTAGAAGAGAACATAATAGTGAAGCAGGTAGCAGTTATAAGCAAAATTCAAGATCTTTAACAAACCCTGCGATGGTGGTTCTTTGTGATTCCATTGCTAATTCTATTTGGGGGGATAATAATTAGTAGTTGTCTTTTTTTTTTTTTTTTTTATTTTATTTTATAATATCATGTAGTACAATTTAAACTTGGGTTATTGGTATGTATTTTATATCTTTTTACATTTTTATATAGTACAATTTAAATTTGAATTATTGGTGTATATTTTATCATCTTTTTACATTTTCATTTTGTGCTTCATGATGATGAAAATTATTTAGATTTAATTAATATTAATAAGAAGTCATTAATGGTAATAACAAATAATTATGACACTAAAAAAGAAAAATTGCCCAAACATTATTAAAATAATACAAATAATATATATTTTATTATTATTATTATTATTATTATTATTTAATAAAAATATGAAGTAGATGATTTAAGTATGAAATAAACTCACATAAAAAAAAGTATGAAATAAACTCTCTTATAAATACGTTGTCATTTTTGGTAATTTATCTCTCAAACTGCCACTTTTATAAGTACTAGCCAAACACTCAGCTTTTTCAAAAAGTACTTTTTAATAGTTTTTACCAAACACTCATCTTTTTGAAAAAACACTTTTTCATTAAGTACTTTTTGAAAACTCCACTTTTTCATTATGCACTTTTACAAAAAGCTGAACCAAACTCACCATAATTAGCAAAAGCAAATACCAAATGATTAGGTGGTGAGTGAGAATTGGAGGGAAGAAGTGTCCAACACAAGCATAGAGAATGAGTGGTGTACGTAAATGGAATTCCTGTGGTTAAACAAATGTGGTTTTGATGCTGCAGTAGTTGAACTTACTGGGTGCAAAACATATTGTCTGATGAGAGTGAGAGAGAGTCAAAAAGGGCTCCAATTTTGTCAAAGACTGAAAGACATCGTTCATACTTCGTACCCTTATTTTAACACTTGTCCTAAAACTAGTTCCTATTGTCTTGGTGACAAATTTAAAGCCAAAGATGGATGTCTCTTATCTTTGTTCCTTTAAGAGCATTCACACCAGCTCGTGGATACTCCTGTAAAATACAAAAAGTGCTCCAATTTACACATTTTATCCCAAAAACCTTCCACATCAATTTGTGTAAAAATGTCTAAATATACATGATTGTCTTGCAAATGAACAGTAACCGTGGATATATACACGGTTACTATTCATCGTGTAAACAATTTTTTAATTCTTTTTTCTCTCCCCTCTGTCAAACTCCTCTTCCCCAACATTTACAACAACCCAGTGTGCCAGAATAACCAACCAACAGAAAAGCAAAATCAACGGTAAACCCAAAATCAATGAAAAAGCAATTAGAAATCAAGATAAACCCATTGAAAACCCAACTCAAAATCAATCAAAACTCACCGGTAAACCCAACCCAAAAACAATACAACCCCACCGGAAAACCCTGCCCAAACCATACTCATTGGAAAACTCACGTGAAATGCCCAACGGAACCGGATCCGCTGCCACTGCTACCACCCGTTCCGCCGAATCTTCCATCGCTGTCGTCGATTGGGGGTGGGAGGCGAAGGGTCGTCGGTTGGGGGGGTGGGAGGCGAAGGATCTATGGTGGAGGAAGAGAGGGAGGGGCGAAGGAAAGAGGGAGGGCGAAAGCGAGAGGGAGGCAGAATCAGCGGAGGGCATCGGCGGCAAGCTGGATCAGCAGCGAGCTGGATCGGCGGCGACGGTGGGCTGGGTGAGGCGGCTGTGAGGAAGAGAGTGAGGGAAAGAGAGAGAGCTGATGTTTTTTTTTTCTTGACAAGAAGTGAGAGAGTTGATGATGTTGTGGGTGTTTATGAGAGAGAAGGGCTATTAATAAATAATTATAAATAAATAATAAATAATATTATTTAATTAGAATAGAGGTGTAAAATAGATTAACTGATGTGGGTGTTTTAGAAATGTGGTAGTGTAAAATAAAAAAAGTAGGTTTTTAGTGTAAAATAGACTGAAACTTTTAGAAGAGTTGATGTGAATGCTCTAAAGTCTGCTAAAAAAGTGAGTTCAGTCATTGTCAAAGCAGTGGCGTGTAAAAGTTAACAGACGCCAAGTCATGGTATAAGCAATAAAGTTAGGGCACACATTAAGCCATCCATATTTGGAAATATTTTTTCGAGAATTGAAAAAGTATTGACAACTTTTTTAATTTCCAAGAAAACGTTTCCAAAAATGGATGGGTTAATGTGTGCCCTAAGGGCACACATTAACAAAATCCAACAATAAAAACATCTTCATCAATAAAAACATCTTCATCAATGGGCATTAGGTAAATCAAATGACCCACCATCAAAGGCTTACTTACAAGAAAGCCCCTCGATTTTTTTAACACCATGGTTTAAAATATTGCTTTGAGCCCAAGAGTTAGATCAAATTCGTGATTAATAATTTGTGATGAAGAGGAATGTCTAGACAAATGAAAGAAAATCTTGTATACGTTCGGTGTATATAACTTCCTTGTGACTACATGTTAGTCTCACATAAATTTTATATGTCAGGCATATAAGATACTTTCTCTTAAATTGATTATACAATCACAAATTTTATATGCCAGGCATATAAGATACTTTCTCTTAAATATGATTATACATTTCATTGATACTTTCTCTTATGTGACAAACAAAAAATAAACTTTGTGATTGTATAATCGTAAATTGATGTATCAATGAAATGGTATCGAGTATATGTGACAATACTCAATGGCTAAGTTTGGTACTTCAAAACGTGTGCATAGACATATTGGAAATCTTTGACATAAGCATATATTACTTTATAAAAATAACAAGGCCTAATCTGTAAATGAAATGATAATATTTTGATTTCAATGATACGTATGTTACTTAAACTAATGAACTAATGGTGAGAGCTACATGCATATAATGACAATTCGAATACCCATTAATTGACTCCATTGTCCATTTTGGTAAGACTTTCGTTTAACTAGATTGCTTAATTTCTGGAGAAGTCTTAACCAATAATAATAGCATTCCATGGCCAACACCACCGACACATGCACACATTCAAAAGCCAACTTTGGCCATTGTTTGATTTGTTTCCTAGCTCCATTGTGCTTTGACTTTCAATGTAATAAGTTGCTTGATTTTGAGAAGTCTAATTTGATACTATTCTGTGCTCTACACATAGCATCACAAATGAAATGTATCTTGAATAGCACCTGGCCTAGCTAGAAGGGTGACCCAATATTCCTTGACCCCTTGGCATCATCAGTCTTCCTCTATTCCATATAAGGGGGTTTCAAAGGAAGAGTTCGAATTCAACCATAAACAAAGCACAGGATTGCATTGTAGTGAGCACTTGCTCCAAGTTTCTTTGCTTCATTCAGTTTCCGGACAGTCAATATCACACAAGTTCAAAAGAAATTTAGCGCACACACACACAAGGTAGAGAAAATACTATTCAGGCTCTTAAACCCATTACAATCCAGATGTGAAAATGAAGTTGAGAGAACCCAAAAAAATTGAGGGCCATAAAAAATGCAGCTGTGCAGGCACACATGCACATTCACAAACAACATGGAGAGACACGAACCAGCGCTTTAAGTTATGTATTTCCCGTGAACGTTTGAAACTCCTTTGTATTCGGACTAAAATAATTCTAGTATTATACAAAATGCTATAACTTTTGCTACAACTATCTTACATGTCAAACTGTAACTAGTTGTTTGTCATTTTCATATGGATCCACCACTTTTTCTTCACCATTTATAGTCTACCACGTTGACTGCTGTGGCACAAATTATGAAATTTTACATGGTCTTAGAATTTTTGTTCCTACACAGTTCATACACAATTCTCCATACCACTGCTAGGATGGGGAGTATCTATTCATTGTCTAAAGAGTGCCGTAATTCCTAATTGGATCAGGCTCAATTCGTATGTGTCAGACACCGGCTCTGCTCTTTAGACCTCACATATCCCAACTCAGCCCATAACTAGAACCTGGCATTCATTTTAGCAAGAAGCCCAATCCGAAACAAGCCCAAACAGCCCACTTTCCATTTTAAAAACAAAACCCATCAATCATCAGCCCACCATCACATGAAATTTTCAAAATTATAATTTGACCCCACAATTTTCCCAAATTTACATTTTCACCCTTGAAATTTTCAAAATTAAACCTTGACCCCTTTACTTTAAATTATTGTTTTGACCCCAAAATTTTCCAAATTGCAAATTTATCCTGAAACTTTCCCAAATGACATTTTCAACCCCAAAACTTCACAAAACTATGTTTTTGGCCTAAATATCCTAAAATTACATACTAACCCTTAAAACTTCCAAAAATTGCACAAAGGTCCTTTTGGTCACCCAAAAAAAGCATTTCCAGCCATTGTTTTGCAAAATAAAATGTTTTCCTTCAAAAATAATAAAATTGTCAAAAGACATCTGATAATGCTCGAAAATCAGGGGGTTGAGTACTCTAGGCTTTAACAACGTTGTTGGATGACTTAAAAAGGAAGAAAAAAACTATAGAATGTGACCGGGATGAACCAGTCAAGGACCTTCCAACAATTGAGCTAGTTTGCTCTCTATTTCTCAAGTATTCTAAGTGGATCAATAGTGAAAACGTACCTTAGGCTAATGGGGTTAGGTTCCTTTTATATAGGGATGGTAAAAAATCCTCGACCTACGGGTACCTGGCCCGGCCCGATAAAAAATAGGGTCGGGTTTGGGTTTTAAAAAAAAAAAAAAACCCCGAAGCGGGTCCGGGTCAGGTTTGGGTTTTGGAAAAAACCCGGCCCCGAACCCGGACCCGACCCGACTCGCATAGTTTAGCTAAAATTACCAAAAAACCTAACTATATATATTACCTTATATCTAACCCTAAGTCTCACTCTTCTCTCATTCTCACGCCTCACTCTCTGAAGTTAGCAGCCGCCCCCTCTCTACCTTTCATGCCTCACTCTCAATCTCAAGATTCTCAACTCAAGTGATCAAGCCCCATGCAAGCCATCCCTCAAGCGACCAAGAACAATGTTGATTTTGGAATCTACGGTGTTGATCCGTTCACCACTTGCCTGAGTCGACTCAGTGTCCGTTGCTTTCCATCTCGCACTGATTCCTTGCCAGTCAGCCACCCTCTCACGGCCTCACTCAACCGCCCCCCTCACAGCCTCGCTCAGCTTCACTCTCACGGCCTCATGGCCTCGCTCCACCTCTCTCTATTTTTTTTTTCTGGGTTCAGTTCGTCCATGTGAGTTTGTGTTTGTGTTTATGATCTCTGTGATTGTGCTTATGTTAGGATTTGTGTTTGTGATTTTGGAGGGGAAAATCATAAATCTAAAATTTGTGTTAGGTTTGAAAGGGAAAATTATAAATATGAAAGTTGTGTTTGTGATTTGTGTTTATAACGTGTGAGGATTTGTGTTTATGTATGGGATTTTGGGTCGGAAAATGATAAATCTGAGATTTGTGCGTTTGTAATTTGTGTTTCTGATGTTGGGACGAGAATGATGGGACGGGGCCTGCGAGGCCCGACGAGACCCGACGGGGCGGGTTCGGGGTGAAAAAAATAACCCGTTTATTAAACGGGCCAGGTTCGGGTCACAGAGGCAGA
Source organism: Quercus gilva (assembly GCA_023621385.1). NCBI lineage: Eukaryota > Viridiplantae > Streptophyta > Magnoliopsida > Fagales > Fagaceae > Quercus > Quercus gilva. The sequence continues at coordinate 50,175,290 of CM042483.1, forward strand.
CCCGCGGATCGGGTTCGGATATAGAAAAACCCGCCTCGAACTTGACCCAATGCCATTCCTACTTTTATAGAGAGTTTTTAGTGGGTCTACTTGTTTAGATCCACTATCATCATAGGAGATGCGTGGGGTTAGTGGAGAAAATGGAGCGGATTTCAGGGAATTCTCCCCACATATCAGAATGGTAGAACGTGGTCCAATTATTTGGCGTTTGTAGAAAATCCTTTGAAATTTACTAAGTATCATTCGGTCATCCATGTCCTCTTGCAGTATGGACAACAAAATTACTTTGGATGATCATAAAGTTTCTGGACGAAGTCTATTCATTACCTGAGATACCTTTTATTTGACTCATTTTCTCGTGAATTGATTTGGACATGGTTTGGTCATGGATGATCACTATGGACAAATGGAGTTTGATTTAGCCCATCATCAACATTCTTATTAGACTTTTTAGGAATTCAACATTTTTGTTCTTGTTTTCTCACATGTCATGCAATCACATGTCACTTTAGTATAGATTTATACATGTCATGCATTCACATATGGGTTTGTTTAGGAACTGTTTATTTAGTTGAAACTGAAAACTTTTTACTGAAAGTGTAGAAAATAAGGTTAAAAGCTAACTGAATAGTACAATGGGACCTATGAATAGTATCAAAAAATGTAATGAGACTCATGAATAGTATAAAAAAAGAAGGTAAAAACTCAAATAAACTAAAGCTTGTAGCTCACCCCAAATAGGCTCGATCATCTTAGAATTTCATTTCTCACATGTCATGTGTAATCTATCCTAAGATGATATGTGAGAAATGACATGTATTTTTTTTTTATAAGAAAAAAAAAATTACATTTCATTTCTCACATGTCATCCTATGATAGATTACATGTCATTAGAGGTGTCCAAGCAACCCGCCCATCTGCCTAACCAGCTTGGATCGGACCATCCACCACCTGATCTAACAACCGGAGGTCGGATGCGGGTTCGAACTCTCTAAACCCAACACCGGCGAGTCAGTTGCAGGTTTCCTTTCTCAAAACTTGTGAAACCTAACCTGCCCGTAAGATTTATTATTTTCGGCAATTTTTCAAGCATTTCAAATTAGATCCGACAAGATCTCGTTGAGATCCATCATGATTTAGTCCAAATCCTTCAAGATCCAACGAGATCTTGTCATTATCCGAAGAAATCTAGGCCAAATTTCATTGGATCCGGCCAGATATCGGCCTAATATTGACAGATCCGGCCAAATATTAGCCAGGTCTCGACAGATTTGGCAAGATATTGGCCGGATCTCGACGGAACCGGCCAAATATTGGCCTCGGTGATAAAACCTGAGACTGATGAGCCCCGAACTAACAAATTTGATCAGATCTTCTAGGTTGGTTTTGGGTTACGTTTTCATCCACCCAAATTATTCGGATCAAGTTCGGGTTAGGCACAAACCCGACCCGTGGACAGCCCTACATGTCATTTCTATATATATATATATATATATCATACAAGGATAGATCACATGCCATCCTAAGATAGGTTTTATCTATACTTTATTTCATATGTACGTGCATACTTATTCTTTTTTTACCAGATTTCAAATACGCTAGCTATTATTTAAAATTGTGAAATTTAAGTTTATATTCGAAACAAGGTACTATCCTTTTGGATAGATGGTGTGGGCTAGCTAATACCTTCCCCACCCTTAACTGAATTTATGAATCTATAATTTTTTGTTATTTTCTAGTTTAGCTTGGGAGTCTTAGGGTTTTCTTAGCTAAAATTAAGAAATAAAATTAATTAGACTTAGGTGAGCAATCACACCTTAGAATCCCAATGGTTGGTGGCGACTCCTTAAAATAAATATAAGTGTAAATGTTCACATTCATACACCCCACCATAGTATTGCACATGTGTCATACACACACTTGTTTGCTTTAAGCAATCGCACACACGCACACGTTGCCTAGTAAAGCGTAATTAAGCCATTGGGACGCAATGTCGTCTAATGCGGTGAGAATCTAAGTATGACAATGACCATGGGTAGGGTTTGGGTCAGGTATACCTGAATCCAACACAAAAATTTTACCCATAGATGTCCTAAACCAAAACTCAAGTACTACCCATACCCATTACCTACCTAATTTTCTTACCAACTGATAGCTAAATCTTACTAGAAGCCAACTTTTTTTGTTGGCTTAAAAAAATTAATTAAATAAAAAATTATGCAATTCCAGTATTACTGGAAAGGCTACCATGGTTCATAAGTTGTACTCCTAGAAGGATGAAAGCAAGGCTGAGAGGGAGGGATTCTGTCACGCCATCTAAGAGTTGGAGCGAGAAGATATTCTTCTAAGATTGTGCGTGAGAGAAATCTGAGAGTTTTGTTGGAAATGCAATAGCCCGCCTCTATGTCCTTCCTTATTTACTTGATTTTGATTAGAACTCCGAGAATGTGGGTAGGAATGGCCAAACCCACTTTGCAATAGGTACTCACCCTAGCTTGACCCGGTTGGTGTGGGTATTACTCAACTTATCAGAGTATTTGGGTATTAGGTGTGGGTATCCTTGTTTACCCAAATTGTATGAATTGTGTATGGGCATTACCCAACCTAACCCATATATATATTTTTTAAATAAAAAATAAACCATTTTCCCTCTTTTATACCGAAACCAAAAATCTTAAAAAAAAATAATAATAAATAAAAAAACCTCTTCCCATAAAAGATGTTATCGTCAATTATTTATTAATTCATTTAATAGGTTGCTAATTATGTTACAATTTGTTACCATGATTAAGCTATATGTTAATGTTGTGAGCTATTTATTATCCATCTAATTTGATAGTCAAATCAAAGAGAAATAAAATTAATTAATAACATTTAAAATATCATTAAATATTGGGAAGTCTCACATTCATAATATTTTCACAACAAATCCTAAGTAGTAATTTGTTATTGGTTTTAATTTAAATTCATGATTTAAATTACATTTTTGGTACCAGTGTAGTAATAACTGAAACAACTTATCATTTAAAATTTGTTATGAAAGTACTGTGGACATAGCATTCCTCTTAAATATTGTTAATATTACATTTTTTTAGCCTCTATATATGCATAAATGTGCAGCAAAAACGTAGTGACCGATTTTTTTTTTTTAAAGAGTATAAAGCCAACATTTATTATCTTACCAAGACTATGATTCGAAAATTAAAGAGTAGAGTCAAATGTTATGGGAAAATTTAATGGATGTACTTCTTCTTCTAATAGATTAATTAACCAAAAAAAAAAAAAAATCCTTAAATTTATGTCGTACTGATTACATAGATATCTTTTGCTTAATTGAATTTTTGTTTGGGATTATAACATGAATTTGACTTTCACTTGTATGGAAAATATTATTGCTACTTATTCATTCTTTGTAAAATCAAATATCTTCTATCATGATTTTGTCTTTCACTTGTATGAAAAGTATTGATGCTGTGATGCCATAACCATAATCACTTCCCATAAAATGTTAGATTAGCGTAAATATTTAGAAAGTTTAAATTAGTTTTTTTTTTTTTTTTTTTTGAGAAGGAAGTTTAAATTAGTTTGTTTGACACTTTAATTAGAATCGTTGTTTATAGCTTAGAAATTATTAATATATATATATATATATATATATTTGACTCTTTAATTATCAGGATGAAAAAAAAAAAAGAAAAAGAAAAAAAAAGGAGCATCATTGTTTTATTTTAAAAGAGGTGGGGTTTAGGATTTTTATAATTACTAGTTAGGGCAGCACATGCAAGGCATGTGCTTGCCATAGAACAAGAATAGTGATTAAGGTCGATTCTAAATTTTATTTATATCACAAAACAAAAATATAAATCATTTGATTTTTAAAGTACATAGAGATTTACATTAATCATAAGAGACATTAAATTTAAGAATTTTGATAATTATGTCATAAAAAGTTAATCTCATTCGTATAAGAATTTTGATCACACACAAAGTTAGGATAGCTATTTAACATATAAATATCTATTTTAATATAAAAGTTTTTTAGTATCAATTTGCTAAAGGCAATATATCCACTCACTAAAATTCTTTAAGAATGATAACGAATATCATTTTCTTCCTACAATAAGTAACTGAGTTTTACTAAGAAAGAAAAGAAAAGAAAAAGATAACAAAAGGCATGTGTCATTGAATTTTTATTAGATAAATTATAAGTTTCAAAATTTTAAACCTATAAAATTAGGGGTGGCAATTCCTATTCACAAGTCGGGTGAGTGTCATGTCGAACCATGAGTATTCGGTTGTATGGGTTGACCCGAACCCGACCTGTTTTGTAAACGTGTCAGGAATTCTTAACCCGAACAGGACCTGTTTATTAAACAGGTCGACCCGACCTGACACGTTTAACTCATTTAATTAACAAGTCATGTAAAGGTCAATACAAATTACCCATTTAATAATCTATTTGATTAATAGGTCATACCTAACCTATATAATTTTTATCAATTCCCATATATATAAAATTAAAATACAATTAAAACTATAAATATAGTAATAAACATATAAAACAACCATTAATTAAGCAATAATATAAAAAATAACTAATAACTTTATAAGTTAAACGGGTCAAACAGGTTCGCATGTTGAACACGAACACGATCTGTTTATTAAATGGGTTAGTTGGGTCAACCCGAATATAACTTGAACCCGTTTAGTCTCAACCCATGACTTATAAACGAGTTAGTCGTGTTGGATTCACTGGTCGAGTTAGATTTTGCCACTCGTATATAAAATCAATGTTCTTTAGATAACAAATAAAACACCTTAAATCATCATTCCAACTTTCCAAGTATTACTACCATCTAAAACTCAAAACACTTGAAGAAAATTTTTGGGATGTTAAAATCTAGTGGGAGAATTTTAGATATTACACAATAAAATAGTTTAAGAATCATAAGCTTTCATTGAGGTTTAACTGAGAGAATAACATATAACATATTTTCTCTTTTCCAAATTTTAAGGGAAAATTGCTTGAATTTAAAGTTTAAGGAGAAATTGTAAACTACCCCAAACATAAAGGATGAAAAGTATTTTTATTCTAATTTTTTGTTTTTGTGTGTAAAACTATGTGTTTTTACTTAAAATGGTGCGTAAATAAAAAAAAAAAATACAAAAAGTCAACCCAAGAAACTGTATGTGAAATAGTGAATTTTAGCTTAACAAAGTTGACTAAACCAAAAAAAAAAAAAAAAAAAAAAAAAAATTCTAGATACATAACAGAACGGCACAACATTTTCATAATACTTTTATAATTTTGTTATATTTTATTTTGACTTATAAAGAATTGACAACTCAGCAATTTTAAAAATATTGTGACAACAACAATATATCTTAACATTTTCACAAAAAAAAAATGTTAGGTCCATGACATTTTCACAATAAATTATAAGTAATAGGTTGTTACAAGTTGTTATTGGTAGGCGAAAAAGTAAGGTTATTGGTAAGTTTAAATTAGAACCAATAACAATTTACCATTTATGATTTGTTGTGAAAGTGTTGTGAAAAATGTTGTGGATATAGCACTTCTTTTTTCAAAATATTTTTATTTTTAGTTGTGGTTGGTTCCAAAATGATATTTTATTATTTTATTTTGACCTATAAGGAATTACTACCTCAACAATTGTGAAAATATTGTGCTATTTTGTTATGTTAATATATTTTATTATACTGTGAAACAGTATGGATTGAACAAACCATAGCAAAGCTACTGTAAATTTATGCATTCACAAAAAAAAAAAAAAAAAAAAAAAAAAAAAAAAAAAAAACGACAACAACAACAACAACAACAACATCGGCCAGTGAAACAGTGCAAAATTGAACAAACCAAAGTATTGTAGCTACACTCATTCACTTTTTTTATATATAGAAAAAGGCACGTGCTATAACATCCCAGCCTAATTGCATAATTAATTTCATGGGTTTATATACTTAGTATTATCTTAATTAATTTAAGTGCATAAGACTTTGATATTTTGATGTTATAAAAGATATAGGCTTTTTTATTTTTTTATGTTATGGAAAGAAGTTTATAAAGGTAAGGGTTTATATGCAATGTTATTTATTGATGGGGCCTTTCTAGAATATAAGCTTATGAGGGGGGGGGGGGTGATCAGTAAATTTTAAAAAAGTTGTCAGGGTGACTCATCAACGCTTTTCCCCTTAGCAAACACGTGCCCCACCTAAATTCTTTTCCTTATTCCTTTGTTGCTGCACCGAATTCATTCTTTTATTCTTTGTTCATCTTCCTTTGTTCTTACACGGCAGCAACTTCCTTCTCACCAACAACCCTCCTTTTCTTTCACCGAAAATCATAGATATCTCTCTCTAAAGAAGAAATTAAAAGCTTAAGACTAAAGTTTCAGCTTCAAAGTTTGTGGATAAGTAAATAAAACTATATCTTGTTTTGGGTATTTTGATAGTGTAATTGTTTTCTTTAGTTTCCCTTCTTATTCTCTAATTTGATTGTAGAAGCTGAAATCGTGGTTTTGTGTTAGTAATTTGAAAGATTGAAGATATTATGGTCAATTGGATGCCTATTAATGTATTCTAACATGTATAGTATAGGTATAAAAACACCCACATGAAATGAAGGCCAATTGCAATTAGTTGATAATTTTGTGAGAAAATATGTTAAAACTGTCACTGTGACAGATTCAGTGTTTACAACATAAAAAATATGGATTAAATCATATTCTATGAATTAGGATGCTAGGAGTAGTTCTTATGAATTTTAAGACACACACGGTTGTAATGGAAGTGGCCTCATAGCAATTGGATCAATATTAAAATAATGGTTTAATTTCTAAGTTGAATGAAATTCTGTTAGGGCATATTTGAGTGTGTTGTCTTGTATGATTTTTAATAAATCATGGTTTTATGCTTTGACTTTGAAATTGATATGGTATCTATTAGACATCCAGAGGAGTGGCTTTGTAAAATTGCATGAAGTTTGGATGTGAATGGACAGCCCCTTTGTATTTTATAAACGAGGTATATGCTGCTGAAATAAGCAATGAACAGTATATGATATACCTGACTTTGAGGATTTAATTCTAAAGTTAGGGTGAATGTTTTGAGTTATAAATTAGTATGCTCATCTTTTGGTATGTCTGGACCATAGATAAATTTTTATGCCTTGGTTTCTCTATGGTTTGGTACATAATGTGTTTGATGAATGCGTCTTGTTTTTGGGGAACCTTTTGAGATGGGAATTAAGATTTTCTTGGGTTTGAGAATTAGGTTGTGATTCATGTATAAGTTTAAATAGTTAGGAAGAATTTGTCAGTAATAAGTTTTGGTCTTTCATTCAGGTGACGAGAACGAGAACGTGAACACTTGAGTTCCTCTTATACAAATCTCTCACGTCTTCTATTTTCGAGTAAGGGATATGTAGCATGTGCATTCGATAAGTATAAGTATTGTTTAAAAAAATTTATTATGCATTAAAACTTTTTAATTAGAAATATTACATATAAGCATGATTTAAGTAAAGATATATGTTCGTGACTTGTTGAATCTCTTTTATATATATATATATATACATATATATGATAATTTTAGCGTATTGATGCTATTACTTATATCACAAACGTAATATTTAAGAAGGGAAATGATATGTCCACAACATTTTCACAATATTTTTACAACAAATCCTAAGTGGTAGATTGTTTATGGCTGTTATTATTGTGGCAAAAAAGTAATTTTAGTGTTAGGATCAAATTTGAACTAATAACAACTAACCACCTATAATTAGTTGTGATAATGTTGTAAAAATGTAGTGAACGTAGCACCTCTCTATTTAATAATGAAGTGGATATGCTACTGTTATGAAATATTTATGTAAAAGCATAATTATCAAAAAAATATAGTTTTCAGGTTATTCTATTGTTATGATCTGAACTCAGCCAGTAGTGGTTATAGTACTGGAATTTCCAATGAGATTTTGATTGGCCATTATAAGTGGTAAGGACTCTGTTGTACTCGCCCTTGTTGGAAATAGCCAACTTGTGGAGGATGCCAACCGATCCCCATTGTTGATGATATGATCACACCGAAAGGGGTGTAATACTTTCTGATATGATCCTGGGATTTTCTAGCATTGTGGGGAATGCTGAATGCCTGGCATAATGTGTTGGAAGCCTCCTAAAGTTGTGACAGACTTGCAATTGGACTAACCAATATGTATTATAAATGAGTTATTAAGCTATTTGGAAATTATAAGAAAAGTATGATGATAAGAAAGGTACGTTGAATGTATTATAAGTCTGATGGAAAGTTTATGATAAACTATTTTATAATTTATTTAAAGATAAAGTTACTGAATTATGTTTAAGTTCCTTATTATGTCATTTTATTATTATATGAAAGGAAAATGATGTATTTTCATCTAAAAGTTTATAAGTTATTTTAAGAATAATATGAATAGTATAAGACCATTTATCAAAGTTGTCATATCCATAAAATATTTGATTTACATGCATTCTTATTAAATGCTCATGGAGCTTAAAACCTTACTAGATTTCACAGCTTATCCTATTATATTTCAGTGCACATGTTCTTTCCTAGAAGTAGCGAGAGTATTAGAGATGGCAAAGAATCTGTGATTCTCATTTGTTAGAATGTATAGTTTTTTGTGTATAGTAATTTAGGTCTTTTGTTGTATAGGAGGAATCAAGATTTGCTTGATCCTTTTGAGTACATATGTATTTCAGAACCTTAGTTTATTTTGAACCTTAATTGTATGTCTTTGGGCTTAGGTTTGTAAATAAAAGTTTTGCTAAACGTTTAGCTATGTAATATTTACACGAATACCTTAAGTTTCAGCCAAGTTGTAATTTTGCAAAGTTCGAAATGAAATGAAGTTTCAAAGTTTTATGAATTTTGTATATTATGGGTTTGTTTGGATACTACTTATTACTGAAAACTGAAAATACTATAGTAAAATAATTTTTAAATGTGTGTATAGTGCTGTAGGACCCAGTTTTAAAGTTGTTTTTGCTAAAAAAAGTACTTGCAGGTCCCGTGAATAGTGCACGGGACCCACTAAAAAAAACGTAGCTGATGAAAAACGCGCAAAACGCGCTTCCTAAACTCACACTATGGCTTTCATGCAAGGAAATAAAAAGGAATATGAGAAACGGTTTTTTTGATAAGCACCTTCAACTTTAGTTGGTTTGTGTTAGTATTAAGGTAAACTTGATATTAACATGCTGGTCATGCTCTAAATTCTGAAGTACAGGTTTGGGTCATGACACGTGCCACCCTTTGAGTAAAAAAATTAAGATAAAACTTCTATTTAAAAAAGTATGAAACTATATACTTAAATTTAGAGTAACTATTCAAAATATGAATATCTATTTGGCATGATAATTTAGTAGAAACTATTTTTTAAAGACAATACACACTCACTAAAAGGGATCATTTGCTCGGTTTTAAAGTTTATGGGGAGAATGAAACTACCCTAAACATAAAAGGGCCCATTTTTGTTTTGTTTTTGTTTTTTTTTTTTTTTTTTTGTTTGTTTGTTTGTTGGGTGTAAAATTATTTGTTTTTTTTTTTTTTACTTCAAACCTTGCAGGAAAAAAAACAAACAAACAAAAAGCTAGCCCAAAAAAACTTTGCATGAAACAGCGAATTTTGGCTCCCAAAATTTGACTAAACTGAAAAAAAGTCTAGTAACACAACAAAATGTCACAACATTTTCACAATACCTTTATTTTCGATTGTGATGGATCTCGTCTGATATTTTTATTATTTTATTGTATTAGACCTATAACTATAAGGAACTTACATCTTAATGGTTGTAAAAATATTGTGATAACAACAAAACTTTACAACATTTTCACAATAAAATATATTTATTTTCAATTATAGCAGATCCTGGTCTGATATTTTATTATTTTATTTTATTTTGATTTATAAGGAATTGACACCTATGTCAAAACATTTTCACAATATCTTTATTTTCAATTGTGGTTGGTCTTAGCCTTATATTTTATTATTTTATTTTAACATATAAGGAACTAATACTTCAACAATTATGAAAATATTGTGACAATTTTTTGTATCATAATAATAACTCTTAAACCAAAATATGAATATGAATATTAAATAAAAAATGTATATATATATATATATGTGGGTGTGAAAGCCCAACGCTATGTATTGGGCCTGAGGCCCAATTTGAGTATCACTGTTTGTCCGAAGAGGTAAAAGGAATCAGGGCTGAGTCCGTTTGGTGGAAATGCACTTGAAAAGGAATGATGGGATACGTCCGAAGACGATCTCATTGGTTCGAAGAGGTCCTTTTCATCGGATCATTAGAGAACTTGATCAAGTAAATATACTGAAGGCCTGAGCGACCTTCCCAACTGATTCCACGGTGAAGAGCAAACTCTGGGCATGCCTAGGGATGAGAAGAACATAAAAATATTTAAAAGGAAAAGCTGCTACCACCGCATTTAATGCACTGCAGCAACTTTCCTGGCCGCATTTATGTGGAGAAGACACCTGAACAGTGCAACCTCAGCTACCACCACTCATGGCAGACTAAAGCAAACGTCTGATGTGACATGTACTCAAGTGAATGCTTGGATGAAGAACAAGTGTACGGTGAAGATGAGGAGGAAGGAGTATATATAAAAGGAATAGGTCTCTGAAAAAAGTGAGAGAAAATTGTATTCATTTTTCTATAAATATTAAGCCTCTTCGGATTCTAGAGAGATTCACTTGATAATAGTCTGAACATCGTTTTATCCTTACTTGCATATACGAATCGTTGCTAAATCCATATCCATCCCAGCTGTTTAACCCATTCTCTACAAATTTATTGTTCGGGGTTCATTGGACTCACAATCTGCAAAGCCTGTGCTTAGCCCATCAAATTTGGACCCTACAATATATATATATATATATATATATTAAAAAAAGAACCAAAATAATGTCATATGCTACAATTGAAACTCTTCATCAAAATCATTCAACCATACACAATAAAAAAAATTTCATTCATACTTTTTTCTTTATCATTCTACATGAGACTAGGTGCAATGTTTAGCTTACTCAGTTTTTGGTGAACACTCATTTTAGGCAAGAAAAGAAATAAAAAATAAATAACAGAAGTTATGTATTATCAAATTTTCCATTATATAAATTATGAGTTTCGAATATTTAAACCTAGAAAATCAAAGTTCTCTAAGTAAAAATTAAAACACCTTATATCACCATTCCAACTTTTCAAGTATTACTACCATATAAAACTCAAAATACGTGAAAAACATTTTTTGGTTGTTAAAATTCAGTGGGAGTATTTTAAACATTATACAATGGAATATTTTAAAAACCATAAATTTTCATTAAGGTTTAACTGAGAAAATAACAATATGACATATTTGTTCTTTTCTAAAATATTAAGGGGGAAATTGCTTGATTTTAAAGTTTTAAGAGGAATTGTGAACTACCCCAAACATAAAGATGAAAAGTGTTTTAATCCTTAGTTTTTTTTTTTTTTTTTTTTTTTTTTTTTTTTTGGGTGTGTGGTTAAAAAAAAAAAAAAAAAAAAAAAAAATCAACCCAAGAAAAATTTACATGAAAACAGTGAATTTTGGCTAAAAAAAATTCTAGATACACAACCAAATGACATCACATTTTTATATTACCTTTATAATTTTGTTATATTTTACTTTGACTTATAAAGAATTTATACCTCAACAATTGTAAAAATATTATGATGACAACTAGATGTCTTAACATTTTCACAAGAGAAATGTTATATCCATAATATTTTCATAACAAATCATAAGTAGTAGGTGTGGGTACGAAGGCCCAAAATGGGGCATTGGGCTTTGGACTTATCTGAGGACATTAACGTGTCCGAGGAGGGGTAACTAGTTGAGGGATTCAAGTTCAGAAGTCCTATAAACAAGGGAGGAGCTTAAGGAGATCCGAGGAGAGATCCCTCTTCGGCTGCGATCAGAATAATTCAAATACGAATTATAGCATCGAGACTGACCTCCATAAGAGCTCTAGTGTCAGGAGCGTGCCTTACAAACGCCTGAAGAGGAAGAGAGCCCCGGAATGTCTAAGGGAAGGCTGCCACCCCCACATTAAATGCACTGCAGCTACTTTTCTAGCCGCATTTATGTGGAAAAAACCTCTGAACATTGTTTTCTTGGCCACCGCAACTCACAGATGGCCAGAAGGGGTGTCTGATGGGACAGGTACTCAAGTAGTGGTCTGAATGGTCAACAAGTGGAAGACCAAGATCATTAAAAGGGACCTATATAATGTGAGAGACTCTCCATGAAATGGGGTCGGAAAAATAAAGAGAGAATATGGTATTAGGGGGAAGAGCACTTGTAATCGATATCCTCACTCTATAAGGACATTGGCCTTCTCGAACAACAGGAAAACTGAACTTTGTATGCACTTTTTCTTGTATGATTGACTTACAACTCCATCTTAGCCGGTGTAACACTGACTAGAGCCCAACTCTTTAACCCACTCTCTACAAATTCATTGTATTGGGCTTACTAACCCATAATCCCATACTCGTTGGGCTTGGGCTGCCAAAAATGTTCATTTGTTATGTAAGGGCATTGCATCTCCAGTTTTCCCTCTTTTATAAGTGTTAAACCAAAACTTAATTATGCCTGTAGTCCTCGGACCAGATTATGTGGGAAGCTTAACACTCAGTTACAAAATGTTTATAAGTGTTTAAACCAAAACTCAATCATGCCTGTAGTTTTTGGACCAGATGATGTGGGAAGGTAAACACTCAGTTACAAATTTTTATAAGTGTTTAAAAAAAAATTCAATCATGCCTGTAGTCCTCAGACCAGATGATGTGGGAAGGTTAACACTCAGTTATAAAATTTTTATAAGTGTTTAAACCAAAACTCAATCATGCCTGTAGTCTTTGGACCAGATGATGTGGGAAGGTTAACACTAAGTTACAAAATTTTTATAAGTGTTTAAACCAAAACTCAATCATGCCTGTAGTGCTCGGACCAGATGATGTGGGAAGGTTAACACTCAGTTACAAAATTTTTACAAGTGTTTAAATAAAAACTCAATCAGGCCTGTAGTCCTCGGACCAGTAGATGTGAGAAGGTTAACACTCAATTACAAATTTTTACAAGTGTTTAAACCAAAACTCAATCAGGCCTATAGTCCTTGAACTAGCTGATGTAGGAAGGTTAACACTCAGTTACAAAATTTTTACAAGTGTTTAAACCAAAACTCAATCAGGCCTGTAGTCCTCGGACTAGATGATGTGGGAAGGTTAACACTCAGTTACAAAATTCTTGTAAGTGTTTAAACAAAAACTCAATCAGGCCTGTATTTCTCGAACCAACTGATGTGGGAAGGTTAACACTCAGTTACAAAATTCTTGTAAGTATTTAAACAAAAACTCAATTCGGCCTATAGTCTTCAGACCAGCTGATGTGGGAAGGTTAACACTTTGTTACAGATTTCTATAAGTGTGTAAACTAGGAAAAATCAACAGTCCACGATATTTATTTATTCCTCACTAAGAGCCAAAACAGTTCAATAATTGGTAGCTCCGGGCAAGTTAAAATTCTCGAATTATTTACTCAAGATCCTAGCCAATTACTGTTAGTGTTTGTTGGAACTAAAATGATCACAAGGCAATTTCATTAGAGATAACAATGAGTCCAAGAGTACGGAAAGTAGAGGCACAAGAAGTTAAAAAGGAATTCCGTTCACTAATCAAAAGGTAGTTTCATTACAAATGGTGGCGAGAGCCAAAAAAAAAAAAAAAAAAAAAAAAAAAAAAAACAACAACAACAACAACAATGAACAACCAAAAAGAAGAGAGTCCTAATGGCTAAGTCTTGGCTTGAGGGGTAGGAAGATCAGCAGCCTGGCTCAACTGGGGGTTGGCAACGTCCTTGGCCTTGTCTTTTGCTTTAGAGGGGGACTTCTTCTTTTCTTGGCCCTTGCCCTTGTCTTGGGCTCCTTTAGCTCCCTGTTCCTGATCGCCAGCCTGTCTAGATCCCTTTGGAGCCTCGAGGAGAGCAAGAGGAACTTGGCCGATCAGGGGCTGCTTAGGTGCCTCTAGGGTGGATTCAGGAACCGAGGAATCAGAACCTGGGAGTGCGCGAATTTCTGGGTGGTAATATATACTCCTAAGTTGCCTTAAAGCAGAGTCTGCAGAGACTCCTACATCGTCAAGGGCCTTGCCCTATGATATGCCGCAATAGTCCTGGGAAACTTCTGCTAGCTCCTTGGTGAGCCTAGTTTGTGTCTCCTCCACACCGAGCAAATATGAGGCTTTCTTCTTAGCCTCCGCTGCTTCCTTAGCCAGTTGAGTTGCCCCTTTTGCCTTTTGAAGATCGGCCTTAAGTTCTAGGATCAACTGTTTTTCGGTGGCCAAGTTTGTCTTAGTCACGAACAGCTTTTGGCGCTAGTCCTTAGCCTGCCTTTCCACCGTCTTTAGGCCCACCTTGGCGCTATCCTTGGCATGGACCGCCTCCTTTAGCCCCTCAGATAATTTGGCTAAGTCCTCCTTGAGAGCCCCCACTTCCTTCTCTACCTCGGTGCGAGAATGGGCCTCTACCTTAACTTCATTTCGGGCTTCCTTGACCCATTCCTCAGCCACGAAAACCTGTTGGGTAATCTGCATAATAAGACTAGAAGGATTTCACATAAGAAAAAGAAAGGAGGATGAATAAAAACAACTAAGTGTTCAATAAAAAAGATTGGTCGGGATACTTACCATGGTAAGATCCCTCTTAAGGGATAAAAAGAGATCAGGCTGCTTAAAGAGCCTGTAAGCATCCATGTCTTTCGGCAAGAGAAGCGGCTACTCCAGGGCTTCGGTAACATGGCCTGCGTGCCCCCCTTGATTTCGGACTGAAGAGTCCCAAAGGATAAGGGCACCAACCACCTCTAGCCTGGGGGACCAGTTGCGCAGTGGTCGGCGCACGTCAGCCCCAAAAAGGTCCTCTCAGCTATCAACCGAAGTAGATCTTTTGTCCCGATGATTCTTGGCCACCTTCTATTGTTTTGTCCCCTTCTAGGGACCCACCTCGACTTCCTCAAGTACCTCGATTGGCTTCTTCTTCGTTAGGTTAGCAATGGGCTTCAATCCAAAGTCAATGGGAACTTGAGGAGGAAGGGGTGGAGGCTTGGCAGGAACTTGAGACTTGGGGGCGTCCTTGGATGACCCCCCCTGGCCCTTCGCAGTAAGAAGTCCCCTTAAACTCTTCTTGGGATTAAGGTCCATGTTTTCTTCTTCCTCCTTGGAGCTAGGATCAACCCTAGCAACAACCAGCAGGGGAGATTGGGCAGCGGAATGCCTATCTAGTCCTTCCTCGAAACTCTCAAGTTAGATTAAAGGGTCTGCAACTCTTTCCTTGTCCTCCTTAAAGTGAAACCAATCGATCTCAGTGTCAAGGGACGAATGCACGGAGGCTACCTCCTCACTCAGAGCAGCTACCACCTGAAAAGGTCGCGGTGCGGGCGGTGGAACAGGCGGGAGGTCTTTCCGAGCCAAGAATCCCGACTTAGAAACGTCTATTCTGGCTAGACGAGAGCTTCCGACCCTTATCGCCTGGCTGGCGTCCCTAAAAAATGCGGGGCAGGGGCTTGTAATCCAAGATCAGATGGGCGGCCCGTAGTTGTCCGTCCTCACTCATGAACACCTCTAACCTCAGGAGGTAATTAAGAGCCTGAACGTTGGTTAGGCTGAGTTTCAGAGCAACGTGATCCTTATCTGCAGAAACAGCCGAGAAGAAAATCGTGATCAGAACAACGAAAATTGTCAAAAATACGTACATATAATAAAAGGGTTAGAACCCTTGCCCAAAGAGACTAATCCTAGGGTACCCCACTTGGTTCTCCTGCTCGATTTGGGCAAGGAAGACCTTCGTGCCACTCCTCGGAGGTGATCAAGTAATCATCCTTTAAGCCCTTGTTGGACTTAGGAAGATAGGATATCAACCTCACGACATCGGACCGGGACTTGAGGTAGTAGCCTGTGCTAGCAAGGAAATGGCACTCGTACATATGAACGACGTCGTGCCAGGTCAACCCCAAATTCATCTAGTCGTTCAGAGCATCTACACACCTTAAGACTCTAAACATGTTAGGAGCACACTGGTGGGGGCATATCCTATGGTTGAGCAAATAATCTCTAGTTACCTTGCCCATGGGAAGCGTCATTCCTCTCTCTATAAAAGCAATCATCGAGATGACGACGTCACCCACCTTTCTATTAGTTAGAATCCTCTCCAAGGGACAATACTCTAAGCCCACTCCTTGCGGGATGCGGTACTTGGCCCTAAAACCCTCCATATCGGACGGAGAATCCACTAAATGTTTAAATCTTCCCATTTACGCGAGCACGGATGACAAGGAAAAAGCTTTCGAGAAAAGAAAACAAGAAGGCCGAGAAGCTGGCCGAGCAAAAATAAAAAGCCTGGGAAGATGAACACTTACGAGAACAGGCGTATTAAACCCTGGACTTTTGAGAAGAACACTTGAGAAATCTCTTAAAGGAAAATTATAAAGACGTTTGATGGCAGAGAAAGTTCTGTGAATGTGAGAGCTTGGGATCTCTGGAGAGCTTGAAGGTGCGAAATGGGGGGAAATGAATGTCCTGGGTGATTTATATAGGGGGTAAAGTTGGGTGGAAGTTACACTGCTCGAAACCCACCCGAGAACGAGTACTAGCTGTTGATTTGCGCTTTACCGTTGGATGCAGGGAACATCAAGCCACCTGGAGCAATTAATGATGCCTCGCGAAGCACGAAACGTTAGTAACAATCATGAAACGCAGAAAACGGAGACTCCACACATGTGAACCAAGGAAATAAATGTTCTTGTTTCATAAAAAATCAAAACCCCGCCTTTTCCCCTCGGATTAGGAAGAAAAGCTAGGAGTTTTAAAGGGCTATTGTGGGTACGAAGGCCCAAAATGGGGCATTGGGCCTTGGACTTATCCGAGGACATTAACGTGTCCGAGGAGGGGTAACTAGTTGAGGGATTCAAGTTCAGAAGTCCTATAAACAAGGAAGGAGCTTAAGGAGATCCGAGGAGGAATCCCTCTTCGACTGCGATCAGAATAATTCAGATACGAATTATAGCATCGAGAATGACCTCCATAAGAGCTCCAGTGTCATGAGCGTACCTTACAAATGCCTGAAGAGGAAGAGAGCCCCGGAATATCTAAGGGAAGGCTGCCACCCCCACATTAAATGCACTGCAGCTACTTTTCTGACCGCATTTATGTGGAGAAGACCTCTGAACAGTGTTTCCTTGGCCACGCAACTCACAGATGGCCAGAAGGGGTGTCTAATGGGACAGATACTCAAGTAGTGGTCTGGATGGTCAACAAGTGGAAGACCAAGATCATCAAAAGGGACCTATATAATGTGAGAGACCCTCCATGAAATGGGGTGTGAAAAATAAAGAGAGAATATGGTATTAGGGGGAAGAGCACTTGTAATCGATATCCTCACTCTATAAGGACATTGGCCTCCTCGAACAATAGGAAAACTGAACTTTGTATGCACTTTTTCTTGTATGATTGACTTACAACTCCATCTTAGCCGGTGTAACACTGACTAGAGCCCAACTCTTTAACTCATTCTCTACAAATTCATTGTATTAGGTTCACTAACCCACAATCCCATACTCGTTGGGCTTGGTCCGCCAAAACGTGACCCTACAGTAGGTTATTATGAGTATTGGTGGGGAAAAAGAAAGTAATTTTATTGGTAAGTTTAAATTAGAACCAATAACAATTTACCACCTATGATTTTTTATGAAAATGTTGTAAATATGACACATTTTTTTTCACAATTCCTTTATTTTTAGTTGTGGTTGCTCCTAGTATGATATTTTTATTATTTTATTTTGACCTATAAGGACTTAACACCTCTAACAATTGTGAAAATATTGTAACAATTTGTTGTTTTAACAAAGTTCAACTGGCGATATTAACCAAAAAAAAGAAAAGAAAAGAAAAGGAAATGGCTAGCGAAACAATGCCACTTGAACAAGCCCAAATTACTCTTTTTATAAGTAGGAAAAAAAAAAAAAAAAAAAAAAAAAAAAAAGGTCAGTGGAACAGTGCGACTTGAATAAACTAAATGCACAGTTGCTTTACTCAATCACACTTTTTATACATAGTCTAGTTAGGACAGCACATGCAAGCCGTAGAAAAAGAGCAGTGATTAAGGCCAATTCTAGATTTTATTTATATCACAAAAAAAAATATATAAATCATTTTATTTTTATAATAAATAGAGATTTACATTAATCGAAAGAAACTTTAATTTTAAGAATTTTGATAATTATATTATAAAAAGTTAGTCTCATTCGTATAAGAATTTTAATTAACGACAAAGTTAAGGTAGCTATTTAACATATAAATATCTATCTTACTATAATAGTTTTTAGTACCTATTTACTAAAAGCAATATATTCACTCACTAAAAATTTCTAAGAATGGTAACAAATATCATTATCTTCTAACAATAAACAACTAAGTTTTGCTAAGGAAAAAAAAAGATAACAAAAGGCATGTGTCATCGAATTTTCCATTAGATAAATTATAAGTTTCAAAAATTTAAACTTAGAAAATCGATATTCTTTAGATAACAAATAAAACACTTTATATCATCATTCTAACTTTCCAAGAATACCATCTGAAACTCAAAATTCGTGAAGAAAATTTTTGGGATGTTAAAATTTAGTGGTTAGTGGGAGTATTTTAGACATTACACAATAAATATTTTAAGAATCATAAACTTTAATTAGAGTTTAATTGAGAGAATAACAATATAACATATTTGCTATTTTCCAAAATATTAAGGACAAAATTGCTTGATTTTAAAGTTTAAGGAGAAATTGTAAACTACCTCGAACATAAGGGATGAAAAGTGTTTTTATCCTAAGTTTTTGTTTTTGTTTTTATTTTTGTGTGTAAAACTATGTGTTTTTACTTAAAATGGTGCATAAATTAAAAAAATACAAAAAGTCAACCTAAGAAAATTGTATGTGAAACAGTGAATTTTAGCTCAATAAAGTTGACTAAACCAACAAAAAATTTCTAGAAACACAAAAGAATGGCACGACATTTTTATAATAGCTTTATAATTTTGTTATATTTTATTTTGACTTGTAAAGAATTGATAGCTTAGCAATTTTGAAAATATTGTGACAACAACAAGATGTTTTAACATTTTCTCAAAAGAAATGCTACATTCACAACATTTTCACAACAAATCATAAGTAGTAGGTTGTTGCAGGTTGTTATTGGTGGGTAAAAAAGTAATTTCATTGTTAAGTTCAAATAAGAACCAATAAAAATTTACCCCCTATAATTTGTTATGAAAGTGTTGTGAAAAATATTGTGGATGTAGCACTTCTTTTTTCACAATACCATTATTTTTAGTTGTGGTTGGTTCCAGTATGATATTTTATTACTTTATTTTGATCTAAAAAGAATTAACACCTAACAATTGTGAAAATATTGTGTCAATTTGTTGTATTAATATTTTATTATAATGTGAAACAGTGTAAATTGGACAAACCAAAAATAATATAGCAAATCTACTGTAACTTTACCCATTCACAAAAAAAAAAACGGCCAACAAAATAGTGAAAATTAAACAAACCTAAACTATTGTAGCAAAGCTACTGTAGCTTTTCTCATTCACTCTTGTTATATACAGAAAGTGTTGTGAAAAATGTTGTTGATGTATCACTTTTTTTTCTTCACAATACCTTTATTTTTAGTTATAGTTGGTTTCAGTATGATATTTTATTTTGACTTATAAAGAATTTACACCTCAATAATTGTGACAATTTATTGTGTTACTAACTTATTATTTATAAACCGGGTAACTAACAATCTATATGTCTACAAAAAAAAGAAAAACAAAAAAACAAAAACAAAAACAAAAAAGTTTAACTGACGAGGAAAAAGAAAGGGGTAGTGAACAGTGCAAGTTAAATAAACTAAAAACACTATAGCTATAAGGATTGACTCTTTTTATATATATACTAGTTAGGGTGGTACGTGTAAGGTACATGCTACCTCTATAGTGAGAAAACTAAGATAAAAATTTTATTTGAAGAAGTATGAAACTATATACAGAAAAAATGTATATGACATACAAAGTTACGGTAACTATTTAATATATGAATATCTATTTTACTATAATAGTTTCTTAGTACTTATTTGCTAAAGACAATATTCACTCACTAAAAACTTCTAAAAATGATAACAAATATTATCATCTTCCAACAATAAGAGCCTGTTTGGTTAGCTTGTTTCCGCGACTCAATTCTTTGTTTGCATAACTCAATTCTCAAAAATGGTGGGACCCATACAAAAAGGTTTTTTGGCTACATTATTTTTTGTTTCCATAACTCTGTTTTCAGTTCTCAAATCTCACATTTTTGAGTTGTGAGTTATGGAAACTGAAAACAACTTTTGGCTGTTTTCAGTTTCCAATTTTCTGTTCTCAATGGCAATTTTGTAATATCAGAACACACCGGGTCCCACACGGTCAGACGCATTCACGTGAGGCGCGCCTTTTGATACTGTCCTCAACGGCTCTTTTCACTTCAGCTCTTTCATCTCAGACTTCTCTCTTCACTCAGACCTCTCATCTCAAATTTCTCTCATCTCCGTTCCAATACCCACCACAAAGAAGCTCTTACTGCCCTCAGCTCCTCACACACTATTTCACCGATCCGAGCTCAGCCAACCACCAACCTCTTTCTCAGCTTTTTCCACAGAAATCCGAAGGTATTTGCTTCTCTGTTTTTTTTTTTTTTTTTTTTTTTTCCTTTTTATTCTTTGTTTGATGTTTGGGTTTTCGCATTTGATTTAACCGTATCAACCTGTGATGATGGGTTTTCAACCCGTGGTGATGAAATGCTTCTCTGTTTTTTTTTCTTTGTTTGATGTTTGGGTAAGCATTTGATTAGATCTTTTGAAACCCGTGGTTATGGGTCTTCAACCGTGATGAACCTGTGCTGCTCTCTGTTTGCATTTTTTTCTTTTTTTTCTTTGTTTGATATTTGGGTAAGATGGATTTGATCTACTAGAAAGGGCGTGGTTATGGGTTTTTTATTTGTTTTATTTTTTAAATAATTTGGCATTAGACTTTGCTGAGAGTATAAAAAAATGAAAGATCTGTAGGTATGGTGGTATGTGATCTTGACTTGCAGAAAATGGATTCAGAATAATCTTTGCTGTGAATTGATGGATTTAGATTCGGAAGAAACCAATAAACTCTTAGGTCATGTTTTGATTAATTTTAGCAAGCACAAACTGTAAATGGCAAAATAGTATCTATTATGATTGATTGTTTTGTTAATTCATAGAGCAAAAAGTGTATCCCTTCCATGCTCTTGATGACCCCCCAACCATTTGTTTACTCCTTGGCATCAAGACCAAATGTTACAGATGGGCTTGTATCTTCTCAATGGCACCTACCCTGTCGCAGTTCCTCCATCGCAGATTTGATTAGCCCCCACTCTCTTCCCAAAAAAAAAAAAAAAAAAAGCCAGAAATGTTGTGATTTCTTACTGTTATTGTTCTATACGAGTATTTGACAATGGGCTACTGTGAGAGTAAAAAAACTGTTTTGACATGGATGTTCCCTGGTCTTCATTGTGCATCCCCTAGAGATCTTTGGGCCAAAAAGGCTAAACTTTTACTTAAGGATTCAAGTAGCTTTGGATATGGGTCTGGCCTGTTTCAGAAATTGTAAATTTAAACCCTACCCCCAACCCCAGCAGCCCACCAATGTAGACTTTTCAACCAG
This sequence comes from Quercus gilva, assembly GCA_023621385.1. Lineage (NCBI taxonomy): Eukaryota > Viridiplantae > Streptophyta > Magnoliopsida > Fagales > Fagaceae > Quercus > Quercus gilva. The sequence continues at coordinate 50,197,156 of CM042483.1, forward strand.
TTGATGTCAATTCAATAAACTTGGTCTAGAATCTCTAGTCATTGAAAGATTTATTGCAATCACTAAGCACCAATGACATGAACACTTTCTTTTTGGTTCATTGGACAATGATTGAGCCTAAAATAAAAAACAATTGGAAGTAGTTCTCTTTCATTTCTGACTTTTCTCATTTCTTGTTCTTGATATAGGCAAGATTAGATTGTTATGGCACCATCACCTTCTTTAATCATCCAATTCCTTGAGGTGTGGGGACCTTTCCAATGGGGTAGAGAAAAAGAGAGAAAAAAAAAAAACACATACAAATACATAACCAACTCTACAAATTTTATGATTAAGAACTAGATATTATTCTTCAAATTCTTATTTTCCTGCTCTTCTTAATATGGTGATGCATGATTACAGCTACTCAATATAGTGACACGTTGATGATTAATTAATTAGGGAATCTTGAGCAAGCCAATTAATTACTTGATCTGAGCAATGGCTGTGGGAGTCAAGTCAGCTGACAGACATATTAAATTAAAGTCTCTAGCTTATCTGCAGGACTGATTAAGTTTTGTAGAGTAATAGATTTGAGTTTGAATGTTGAACTGATAATTATACTGTTCATAAATAGTGTTCATAAATGGTATACATACTCTATTGAAATTATTTGAATTTAGCCATCAGTTTTCAAGCAAACAAAGAAGCCATCAGTTTAAAAGATTTTTATTATTAGATAAACAATTTATAAAATAATATATAATAAAGTTTGTAATATTTTCAATTTCATTTTATATAATCGGCACACATTCATTTCAAGCACCTCATTGCCCTGGGATGATGAATCTAAAACCTCTAAAGTCTAAACATGTTAGGAGAGTTTGGTTATCTTGCATGTTGCGTGTTGCATGAAGCATGAAGCACCTCATTAATTAATGGTTATCTCTGCTTGCATGTTGCAATTGGTTATCTTGAAGGTTAATTTGGTTTTTAAGCAAAAAAAGAAGTCATTTTGTATTTTTATAATATGATGGTTCTAGTGGAATAAAGAAAAGGTAAATTGTTTTTAAGCAAGATTTTAGAATATGCTTCTATTGTACATATTAATATAGATCCTATATACATATTAATATAGATCCTATGCTTCTATTGTACCTTCTGATCCTATATACATATTAATATAGATCTTATGCTCAATATTTGTTCCTCTAAAAATACTGGGATATCTTTATTGTACTTGTGATATGATTGTGTATGAATGTGTGTGTTGTTCTTTAAGATGGCTGCGGAGTTGATAACATGGGATGTCCATTGTGAGGATGTGTTGTGTGACTCTGTACTTGGACACTATATTTGTGGGAATTTGCGTCCTTATCATGCCAATGCGCCAGTGTGGGAGGAAATCACACACCATCTTAATGCCCCCATGGGGAAGGCCTTTATCGTGAGGCAGGTACTTAGGAGGTGGAAGCGTATTCACCAGTATTATCGCAGTGCAATGGTGGGCCGTACCAGATCTCTTCGGCCCAACGTTTCCCCCGTGGCCTCTCCAGACCGATTGTCAGATGACCCGCTGCAGTAAGGCAGATGCGTAGTCGAAGCAATTTAGTGCATGTCCCTTTTGATATACTGCTGACATATTTTGTTCCCATTATGTTCAGTAGCGTACTTTCTTATGGATTACCATGTACTTAACCATGCACTAACTTAGTTGTATTTGTGACCACTTATTCAGTTTACTAACTCATTGCTTCCATCTTCCATCTTTTGTATATCTGGTCACATTGTATGTGGTAAACCTCGATGAAGGATTTATATATTATCACTATTTCTTACATTCAGTGCATGTTTTTTGGTATTTGTGTTGATTTAACTGTGGAAGATTTTTCATTTTTTGGACCCCTTAAACCTACATGGCACATGCATCTATAGTCGTATTATGCAATTCTTTAAATTATTATTTGTCATGAGCTTACCACGTGAGATGTTTCAATTAGATGGCATATGAATCACAAGACAAGGATGACAAAAAATGGCCTGCCAATATAGAACATATTTTTATTGATATCATATTGGAGGAACAACTTAAGGGTAACATGCCAAACGGTGTGTTCAAGGGTTCTATGTGGAAACCAATTACAGCTGAACTTAACCGAAGGACTGGGAAAGACTTTATTTCTAAGCAAGTTGTACAGAAGCACAATAGGCTTCGAAGCAAACAACGCAAGTGGAGCCAGTTGCTAACAAAACACACAGGGTTGGGGTGGGACGAGCAGACCAAAACAGTGACTTGTTCTGACGAGGTGTGGCAGAATTTGATTGTGGTATGTTTACTGTTGTTTATTAATTATATAACTTATTGCAATTATTTATTTACGCAATTTGCCTCCAAGTTGGTAACATATTCACTGCTGTGTTTAGTGTGCTAATGTTTCTAAGGACATTGCAGGTCAATCGTGGTGCAGCTAACTTAAGGAAAGCGGGATGCCCAGACTACCCATCATTGCAACAGTTGTTCGCCCCTAGTACTGCAACTGGGAACCTACAGATCTCCTCAAACACTCCTCCCCTGAATAGTGACGAGGAGCGTGCCCTAGAGGAAGAGCTTGCCAATGCCAATGCAAGTGCACCCACCCATCTAGACGATGACTGTTACACCCCTAACTTTGAGAGTTACCCTGAAACTAGGGAGGATGCTGAGGTTGAAGAGGTAACCCAACGGGCGGGAAAACGTCCTATGCAAGATGCAAGTGGCAAGGGTAAAAAGGTATCGAGGAAGTCAGATAGGGTAAGTGAAATGACTGTGGCCCTCAAGGAGTACACCGCAATGTCGAAGGATAGGTTCAGTGGTAAACTTGGTAGGTCTACCGGTATATCCGACCAATTTGCTCAATCTGTGGTAATGGGTGATCCTTGTTCACTCCCAAAGGCAATGGAGGTGCTGAATTCGTATTCAGATCTGAGTAACAAGGCCTATATCAAGTGCTCAAAGGCTTTGCAGCAAAAGGATAATAGGGTCGTGTTTATGTGTATGTCGGAGGAGAGGAGGAAGTCTTGGATTAAGGACATTCTAAACCCGGAGGAGGATTGAGGGAGAGCAATATTGCTTTAAGTCTAAGCTATTTAGTTTTTATGTATTATGGATTTAAGTTGTTCTATTTAGTGTGCTAATATTTCGTATGGATGATACGAAGGTTTATGTTACTTTTGAACTTGAGATGTTTGTATGGTTTATGTTATTGTTGAACTTGGGATGTTTGTATGGTTTGTGTTATATATTATGTGACAGATTTGGACCAATTTAACGTTGCTTTTTTATAAGTTTATTATGGTGACTATTGAATTAGGTGTTTATATTATACATTTATATTATGTGATGAACTTCTTTTAAATAGTTGAATACGTTTATTATGTTTATATTATACATTTTTATACATTTGTGCTAATGTATAGGTCACTTATGGCGTCTGGAAATGACTGGTCGCAGGCAATCCAAGAGTATGACTTCGATGATGCATACTTCAACGACGTTGGTTCCAGCAATGACTGTGAAGACAATGATGATGATTGGACCGATTCGGAGGCTGAACGTGAAGAAGAAGCAGAGTTTAATTTAGTGAATCCTATAGTCGGGGAGATGTTTGCGTACATGCAGCGGCATTATAACAAACAACCAATGCGAACAAGTGCGTTAACCGGGAAAGCGTATATGGATGAGGTCACTGACGGTAATCCGGCTAAGTGTTATGAGATGTTCCGTATGACACCTGAATTATTGTTACATTTAGTGGACGAGTTGGCTCAACATGGTTACTTGGTGGATTCGGTTCATGGTGAGGTGAATGCCACTCAAGCCGTGGCCATGTTATTGTACATACTTGGACACAACACCCGCTTTAGATGTGTTGCAGACAGGTTTCAGCACTCAACAGAAACCGTGTGCCGGCATTTTCGTAAGGCGTTGCAGGCTGTCCACCACTATGCGAAGCATTTAATTAAACCTGATCAGAATGTCACAAGCCTTCCCGAACATCTTCAAGTGAACAAGTACTGGCCATGGTTTGAGGTACAAAACATCCCCTTACTTAACTAACTTCGTATAACAATAAAATAATATGATATTTGAAATGTGCTTGCTAAGATTAATGAAAACTTCATGTGTAGGGATGTATAGGAGCAATTGATGGAACGCACGTGAGTGCCCGACCTCCTGCAAATGAGACTCAAGCACATAGGGACCGCAAGAGCCAGGTTTCAACTAATGTGCTGTGTGTGTGTAACATGGACATGTAGTTCACATTTGTACATGGTGGGTGGGAGGGCAGTGCGAATGACTCAAGGGTTTTCGATGAAGCGATAAGTGACCCGAAGCATGGATTCCCATGGCCACCAACAGGTACTATACATTACTATGACGTCAACTAAAGTGTTTTTATCCTCCACGTCTAAGTAGTATGTTTATGAACAACTTAATTAGTGCTTGCTGGTTGTGTGTGTGTGTAGGGTCATACTACTTGGTGGATTCAGGTCTACCAATTGGCACTAGTTTTCTCCCTCCTCACAAGTCAACTAGATACCATGCGCAGGAATTCCACTCAAGCGGTAGACGAATAACATCAAAAAAAGAGTTGTATAACTACAGGCACTCGTCCTTGCGGATGGTTATTGAGCGGTCTTTTGGAGTGCTGAAGGCCCGCTTCCCCATTCTGAATTTATTGCCAAACTTCAAGCCAATTAGGCAGCGTTACGTGGTTATTGTGTGCTGTGCTCTACACAATTTTATACGCGATGAACAATCAGAGTGATGAATTGTTCAGAACAGTAGGGGAGAGTGTTGGCGAAGGTAGTATGACTAATAGCGAAGGCAGTGGCAATACTGGAGCATCAACAAGCTCAGCAACCCAAAGGCATGAACTAGAAATGTCAACTGCATCGAAGAGAGCGATAGGCCAATTTAGGGACAATATCACTGACACAATGTGGGATGATTATGTTGCCCGTGGCAATGTTAGATGATTATGTTGCCCGTATCAATTATTAAAAGATATATGTAATGTAAGGGTTTCAAGTTTCAACTGTTTATGTGTCGACTCTCACCAATGGCAATGAATACAAAATTGAACACTTTCGTTAAGCGGCCACAACGGTCCCTCCATTCTAAAATAATTTATTACAAATAAAATGCGAATATGCTTTGGTTTAGGGAGAGATGGTTTCAATTTTGATGTGCTTTTTTTTTGGGGGGTGGGGGGGTGGTAGGGGTTTATACATTTTTTTTTAGGTATTTTGTAATTTAGATATTACAAAGATAAACGTTTGGATTTTCCTGTGATTTTTTTTTTCCATTTTTTTTTTTGGGGTTTTAGTTACTAAAAATGTTTAACCTTTTTAAATAAATTTTATATGTTTTGGATATTAGGAAGAAAAAGTTTTGATTTTGAGAAAGTTTGTTTTGAAAAAGAATTGCCTTTATATAGAATTCTTTGATGATGCACAAAATTTTAGATGTTATTTAAGAATTGATATTTTTTTTCCTATTTTACCTTTCGAATACATATAAATATATATATATATATATTCATATTTTTATGAATAAAAATATCATATTTTATATGAAACTTGTTCCGGTCTCTCACATCCACAAAAAAAAAAAAAAAACTCTATCGAATTCTTCAAGTTTGGTAGCAAGATTTTTTTTTTTAAATATATATACGTTTGCCGTGATTTATAAATAAAAAAGATGAGTCATACTAAGAAAAATATTGTCTGACAACTTGAAAAATCTATACTTTTGGCGTGATTTATAAATAAAAAAGATGGGTCCTACTAAGAAAAATCTTGTCTAACAACTTGTATGTTTTTTTAAACACAAAATTAAGATGGAAAAAGACCCTAGTCTTTGAGTTAGTTTTAAACTCAGCCATCAATATCAGCTTTGTTTGGTAGCAAGAATTTTTTTTTTTTTAATCTATACTTTTGGCGTGATTTATAAATAAAAAATATGGGTCCTATTAAGAAAAATCTTGCTTGACAACTTGTACTTTTTTTAAAACACAAGTTTAAGATGGAAAAAGACCCGTAGTCTTTGAGTTAGTTTTAAACTCAGCCATCAATTTAGTACTATTGACCCTTGAGATTTAAAATTTATTCAAGTTGATCCATCCATATTTGGTTATGATAATGATCAGAGAGAGAGATACATAATCCTAAAGAAACGTTCATTGCTATACACAACACCTCCCTGTATAGCAAACAGCTGACAAACACAATTCTCATTATGCAAAATATTTAAGAACTCAAAACAGGGCATGCGAAGTGTAATGTACATTATACACGTGACCGTCAATGGTTCATGGCAGACGCAGTTGCGTATGGCAATGACCCCCAAAAACATTAGAGAACACAAAATAAACCCCGAGTACAGTACAAGACAAAAATAAAGCTACCCTATACTTATAGATCTTGTCTTCAGCAATCCGGAGTTTGAGATTACTTTTTTCACCCTTGCGCTTTTCTTTCCTTAGGAGCTCCCATGCTTCTGCTTCCCTTGCATAAGCCTCATCTCTTTCATTTCTTGCAGCTACGGCGTCGGCCTTATATCTCGCAAACCTTTCGTGGACAAGTGGTGCTGTTGCACAGCCACGTGGGCATGTGTTCTTGTCCAACCATCTGAAGAACTTACATGCCTGATCGGAGTCCTGCATACAACAGTGAAGGCATATATAAGATGGTCAGCAAAGATAGTAAAAAAATGACAAGTCGAATATGTAATGACAATAAAATTGAAGATAGAAACTAACCGGCGCCCACTGCTGACATCCATAGAACCTCCTACTGAAATTACGGATAGACAAAGAGGTCCTTTCCACACACCGATCCATATCGCACATATGGCCACTAGAAGTGGACTCATAAGTAGTGGCAGAAGACATGGTTATGGCTTTTCTTTTTCCAATATATCTACACACATATAATTATATATATAACCGTTGTTTTAAAACTACGCTAACTGTTTGGGTTCATATAGAAAGTTCAAAGGTTACGATGTACCAAGTAGCTTAATGAAATCAGCTAGGACAGCACTAAGGCCCATGGCAAATACTGCTACCCCACCAAAACAATTCTCATCAGGAGGGCTTCCAAATGGAGAAGAAACCAGGTATGTACCCAAAATGTTAGATATTAGTCCATCAATCCACGTGGATGTGATCGTAGTTCTTTAAGTTCAACACCTAAGAAACTGTACTTAAAGTTTACTCTATATGAATATAACAAGTGTAACATAAGACATCAAAAACTAATAGTGGTGGTCTTGTTATTCGATCAGTTTCCAAGTTTGCCTGTAAACATCCATTCTTTTTGTTTCTTGGCAAAACACAGATCTGTAAGGGGATGGAGAAGTGCAGGACCAGGTTATGAGATATTTTACTTGGAAAAGAGCAGTGATGTGTCGAGGACATCATGCGAGCAAAGCAGGAATAGTCCAAAGAATCTCTCATTGGAAAATATCGAGATTCACAACCGTGGGGCAAGGTCTTCATTTGGCCAAGATTCTGTCAGGGATGAGAGTGATAGTACACAAAAATCCTAGCCTAGAAACAATTAAAATAATTTTGTCAATGGCTGTCAGGCTAAAGAGCTTCATCAGTGGAAGGTGGAGGAGGCTTGTAAGTTTGAAGAAGCCAAGAAAAATCACATAATGGTACTGGTCTAGTCTAAAAAGAAAATCAAACTTTTGGAGAAACTTGAACATTTGCTTTACTAAATCAAAAATCACAAGTCGGAGAATAACAAAACAAAACACATATTACTAAATCTAGTCGTCGGCATTCTTAAAAGGATTTACCAAATCAACATTATAACAAACACATATAACTTATATTCTTGTTAAATTAACATCGCAATGTTCACTTGGGTCAGAACCCCAGACTGCTGCAGCAGTAGCAATTTTATCCCCATCCTTATCCGTGCTGGTAATAAATACAACTTTCTTCCCTAACAGCCTCTGCCACAAGATATGAACCATAAAAGTTTTGCCCTTTACATCATATTTTAACACTAGAATTGTTCAAAAGCATAAAATTACAACCATGCACATTTGTCCCTGACTTGCTTGCAGAAATATGTTACCTATATGCTATTAAAAATATATACACACATAGAGTTTTCAAATAAAACGACAAAGCTATTTGAATTTACTCTTCATTAGTAAAAGAGCCGAGCTTTTGATTTGTTTTTACTTCTTCTCAATTCATGAAAAACATATAAACCAATCGAGGGCCATATTTGATAAATCAAGCATACAAAGAAGGGTTTTTCTATTTAATTGAAGCTGTGCAGAGTGTCCAGAAAGTAAAAAAGACAAAAGGTTTGAGAAGAGAGAAAGAAAACTTTTTTTTCATTTATGGTTTATGGTTCTTTATGTGGTTACTGCTTGTTCTATTCTTGAGATGTTTTCACACCTGTAACCAACACACAAACAACACATCTAGGCTAACCCATCTGCCATAATCAATGTAAACTCTAAAGATGTTGGTTTATATCAAAATGGAAAAGACTGCATAACAGAACCAACACAACCCATACTTCAGATTACACCAAATCAGAAAAAACCTCATAGATCCAATCCATATTTAAATTGATAGTAATGAAATACTTATCAACTTCATTTTAAGCATTCCTTCAATTTAATATGTTCAAACATCATAGACCCAACCCATACTTCAGATTCCAAGAGATAGGTATGCAATTCTGATTCTAAAGTATACAAACTCTAGCTCCCAAATTATACTACTGCTTTCATGCTTCGTAGTCTCTTTACTATAAACAATCTTTTTTTTTGGGGGGGGGGGGGGGGGGGACAAACAGAGTTAAAGAGAGACCGGCAATAACAAAACACGGTTAATTTAGAGATTACAGTAACGATACATTGAAATTCAGGTCACAAGTGCATTCGTAAACAAAATTCATGTATTCAGTGATATTGAAGCAGCAAAGTAACAAAAAAAAAGTGTTGATTTATTTACATGCCTGAGTTGAAATCTGCCTAGGGATTCTTCTAAGAGCTCGGCGAGATGAACTTTGAAGAACCTACCTGCAAAACCCAGAACATTTTTCTAAAAATCCAAATGCAAAACACACAAATCAGCTAAATAAACAAAGTGAGAGAGTACAGGACTGTCGAGTTAGCACCGTCTTGGGTCGGAGGAGACCGGTCGTGACAAAATCGAAAAATGGGTACTGTTTCTTATGCTCGTCGGCGCCGCTGGGTCACGACGGAGGAGATGGCGCCGCCGTACACGTCGGAGAGATGGGTGTTCTTCACTGGGTTTGGTCTTCGTGTTCTTCCTCTTTTTTTCTTTTTTCCTTTCTTTTCTGGGTTCGGTCTCCGTGTTCTTCCTCTTTTTTTTTTTTTTTTTTTCCTTTCTTCTCTAGGTTTGGTCTCCGTCTTCTTTTTTTTTTTTTTTTTTTTTTTTTTTTTTTCAGTGGGTTCGATGGGGTCCTGACGAGGTAAGGGAGGTTGGGCTCTTTTTCTGGGTTCGGTTTTTCTGCTTTGGGAGAGTGACAGGGCTGAAGGGGGAAGGGGAAATGGGAAATGAGAAAAGAGAAGTGATGGGGATGAGTACAAGGCGCGGGTAACAAAACAGAAGTCTCTGAGCAAGTGACAGAGCTGGGCACCCCAAACAGTGTCAAAAATTGTTGAGTTATGGCATTTTGGTGATAAGCCAAACAGGTATTAATTTTAAGTGATGGGTGATGAGTGATGAGTGATGGGTGATGGAAATTGAGTGACGAAAATTGAGTGAGCAAAAATGAATGGCCAAACAGGCTCTAAGCAACTGAGTTTTACTAAGACATTGTCACAATATTTAAATTTTCATAATGAATGATATCATATGTTACAATTGAAACTTTTTATCAAATACCTTCAATTATACACAATGAAACTTTTTTCATTCATACTTTCTTTTTTTATCATTCTACATGAGTCTAGGTGCAATGTTTAGCTTTGTTTTTAATGAACACCCATTTTAGGCAAGAAAAGGAAAAAAAGAAAAAGAAAAAAAGGAAGAATAACAAAAGGCATGTTTTGTTGAATTTTCCAAAATAAATTTTAATTTTCGAAGATTTAAACCAAGAAAATCAATGTTCTCTAGGTAATAAATAAAACACTTTATATCATCATTTCAACTTTCTAAGCATTACTATCATCTAAAACTCAAAATATGTGAAGAAAATTTTTGAAATGTTAAAATTTAGTGGGAGTATTTTAGACAATACACAATATAATATTTTAAGAATTATAAGTTTTCATTAGGGTTTAATTGAGAGAATAACAATATGAGATATTTGCTAATCTTTTCCAAAATATCAAGGGGAAAATTACTTGATTTTAAAGTTTAAAAAGGAATTGTGAACTATCCCAAACATAAAGAATGAAAAGTGTTTTTATCCTAAATTTTTTATTATTTATTTATTTGTGTGTGTGTGTGTGTGTGTGTGTGTGTAAAACTATGTTTTTTTATTTATTTAAAATGGTGCGTAAAGATAAAAATACAATAAAAAAGAAATACAAAAAGTCAACTTAAAAAAACTGTATGTAAAATAGTGAATTTTGGCTCAACAAAGTTGATTAAACCAACAAAAATTCTAAAAACACAGAATGACACAACATTTTCGTAATACTTTTATAAATTTGTTATATTTTATTTTGATTCGTAAAGAATTGACAGCTCAACAGTTTTGAAAATATTGTGACTCATTCATAAAATCTGTACAATATTTACATTTTTTGTTTAAATGTGTATAATATTTACCACTTTTTATGTGTCTACAATGTAAGCTTACATTGCAAATATAAAGTAAACATATAAAGATCTTAAAAAAAAAAAAAAAAACAAAAAAAAACAAAAACAAAGCTCAAACAAACCGGCGTACTTGAAGAAAAAAGAAAAAGTGCAACTCACCAATGGAATAAACCAAAATACTATTCATGAGCCTATTGGCTCTCTTTGTGTAGTTTATACAAATAGAAATAGAGTAACAAAGAACGAGTGAAGTGTAAAGTGATTTGTATTTTGTGCATTTTAAGTTTTATTTATTTATATTATCGGTTTTGTTAACAGGTGTCGGCCAGCACCTGTTAACAAACCAGCCCCTGGGTCCCACCACATAGGAAATAGGCAAAAATTAACTTTTCAGCTTAGGTAGGTGAAAACGTGTATATTGGTTTCTTCAGTAATTTTAGGACAAAAATACCCCTTTAACCCACCATTAACACATTTCCCTCCATTTTACTTTTTATTTCCCACCCAATTTCACTTTATCAATATTTTACTCTTCATCTTCTTTCATTTTACCAATATCAAACTCACTTTCATTCATTTTACCATTATCAAACCCACTTCAAAAAGAACAAAAAAAGATGAAGAAAAGTTCAAATGTTCAATGAAGGATTAAGCAATTATTTTGCAAGGTACAATAATTTTATTTTATTAAATTCATATTTATTTTTAAATATATTTGAATATGAGGTTAAATTTTTTTTTTATTTGTATCATTTTTTTTTTCATTTATCCTAAAATATGATGTGGATTGTTTTAATCTTGTTTTAGTATAGCACCAAGTTGAGACTCATCAAGTTGTTAAAAGGAATTGCTTTAACTTAAATGAATTACTTCAAAAATGAACTATTATTTTACCTTTTTTGTATCTTTTTTTTTTCATTTATCCTAAAATATGATATTGAATATTGATTGTTTTAATCTTTTTTTAATGTAGCACAAATGGATGACAATTTAGTTGCAAGTGAGACTCAAGAACTTGTTCCATTGAATTACTTTGACTTAAATGAACTACCTCAAGAAGGTACTATTATTTTTTATTTTATTTGTAATCCATATTTCATTTAACGTATAATATGCTATTGATTTTTTTTTTTAATTATTATTTTAATATAGCACAAATTGATGATGATTTAATTGCAAGTGAGATTCATAGAAGTGTTTCAAGGAATTGTGTTGAGTTAAATGAGTTTCTGAATGATGGAAAAAATAATAACACATGTGGAGGGGAAATAGTTGATCAGAATGAATGTCCAATGGATGAGACAGGGGTTATTGAAGAATATGAGGATATACATTCAATAGAAAATGAATTTGAGCCTTTTGTTGGTCAATGTTTTCTTAGTGAAGAAGAAGCTTTCATTTTCTATAAAAATTATGCAAATCGAAATGGTTTTACAATTCGAAAAGGTCATTCGGAGAAAAAAAATGGAGAAATAGGAAGACGTAATTTCTTTTGTCATCGGGAAGGTAGGCAACCACTAAAAATGGTGGATCCATCTAAGGAGCAACGAAATAGAATGTCTTTAAAATGTGGATGCAAAGCTCGGCTAACTATTGTATTGCGAAAGTCAATAGACATTTTTCCGAAAGAATGGCATGTCACTATTTTTGTTGTAGATCACAATCATGAATTGTTGTCCCCTTCAAGTGTACAATTTCTTCCGGCCAATCGAGTTATCACTGAAGATGATAAAAATTGCATTCTCTTATACAAAGAAGCTGGACTTTCAATTAGAGAAATAATACGTGTTATGGAACTTAAGAAAAATGAGAAACATGGACATCTTCCATTTTTTCAACGGGACATTCGTAATCTTTATGTGAAAATGAGAAAGATGCATGTTATGAATGATGCCATGGATCTCTTACAATTTTGTAAAGTTGCAAAAGAAATGAATTCTAAGTTTCAATATGCATTCACAACTGATGAAGAGAAAATGTTAGAGCATATTTTTTGGTCGCACCCTCATAGTTTTGATTGGTACCAAAAATATGGAGATGTGGTTGTTTTTTATACTACTTACAAGGTAAATGCTTATGATATGCCTTTTGGTATTTTTGTTGGTGTCAATAATCATGGAAAGACAATTCTCTTTGGTTGTGCACTTCTTCAAAATGAAACAACTAGTGCTTTTCAATGGCTAATGAATGTAATCTATTTATCTTATAACTTTGTACAACCGTTTTTCCATTTTATTTAATTAATTAGTGGAATAATATTAATACATATCATTTGAAATGTTAACATGTTCTAATACAAATTTTTTTATTAGCAGAATTTTGTATGTTTAATGAAGAAACAACCCACGGCAATTTTGACAGATCAAGATCCATGGATTACAAAGGCAATATCAAAAGAATTACCACTCACAAAACATGCCTTTTGTATATGGCATATTACCGCTAAGTTTAGTGGTTGGTTTACATCTATTCTTCATAATCAATATTCAAATTGGTGCATAGAGTTCTACAAGTTATACAAGTTAGACTCATGTGAAGAATTTGAGGGTCAATGGACTCAAGTTATGGAAAAGTATGACATGCTTACTAACAAGCATGTAATTGGTTTATATCAAATCAAGCACTTTTGGGTACCATGTTACCTTCGTGGACATTTTTTTGGTGGAATGACAACAACCGGAAGATCGGAAAGTATAAATGCCTTTATTAAACGGTTTGTTAGTTCTCACATAAACTTGATCCAACTCATTAAACAAGTAAGTCAATACTTACCATTGATTTCTTTTGTTGTATAGTTTGTTTTATTTTTTATTTGTTAGTATTTGTAGTCTTTATATGTCATATAAAAGTTTTTAATTTATTTTATTATTTATAATCTTAGGTTGATCTTGCCATTGAAGATGTTGAGTAAACACAATCACATGATACAATGTTAGAGACATTTAGAGGTTTTTCTTTAAGAACATTGTCACCATTAGAAGACCAAGCACACAATGTTTTGACACCTTATGCTTTCAAAATTTTTCAAAAGGAGTTTGAGAAAGCAACACAATATTCAGTTTATCAAGAAAATCGTATTGAATTTGTGCTACAATATTATAAAGATGAAACTAGTCAAAAGCACAAGGTCTTATGGGATGGAGAGGTGACTAATTGTAGTTGCAAACATTTTGAATTTTGGGGTATACTTTGTCGTCACATTCTTAGTGTATTCATTCACAAAGATTGTTACCATATTCCACCATTGTATTTACCATCACGTTGGTGTTGTGAAGCCTCATTAAGTGAAAAAGAATTGCTAGTGTTGGATGATGAAAATTTAGTAGGCAAGGAAAATGTGGTTGATGCCAATGTTAATGGTGTGATTGATGGAGATTGTTTCATTAATTGTCCTCCGCTATCAAAGACAAAAAGTCGTCCAAAGCAAAAATGAATGAAAGGCAGAAGAGAATTAGGAAAGCAAAAGAAGACTTATGGGTTTTGCAAGCATGTTGGTCATAACATCTCTACGTGTCCGGAGAAAGAGACTTGTACTTCCTCAAATGGTGCAAAAAAAAGGAAAACATGTACTTCAAGTGAAATGGGATTGAATCCAATATTTTGTTTGAAATGTTAGGTAGAAGCTCTTGAACTTGTATCTTTGAATTGGGATTGAATCCAATATTTTGTTATTTTTGAGTTTTTAATTGATGCTTCTCTTGTGTTTTTTCTTTTTCTTTTTTGGGTGTTATATATTTATTTTGAGAATATTATGGCATTATACTTAAATTTTTTGGTTAGCTAAGTACTCTTATTGATTTTGACCAGTTGAGATCATGATATTTTAAATTATACTAATTATGGTTAATATTCTTGAAAAATGAGCAGCAAAACCAAAAATATTTTCATTATACTTGCTAACATGTAAAATAGTAGAAGTGTTAACTATATATAAATTTCTTGTGTATATAACCAAAACAAATTCTATAAATTACCAAAATATAAGTATCTAGACTGTAATATAAATGTAAAAGTTTACCTATAAATTACCAGTCATAACCATTTTAATGTTACCTATTATTTTAGGCTTTGTTGATAATATTTAGATAGATACAATTGTAGGTGGTAGTTGTATGGCACGGCACCAACCAACTAAATTTACTTCTCAAAGATGAAAACCAACTAAATTTGATCTCTTTTTGAATTCACTACATGTAAAAATAAGGATTAGATGGATCAGATGAAGATTTTGGATTATAATACACTACACTTAAAGGATTCCCTTCTTTCAACTGGATTTTTATATCGTTTAAAAATACCCTCATTAATGAAGGGTAACTTCATTTAGAAATAGGGTCATAAATGTCAAATAACAAATTTCATTTTGAATTCACAAAGAGAATTCCTAAAATTTAGGATTTATTCCCTTCAAGTTCAAAAAAGAAATTACAGTTATTGCTTATTTCTAAATTTTATCCTTTTTATTTGTTTGAATTTTTTTTTTAAATTCTAAATTATAATAGATGCAAATTATAACTTTTACCTAAAAAAATAGAAGAGTCTTTAAGCATGCACGTGAGTGCATGCTTAAAGGCTAGTGTGTGTATATATATATATATGTGTGTGTCTAATATTAATATAATATTAGTCTAATGGAAATTTATAATAGACTCTTTTTTTTTTCTTTTTTTCTTTTTTTTTTATATATAATACATAGATGTCAAGTATATTTGATTGTTACGGAACCTATTACATTTGAGCATATAAGCACTAAGCAATACTAGTGGTGGCAAAATCCGACATGACCCGCGAACCCGACACGATTAATCCGTTTATAAACAGATCATGGGTTGATGTTAAATGGGTTTAAGTCATATTTGGGTTGACACGGCTAACTCGTTTAATAAACATGCGAACCTGTCTGACCCATCTGACCCGTTTAGCTTATAAAGTTATTATTTATTTTGATATTATTACTTCATTAATGGTTTGTTTTTATATGTTTATTACTATATTTGTAGTTATAATTGAATTTTAATTTTTTTTTTTTTGGGAATTGTATTTTAATTTTAGATATATGAGAATTTATAAAAATTATATATGTTAGGTATGACCTATTAATCAAATAGATTATTAAATGGGTCATTTGTATTGACCTTTACATGGCTTGTTAATTAAACAAATTGAACGTGTTGGATTGTGTTAACCTGTTTAATAAATAGGTTGTGTTCGAGTTAAGGATTCTTGACACGTTTACTAAACAGGTCGAATTCGAGTCAACCTATATAGCCGAATACTCATGGCTCAACACGACATGAACCCGACCCGCGAACATGAATTGCCATCCCGTTGCAGTACCCCATATCACCACATTATGATCTGTACCGCATTAATTGCAATTTTTTTTAGAAGCATTAATTGCAAATTGAGACCATATACATTATTTTTTTGGGAAACAAACATCTCAAAGCTCAATCCATAGATGCAAATGTTTGGTACGTTGCAACTTTAAACAAAAAATCTAAGCTTAATATACTTTTACTGCAATTTGAATACATAATCCTTAAAGGAAACTGCACGGAGACATATTAAGCATAGCAAGTGTAATTCAACTATAATCAAATTAAGATTTGTATCATGTGAAGCAACTTTTATTTAGTTCTTTAAGATTTTTATCCATTTAGAAATGATAGGAGAAGAAAAATTATATATATATATATATATATATATTTTCTTAAAATCTAAAAATTTTAAAAAATTTACAATTTTATGAAGTCACTTCACGCAACCATCGTGTTTAAGCGTAACTTTTATTATATATAATATGATATAAGGGATTATAGTTTCTTTCATAATTTTTTTTTTTTTTTAATATCAGGCATTTTATATTTAATGAGAAATGATATGTTCACAATATTTTCACAATTTTTTTACAACAAATTCTAAGTGACAAGTTGTTATTGGTTATTATTGTTGGAAAAAAAAAGTAATCTTAGCGTTAGGTTCAAATTTTAACCAATAACAACTAACCACTTATAATTTATTATAAAACTATTATAAATGTAATACCTCTTATACTTAATTATATCTTAGCATCAGTAACACCATGAAATGCATATCTGTCATAGTCTCATCAATCATTATATTCAATTATATTTTTTTATTAAATAAAAGATTTTTCTATACCCTTACCTAACACCCACCCACGTATGACCCTTTGTTTTTTTTTCTTTTTTTAATTTTTTTTCCTCTTTTTTTCTCATCCACCTATTTCTTCACAAATATCCACTTTCTTCATCTCCTCTCTCTGATTTCCTGCACACCTTTATCTTCTTTCTTCTTCTACATTTCTTCATTTTCCTTCACGCACACACATCTTCAAAGAACCCACTCTCTCAAATTTCTCATCCATCCTCTTACCTGCCAATTGAAAAGCATTAAGAGTTAATTTTTCTCAATTTCACCCAAGACCAACTCCTCTCTCACTTTGTATACCCAAAACCAAATTGGAATTGAAGTTACATGGATGCATCGGAGGACTCGTCATCTTGACCCAACGGTGTTAGAAAATTTAAATTTGATGTTAGAGTGAGATCAGTGATTGTCCGATGGAGGTCCTTGTCCCTACCCAGATGGTGTTATAATTTTCTCTATATGCATTTTCTGTGTGTATTTTGTGTTTATAGACTAGGGATAAATTTGAGAGTTCATAATAAAGCTGAGGGTATTTTAGAGATAAAAAACACGCTTTTTCAATTTTGGATTCAAGGGCATTTTGGTCCGGTTGTAAAATAATTTGACGATCTTTATCGACACTGACACCCGCCTATTAAATACTTAACTTTTTCCATATTCCTAAAAAGACATGAATATTTTATTTCAATTTTTATTACATTATCGCAGCACCCATTAACAACACCCTTATATTATTTGAAAAAAAATAAAAATTAATGTGAATTGACCCGGTTGAACCGAGTCCAAACCTAACCCACCCACCCACTTGCCATTTAAACAGAAGTTACCAAAAACCCTAACTATAGGTCCTAATTCATGAACTTTACTAGATAACAGGCGACAAACTAGCCGCCTATCTCTCATAAATCTGCCCCAATGTATCGGCAACCTAATGCGTTTGATGGCTATGTTATCAATCGCCAAGTAAGTGATATACCGGACTTCAATGAAGAAGATCCTCTTTCTTTTCGAAACACTGACGACGGGGCAGTAGCTGAAGGATGGGTAAGTGTTTTAAGTTTATGTTTCTCTTTTAGTGTTTGTTTCCAACTTTCTTGATCTGGTAAGTAATTACATTTTATATACAGACATTTCTTGAATTCCTAAATAGATGGGAAAATAACATGTACGAAGACAGGATGTGGTGGAAACTCAACAATGGTGAACTTATCGGCTTCGAGTCAGAGGGTAGGAAGATGTTTTTAGGGATTGCCGAAATTGTCATTTCTTTTCATGAGAGAAAAATGTTTTCCGGTAATTTAGTTCGCAGAATACGTATTCTACCCGATTTGAATGTCACCCATAAATCCCATCCTCAGCAAGATGAAAAAACATTTGAAGATGGTGGTCAAAGAAATGATATTGACCACTTTCGGTGGATGGTGGCAGCGATGGTTAGAACAGCATTTCCCGGCTACCCTAACAGAATATCATCTAAATTTCTGCTTTTCTTTTCTGAAATTTTCACCGATCAAGAAGGACTTGAATTTTATTTTGTGAGCCAGTTGTACCATCCCATCTTTTTTAATTCTTCAGATAGATGCAATCTCATTCGCATGATGAGAGATCAGTATAATCTAAATCCATACATATTCAAAAGATATTTTGAACTTGAATCTTATGGATTCAAAGATTGGTGTTTAAACATAGGTTATGGACCCTATGGTGATGCTTTTAATCGTGTTTTGAAATACGAAAGTAATTTTAATTCTCTATATAACAAAAGCAATGGCTTTGCTCTGCCACTGTACATCAGAAATGTTCACGAACATTTTTCCCAGAAGGTATGTTTTTCTTTAGGCTTGTTATGTTATATTTTTTTTCAATTAGTATAATATGACAATGACAGGGTTTTTTTATTTTTATTTTTATTTTTTAGGGGCGATTTTTTCATGAAAATATTGATTCAGAGATCGATAATCTCTTTCCTGGGGTTTCCGCTGCAATCATTGACTCAGCAATTCGTAATTTGCATGGTTATTGGGGTTTGTTTAGATCCAACACCACCACTTTGCCATATCTTCAACGCAATTCACCATATGGGTGGTGTTTTCCATGTTACAGGTCCATATTGCAGGTGAAGAAATTCTTCTATGTTTTGATAAATGCTATGAAATTTGCATCAATTTGTTGGTATAGAGTTATAATGGGGTTGGATTGATACCGGAGATGGGTGTGGTACAGCGGCGGCTCAAGAAATTTTTCTCAGGTTCTTTAAGAAGTATAATTTATACAATCTAATAAAAAAAGAAATTTATATATTAACAACAACAATAAAAAAAATACGCAAATACATAAAATTTACAATTTTCTTTTACGAGTTTTCATATTTTGAAATCGTTGCATGATAGTCTCATTATTAATACTTCAAGCTACATCTCTTTCAATGTATACAATCAAGTAATCATTCATTCACTGAATGTAGAACAAATTATGGAGCAAAATTTAATTTTATTGGCATAAAAAAAATTGAGGGTGTTCCCAAAGCTTTTTTGAAGGGTAGACAAATAAAAAGTTTTAAATTATTATATATAATTTTTTTTTTTCAAGTGTGTAGATAAGTTGGAAGTGATAGGTTTGGGAATGGATGTGTATGCAGTGGTAGTGGTAAAGGTGGGGTGGCAGAAGCGGCATTTAGATCTTTGTACACCTAGGGTTGCTTGGAAACAACACCAAGCTTTGGACTAATTCTTGAAGAAAGGATTTTGGTAGGAATTAAAATGTGATTTGGTAGTATGTGAGGTATAGAGTTTTGATAGGTAAAAGACTACAAAATTCTCCCAAATGAGAGGAGTGTTGTGGTATACAGTTATTGGCGAATTTCTAACAAACTACTGAGAGTTCATTTTCTTTTAAAGAAGAAAGAGTACAGGAAAAAACATGGAACTTGATGACATTCTGATCATACTCTTTATAAAACAAAATTCCATTTGCTAAACTTGAAGGGAATCATTAACCACTTCTTCTTCTTTTTTTTTTTTTTAATCTTTTTTTTCTTCTCTCTGTAATTGATAATAAGGGTTTGGATAGTGGAATCTAGGATGAACTTCCGGGTGTGATTTGCAAATTCAATAGATAAAGGGCATGGCAACAAATGAGTGACCAAAAAATCCCACTAACCTCCTTAGTAACCACTGACTTCCTTGAACAAAAACAATGACCATTCTAATAAGGTTCAGCAAAGAAGGATGGGATGAATTCTTGGATTAGTCAAATTTGTTTTGGGATTGGATGTATGTAGTTAAGGTTTGGTGTTTTGCTTTAGGTATTTCTTTTCTTTTTGTTTGAGGTATTTTCTTTGCTTTGAAGAAATTACACTTGATTAATGGAGGACTCTATTACTTTTCTTTTCTCTTTGACTTGAAAGAGAGAGAGAGAGATAGACCATGCCATTTAATTAATTAACATTTCATTCTAGATTGCAATGTGTGAAGCATTGCTGCGATGTAATGCTACCTATGTTTTCTATTTTGCTTTGTGCATTCCTACATTGTTGATTCTTATTATTAGTTTCATGGGACTAAGTTTTTTATCGAAATTTGACAGAAAAATCAATTTTTTGTAATCTTTTGGCAGGTTCCGTAACTAGTTTGCTCACAATTCTAATGGGGTTTGCGCTATTTTTCACAAAGTTAGAAATAAGTTTTGGAGATAATGAATTACTTTTTTTTGGGTAAAATTGTAAAATTTTAAGCTCAGTGAACATGTTTATGGTGTAATCCATTATGTTAAT
Organism: Quercus gilva; assembly: GCA_023621385.1. NCBI lineage: Eukaryota > Viridiplantae > Streptophyta > Magnoliopsida > Fagales > Fagaceae > Quercus > Quercus gilva. The sequence goes on from CM042483.1 coordinate 50,217,892, forward strand.
TTCTTGTTAGATTAAACTTAATGTAGTTGTATTAATGTATTCAACTTTGGACACCTTGTAGTGATTCTAGTTTGAGAATGTTGGCGTCATTAAACTAATTACCACAATTGTCACGTCTGAAAGTAGAACATTATTTTCAGCGCCCGTAGTTTGATTATCAAGGTATGAAGTGTTTCCTTTTTATTGAATTTTCTTGCATTTGAGTTGCAGTACTTTTTAATTTTTTTTATTTCCCCTCAACAGGGATTAGACTGAGTACTTGTTTGTGCAAGGGTTGCACTTTCTAACATGGTTAATTATATGAATGAGAGACGAAGGCTAAATTTTCTGCAATTTGGGAATTTAGAATCTTTATGGAATGATTTAAGCTTTTGAATTTATGTTGTCTTGTCTGCCTATGTTAAAAGCTCTTTAAACCATCCAGCAATGTAAGAATCAATTGAAATGAATTACAAGTTATCATTATTTAGAGGTTTAGTTGATAAGTTTGCTGGTTTGAGCACTATTTCTACGTTTACACTAATTTGAAGCCGTATTGAATTGTTTTAACTTAAGACAAATATTTATTTCTCCCATTTAGTAGAGTTTTGTTCCATGTGGGGCAACCTTATTCAATTGTTGGTTTGCCAATGAGCTCGAGCTCAACTAAAATCTTCTCCCCGACTTGGAAGGTAACTTCTTCACAAGTGCGACCAAATGAATACAAGCCAAGGTATCTAAGCTGCGAGTCCTTTAGGCCATCAAATCTGTGAGGATGAATGGACTGCAAAGACGAATTCATGAGGTTCATTTAGTGGGTTGGACCGTCTTTGTTTCAACATGGCTTAATGCAAAGCCGTTTGCAGACTTACGTTTTCTAAAATAACTGGGCCTGACGTCTGTGGCAATCAATTTGGTGCACTCGTCATATACATATACATATGTTACCATGGATGGAGCCATAAAACGTTATACTAATCTCAATGGTGTTATTGATCAATGATCGACTGGGGATAATGAACTGGACTAAAGTCACTAAACAGAGTATTTTTCTTTCTTCTGAATGGACCCATTAGGAGGAGCTCAGTTAATCTATACTATTATTTAAGGGAGTTTTTTCTGTTTGGATTTCTCAATTTTTTGTTCAAAAATAGCCCGACATTCCTATGTTTAAGTAGAAACAAAATTAAAAGACAATTTGGTAAAAAATACAATTTTAACTTCCACTAAAATGTTGCCTAAAAGATAGGGTCATTGTCCTGTTGATTTTTAAATGATGAATGATATGTCTACAATATTTTTACAACAAATTCTAAGTAGCAGGTTGTTACTAGTTGTTATTGTTGGGATAAAAAAGTAATTTTAATGTTAATTTTAAATTTCTTTATTCACTTATCAATTAGATTTTTAAAATAAAAATTAGACACAAGTTTTTTTGTTGGGGGGGGGGGGGGGGGGGGGGGGGGGGGCGCCTAGCCTATAAAGTAGGACCATTGAACCCAAAAAAAAAAAAGGACCAAAAAGGTGAAGACACAAGCTTATAAAGACACAAGGTTTTTTTTTTTTTGTTATGGAATGAAGTTAGTGGTCCTATTTTATAAAAGGGGCAAAAAAGCCAAAAAGGTTCCATAAATGGTGGGTTTAGTGGTCCCTTTTTTTTTTTTTTTTTTTTTTTTTTTACCACTAACTTCATTTCATAAAAGCACCTTTTATAGCACCTTTTTGGCTTTTTTCCCCTTTTTTTTGTTTGACAATTTTTTTTTTTTTTTTGGGATGAATTTTGTTCGACTATAATTGACTTGAATTCAATCAACAAAACCGCGTGGGACAGAATGAAAATGCGAATATTCTTATGCCATGTGTAAAGTAAAATGGAGATTCTTACGCCATTTACCAAAAATCCGTTTAACTATTTTTTGCATTATTTCAGTTCGTGTTTTAAATTGCTTTTATATATATATACTAACTTCTGAGCACGTGCATATAAGTGCTCAGAGATGCGTGCTCAGAAACTCTTCTATTTTTTTGAAAAAAAAATAATAATTGGCATAAATTATAATTTAGGATTATTATAATTTTCAATCACAAAAAATTTAGGGGTGTGATGAATATTATGCATTTATAAGTGAAATAATTTTTCATAACACCCTTAAGATTTTTTGTGATTGAAAAATATAGTAATCCCAAATTATAATTGATGCCAATTATTAATTTTTTCTCAAAAAAATAGAAGAGCGACTATAATCAGCATAGAACGTAGATACCTTCTAGGCAAGGTAGTCAATACCGTTTCGATGCCAGTACCGGTCGTACCGGCTGGTACGTACCATACCGGTTGCATACCAGTATCGAAACGTCAACGTTTCGTACCGGTTTAAATACCGGCAATACCGGCCAATTTCGGGCAATACTAGCTAGTACCGAGCGTACCGGCCGGTACAGAAAAAAGTTTTTTTATTTTTATTTTTATTTTTAAGTTTTGTAATTTTTGAATTTTTGTTACTACAAAATGGTAACTTATTTGCATTAACTTATTAGTATTATTTGTTTTCTTAGTATGCAATGGTAACTTTTAAACTTTCTATTTTTTATATTGTGTTTTTTTTCTTTTTCTTTTAATTGATACTAAAGTCTAAAACTATGAATGATTAGTTCTGAATTGAGAAAATGTTTTATGGTAAACTTTTATATTTATTATAATATATATACACAGATAGACACATACATACATATATATATATATATATATATATATTTATAAATATAAAAAATAGCGGTAAATCCGAAATGGTACATCGGTATTGACCGATATCCGAAACATATCGTACCGCTAGCCAAACCGATACAGCCTCCAGTACGGTATTGACTCCCTTGCTTCTAGGCCCTAAAAACGACGAACTACTATGCTTGCAGCCCAAATGCTTTTTAAACACCGACTATAGTGTCTATGTAGAAAAGAATTGGTCCAATTCGAGATCCCTTATCCCCACACCCCAACCCCCCTTTATCTCTCATCCATAATTTTCAACCCTACCTCTTATTTCTTAGCATTTTAACATTACAAGTCCAATATCAATTATGAAAAAAAGAAAAAAAGAAAAAAAGAAAAAAAAGGCAAGGAATAATAGATAGTTTAGATATTGAATAATTCTTTAAGATCATGATATCAAATTCTTGAAAAACTTGGTTTGGTGAGCCTGTAGAAACTCAATCCGAGTCAAGTCTAATTTAGTAAGAAGGAAGGTTCTCTCGGAAGATGTTTATGATCACTCCAGAAGATACGTTGCATGCTCTGTGGCAATGTCTAGGTTTGTCGTCTATTTGGGATTTGGATTCTATGTGCGATTTTCGAAGAATAACAGACTTCAATCGGAAAAACTATAGAAGCAGTATTTTGTATTGAAGCAAGAACAAAAGAGAAACTGGATTGAATATTGAAGAACTAAGAACAAAGATTGAGAAGGAAAGATTGAGAGAAAGAGAAAGAGGAAGAGAATGAAACTGAATAAACTTGTACTTGATTTTTTGCTTAATTACAATCTGTAGCTCAGAGTTCTATTTATAGTACAAATCCTATCAATAACTGAATAACAATTATCTCCACATTATGCAGATTAGATCCGTAAAACCAAGAATGAAATCAACTAAGCTCAACTGATTTTCGCGCCACTGCAAAATGATCTTTGAACTCATTATACGACACTGTTTTCAGTCTATTACACTTAGCCACCAATGTAAGTGAAACGTTGCGTTTAACAACAGCACCTTTAGTGATGCGGTGTGTTTCATCCTTATTCAAAATCTCAACGGTAACTCCTAAATCATCTTCTTCCTTGAGCCTTCTTTGGTTTCTTAGAATTAGAGACCTTTTTTGATTTCTTAGATCTAGAAACACCATCATCTTCAACATCCCCCCTCAAACAACAGGGGAAGGAATCAACCAGGAGTTTGCATCATTGATGAAGAAAAGAAGGTGCAAACAAGGGTTTGGTAAAAATGTTAGCCAAATTATCTTTACAAGAAATAAAATGAATACACAAATCTCTGCGTAAAACCTTCTCACACACATAGTGATAATTGATTTCAATATGTTTTGTGCGAGAATGAAAAATTGGATTAGCAGACAAGGCAATAGCAGAGACATTGTCACACCAAATGACAGGGACATGAGAGAGAAAGATTCGCAATTCTTTAAACAAGATGCAAAGACAAGAGATTTTTGCAGTAGTGGTGGCCAAGGCACGATATTTAGCCATAGTAAAAGAGCGAGACACAATGGCTTACTTCTTTGCAGACCAAGAAATGGGGCATGGAACAAGAAAAACAAGAAGACCAATGGTGGAGCGATGGTCAGTGGGATCACTAGCCCAGTTTGCATATGAAAATGCAGTGAGAGTCAAAGGGCCAGGAGAGAAGGAGATGCCATGATCTAAAGTACCACGAATATATCTGAGAACCTGTTTGGCAGCCTCCAAATAAGTGGATATAGGCTTGTTCATGAATTGGCACAATTGATGTACACCAAATGCAAGATCAGGTCTAGTGAAGGTCAAGTATTAAAGTGCCCAACCATACTCCTATACTTAGTGGGATTAGATAGAGAGACACCATCATGAGGAAGTAATCTAGTGGATGGACAACATGGAGTCTTAGTAGGCTTAGAGTTCTCCAATGTGGAACCTGTGAAGAACATCAAAGGCATACTTGGATTGAGTGAGAATGAGGCCAAATTGAGTTCTAGTGATCTGGATGCCCAAAAAATAATGTAGAGAACCAAGATCTTTAAGATCAAAAACAGCACTCAAGGCAGCAATGAGATGTGAGATATGCTTGGAGTTGTTCCTAGTGATGATAGTATCATCGACATATAGAAGAAGATAGATGATGGAATGGAAAAAGAATAAAGAACTATCAGCCATAGAGGCAGTGAACCCAAGATGAAGGAGATGAAAGGTAAACCTCTCAAACCATGTCCTCGATGCTTGTTCGAGACCATAGAGAGACTTAATGTAGTTTACACACATAGGAAGGATGAGCAACATTTACATACCTTGGAGGTTGCTGCATATAGATCTCCTCCTAGAGGTGTCCATGTAAGAAAGCATTAGACACATCTAGCTGCCTCAAAGGCCAATTACAACTGATTGCAATAGCAACAACAAGTTTGACAGTGGCTGGCTTGATGACTGGACTAAAGGTTTCAGAATAGTCAATACCTGCCTGCTGATGGAACCCTTTAGCCACAAGCCTTACTTTGTAACGAGCAATGGTGCCATCACTGTTTAGCTTAAGCTTGAAAACCCACTTACATTTAATCAAATTGGCATGAGGAGGAGCTGGAACCAAAGTCCAAGTGTGCTGCTTCTATAAAGCTTGATATTTAGCATCCATGGCTTCACACTATTTAGGATATTTAGAGGCTATTTTGTATGTAGGAGGCTCTATGTAGGTGTAATCTAGGACTATCTTATAGCTTAGTCTAGTGTTAGGCTTAGTTATGCCACTCTTGGACCTAGTTTTCATAGGGTGCAGATTAGGAGCAGTAGGGGCAGGACCTGAAGATGGAATTGGGATAAGAGAGGAAGCTTTTGGCAAAGGTTCAATGGCCATGGATGGAGGAATAGGGTGAGGTTGAAAGGGATTGGCAGGTGTGGAGGGAGAAGGCAATGGTGCAAAATTTGACTGTGGAGGTACAAATTGAGTAATAGAGGAATTGAGAGGAACTAATGAAGTGGTTGAAGATGTTTAGGGACCCAATAGAGATGGTTGATTAGAAGGGTGAAGGTAAAGAAGATTTGACAACCAAAGGGAATCAAATAACACTGAGATTGGAGAAGATAAAGAGTGAAGTGAGTTGCTAAGAGTAGGGAAAGGAAACTTAGTCTCATTGAATAAGACATGCCTTGAAGTGTATAAATGTTGAGATTAAACATCAAGGCAGAGATATCCTTTAGAAGTGGAGGAATAACCTAAGAACAGACACTCTTTAGTTCTTGGCTCGAGCTTGTGAGTGGAGTAAGACCTAAGGTGGGGATAGCAAGCACAGCCAAAAACCTTCAGTTGTGACAAATTTGGGTGAGATGAATAAAGCTTAAACCAAGGTGAGACAAAGTTTAAGACAGAGGTAGGTAGTAAATTGATAAGAGAAACTGCTGTGAGAACAGTATAGGACCAGTATGTAGTGGACACAAATGCTTGAGATAACATGGTTATAGTAGTTTCAATAAGATGCCTATGCTTTCTCTCAACAAGGCCATTTTGTTGTGGGGTATAAGGACAGGATAGTTGATGAGTAATGCCATGTTGTTGAAGATAGGATTTAAAGGCAGAAGATGTATACTCACCTCCACTATCAGACCTTAGTGTTTTGATTTTGGAGGAAAACTGTGTTTCAATCATGGCTTTAAACAATATATACTTGGAAAAGACCTCAAATTTTGACTTAAGAAGATAAATCCAAGTGAAACGTGTGAAGTGATCAATAAACAGCACATAATATCTAAAGCCCTCAACATATTGCATAAGGGCAGGACCCCACACATCAAAGTGTATCAATTCAAAAGGAGAAGATGCAAGAAATTAAGACGTAGGAAAAAGAAGATTATGCAGTTTTCCATACAAGCAGTGAGTACATGAGTGAGGTACATCAGTACATTTATTTAGAACAAATTTGAAATGAGAAAAAAAAAGTTTGAAAACTTGATCATTAAGATGACCTAGTCTCATGTGCCAAAGTGTTTTATTGAAATTAGTGGACTTAGCAACATTGTTGCAGACCTTGGAAGACAAAGCAAGCTGAGGAGCCTTATGAGGATAGATGGGATAAACTCCATCCTAACTCTTGCCCTGGTAAAGAGCTTTTCCCGTGGTCAAATCCTGGATTGAAATGATATTTTCATTAAAATAACACCAACACTTGTTATCATGACAAATTTTGTAAACAGAAGTAAGATTGGAGAAAATGGATGGAACTCTTAGAACATTGTTAAGATGAAGAGTTGAGTATGAAGAAGGGATAAGTGTTTTACCTATGTGAGTGATTGGTAGATTCTGCCCATTTCCAATAGTGAGGTGATCTTGGCCAATGTAAGGTTTTGGAAAGCTAAGTTGTTTTAGGCTTGCAGTGACATGATTAGTGGCTGCACTATCAGCTAGCCAAGGTTGCTCTTGTGCAAGGCAAGCATTAGAAGCTGTAGCCATTATTGCAAGCTTGATAGGTGGATGTTTGCCTTGATAGGCATAATCCATCCTATGATAACAATCAATGGCTAAATGTCCATGTTTGCCTTCCTGATTTGGGACTAGCAGCAGTTGTATTGGACTGGTTTGACTGATATTGTGAAAATTGATTGAAGTGAGGTGATTGATTATTTGAGCCTCTACTTCCTCTTCCACCTCTGTTGTTGTAATTTTTTTTGCCCCTTCCTTTATTGTATTGATTGTAGTTGCCATTATACCTTGAGGTGGAAGTAGTTGCCATAGGAAAGATTGGATTTTTAACATCCAAACCTTCATTGAGTGATTCCTCTTCTACATTCAGCATGGTTGAAAGCTCATCAAAGGTTAATTGAGTACTCCTGGTTCTTATTGCAGACCTAAAAGCATTATATTCTTTAGGTAGACCTTTTATTGTGATGTAAAGAAGCTCTTCATTATCTATAATAACACCAACAGCTAGTAGTTTATCCCTAACTACATTGATTTTCTGTAGATAAAAATCCACAATGTCTGCTCCTTTCTTGAGGTTATGCAATTCACCTTTGAGATTCATTATGTGTGATCTAGAAATGGATGAAAACCTATTCTCCAAGACTTTCCAGACCTCCATAGCAAATGAACAAACTACTGTAAGAGCCAAAATGGAAAGTGACAAAGTGGAACTCATGAATGTAAGCAAATCTTTCTCCTTTGACCTCCAGAGTAAGTAATCTGGATTTAGAATTGTTGTGGTAACACCAGAAAGATCTTTCAAGAACTTCTCAGGATTCAATTGAGGTTTTTTAAGTAATTCAAAGAGTGAATAGGTTTCTAAAACCATTGAGATTTAGTGCTACCATACTATGTAATTCATGTTGTCTAACTTGACAATCATCATATTGGCCATGTTTGAAAGAAGGAGTGGTTGATTCGTCACATTTGTCGAAGAACTCGAAGAAGTTAAAGAGGTGGCCATTTTTGAGCTTGAGGAAGCCATTGTTGAACTTGAGGAAGCTATTGATGAACTTTGAGCAGGAATCATTTGCTTTGATACTGTGAAGAAAAACTATAGTAGTAGTATTTAGTATTGAAGCAAGAACAAAAGAGAAATTGTGATTGAATAGTGAAGAACTGAGAACAAAGATTGAGAAGGAAAGATTGAGAGAAAGAGAGGAAGAGGAAGAGAATGAAACTGAATAAACTTGTATTTGATTTCTTGCTTAATTACAATCTGTAGCTCAGAGCTCTATTTATAGTACAAATCCTATCAATAATTGAATAACAATTATCTCCACATTATGCAGATTAGATCCATAAAACAAGGAATGAAATGAACTAAGCTCAACTAATTTTTGCACCACTGCTAATTGATTTTTGAACTCATTATACAACACCATTTTTAGTCTATTATGTTGGAAAATCTGGTTTTGTATCTCATACAAAATGCACAGCGGAAGCAACAAACACGGATCTACTTCAATCATGAAAGATAAACACGTAACCATAAATTCTAGAATAAAGAATAGAAAGTGTACCTTGATGCAGTAAATTTCAAAACCTTGACTTGAAAATACCTTTAATCTTCATCTCAATTTCACATGGTGCCCAAGATGTGTGGTCTCTCAATCAGTCTTTTGTACATAGATTCTTAAAGAAAATTCTTATTCTTCTCCTTGTGGAGAAAAAACTGATTTTTTTTCATCATACGTACGTTAAAACTATTCTCATAGTTTCTTTATTTAATAACTCTTATTAAATAATGACTGATTATCTAATTGGGTTAGCCTTTTGGGCCTACCCAATTGGGTTTTAGTTTGTGGCTTGAGATAAGACCAAAGGGAACAAATAAGACTCTAGCTCCAATGGGCCTTGGGCTTTTTTGTCAACTCTTGACAAGTCCAAAGTTACCATTAATTATATTCAATACCACTATAAGAATATAATTGCACTCTAGGTCTTATTAATAAATTATATCCCAAAACTTTATTATACATACAACCCCTTTATTAAAATATTCGTAGTAATACAAAGTCATAAATATTGACTGCCACTTTGAAGATTACTACATCTTAATTCTTGAGTACCCGGTTTAATCATTGATGTTATTCATAATATATTTATGAAATCCAATTCCATAAATATATACTTTAGTAACTCCTTACTAAAGTGGTTGGGCCCAATACTCTGAATAATCAAACACATTAAACTTATCTCAAGGGAATATTTTATATCTCCGTTAAGAGATTATGAATTCCATCTTGAAAATATATGTTCCATCAACACTAAATGCGGCTGCCAAACATACTGAGATTTTGACCGTAACTAATAGATCTCACTCCTGATATATCAAAGTAACCTACATCTCATGATCAGGTCCATTATTTTCTTAGGATTTAGAGTTGATGTAAATAGAAGTCGTGAGATTTATTATTCATTTGACAGTCGTTAAGAGAATAATAAATCTCACAGCGGTCCAGTTCAATATGTCTTAACTCTTAAAACATATCAACATACCAACTAGAAGTCTTCACTTCCATGATTAAGACAAATCATCTTAGTTGATATGTTATAGTCTTCGCAGATGAAATGCCCAATTTCATCACTGACTACGAACTAAAATTCTAAGTTTACAAAGAATTTGTGATTTATATCTTTCTGTGACTTTTCACATAAATCACATACTATGCATCTCATGGACTAAGATAATGTCACATTAGTTCATTTATAAATAGTCTCATATAACTAAACAATTTAATTATTCCTGACATGCCAATAAATTGGATTTTAGGGAATAAATCCCAACATATTACACTCAGCCACCAATGTAAGTGAAATGCTGCATTTAACAACAACACCTTTAGCGATATGGTGCATTTCGTCCTCCTTCAAAAATCCCAATGGTAACACCCAAATCATCTTTTCCTCGAGCCTTCTCTAGTTTCTCAGAATTAGAACCCTTTTCTAATTTCTTAGATTTAGAAACACCATCATCTTCAATACCTAATGCTATTGCTGCCCATGCAAATCGCATCCGAAATTGACCTAATGATCCATTGGATCTCACACCACAAGTGTCATCAAGGATTGAATGGGTTCCTCCTCCTTACTTGATTTTCAAAGTTAATTTTGATGGGGCAGTATTTTAAGAGGAGAACAAAGTTGGGATTAGAATTGTGATTCGTGATGATTCAAGTCAAATGATTGCCTCTATGTACGAGAAGACTTCTTTACTTTCCTCAGTTGATGAAGTTGAAGCTTTGGTTGCTGTAAGGGCTCTAATATTCACTCAAGAAGTGGGTATTTCTTCCATTATTCTTGAAGGTGATTTGGAGAAAATTATTAATTCTTTTAGAAATTGCGAGGTCTCTTTTGCTTCTTATGATCATTTGATTCATGAGGAAGCAAAGTTTATAGTGGAATCCTTTGTTGTTTTTAATGTATCACATATTAATAAACAAGGTAATTCTATAACTCACAATCTTATTAGACATGCTAGATATGTTAGTAATTTATTGGTGTGGATGAAAAATGTTCCTTCATACTTTCATGCTATTATGCTAGCTGATTTAAGTTCCTAGTTTAATAAATTTACAGCATTCTTCTAAAAAAAAATATTCCTCGTGTTAGTTTTGGTTTGCAATTGAGCAATTGCGCAACAGGGTCATTTGTATTATGCCACTCCATATTGCATGGCTATTTTTACAAATCATTTTCAAGGATCCAAATTTTAGGGTTCTTGGAAATCACTTTTTAAGTGCTTTATTTAGGAATCAACTTGGAAATCTTTTTAGGGAAAAGTTTTAATCATTAGGAAAACCCCATTTTATAAGGCAAAACTTTAAGGAGCTATTTGGAATGCATTTTGTAAAACAATTTAACATGTCTTGCTCTTATTCTCTCTCTCACTTCTTATGCTTCTCTTTCTTTCTATTTAATTGTTATTTACAGCCAAACGCACCGTTTAGGCTCAACAAAAGGACAAAATTTGACCAAACAAAAATTACTATAGATAAACGATACTTTATAAACTACTTATATACTAGTTTGGGTAGCTCGTGCAAGACACCGTGCTTGCCATTATATTGAATATAGAATCAAAGGGCTAATATATTCAAGCTAAAACTAATTTATGTATATACAAATCATTACCTATGTAGAGCAAGGTCAACAAGATGCACAAGTTTTCCACTATAGTTAAAACCCATGAGCCAATGGCCGCTTAATTTATCACATCATTTAGCATAGAGGGTTAATATATTTGATTTCTACCTACACTTTTCTTCTCAACCTTCTCGCCATGAAATTATTGCATGACTTCCACTCTTCCTTTCTCAAAATGCAACACAAATTTCTTCAATCATAGATTTGAAATGTTATTCAATAATTATAAAACAAAAAGGGTACTTATTCAAAAATTATAAAACCAAAAGGATGTTATCTTTTAATTAACATTCCACAACTTTTCCAATACCTTCCGAACTCTTTTTTTCATTTTCTAGACCATTTGGATGCCAATATATTTTGATAGGGGTATTTTAGATAGGGATTTGTTACCCCTAGAAGTGCCGCACAAGGAAGCCGATGGCATCCACAAGCTTGTCTGCTTTACAGAAAACAAATGGAAGACCCAGGCCAACGACATCACAAGTGACGGCCTCGCAAGGGTTACCGATGGGAGTCATTGTAAGCTGATGGGAAACCCTTGGACGAGGCAACGAGTTGATGGGATGAAGAGGTTGGCGGGTCCAGCATGGCTTGGCTTGGGCCCCACGAATATCTATACATGGAAACATCTTGCCTGGCATGCAAAATCAAATCCATTAATCACCCATATCTCTCTCACATGGAATGGCACCTTAAAATTTTGGAAACCTTACGTGCCAGACCCTCCCAGTAAGGAAAGATCCCTACTTTGGAGAGATTTCAATTCACCACTCACCACTACATAAACACCAGACCACCACTTTTCCCGGGTAAGTAGAAACTCTCTAGCTCTCTCACTATAGAGTTCTTAGATATTTCTCATTCATTGACTTGACCTTCAAAGGGTTCTTAGTCGATACCACACCGGTGCCTTCTGTTTGGTCCATTTGTTCTCATTCCACAGGTACCCATTGGACTGCTTTAGAGCCAACAACTCACTGACGATTTCAGCACATCATCAGTTGGCACTGTTTGCGGGAATCAACAATTACACTGTGATTAGTAGTATCACAGTTTCTAAGAAGAAAGAGTTGCATGGTCCAGATGCGTTCAATGGCTAAATCCACTTAACGCCTTGGAGAGACAAGTGCAAACCCTGGCTGCAGTGGTAGAGTGACTCACCCAACATAACTAGGAGTTGGAACAACAGTTGAACCAAAGGAACGAGTGACGCCAGGAAGGCCTACGTGACTAGCGGGATGCCGACAAGCAAAATGGCAGCCACCTACCTACAGGGGGCAGGCAAGAGAGGGAAGACTGAGAAGAGAACATTGTCTCTATCAAAAGGGACGGTCAGGAAGACACTAGTCGTCCCTCTAAAATAAAAGCCAGTGGGATGCGTATGGCCTAGGATATGCAGATAATGAAGGAGAAAATGGACATAATGATGAATGCCATAAGGAGACGAGTGTCTACCAACTTGGATGAGCTGGTCCATCAGATTGACTCCTCATTCTCCATTGAGGTGACATTCTTCCCCCTCCCAGCGAAGTTTCAGATGCCACAAGTAGAAACATATGACGGGTCAAGGGATCCACTCGACCATCTTGAGTTATTCAAAACCCTCATGCACCTGTAAGGTGCTCCAGATGAGATTATGTGTAGGACCTTTCCTACCACACTGAAGGGGCCAGCAAAGGTGCGGTTTAGCGAGCTTAACCCAAACATAGTCTCCATCTTCAAAGAGTTGAGTGGCCACTTTGTCACGCACTTTATTGGAGAACAAAGACAGACGATCCTTCGCGACCATACTGAACATTAAGCAACAGGAAGACGAAAGCCTGAGGTCGTTTGTGACCCGTTTCAACAAGGAGGCCCTCTTGATTGACAAAGCTAATGACAAAGTCCTTGTCATCGCCTCCACTCGTAGATTAAATCGAGGGGAATTTCTTTTCTCCATCTACAAGAACGACCCAAAAATGATGGCTGAAGCGTTATACAAAGCCACGAAATATATGAATGTCGAAGATGCGATGATAGCCTGGGGAGATGGGCCAAGGAAGAAAGAAAGACAAGATGACCCTCGCCCCGACTGAGGAAGGAAGTCAGCCTAAACGAATGATAGAAAGGACAATAGGAGATGAAGATCCCTGTCAGGGAGAACAATAAACTTCACTCCTCTGAACACCCCACTGGAACAAGTTCTCATGCAAATAAGGGACAACGCGGAATTAACTTGGCCAGATAAACTGAAGGGTGACTCGAACAAAAGACCTAGGAACAAATACTGCTGTTTCCATAGGGACCATGGACATGACACTTCTGAATGCTACGACCTCAAGCAGCAGATCGAGGCATTCATCAAACAAAGGAAGTTGTAGCGATTCGTCAGGAATTAGGAAAACTTGCCAAGGGACCCCGAGCCCAATCAACGGGCTGAAGAGAGACCTAGAGCCCCACTTGGTGGGATAAGGGTAATAGTAGAGGGAGCACCATGGTGGGATCATCTAAGAATGCAAGGAAGACATACTTGTGCATGGTGCAAAGCATCTAGATAAGGTGACCAGACTTAACAACCCTGCCATTAGCTTCACAAAGGAAGATGCTAGGTGGTTACACCACCCTTATGACAACATTATCGTCATTCGTCCATTGCAGACTTCAATACCTGACGGGTGCTAGGAGATAACAGGAGCTCAGCAGATATCCTTTACTACCCTGTGTTCCAGTAGATGAGGGTAGACAGAGAGCGTCTTCTACCTTCAGACACACCGTTGGTAGGATTCAGTGGCTCCAAAGTCTTCCCCGTAGGGACTATTACTTTGCCAGTTACCATTAGGACGTACCTTCAGCAACTCACTAGGGAGGTCAATTTCCTCGTTGTTGATTGCTCCTCTGCCTACAACGCCATTGTTGATCAGCCCATGCTTAACACGGGGTGAGTGATTACGTCCATATACCACCTTCTAGTGAATTTCCCGAAGGAGTACAGGATAGGAGAAGTGCAAGGGGACCAGATGGCCGCCTGTGAATATTATGTTGCCATGATGGAAATGGACGACCACCTACAGGCATTGAACATCAAAGAGAGGAAGATAGCCGAAGAGCCAACAGAGGACCTGGAGGAGGTCTCCTTGGACGATAACGTTCTGGGTCAAACCACTCGTATTGGCACCCAAGCCGACCCTTTAGTTCGTAGGGAGTTGGCCCTCTTCCTAAAAAGCAATCCAAATGTCTTCGCTTGGAGCCATAAGGATATGCTAGGGATCAACCCGAATACCATGGTCCATAAGCTTAACGTATGCCCATCCTTCCCCCAGGTCTGACAGCAGAAAAGGGTCTTTGCTCAAGATTGGGACAAAGCCATAGCTGAAGAGGTACGCAAACTACTGGAGGCAGATTCCATTAGGAAAGTCAACTACCCCGAATAGTTGGTCAACGAGGTCATGGTCAAAAAAGCAAACGCCAAGAAGAATGTGCGTGGACTTCACCGACCTAAACAAAGCTTGCCCGAAGGATAGCTGTAACACCCCGACCCAACTTTATAGTTAACCTATATGTTCAAGTGGTTAATTATTATTTGAATCACTTACTTTCTAAAATTAATATAAGAGTATTTAATAAACATATTATTTTATAATGCCATTGAATAAGAATTGTAAAGACTACAAGTAATTGAATGGCTAATTATATTATGAATATATATACTAAGTATAAGTATGTACAAAACTATATTAAGTGGTTAAGTTATTAGATATATAGTTGTTGGTATTTAATTAAGTATAAAGGTAAGGGTTTATTTGCAAAGTTATTTTATAGTTTGGGCCTTTATAGAATATAAGCTTATAAGGGTGGGTGGAAGGTAAATTTTAAAAGGTTGTAAGGTGAGCCATCAACTCACTATTCTCCTTTGCAATACACGTGCCCCACCCAAGTTAATCTCTCTTATCTTTTCTTGGCTGCACCAGAAGGATCATTTCTTATCCTTCTTTCTCTATTCCTTTTCTTTGTTCTTATTTCTTTCTTCTTCTCTTGTTCTTACACGGCAACACCTTACTTCTCAGCAACAACCCTCCCTCTCTCACCGAAACCATATATCCCTCACTAAGAAGGAATTAAACTCTTACTAAATTTTTAGATTTAGTTGTGGGTAAGTATATATGTTTATTTTTAGTTATGGGTATTTTACTGGTGGTATGGTTTGCTTTAGTTTCACTTCTATGTTCTCTAATATGATTGTTAGAAGCTGAAATTTATGGTTTGTGAAATTAGGAACTCATGAATTTGTAAGTATATATATATGCTGTTTTGAGAAGCTTTGAAACTGTATTGATGGTTTGTTGAAGGTAGATTAGGGTTTTTACTAATTAATGATTGTATATGATTAAGTAAGAAAAAGTTAGGATGAGTACTTTTGATGTTACTGCTGGGATTTTTGTTGTATATAATTTTGCTATAAATGGTTAAATGACCATATATAAATGTTTTCTAACATGTCTAATGAGTGTATAAAAATTCCCATATGAAAATACCATCGTTTGATAATTGTTTGTGAATTTACAAGAAAATGTTGCAAAGCTGTCACTGTGACAGATTCTGTGTTTACGCATGATAAATTATGTATTAAATTGTATATAGTGAATTAGAATGCTAGGAGTAGTTCTTACGAATGCTAAGACACATATGGTTGTATAAGAAGTGGTCTCACAGCATTTGGATCAATATAAAAATAATGGTTTAATTTCTAATTTGCATGAAATTCTGTCAGGACAGATTTGAGTATGTTGTCTTGTATGATTTTTAGTAAATCATGGTTTCATGATTTGACTCTGAAAATGATATGGAATGTACTAGACATCCATAGGAGTGGCTTTGTAAATTGGCATGAAAATTGGATGTGAATTGGTAGCCCATTTGTATTTTATAAGTTAAGTATTTGCTGCTGGAATAAAACAGTGAATAGTAACGGACATACCTAACTTTGAGGATTTAATTCTAAAGTTAGGGTGAATTTTTTGAGCTATAATTTAATATGCTTATCTTTTGGTATGTCTGGATCATTAATAAATTTTGTATGACTTGGTTCAATGTCTAGTACTCAAAGAAGGGGTTCTAAACCATTCGACGGTTGTATTTATGAAGCTGTTTTATTCAACATGTTGTATGTTGCCTTATGAGTGTATATGGCTATATGGCCATGCTTAAAGGATTTTATATTTATGAATGCATTTTTACCCTAATCTCAAAGCACCTTTTGAAATGAAGTTGGCTCTTCTAGAGATATGATATTAATATGAGAATGTTGGTTTTTCCTTGGTTTGGTATATCATTTGTTGATGTGTGCATTATATGTTTGTGGGAACCTCGTTGAGGTGGGATTAGGATTTCCTTGATTTTAAGATATTGGTTTTGAGATGAATGTGTAAGTTTATGATAAGAAATAATTGATAATAATAAGTTTTGATATTTAGTTTAGGTGTTACTATCCCCCAGGTCTGAGCTTCTTCGACTTTAGGCTCTCGGTTCCTCTGCTTTCAAGTAAAAGATAAGTTATATGAGAATTTGGTAAGTCATGAGATTATTTTAAAGTATATGATGCATTAAAAGGTTTTTAATTAGAGATATGACATATAATCATGTTTTAGACAAAGATATATTCGTGAGCTCTTGAAACCTTATGTATATGATTTAAGCATATTAATACTATTACTAATTCCACGAACATGATGTTTAAAGAAAACAATGGAAATGCTTTTATTAACATGATGTTTAAAGAAAACAATGGAAATGCTTTTATTATGAAATGTTATGCAAATTATGAATTTCTGTATGATGTATAAGTATGAAATGTTTTCAGATTATGTCCTCTGATGATCTGAACTCAGCCAGTAGGGGTTTAATTACTGGCTTTCCATGAAAAAGTTATCTGATTGGCCATTAAAAGTGGGACTGGCTTTGTTGTACCCACCCTTGTTGGTAGCAACCAACTTGTGGAGGATGCCAGCCTACCCCCATGGTCGAAGACATGTATTATGATGTGATCCCAGGAATACCTGGCATTGTGGAGAATGCTGGATGCCTAGCACAGTGGTGCTAGAAGCCTCCCAAATAAGTACAGACTTATCAGATATGGACTAATCAATATGTTATTTAAGAACAGCTATAGTATGTTATTAATCATGAGAGAATGATTTTGTTTAAATGCATTGTGAAAAGTTAAAAGCTCCCATGAAAGAAGAAGTTTATGATGAAAAGAAAAGTTGTTCTTTAAAAATAAAAGTTTCTGAAGTTCTGTTGTGCTTTAAAGATAAAGCTTCTAATGAAAGTACAAGTTTATGTTTAAAAGTTATCAGATATCTATTCTTTATGAAACGTTAAGTTTTATGACTATGAAAGTTATAATATTTTACAAGAAGAAGTTTATGAAGAAAAATTTTGTTATTCTTTAAGATGTTTCTAGTTTAAGACAAAGTTACCAATTATCTAATTTAAGTTAAAATAATTATTTTGAAATGAGAATATATATATATATATATATATATATATGTATGTATGTATGTATGTATGTATATGATTTTAAATAATCAATATCATATTTGGTGACTTTGTAAGAAATTAAAGAAGTTTAATCCGAAGGGTTTTGGTAATATTATTCTAATAAGAAAAAAGAGAACAATAATTTTCCTATGAAGAGTGTATAAGTTATTATTATAAATTGTATAAAATACTATACATGAAAAGATGTTCTCCTATCTGAATATTAATAGAATGAAATGATTTGATTTACATGCATCCTTATTAAAATCTCATGTATCTTACATTTACTGAGCTCTGTAGCTCACCCCTTCCACTCTTTTAGTCAACAGGTTTTATTTTGGAGCAAAGGGAGCCTTAGTCGAGTTTTGGAAGGAGCTAGTTTTAGTTTTAAAAGTATAGATCCCAAACTAGCAATTTGATGTTTAGCTTTGTAGTATTGTGTATTTTAGGATCTAATGAAAGTTGTGTACCTTAAAGTATTAAGAGATGTATTATGGGAAATTTAGAATTTGAGTAACTAGTGGATTATGTTATTCTCTAAGTAAAGTGTAGATGCTCTGAATGTCAAGTGAAAGGTTATATCATTTAAGTAAAGAAACAAGAATGATAAGAAAGAGGAAAGCTTTTGTAAAAGTTTTGAAAAAGTTAAGTTGGTTCTTGTTAATATTAATATGCCGGTTATGGTCACAAATACGGGTATCGGATTTGGGGTGTGACAATAGCTATCCCCTTCCATGTATCGACCTCCTCGTGGACTCTACGGCTGGTCATCAGTAGTTAAGCTTCATAGATCCCTATTCCGGATACAATCAGATCAGGTTGGATGAAGTGGACCAAGAGAAGACCTCATTTGTCACAAGCTAAGGACTCTTCTACTACAAAGTCATGCCATTTGGCTTAAAGAATGCAGGGGCGACGTACCAAAAGCTTGTCAACAAGATGTTCACTCAATAGATAGGGCAAAATGTGGAAGTATATGCAGACAACATGCTCATAAAAAGCATGAAAGAGGCTAACCACCTAGACGACCTTAGTGAAACATTCAACACCATTCGCCTCCACGACATGAAGCTTAATCCCAACAAGTGTGTATTCTGTGTGGTGTCAGGAAAATTCTTGGGCTTTATGGTATAGTAGCGTGGGGTAGAGGTCAATCCCAACAAAGTTCGGGCGATAATGGAGATGGCCCTTCCAAAGAATGTCAAAGAGGTGCAAAGCCTAAACGATAAAGTTGTAGCCCTTAACAGGTTCGTCTCCAAAGCAATGGATAAGTGTCTACCATTCTTTAAGGTACTACGGAAGGCCTTTAAGTGGACCAACAAGTGCTAGAAGGCTTACGAAGAGCTAAAGACATACCTCACGTTTCCCCCGTTGCTCAGCCTATCCAAACCTGGTGAGGAGCTCTCCCTTTACTTAGTCATATCCCAGACGGCTGTCAGTTCCACTCTAGTATGGGAGGAAGATCAAGTGTAGTTGCCTGTCTACTACACTAGTTGAGCACTGCGATGAGCTGAAGGATGATACCCTCCAATGGAAAAGCCAGTCTTTGCACTGATCACGACTGCACGGAAACTCAGGCTATACTTCCAAGCGCATACCATAATGGTCTGAATCGACAAGCCGCTGTGGAGGACGATGAATAACCCAGAGGCGGCAAGTCGACTGGTCCTATGGTCAATAGAGCTCGGCAAGTTCGATGTCCAATATCAACCCCAAACTGCAATCAAAGAACAAGTGCTAGTTGATTTCATTGCAGAGTTCATGATAGGAGGAGTTGCGGACGAGGAACCGACAGCATGGTTGGTATGGACAGACAGATCGTCTAATCAACGTGCAGGGGGAGCTAGGGTCCTGATACAAACGCTAGAATGAGATACGGTAGAGTGTGCGATCCACCTATAATTCTTAACAACCAACAACAAGGTTGAGTACAAAGCAGTCCTCTCAGGCATCGACTTGGCCAAAGCAGCAGGGGCCACATCGGCAGTCGTGCATTGCGATTTGCAGGTTGTGGTTAGGCACATCAACGACGATATTGAGGCAAAGGGAGAACGGATGAAAAAATATCTAAGCACGGTCAAAAGCAAGACAGGTGATGCATTTTCAGTCAAGTTTGTACAGATCCTAAAGGAAGAAAACGAGCAAGCAGACCATCTGGCCAAAGCTGCATCCGCAAAATATACGGACACCATTAATAAGGTATTATCCTTCTTTCAATATGCCCTTACCATCGACAGATTGGAAGTGCAGGTCATCCCCCCAAGGACTGACTGGACAACGCCCATTATGTCCTACCTCAAAGATGGGACATTGCCAGAAGATCGCAACGCTTCCCATAGAATGAAGGTGCAATCTTCATGTTTCGTGATGATTGGGGACGTCCTTTACAAAAGGGTTTCTCCCGTTCGTATCTAAGGTGCCTAGCCCCCGACGAAGCGAACTATGTCATGAGAGAAGTACACGAAAGAATATGTGGGAACCACTCAGGGGCACATTCACTAGTTCACAAGCTGATACAGGTTGACTACTATTGGCCCACTATGTAGAAAGATGTCCAGTCCTACGTAAGGGCATGTGACAAGTACCAACGCTTTAGCAACATCATATGATAACCAATGGAGGAACTTACACCAAAGAGCGCCTTCTGGCCGTTCACCCAGTGGGGGTTGGATATAATGGGACATTTCCCTATCACTATACGACAGCTTAAGTTCCTCATCATAAGGATCGACTACTTCTCCAAGTGGGTCAAAGCAGAACCATTGGCCACTATCACAGTGAGAAATGTTTGAAGCTTTGTTTGGAAGAGTAACATTTGCCGCTTTGGAATCCCTAGGGTATTCGTCTCTAACAATGGCAAGCAGTTCAACAATGATGCGTTTAGGGACTTTTGCCAAAAATTGGGAATTAAGAACCACTACTCCTCTCCCGCTCACCCCCCCCCCCCCCCCCCGCTCACCCCCAGGCCAACGAACAGGTTGAAGTCACAAACTGATCCCTGCTCAAGATGATCAAGACTCGGCTTGAGGGGACAAAGGGTATATGGCCAAATGAGTTACCTAGTGTCCTATGGGCGTACAGAACAACAGTTCGCACACCTACAAGAAAAATGCCTTTCTGCCTTGCATACGGGCATGAAGTCGTCATCCCGGCAAAAATAGGGTTGACCAGCTATCAAATATCCCACCATGATGGCGAAAGGAATGAAGAAGGAATGTGCTTACAGTTAGATCTCCTTGATGAAGTCAGAGCAACATCAGAACAAAGGATGACTTGTTATCAGGATCTAATGGCAATGTACTACAACACCAAGGTCAAGCCTTGTCACTTTCAGGTCAAGGACCTGGTCCTAAGAAAGGTAACAACGACCACCATAGACCCCTCACAAGGTAAGCTGAGCTCCAGTTGGGAGGGACCCTACAAGATCATCGATTGCCATAGGAAAGGGACTTACTGTCATGACCCAAATTCATGGAACATGAATTTGGATGCATGACTAACTTGCTAATCTTGCACAACTCAATAAGTATAATTAATCGAAAATAATTTAAAACTCCCAAGAAACAATGCTCTTAATAAATAACCTCTTACAAAAATCTAAACTCCACAAATTGGAAATAATCTCCAAAATATAAAACATGAATTACAAAATAAGGATTACTAAAATTCTATAAGTCTTCAAGTATTATAGAAATCACCTACAACTTCCACGCTCTACACCTTACAAAGTGATCCGAAGGTCCTATATTCTCAACTACACTTCAATCTAAAAATAGTAATTGATGGGGTGAGCCACACATCTAGTAAGTAATTATACAGAATACACAACAGAATAGAGTCAAGCAAAGCACGAGTATTTTGATTTTTCACAAACTCATTCAATGATTCAAAAATAATTATTTCAAAACATATAATGAATCACTTAATACATATGTAATCACATCTTAAAATCATTAGAAAACACATACATATAATTAATAAGAGCACAATGTCACATATACACATCACATATTCTCAAATACAATCCTATGAGCGAATACCAACATCTAACCCTTGCTGGTGAGGGATCAACACATATTCTCACATACAATCCTGTGAGCGGATACCAACATCTAACCTCTGCTAGTGAGGGATCAACACATATTCTCACATACAATCCTGTGAGCGAATTTACACATTTATCTGATCAATTCTAAAGAACATTCATTTTAAGTCACATATCACAAAACAAAATATATACAAAATAGAATAATTTTCTTAATATTAACAATTATTCCAAATATAAAGGCATAGCGAATATCACAATATCGAATTGAACATAAATCAATGGATGCTTGACTCTCTTAGGGAATGAATAAGAACTGAAGAGTTTATATAATAATTTTTTTACAATTCTTGAGTAAGTTTGAAACCCCAATTTGCTAAAAGAAACGTCTTAAATACCATTTGAAAGGTAAGAATATGACTTTGAAATCACTTGGTTTTAAACAAACTTAAAGAACAAGAACTTGTTTAGAAAACTTACTTTGAAACTCAATTATTTTCTGAAAATAGTTTAGTTTAGAAAACATCTTTTAAATGAAATTTAGATGTTCAAAACTTTATTTAAAATCCAAAGATTCTCTTTAAAACATTGTTTAAAAGTCGAAGTTTCTTTTTCAATGACACCAAAAAAAAAAAAAAAAAAGCTTTTGATAAACTTTAGAAAACGTAAACTTAAAAACATAACTTTTGAAAACTTTGGATTTCTAAGAACCTAAAGAACAAAACTTGTGCATATTATGCATAATTACTTACAGCACTTGAATCACTCTTAAAGTCCAGCTGAAACACCATCCAAAAAGCCTCAAAACACTCTTAAATAAAACCTATAATCAATCATAGAATTTACATAATATCCTCCACAAAATATACAACTTATCGAATTATACAAACTGACTCACTATGAAAGTACTTTGCTGAATTGATAACACCTTAACACTAAATTAAAGTTTCTCTAACCAATGATACTCCCTAGCATTAATTGAAACTCATATTGCTATGAGGAAGGCAGTAGCCAAAATATCATTAAGCTAGGATTTAATATAAAACCCCCAAAGAAAACATTAATTCATCCTAACATATATAATCAAAGAAACGTGGCAAAACTAAAAGGACCTAATATAGACAAATCCGAAAGAAGACCTGATGGCAACATTCACTTGTTCTAGGGACCCACAGAGGACAACGTGAGAGCCATACTCATAGAAGCCAATTCCAAGATAAAATATATCACCACAATGGGTTTAATAGCATAAATTCAATGAAACGGTGGCAAAAATCATTGACTTACTATACATTATATATGTACATATTCGAAGAAAGACGTAAGCCATAATCATAGATTCTTGAAATTCCATGGCTCAAATCTAGGATTATATATATATATATATATATTTACAATGAAACGTAACAGGCACACGAGTTAAGATTTGATCCATGACTTAGTTCACGGATACACACAGTGGGTAAATCTAATCGTAAAAGTATAAGTAGAATTTTAGGACCGAATCTAATCTGTTGAACAATCTAACATCACAAACTGATTCCAAGATAAAATTATAACCTTTTTAATTCTTTGTTTCTAATGGTGGGAAATCATACCTTGAACAATCTGATTGTCTCTTTAATTGTATGTGCTTCAAACTCCAAGGAAAAACACCTCTTAGCCTCTTTGATAAAACCCTTTCTATGAAAATCCTGATTATCTCTTCCTCTACCCTATAGTTCGTATTAGAGATGTAGGCTTAGTGATGTAGCGGGTTATAATTACTAATAAAAAAAAATACCTATGGCCCATCAATTATATTTGAAAGAAAATTTAATAATAACCTCAAATAAAAGTATGTGGGGTATTACACTCTTCCCCTCTTAAAATAAGTTTAGTCCTCTAAATTTGATGTACTTCAATTAGAAAAATAGATGGGGGTATTTTTCTTTCATGTCTTCCTCTTTTTCCCATGTCGCTTCTTGGACTGTATGATTTCTCCACAACACCTTCACTAAGGATATAATCCTTGAACGTAGCACTTGATTCTTCCTATCAAGAATCGGCACTGGCTGCTCCTCATAAGACAAGTCCTCTCTAAAATTGATTGGCTTATATTCCAAAACATGTGATGGATCAGGCATGTATTTTCGTAACACTGATACATGGAATACATTATGAATATGTGACAAGGCTGGTGGCAATGCCAACCTGTAAGATACATTGCCCACTTTATCCAAGATCTCAAAAGGACCAATATACCTTTGACTTAATTTGCCTTTCTTCCCAAACCTTATCACACCCTTCGATGGTTACACCTTTACGAATACATGATCCCCAACTTGAAACTCTAAGTCTCGCCTTCTATTATCTGCATAACTCTTTTGCCTACTTTGAACAGCTAGGAGTCTTTCACAAATCAACTGAATCTTCTCCGTAGTCAATTGAACTAGTTCTAGACCAAGCAACTTCCTTTCACCCACTTCATTCCAACAAATAGGTGACCTACACTTCCGGCCATACAATGCCTTAAAAGGAGCCATCTCTATGCTGGAATGGTAACTGTTATTATAAGCAAACTCAATTAAAGGCAAGTGAGTCTCCCAACTACCCTTCAAGTCTAACACACAGGCTCTTAGCATGTCTTCAAGTGTCTATATAGTTCTTTCTGACTGCCCATCAGTTTGAGGATGAAAAGTTGTACTAAAATCTAACTTAGTTCCTATAGCCTTGTGTAAACTGTTCCAAAACTTAGAGGTGAAACGAGGGTCTCTATCAGAGACTATAAAGACAGGAACTCCATGCAATCTCACTATTTCCATAACATATAATTAAGCCAATCTATCCAATGAAAACGTAGTCTTGATTGGTAGAAAATGGGAAGACTTGGTCAATCTATCCGCTATTACCCATATAGCATCATAAACCTTAATTGACTTAGGTAATCCAATCACAAAGTTCATGGAAATATGTTCCCACTTCCACTCTGGAATACTGAGAGGCTGAAGTAATCCAGTAGGCCATTAATGTTCAACTTTAACTTGCTGACAAATTAAACACCGGGATACAAAATCTGCAATCTCTCTTTTCATATTATTCCACCAATACACTTCTCTAAGATCTCGATACATTTTGGTACTGCCTATGTGAACAGTATATGCAGATTTATGAGCCTCCTCCATAATTTCCCTTTTTAATTCAATATTATTAGGAACACATAATCGATTTCTAAATCATAAAACACCATCACCATGAATTTCAAACTCAGCTCGGTTACCTTCCTTTACCTCTTCCATAATCTTTACCAATTTAGGATCAAATCCTTGAGCAATCTTCACATTTTCAACTAAGGTAGGCTGCACTCAAAAATGAGCAAGAAGTACCCTTGACCCCTTAAATTGGAGCTCCACATTAATCTCCTTCAACTTTTCAAAAAAAAAAGTCTTTTCCTCAAAATTATACTTGCCATCCTACCAAAGGATTTTCTACTCAAGGTATCGGCCACCACGTTTGCTTTGCCTGGGTGATAATGTATTGTACAATCATAGTCTTTCAATAACTCAATCCATCTCCTTTGCCGCATATTCAATTCTTTTTGAGAGAACAAATATTTCAAGCTTTTATGGTCAGTGTAAATCTCACACATCTCCCCATATAAGTAGTGCCTCCATATCTTCAATGCAAAGACCACTGCTGCTAACTCCAAGTCATGAGTAGGGTAATTGCGTTCATATCTTTTTAGCTGCCTAGAAGCATATGCTATCACCTTTCCATGCTGCATAAGCACACAACCAAGGCCTTTCTGTGAAACATCACTGTAAATTACAAATCCTCATGAACTTGTTGGCAATGTCAAAACTAGAGCAAAAACCAACTGGTCTTTCAATTCTTGGAAGCTCTTTTCACATTCATCTTTCCACAAGAATTTAGCATTCTTTCGGGTCAACCTAGTCAAGGGACCTGCTATATGTGAAAAACCTTCAACAAAATTCCTATAGTAACCTGTAAGACCCAAGAAACTATGAACTTCAGATACATTTGTTGGTCTAGGCCAATTTACCACAGCTTCCACCTTTTTAGGATCCACAAAAATGCCATCCTTAGATATTACATGCCCCAAAAACACTACCTCATCTAACCAAAACTCACACTTCTTAAACTTGGCATATAATTTTTGCTCCCTCAAGACCTGTAACACCATCCTCAAATGTTCTACATGCTCCTCTTGAGTTTTAGAATATACTAAAATATCATCAATAAAAACAATAACAAATCGATCCAAGTAAGGCTTGAACATACGGTTCATTAAATCCATGAAGGCAGCAGGGGCATTAGTCAATCCAAACAGCATCACCAAAAACTCTTAGTGTCCATAACGAGTACGAAAGGTAGTCTTAGGTATATCTTCTTGCTTAATCTTGAGTTGATGGTAACTTGATCTAAGGTCAATCTTCGAAAAGACTTTAGCACCTTGTAACTGATCAAACAAATCATCAATCCTAGGTAAAGGATATTTGTTCCTCACAGTGACCTTATTCAACTGCCCATAGTCAATGCATAATCTCATAAACCTATCCCTTTTCTTTACAAAAAGAACAAGAGCACCCCAAGGAGATACACTAGGTCAAATAAATCCCTTTTCTAAAAGTTCTTGCAATTGCAATTTAAGCTCTTTCAACTCTGCAGGGGCCATATGATATGGTGCCATAGAAATAGGTGCAATTTCTGGCACTAAGTCAATGGCAAATTCTATCTCCCTATCAAACAATAACCCAGGGAGATCCTTAGGAAATACATCAACAAAGTCCCTCACAATAGGAATGTCATCAATCTTAACCCTTTCCTTCTGGTTATCTACCACATATGCAAGATAACCTTTACAACCTTTTCTAAGTAACTTATTAGCATGAATGGCAGAAATAATATTAGGCCCAAGGCTCTCTCTTGACCCATGAAATACAAATTCAGGTCGACCCGGAATACAAAACACAACTTCCTTCTTGTAACTGTCAACATTAGCATGATAAGTTGCTGACCAACCCATGCCTAATATTACATCAAATTCTTGAATTTCTAAGAGAATCAAATTTGCCAACAACTCATTTCCTCCAATCTTAATCACACAAGACTTACATATAAACTCATCACCCATAGTTTCACCCAAAGGAGTAGAAACAGAAAGTTCAAAGTCCAACAATTCAGGCACACAATCAGCATATTTCATATAAGCACAAGATACAAAGGAATGAGTAGAACCAGGATCAATAAGAACTCGTGCAGTATGAGAAAATATGGGAATGGTACATGTTACCATTAACTTGGATGCCTTAGCATCTTGCTCAGTAATAGCAAACACGCGTCCTTGGACTTTTGGCCTTTGCTTCACATCAGTAGGCTTAGTCACTAACTCACTCTTCATGGTTGGGCAATCTTTGATACGATGACCCATTTTACCACACTTAAAACAAGCCCCACTTTCACAATAGCAAACACCCTTATGCTTTTTACCACACTTCTGACAAACCTCTATTACCTCTTGCATCATTTTAGTCTCTGGTTCTGTTGTAGTCTTCTTCTTAAATGGCTTATTGTGTTCATTCCTTCTATGAAACCCTTCAGTCTTAGGCCTTTTGTTATTCTAACTCCTAATCCTCTGATAGTCTTCACATTGCTTCTCAACAACCTTTGCAGTCTCCACAACCTCAGAATATGACTTCAATCGTAAGGCTGCCATCCTAGTTCTGATACTTGGTCGTAGTCCCCTCTGAAATTTCTTAGCCTTCCTAACATCATCAGCCACAATGTGAAGGGCAAATCGAGACAACTCAGTAAATTTAGCCTCATACTGTAACACCGTTTTATTCCCTTGAATGAGCTCCATAAACTCCACTTCTTTCTCATCCCGTACACTTTATGGAAAATATTTTTCATAAAAAACTTCAAGGAAAACAGTCCAAGTCAATATCTCGTCTTCCTCAAGTGGCACAATCTTTTTGGTGGATCTCCACCAATGCTCTGCTTCCCCCTTCAGCATAGAGGAAGCAAAAGAAACTTTTTGCACTTCAGTACAACCAATCACATCAAAAATTTTCTCCATTTGCATTATCTAGGATTTTGCTTTTGTAGGATCAGGGTTGCCCAAAAATGAAGGAGGACCCAATTTCTTGAATTACTCAATGCTACAACCTTCAATCTCAGCATCTTTGGGCTTAACTGTTCCACTAGTACTAACATGCTTCTCCACCACCTCAGCAAGACTTCTGATAGAGCTTAGAACACCCTCAAGGCTCTCAGATTTTGGCTCAGAACTAGAAGGGGTAGAATTACGGGGTGGCATTTTCCTATAACCAAATAATCAACACCTTAGAGTCAAATAAATCACAAGGAAGGTCATGATATACAAGATACACTAATCCCTTTACTATTATAATATTCTAAACACATAAGCATATGGCTTCTAACAATTATCAAACTCCCAAAACTACCTTTTTCCTATGAATAATAATTCAAGCCTATTCCTACACATCTTATAAAAGTATCGTAAGTCCTAATTGTCTACAAAATCATAACCTAGAGCTCTGATACCAACACTATCACGACCCAAATTCATAAAACATGAATTTGGATGCATGACTAACTTGCTAATCTTGCACAACTTAATAAGTATAATTAATCCAAAATAATTTAAAACTCCCAAGAAACAATGCTCTTAATAAATAACCTCTTACAAAAATCTAAACTCCACAAATTGGAAATAATCTCCAAAATATAAAACATGAATTACAAAATAAGGATAACTAAAATTCTATAAGTCTTCAAGTATTATAGAAATCGCCTACAACTTCCACGCTCTACACCTTACAAAATGATCCGAAGGTCCTATATTCCCAACTACACTTCAATCTAAAAATAGTAATTGATGGAGTGAGCCACACATCTAGTAAGTAATTATACAGAATACACAACAGAATAGAGTCAAGCAAAGCACAAGTATTTTGATTTTTCACCAACTCATTCAATGATTCAAAAATAATTATTTCAAAACATATAATGAATCACTTAATACATATGTAATCACATCTTAAAATCATTAGAAAACACATACATATAATTGATCAGAGCACAATGTCACATATACACATCACATATTCTCACATACAATCCTGTGAGCGGATTTACACATTTATCTGATCAATTCTAAAAAAACATTCATTTTGAGTCACATATCACAAAACAAAATATATACAAAATAGAATAATTTTCTTAATATTAACAATTATTCCAAACATAAAGGCATAGCGAATATCACAATATTGAATTGAACATAAATCAATGGATGCTTGACTCTCTTAGGGAATGAATAAGAACTGAAGAGTTTATATAAATATTTTTTTACAATTCTTGAATAAGTTTGAAACCCCAATTTGCTAAAAGAAACGTCTTAAATACCATTTGAAAAGTAAGAATATGACTTTGAAATCACTTGGTTTTAAACAAACTTAAAGAACAAGAACCTTTTTAGAAAACTTACTTTGAAACTCAATTATTTTCTAAAAATAGTTTAGTTTAGAAAAAATCTTTTAAATGAGATTTAGATGTTCAAAACTTTATTTAAAATCCAAAGATTCTCTTTAAAACATTGTTTAGAAGTCGAAGTTTCTCTTTCAATGACACCAAAAAAAAAAAAAAATGTTTTTGATAAACTTTAGAAAATGTAAGCTTAAAAACATAACTTTTGAAAACTTTGGATTTCTAAGAATCTAAAGAACAAAACTTGTGCATATTATGCATAATTACTTACAGCACTTGAATCACTTTGAAAGTCCAGCTGAAACACCCTCCAAAAAGCCTCAAAACACTCTTAAATAGAACCTATAATTAATCATAGAATTTACTTAATATCCTCCACAAAATATACAACTTATCGAATTATACAAACTGACTCACTATGAAAAGTACTTTGTTGAATTGATAACACCTTAACACTAAATTAAATTTTCTCTAACCAATGATACTCCCTAGTATTAGTTGAAACTCATATTGCTATGAGGAAGGCAGTAACCAAAATATCATTAACCTAGGATTTAATATAAAACCCCAAAGAAAACGTTAATTCATCCTAACATATATAATCAAAGAAATGTGGCAAAACTAAAAGGACCTAATATAGACAAATCCGAAAGAAGACCTGATGGCAACATTCACTTGTTCTAGGGACCCACAGAGGACAACGTGAGAGCCATACTCATAGAAGCCAATTCCAAGATAAAATATATCACCTCAATGGGTTTAATAGCATAACCTCAATGAAACGGTGGCAAAAACCATTGACTTACTATATATTATATATGTACATATCCGAAGAAAGACGTAAGCCTTAATCATAGATTCTTGAAATTCCATGGCTCAAATCTAGGATTATATATATATATATATATATATATACCAATGAAACATAACAGGCACACAAGTTAAGATTTGATCCATGACTTAGTTCACGGATACACACAGTGGGCAAATCTAATCGTAAAAGTATAAGTAGAATTTTAGGACCGTATCTAATCTGTTGAACAATCTAACATCACAAATTGATTCCAAGATAAAATTATAACATTTTTAATTCTTTGTTTCTAATGGTGGGAAATCATACCTTGAACAATCTGATTGTCTCTTCAATTGTATGTGCTCCAAACTCCAAGGAAAAACACTTCTTAGCCTCTTTGATAAAACCCTTTCGATGAAAACCCTAATTATCTCTTCCTCTACCCTATAGTTTGTATTAGAGATGTGGGCTTAGTGATATAACGGGTTACAGTTACTAATAAAAAAAAATACCTATGGCCCATCAATTACATTTGAAAGAAAATTTAATAATAACATCAAATAAAAGTATGTGGGGGTATTACACTCTTCCCCTCTTAAAATAAGTTTAGTCCTCTAAACTTGACGTACCTCAATTAGAAAAATAGATGGGGGTATTTTTCTTTCATGTCTTCCTGTTTTTCCAATGTTGCTTCTTGGACTGTATGATTTCTCCACAACACCTTCACTAAGGATATAATCCTTGAAAGTAGCACTTGATCCTTCCTGCAAGTAAAAAGCAACCAACATGAAAAAAAAAAAAAAAAAAAAAAAAAAAAAAAAAAAAAAAAAAAAAAAAAAAACCACAGATTCAATCAAAGAATATGAATATGAGAAATAAATCAAATTTGATTAAGAAAGTCTGCAATCCAAACAATCCCTTTGTTTTTGCCTTACCCAATCTCTTCTTTCTCTCTTTTTCAAATTTTTTTAATGAAACGGTACTGTTTTAGCTTACTATTTTTTTTAAAAATAATTTGCATCTATTATAATTTGAGATTACTATATTTTTCAATCACAAAAAATTTAGGAATGTAGTGAAAAAATTATTTCACCTACAAATGTATAATGCTTATCACACTTCTAAGTATTTTTATGATAATAAAATGTAGTAATCCCAAATTATAATAAATGTAAATTTTAAATTTTTACCCAAAAAATTGAGCACAGAGCTAGTATAGTTAGTAATGTAGCATGTAGCAAAAAAACTCATTAAACTAATTTTAACGGTTTTCTAACCAAAAAAAAAAAAAACAAAACTCATTTTATCGGTTGAGACTAAAAAGTAAAAGCTATTAGAATCTATAATTGACATATAGGGTAATTCTATGGTATCCCCCAAAAAAGGGGGTACCGTACCCACTAATAGGTAACCTGTTATACTAAGTTATTTTTTTCTCACATTTGATGATTTCATTCTCACATTGTGCAGTTTCAACATTACATGTGGTAGTTCTTCTTTTACATTTGGTGGTTCCCTTACTTTTTTCCTCACATTTGATGGTTCCATCCTTACATTGTGTAGTTCCAACATCACATGTGACAGTTCTTTTCTCCCATTCGGTGGTTCCCTTTTTTTTTTTTTTCACATTTAGCAGTTTCATCGTCACATTATGCAGTTCTAACATCACATGTGACAGTTCTTTTGTCACATTTAGTGGTTCTCTTACTTTTTTTTATCACATTTAATGGTTCCATCTTCACATTATGCAGTTCTAATATCACATGTAACAATTCTTTTCTCACATTTGATGGTCCTCTTACTTTTTTCTCACATTTAACAGTTCAATCCTCACATTGTGCAATTCCAACATCACATGTAACTGTTCTTTTCTCACATTTGGTAATTCCTTTACTTCTTTTCTCACATTTGACGATTATATCCTCACATTGTGCAGTTTCAACATCACATGTGACAATTCTTTTCTCACATTTGGTGGTTCCCTTACTTTTTTCCTCGTATTTGACGATTTCATCCTCACATTGTACAGTTCCAATATCACATTTAACGATTCTTTTGTCACATTCAGTGGTTCTCTTAATTTTTTCTCATATTTGACGGTTCCATTATCACATTGTGTAGTTTCAATATCACATTTGACAGTTCTTTTGTTACATATAATAGTTCCTTTATTTTTTTTCTCAAATTTGATAGTTCCATTGTCATATTAAGCAATATCAACATCACATCTATTCTATTTTTGTCACATGTGACAGTTCTTTTGTCACATTGGGTGATTCCCTTACTTTTTTCTCACATTGTGTAGTTCCAACATCACATGTGACAGTTCTTTTGTCACATTCAGTGGTTCTCTTATTTTTTTCTCACATTTGACAGTTTCATTCTTACATTGTACAGTTCCAACATTACATGTGATAATTTTTTTCTTACATTTGGTGGTTCCCTTACTTTTTTCTCACATTTGACGCTTCCATTCTCACATTGTGCAATTCCAACATCACATTTGACAGTTCTTTTGTCAAATTCGACGAATCCCTTATTTTCTTCTCACATTTAATAGTTCTATTATCACATTATGTAGTTCTAACATCATATTTGACAGTTCTTTTATTACATTTAGTAATTCCTTTATTTGTGTGTGGTCATTAAAATATTTTTTACATTAAAATAACTCTTGGTGTGTGGTCATTTGTTCTAATCATAGTTACAAATGTGATAAACAATGATTTTGCAGCTAAAGCTTATATTTCTTTACTTTTATTGTTTGATTTTATAATTTGTGCCTCATTTACTTTTATTTCCCCTGTCCTTGTCTTGCATCACCACCTCCTTTTTCAGTTTTTTTATTTTTTATTTTTTATATATTTTATGAAACAGTGATGTTTTTATTGACTAAGAAGACAACCAAAATGCAAGGTAGAACACCCAAGCCATAGCAAAACTAAGATTGGCATTTGCAAATAAAAGTTTACAACAGACCCACTACAACAAAACAATAGGCTATGATAGCTTACCCCCCTCAACAAAGTGCCATGATCTCAACAAATCAAGCTAAAACTGGCCACTCCTAAAACACAATCTACAACAAAACTTATACATTAACATCATCAAGCTATCACAATATCTTAACACAACAGCAACATGTCACAATTGAGTAATGAAACAACATATCCACCAGGCTTTGTCAATAATAGAGCACCACAAAGATATCCAGCAATACCAAGCTTTCAGTAATTCTTCATCATAGGACGCATCAGTCTCTAGTTTGATAATGTAGTATATATTGCAGATTTGAGTCCTCATTTATAGCAGATTAAGCATTGAGTCACAACTGCATAGTTTGCTCTCAAATCTCCCTTGAACGTCCTTCTTTAAAACTAAAAGTAGATATACAATTCCTTTAATCAAACATGTAAGATATAAGCAAACTATACAAACAACAAAACACTAGCAGCTAAAAGCTGCAACACCTAAACAAAGCAATCAACAAACTAAATAGCAACTGAAACCATAAATCAAACTTATTTTCACGATAACAGTAACAAGACTCAATTTGATAGCACCATTATTATCCACTTCTTAAATTGGTCATGGTTGCATATATTGAAGAAGATTAAAGAGGATCATGAGGTGGTCAGATTATAATTTGAGATCATACAATTTTATTGAAAGCATAGCAACGAAAACAATTGATTTAAAATGTCTTGATTCCAAATCCAAATCCAAATACTAGTTAGCTTAATCCGATGGTTTTTATTTAAGCAAGTTCCATGGACATACATGATTGGCAACCCACATAATAGAAAATCCTTATAAAGATAAGTACCAATCCAATTAAAATCAATTTCTTTAGATTTACAGCAGGTTGTGTGTGGGGATCAGGTGACCATCACGCACATAGTATAATATTTAGGTTCAAACTTCAAAGGCCACTGCTTGGATTACCATTGAAGACAACCTATAACGTTTACTAACCTATACTAACTTGTCTTTGGTTCATAGGGACACCTGAACTCAAAATCTGTGTACAATTGCTCAAAATCTCAGTAAAAAAACTCTTGCATCAAAATACACAGCTCACAGAGGCATTTCATCGAACAATTAATTGCTTTACATGGTTATTTAATACAAAATTTTGCATTTCAGTTAGACCAACCTTGAATCTGAATTTACTCAAAAAAAAAAAAAAAAAAAACCTTGAATCTGAAAAACATAAAATCTAACAATTTCTTAACAAAACTAAACCAGCCCAAGCACCTAACCTCAATAAAATTGTCACTCCCAGCCTTACCAATAGATATAGAACCGCTTGGACAAATCCAAACAAAACAAAACAAAATACCCATGAAAATTTTACCATAATCTTTCAATATCCAGGAATGAATAAAATCAACAATCAAAACCAAAATAAGCCGAAGACTTTACCTTTTTGAAATACCAAAAGCAAAAATTGATACTACCGGTTGATTGACCAAGGGATAAAATTGATACTTCAAAACTGAAGGTGCAAAGTACAGTGGAATATTTCTAACTCATTCTAGTAATTTAATCACAATTTCCAGCAATACAATTATACAACTGACACAATCTAACCAAAACAATCAAACACAAATGCAAAGAATATATGTACATGTATATGTGTATACCTTGCCTGTATGCAGTGTTCTAAGCAAACCAGATCCGTTGGTTTGAAGCTAACCAGGGGCCCAAGCCCATGACCTAGTGTACCCGGAACCTGAAAAATTTGACCCAAAAACCAACAAGATCTAAGAAGCACCCAACAAACACACAAAGCGCAAAGACATTAAAAAAAGTAAAAAATAATAGAAATTTAGTACCACTTTCAACCTTAAGATTTTGACAATTTCTTTATCAAATAAAAGGAAAAAAAATGTTAA
Organism: Quercus gilva; assembly: GCA_023621385.1. Classification (NCBI taxonomy): domain Eukaryota; kingdom Viridiplantae; phylum Streptophyta; class Magnoliopsida; order Fagales; family Fagaceae; genus Quercus; species Quercus gilva. The sequence continues at coordinate 50,252,996 of CM042483.1, forward strand.
AGTCTGTATTTTTAATATTTTTATAGCTACAGCTTTAAAAATTTGTATCACTGACTCATACAAGTAGCTCCTAGAATTCCCAGCTCATAGAAGAATTTCATCAAACACTTTGCATTTCCACTAGTCCAACCTTGAACTCCCAAAAAAAAAAAATATCAACAATTTCTTAACAAAACTAAACCAACCCAGTTCTTATCCTTACAGCAGATACAAACCCGCAAAAAATCAGAAACAAATCAAACAAAATCCACAGACAATTCTTAGACAAATCGAACGAAACCAACAGAGCACAAATAAACCTAGACAATCCTAGACTTAATCCATGGCATCCAAACAGATCACTAGAGTTTTTCCCTAAATTCAACAAATATAGAGGAAAAGGGTTAAGAATCAAAATCCCTAATGAATGCTATAAGAAATTTAGAGACTCTAGCTTGTAAAGACACAGGATGGCAAAAAATAGATTCAATGATTTACCCAAGAACATCAGCAATGAAGGTTGGAAAGAGGAGACGACGAAAGAGAAGAACCCACAAGAACCTGCTTCAGATTAGATGCGGTGCGAGAGAGAAGAAGAATCGTATTTTTTTTTTTTTATATGTTAACCTGTCTGACCGGTGACTGATATTCTATTAAAATAAATCTAATGGCTAAGACTTGGTAGGTACCGTATATAATGTATATATTGAGAAAAAAAGAATAGCTACCCCTTTACGGTATCTGTCTCTTGTCTGTCTCTCATCCCAATTCCGAACCCTAAATTACCTTCTTTTTTTTTTTTTTAAATTGAAAGATCATCATATCTATGGAGGAGAAAGATTCGGAAATATCAGGTCCGTGTGAAGAATTTCGGATCTATTTTTGTGGGGAAGTCCCTTCAGGATCTGTAGCGTGGTACTGTATTGATTTCTCAGAGAAAAAGGAGAGCAGCACAAAGGAGCTCAATCCGTTTTCGGAAACCGAACATTTCCCATCCGTTTACTATGCCTTCTTAAAAGGTTGTATTTATTCTCTTGGTGGCCAAGAGAGCGGCAGAACTGGTGGCCATCGGAGCGGCAGAACTCTCTTGAATGATGTGTGGATCCTAGACATTAAATCTCTTGATAGTTTCGCCGCTAGAGGTGAGGAGAAGCTGAAGGAGTCGGAGAAACCACAGAAGAGGCTAAAGCTAAAGGAGCCTGAGAAGCCACAGAAGAGGCTAAAGCTAAAGGAGCCTAAGTTTGAGAAGCCAAAGGATCCTGAGAAGCCACAGGAGCCTGAGCGTAGTTTTTCCTATTGGAAGCCAAAGGAGCCTAAGCCAGAGAAGTTTGCCATCGATAGGTTTATTGACATGTGGGATGCGGCGGCGGAGAAGAAGGCGGAGGCGGAGGAGGCGGTGAAGAAGGCGGCGGCGAAGAAGGACGAGGCGGCGAAGAAGAAGGCGGAGGCGGAGGCGGCGGAGGTGGCGGTGACGAAGGCGGAGGAGAAGAAGGCGGCGGTGGAGGAGGCGGAGGCGAAGAAGGCGGAGGCGGCGATGAAAAAGGCGGTGGCGGATGCGGCGGAGGCGGAGGCGGCAGCGGTTGTGGCGGAGGCGTTTGAGGCGGAGAAGGCGGCGGTGGAGGCGGAGGAGGCGGCGGCGTTTGATAGGCTGCGTGATCCTCTATGCTTTGAGCCTGAGTCGCCAAAGGAGCCTGAGTTCCTGATTGAACCGCTTGGTTTACGTTGGATTCGTGGTCCTCCAATGACTTTTGCCAGATGCAATCCTCACACCATGGTTGTTGATCAAAAGTTATACGTTCTTGGCGGTTTCGAACCGAATCAAAATCAAACCGATGGCTGGATAGAGGTTTTTGACCCAAAAGAGAAAAAGTGGGAATCCTTACCCAGTCCTCCCGATCAAATTCATTCCTCTGTTATGATTTCTGGTCTTCTCAAGGCCAAAAAAGAGATTATCATAGCTAAACAACTTTGGGATCGTCATCCTATGTCATTTTATAGCTATAATATTATTACTCGCTGTTGGAACACGCTTGTGCCTCACGAGAGCGAGGCAAGTGATCATCTTCCTCCAAATGCTGGGAGAGCTGTAACTGTTGGTAATACTCTCTACTGGATTTCCACTGAAGAACATAATCATGAATGCATTATACTCGCTTACGATTTGGATAGGAATATGTGGTTCGAGGATCATCTAAACACAGCCACTATTTTTGGGAGGCGCGAACATTTTAGTAGTATTTATTCATCTCGTCCTGGTTTTCTTCATTTACACGATGAGAAATTCTGCCTTCTCTTACAGTCCTCCATCACGAAGGACGACCCAGAATCGTCAATTGAATACCTTTATTGTGTCATACTTGACATTTCTCCAATATATGAGCACGAGGACATGGGCAAGTTTGAGTTGACAACTGTGTCCGTCCAGAAATATTCCATGGATCAATACATTGACTTCTTGGATTGCATGTTGGTGTAAGTTACCTGCTCTCTCTATGTACCTTTCCTCTCCCATGCCAATGCCAAATACTTTTTTTTTTTTTTTTTTTAATAATTATTATTGCTACATAGATGTTTTTTATTTGTTGCTGTGGCCAAACACATAGCCGAAACAAATGTATGTGGTCTTTACTTAAGCATCAACAACAAAACACATATTTGATATCTACATAATTGATCTTACAAAGCCTATAACTTCACATTATGAAGAATAATTCTAATGGCTTATATAATTTTGTAGAGGGTGTGGTTGCCTTCTCAAATGTGGTAGCTTTTTTGAAGTGCCATTGTCATCCATAAAATCTTCAACATATAGTTTCAGCTAGTTGTTTACAAGTTATCAAGAGGCTACTCTTTAACCCATAGCCTGCTCTCTATAACCCTTTATCATGTGGAACCTTTAATGGGACCCATCATCAGCTTTATTCCTTTAATCATTGCCCTAAGCATGTGCTTATCTGATGTGCACCTAAGAATAACAATACACTTAAGTCATTTATATGTAGTGCTAACATGTGTAAACTTGTACGGATGGTGGAATTTATACATCAAAACCAAAGAGTTCAAACGAAGCAAGTGTAATGATCAAAGTATGATAGTTAGTAGGTGGCCTTCTTTAAGAAGATGCAGTGAAAACAGGTATTAATTGTTCCATGTTCTTTTTTTTTTTTTTTTTAGAGATAGGGTATCTGGAGTCGAATCCGTTGATTGCAGAGGACAATCTGCAAGTACCACATCAGTTTCCAGCAGGTTTGTTCCATGATCTTATGCATGCATTTATTAAGAAGAAGATGGGGTCTGAGATTATTTTTTATTTCTTATTTTTTTAAAAATTGGTGGTAAGTGCTTGTACTTGTGAATAGTTTGAGCTACAAAAACTGGGATTATGCATCCACATTTTTTAGTATTATGCTCAACTTATCACAATGCATAGTCATAGGTGCAACCACAATGAATTTTAATTCCTCAAGTAAGTGCTTAATTCACATAAGCTCGCATGATGTAACATGGCTTTATACTCAGCTGCTGCACTGGATCTGGCTACAATAGTTTGTTTCTTGCTTTTACAACTAATCAGGTTTTCTCACAGAAAGGTGCAATATCCAGTAGTGTTTCTTGCGTAAACTATGGTAAATTCAGAGGTTTGGGCTTTTTAACCAAGCTTTGCTTGGGAAGTGGCTTCGGCGCTTTGGGGAGGAAGTTAACCATTTATGGCGTCAGGTTATTGCCACTAAATATGGGGAGGTTAGTGGAGGTTGTTGCACTAGGGTTGTTAGAGGGACACATGGCTGTGGGTTGTGGAAGAACATTAGGAAAGGTGTAGATAGTTTCCTCGGTCATAGTTTCCTCAGTCATGTAGTGTATGCAGCAGGAGAGGGTGTTTGCATTCGGTTCTGGCACAACCCTTGGAGCAGTCCTATTTCTTTGAAAGAGTTATATCCAGAATTGTTTGTCTGTGCTGTGATTCTACATGCCCCAGATGGGGGAGGTAGGAGTTGGAACTTACTTTTCCATCGTGAATTTAATGGCTGGGAAATGGGGAGATTTTACTCTTTTCTTTGAGCATGTTTCTGCCAGAATTCCATGGGGGGAGGGTGATGATGTTCTGGTTTGGCAAGTTGAATTGTAGTGGTATTTTTTATGTGCGCTCCTTCTATAATTCCTTATTGAAAGCCCCCTCTATTTCCTTCACTTGGCAAAGAATTTGGTGTGTTAAGGTACCTAAAAGAGTGTCTTTCTTTTTATGGACTGCTGTTTGGGATGGTATTCTTACAGTAGATAAGAAGAACTTGCCTCTTGTTAATTGGTGTTGCCTATGTCGGTGTGACAAGGAAACGATGGATCCCTTTTACTCCACTGCAAGTTTGCTCATGCTTTGTGGAATGAGGTTTTTCTTATGTTTGGGGTTCGGTGGGTGATGTGAAGTACAATTGTCTCTCTTCTTTTTGCTTGGAGGAATTGGTTGGGGAATTATTCTTCAAATGTTTGGAATATAGGACCGGCATGTCTTATGTGGTTAGTATGGAAGGAACGCAATGCCCAAACTTTTGAGGACATTGAGAGACCTATTGATCTATTGAAGACTTTGCTAGCTAGGATTTTATTTGAGTGGTCTCGTATTTGGGGTCTCACACATTGTATTTCCGTGTCTGATTTCATTATTTCTGTTAGATTTTCCATTTGATTGGATTGTATTCTTTTCTTTGCTGTGAGTTTACAATCGTAAACACATTGCACGATATCAATAGAACTTTTATTTCCTATAAAAAAAAAAACTATGGTAAATTCATTGTGTTAATTTCATGTTAGAGTACACTTAATAATGCAGCTGTGTTAATGTAGTTAGCTGTTGACACCTTGTAGCAATTGTAGTTTGAGATTCTTATGGTAATTATGAATGAATTGCCACCATTGACACCTTCGATTAATTAGAATGTTATTTTCGATTCCAGCATTTCTTTGGTTATAATGGTATGATGTGTTTTAATATTCCTTTATTATTATTATTATTGATTTTTTGCATTTGATTTTGTAGTTTTTTTTTTTTTTTTTTTTTCAAAATTGTTTTCTTGTCAACAAGTATACTCGTTTCACTTTTTCTTATGCATGCACTTTATTGAAAAGAAGATAGCACTTTTTTCATATATATGTTTAATTATTTAAAAGAATATTATTGTTAAGTGTTTGAATGTGAGAATAGTTTGGAAACTTATCACTACAAAAAGTAATAGTTTTGAGATTATGCATGCACATTTTTTATTTGTATGTGTACTTGACTTCTGCCCAAAAGATCTCTTGCCTTTTTTCTTTTTTTTTCCCGCCTCCAAGGGGTTTTGGGGTTTAATGAGTTAATTTCCCATCAACAATCATCCAATAAGTACACTGAGATAGAATGCAACAGAAACAATGACAAAGGGAGCAGGTTTCCTATTTTCATGATTTAGCCATGTGTTCAAATGCTTAACATTATATAGTAGACCTACTGCATTGTGGATACTTTTGTCATTTCCTTGTTCTTTTTTTTTTGTGGGGGTGGGGGGGGAAGGGGGGGTGTGTAAAGTGGATGATGAGGATTGAGTAAGATGGATAAGTTGTGGAATTCCACTATGCAACTGACTATAGTTTACAGTGTTACAAGACTACATAATTTTGCATAGGTTTAAGGGTAGACCGGGACCTATAAAAATAGGAGAACACAAAGATCAGTTGATTGGAAACAAACAAGTAGCAAAGAAGTTATTTTATGTAGTGAGGATAACGTATATCTACTGTAAACTTGATGAGGATTGACTAAGATGGATAAGTTGTGGAACTCCACTATGCAAATGACTATAGTTTACAGTGTTACAAGACTACATAATTTTGCATAGGTTTAAGGGTAGCACCAGGACCTATAAAAATAGGAGAACACAAAGATCAGTTGATTGGAAACAAACAAGTAGCAAAGAAGTTCTTCTATGTAGTGAGGATAATGTAGATCTACTGTAAACTTGATGACATTTTGATCATACTATTTATAAAACAAAATTTCAGTTGCTGAACTAGAAGGGAATCATTTAATCTTTTTTTTTTTTTCCTCCTTTTTTGTCCTTTTTTTCTTTTTTCTTTTTTCTCACTCTAATTGATAATAAGGGTTTGGACTTCGGATAGTAGAATCTAGGGTGAACTTCCGAGACTGATTTCCAAATTCAATATATAATATAAGAGCAACTGCATCAGTTGATGCAAAAAAAATTTCATTGTGCATATCTAAAACTTATTTTTTCTATTTTACACTCTCATTTTTACAAAACACCCATATCAGTTTATCTATTATACACATTTATTCAAATAAAATATTCATATTCAGATCAATCCACACCCACCCAGCCACCACCCATCAAACCCACCTGTCAACCCACCATCAACCCACCCACCCAGCCACCACCATCAACCCACCCAACCACTATCATCAACCCACCATCATCAACCACCATCACCCCCACAAAAAATCCAAACAGTAAATCCAAACCCCAGAAAATTGAGACCCCTAAACCCAAAATCAAGACCTTGACCCCACACAAAAACCCCACGGCACCAAAGGAGGCGCTGGGGTTGTCCAGGTAGTAACGAGCTTTGCCCACGTTCCGATTCTCTAGGGCCGAGATGTCATCGATCAGGCCCAGTCCGGTACCGAAAAAACCTCTGTGATTGGCCTCACCGGGCTAAGATGTCATCTCTTCTCCTTTCTATGCTGATCGTGTCGGTGAGGCTATTGATGTGAAGGGACCGGAGATAAAAGAGAGACAGGTGAGAGTAGAAGCTGAAAAGGAGAGAGTAACGTGAGGAGAGAGGAAAAAAATGTAAAATAATAAATGCAAAAGTTACAGTAACCATGCATATATGCACGGTTACTATAGCAATTGTGCATAAATGCACAATTTTACACCCACCGATGTGAGTATTTTTTTGCTCAAAATGTGTAAAATGAGCAACTTTTTCTATTTTGCACAACTTTGCATCAACTAATGCAGTTGCTGTAAGGGCATGGCAACATATGAGTGACCATAATATGCCACTAACTCCCTTAGAAACCATTGATTACCATGAACAACAACCACAACCATGGTAACAGGATTCAGCAGAGAAGGACGGGAGGAATTCTTGGATTAGTTAATTTGTTTTGGGCTTGGATTCATTTAGCCAAGGTTTGGTGTTTTGCTTGATGTATTTATTTGTCAAAAAAGAAGTTATGCATCGAAAATATAGGACTTTGTTACTTTTCTTTTGCAACTTTTATTCTCAGCTATCAAACAGAGATAAAATTTATTAATCTGATAAGTAAAAATAGAAAGTTTGTTTATATTTATATGGTAATTTGATTAATGCTTTGTTTGGATCTGTTTCTTACTTTGACCTGAGAGAGAGTAGACCCTGCCCCGTAATTAGGTAATTTATTCAGAAGTCATTTTCCATTGTAGATTGCAATGCTTCTGCTATGTGTGATGCATTGCTGCAACGTAATGTTTTTCTTTTTTATTTTTCTTTGTGCATTCCTACATTGTTGATTCTTATTGTTTGTTTCATGGGATTAAGCATCTGATCAAAATTTGACAGAAAATTGTCCGTGATCTTTTTGCAGGTTGAGTGACTAGTTTGCTCAGAATTCCACCTGGGTTTACGATACCTTTCACAAAGGTATAGCCGTTTTCTTGTATTTTTGAGTCTTGGAGATGGTGGGTAACTTTTTTGGGTAAAAATTTAAATTCAGTAAACATGTTTCCAGTGTAATCCATTATTATAACTTCTTGTTTGATTAAACTTATAATGCAGTGGTATTAGCCTAGTCGACTATTGACACCTTGTAGCGATTGTAGTTTGAGATTCTTATTGTAATTATGAAGTAATTACCACCATTGACACGTTCAATTAGCTAGAACTTTATTTTTTATGCCCGTAGAGTTTTTTGATTATCATGGTATTTTTGTGTTCCCTTTTTAGTGAGTTTTACTGCATTTAATTTTTTAGTATCTTTATTTTTTTCTCAACAGGGTTAGACCTGCCATCGCATTGAGAAATGGATATGCTCTCATCATGTTCATCTTCTAGTTATTGTACCCCCAAAGATTAATTGTGGATAAAGGAAGAAAAATGTAGCCAATAAGCTCTAATTTAACTGATTGGTCCTTCCTTATGAGTTCTAGGGAGAGTGTGAGGATGAGGCCGTAAATTCAAAATCCATTAGATAAGTGTGTAACTTACCAATGATAAAAAATAAAAATTCATTGGATGCAAAAATGAATTTGTTTTTCATTTTAGGTTAGCATCAAAACCTGATTGGCATTTTTTGAAGTATAAAAGAGTTCATTTTCCCTATTAATCTCCTGTGGCTTCGTGACTTACAATTCATTTACTTACACATATTTTACGGAATTCATCTAATTTTTCTTATTAGTCTCCTGGGTTCATTACAACATCTATGAACAAAAGAGAAGGACCAATCCTCCCTTCCTTTAACAATAGATGAGGCTTCTTCAACATTTGGCAAAATGAAAATATCCATCGCATTTACTGCACTGCCCGTGTCATCTTTGCAGACAATTCCTTCTGCAACTTGCTTGTCCCTTACTGAAGCATCCACGTTGCACTTGATCCAACCCAAGGGAGGAGAGCTCCATTTCACCATTTAAATAAAAATCTCACAAATGAATAACAGCAAAAATGAGTTTGAAGATAAGGAAATAATACAAGAGAATATTAACAATGAAAATTATTGTAATGATATTCAAATATATAATTTGACAATTCTTGATTATATAATAAAAAGACTAAATTATTTTATGAATCCAAATATCGCCTACAGAATTTCATTAGCAATACTTGTTATGGTCTTTTTGCATAAAAAAATTGTTTTTCAAAATTAAAATTAACAATATCCTACTTTAAATTAATTGGATTAATCATATTATCAACTGAAAATGATATATCGGCAGAACTGCTTAAATACAAAAAATCTCACTGATAAATTTGCATCTAAACTCTTAAGAAGCAAAAAATATTGAAATATTGTATTGAGATGTAAAATTACTAACCACATATTAAAAAAGAAAAATTGCATCAATTAAACTTATCGTCCTTAGCCTCAAACTGTATTGAGCAAGCCTTGAAGCCCGTTGGCACTATGGAGTCAGCCATGCTTAAAACTTGAGCTGAGTTGGAAGGCACCCGAAAGTCTAACAAACCCTCTATATTGTGTCCTCGAATTTTTAAACACCTCCCATTGATGCTCTCTTTTAATTTGTTCTGTTTCTTGAAGCTCACAGGAAGGCCTTGAACTATGTTACCAACTTACCAGTAAATCTGTCACACATAGGAAAGAGAGAGAGACAATCTCCCACACACACATACATAGGAGGAAGAGGAATGGTGTTTGACCATTTCAAACTATTGGAAACATTAAAGTCCATTGATATTTGGTACTTGCTAAAATGGGCACTAAAGATAGAACAGTATTTTCCACAGTAAGAAACCAACTTTGTCCACAAAAATAGCCACTATTGTTGGGAAAACTCCAGCCCATTTCGGCTGTCACATCTTTTCCTCCACTTATATTCAAGAAAATTGTAACAAATTACCAAAATGAAACAAAAACCAATGCCAATTTATCATAGAGATACAAAAGAGAACCTATTTTTACAATTGTAGTCTCTTGCAATTCTAACCTCCTCCTCACCCAGGAGGGATGGAGATGGAAAAGAGACCAAGAAAAAACTTGTCCAAAAGAACCAAACTTTTTCTGTCTTCCTTATTGCCATCATCACATTCTTCATCATCACCATCGATGGCTATCCTCCTGGTCCTTCTCTACACCTTGTTTTCTGCTTCCACCATTGCCTATTCAGCCTTTGCTCCCTTTGTCCCTCCAGACAACTTCCTCATTGATTGTGGTGCTGACAAATCAAGCATTCTCAATGATGGAAGAACCTTCAAAACCGAAGATCAATCCAAGCAATTCTTACAAGCCAAGGAAGAAATCAAAGTGTCAGTTGGAAAGGGTGATGTTCCTTCATCTATTTACTTGTCAGCAAGGATTTTTGTCACGGATGCAATTTACTCATTTCACTTGACAAAAGCCGGTTGGCATTGGGTTCGTCTCCATTTCTATCCATTAAAAAATGATCAATTTGACTTGAGCAAAGCTACTCTCTGTCAACACCAATAAGTACGTGCTTCTACATAGCTTCAACATGGATAACAACGCCAATTATGTCCTCAAGGAGTACCTTTTGAACGTGACCTATCCACAATTCTCAATCAAGTTCATGCCGATGAAGAATTCCGCTGCTTTCATCAATGCCATTGAGGTTGTTTCAGCTCCTGATGACTTGATCACCGATGAGGCTAATGGCCTTACCCCTGCAGGCAAGTTTTCTGGGCTATCCACATTGTCCTATCAAACCATGTACCGGCTTAATGTGGGAGGACCTCTTGTTAACTCTGCAAACGACATGTTGGGAAGGACTTGGACACCAGATGGGTCTTACCTTAAGTCGAAAGCCTTGGCAAAAAGCGTACTGTTGCGACCACCGTTGTCAAGTACCCCGATGGATTGACACCTCTGATTGCACCACAGTCAGTGTATGCCTCTGCTGTTGAAATGGCTGAGTCAAATGTGAACAATCCTAATTTCAATGTGACGTGGAACTTTGAGGCTGACCCTGCTTTTGGGTACCTAATTAGGCTTCATTTTTGTGACATTGTGAGCAAAGCGCTCAATGACCTCTACTTCAATGTCTACATTAATGGGAAAATGGCAATAGCTGATCTGGATTTGTCACATGAGTTGGAAAATCAATTGGCAGCTGCATACTACAAGGATATTGTGGTTAATGCTTCTTTGATGTCTAATGGAATAAGTGTCCAAATTGGTCCATCTAAATTGGATTCTGGTGATTTGAACGCCATTTTGAACGGTCTAGAGATATTGAAAATAAGCAATTCTGTGAATAGTCTTGATGGAGAGTTCGGGGTAGATGGAAGCAAGGCCGTTGGAGGCATTGACACATGTAAAACAGTGGCTGTAGTCAGATTTGCCATGATGTTTGGAGCCTTTGCGGGTCTTGGTGCAATGGTGTTCAAATGGCACAAGAGGCCTCAAGATTGGCAGAAGAGGAATAGCTTCTCTTCATGGTTGCTTCCTCTTCATGCTGGTGACAATAGCTTTATGTCAAGCATGAACTCAATCGGGTCTCACAAGAGCAACTTTTACTCTTCAACTTTGGGATTGGGCCGGTACTTCTCATTCGCAGAGTTGCAGGAGGCAACGAAGAACTTCGATGCCAATGAAGTGATTGGTGTTGGTGGATTTGGCAAATGTGTATCTTGGTGTAATTGATGATGGTACTAAAGTTGCAGTCAAAAGAGGAAACCCACAATCCGAACAAGGCCTCACAGAGTTCCAGACAGAGATTCAAATGCTGTCAAAGCTAAGGCACAGGCATTTGGTGTCCTTGATTGGATATTGTGATGAGAACAAAGAAATTATCTTGGTTTATGAGTACATGGCCAAAGGACCTCTCAGGGACCATTTGTATGGAAAGAACTTGCTACCATTGTCATGGAAGTAAAGGCTAGAGATATGTATAGGCGCAGCTCGTGGACTTCACTACCTTCACACTGGCACTGCACAAGGTATCATTCATCGTGATGTTAAGAACACCAACATTTTGCTTGATGAAAACCTCACTGCCAAGGTATCTGATTTTGGGCTATCAAAGGATGCACCTATGGGGCAGGGGCATGTGAGTACTGCAGTGAAGGGAAGTTTTGGTTACTTGGACCCTGAGTATTTCAGGAGGCAGCAATTGACTGATAAGTCAGATGTGTACTCCTTTGGGGTGGTTTTGCTTGAGGCAATATGTGCAAGGCCTGCTATTAACCCTGCACCCCAAGGGAGCAAGTGAACTTAGCTGACTGGGCAATGCAATGGAAGAGAAAGGGCTTGCTTGACAAGATAATTGACCCTTTGCTTGTTGGTTCTATGAATCCTGAATCATTGAAGAAGTTTGCTGAACATGGGGTGGATAGGCCTACAATGGGAGATGTGCTGTGGAACTTGGAGTATACTTTGCAGCTTCAAGAGGCTTTCTCACAAGGAAAGGATGATCAGGATGAAGGCAACTCCATTGCCACTGTTGCTGCCTCTCCTGTTATTGTGCCTGCAACCCCAACCGCTTCCACCCCTGATACGCGTCCAGTTTCTCATCCGGAAGAGACTAACAGTCCAGCTACATCTGAGGCCACTGATGAGCATTCAGGAACCGCAATGTTTGGCCAGTTTACTAATCTCAGTGGTAGGTAAAAATTCTAAATTGTGGTGGTGGTGTTCGTGTTCTAGATCAGTATAAGTTTAAGCATCTGGTGGAGATTCCATTTAACCATTTGTAGCGGCGGTGATGGTTTTACTGCTTCATCAGGAATGGGATATTTTAGCAATTCCAAGCTATATGCCTTTATGGGCATACATTTCTCTTACAATGATGTGCAAGGATATTTGAAACGATTCTCTACCTACACTAGCTCTCTTCTCTGTCTTTCTCCTCTCTTACCAAAGGTATTTCGTTCCATGGTCACGGCGATATTCTGTATTTGTCTACATGGTATGGCGAATGTACTGGTATGGAAGGATGTATACGTGTAGTACTAATCATTCTATACATTGTTACTGTGGGGCCGGAGGGTCTAAAGATACTCATCCACATATGTATTGGGCCCGAGGCCCAAACCGAGAACGAGGACATGCCCGAGGACAAACACGTGGTGTCATAGAGGCCCATAGTTGTAGGCGAAAAAGACATTGTTGATAGTGACAGTCCAGGAAACTACGTCGAGGACGAACCCTTCCTTGATTAACCAAGGCCGAGGTGCAAAGAAGTGTTTTACCAACAAAGGCAACCTTCCATACCATTCCATATGAGAAGATAAGTACTATAGGTGAATATGACAGAACGTGATCATGTAGTATCTCCAGGGAAAGCTGCTACCTCCATATTAAATGCACTGCAGCTAACTCTCTGGCCGCATTAATGTGGAGCTGATACCTGAACAGTGTGATTCAGCCTTACAACTATTGCATCGTGACTGAGGGGAGGGGCTGATGGGACAAGTATCAACAGCAACCATCTAGCATGCACGTGGAAAGTGGAGATGAAAAGGAAGGGTGTATAAATGGAGAAGGAAGCAAAAAGACTAAGGGATTGAGAATCCAAGAGAAGATACACTGTAGCATCTAAGAATTAAACTTGTAACTGAACTTGACAAGAATATATAAGAATAGACCTCCTCGGACCTTGCTGAGGACAATTTTTCTTCAATACGAACTTTTTTCTTTTCATTCTCATAAACATCAGGATCCCTTTTTGTGTTTGTTTGATCAACTAAGGCCCAGTATTCAAACCCATTATCTACAAATTCATTGTTTTGAGCTTTTTAGGCTTAAGTCCATCCACGCAGTAGGCTAGGAATTCAAATCTGGTCCTTACAGTTACTATTATATTTTTGATACTTTTGTTATTGTACTTGTATTTAGGGTAGACTATGCAAATTAGAAGTGATTTGTCAGCAACTTGAAAGGAGAATGAATTTTTATTGAAAGCATATCAGTTTCTTATTTTCTATGTTACAGGAATGGATCAACTAGAATTTGCAATGACAACCAAAAACCTTATAACTCAATTAGCACTTCCTCATATTTCCAACCAGAGTTCAGATCCCCTCTCCCCCAACTAGTGAATTATCAAATAAAATAAGAAATTGCTATGACAACCCTGATTAGCTTCTTCTATATGGTCATCACACTTGTCTTCTCTAAGAGGTTGAGGGCACCTAAACGTTTGAATATAACTTGAACTAGTCCGAAGCCTTGTTGTTTAGTGGCATTGCCCTGTTCTTCCCAATGAAGAAGGGGCAGAATCTAATGGTTTGAAGAAATATAGACTATGCCAGCAAGATTCATAATTTTTCTTGCTACAAACCAAAAGACATCAGTGCAAAGAAATACACAGCACCTGCCAACTTTGAAAATTTATTTTTCTACCAATCCTCCAAATAAGCAACATCATTGTTGTGACTCAAACATTTCCAAAAACTAATTGAATCACTTTGAACCCAATTAGGCATTTAAAATTGAGTCTTAAATCTGTTGCAATCTACCAAATCATCCCTATATGGTTATATGAAACTTAGCAAACATAGACAACAATAAGTGATCATATTACATTTATATAAACATATAAAAAATAAATAAACTCGTTATGCGTTTTTTTTTTTTACTTACATTAAGCGAGGCAGGGTGACTTAAGTATTAATTAGATAGTATTTTTTACATAGCATAAATGATTTGATTTAAAATCCATTCTTGTCATTTTTTATTTAAAAAGCTCAACCTTTTATACAACTAGTTCTCAAAATTTCTTTTTTCTCCCAAAAAAAAAAAAAGTTCTCAAAATTTCTATAAAGAAAATCAATTTTTTACACAATTATTAAGAAAAAAAACACTTAATCCATTATGAGTTCAAGGGGAAAAAGGTCAAACTATACACTAATTTTTAAAAATAAAAATTAAATTAAAAAAAAAAAAACCCTACATTTGCAGGCACACAATCTATCCGGGGATCCTACTAACAGATATATATTTTTTCCTTCTAGAAATCGTGCATTAAAATTATTAATAGGATACTAAATTGTTCCTTAATTATGTCCTTAGAACAAGACCTTATTTAAAAATAAATAAATGAACTATAAATTAAAATGCCTTAGAAGCAACATCAATTGCCGCTCCCAAGTCCCAAAGGTCCTTTTTTTTTTTAGAAATGATATGTCTACAACATTTTTACAACAAATCATAAGTGGTAAGTTGTTAGTGGTTGTTATTGTTGGGGTAAAAAAGTAATCTTAGTGTTAGTTTTAAATTTGAACCAATAACAACTAACGACCTGTGATTTGTTGTAAAAATGTTGTAAAATTGTTGTAGATATAGCATCTCTCTTTTTTTTTTTCTTTTTTTTATATATATATGCCTTTTTTTAATTTAATTTTCTGTATGAGGCTATGAACCGTCCCAATATATTTACACTTGCTTTTTGCTTAAGCAATATTAACTATTAAAGATGGTTTTTCCCGACCAAAAAATAAATATTGAAGGAGGGCTTTCTCTATGCATAGAGACCATTTTTGAAATGTTCTTATCTTCACAATTGTGGAAACAGAAATCACAATTGCAAAAATATGGTAATATTTTCATGTTATGTTCGGTCATTTTTACCTACAAGTGATTAGATGAGCCAATTTCCTTGCCCAAATTTGTGCAATTTAAACCGTTAGATATAGTAAATACCAAAAGAAGAAGAAGAAGAAGAAGATATAATAAGATTTGAACAAGAAAACCCACTACAAAAATCATTACTTTAATTCCAATCGAAGACAGAATTTAGGAACGAAATGGGAATTTAACCATAAAATCCCAACTATTTAGTTAGTAGGCCCAGTTCTGAAAGTATATGATTTAGTAACATCTCGAGTCTCAAAGACTCGATTTTGGGCCTATAAATCGTGTCTTTGAGGCTCGGTTTTTATCATCTGAGTTGGCAAAATTCCACGTGGAGTACATGTGGAACTCAAGTGTTTGAGACTCGAGTTCCACGTAGACGCCACATAGACGCATTGTAATCTCGAGCCTTAGAGACTCGGTTTGCTAAAAATGAAACCGAGTCTCAGAAACTCGATTTTTAAGTGTGGTGAATAATTGCTCCA
Source organism: Quercus gilva (assembly GCA_023621385.1). Classification (NCBI taxonomy): domain Eukaryota; kingdom Viridiplantae; phylum Streptophyta; class Magnoliopsida; order Fagales; family Fagaceae; genus Quercus; species Quercus gilva. The sequence goes on from CM042483.1 coordinate 50,268,761, forward strand.
CGTGGGCTGGTCATGTCTGGGTCATGTCTGTGTCAGATTACACGTGGGAAGAAATCGAGTCTCTAAGACTCGATTTCTAACAGAGAATTTTTTAAATTTAACGCCTCACCTCTCCACTCTCTCACTCACACTCTCTCTCTCTCTCTCTCATACAGACCAGTCTTACGCTCTCTCACTCACCCTCTCACTCTCACACTTCAGGGCCTCTCTCACTCACCGTCTCCACTCTCAGTCACCCTCTCCTCTCACTCAGTCTCCACTCTCACATTCATTAGCTTCGCCGGAAAGTTTGGTAAAGCCACAGCGAGGTGTACGTACGCGGTCTCTTCTCCTAAAGTTTGATAAAGTCCACTCTCACTCACAGAGCATTGATCAGTCTACGCGGTCTCTCAAAACCAAAAAAAAGGTGAGAAACAGTGTGTTTATGGAAAATGGGTTTCACCGTTTGGTTGCCGAGAAACAGTGGGTTTGTGGGTTCTGTTTTGAATTTCTAATAGAACTGTTAAAAAAGATCAAAGCTTTATTGTTGTTTGAGATTGAATTGGTTTATGGAATCGGATTATGTTTCTAGGTTTGTTTATATTTGTTGAGGATTTAATTTAGTGCTTTGTTGGTTGCTTCTATGATGAGATGCAATTGTTCACAAGTCTATAGAAATTTTGATTGAGCTTATGTTTAATGGTGTGATGGCACTATGTTTTAATCAAGAGAGAAAGCTGGAGTTATTTTTTTTGATGTTTTCTTCGCCCGGTTTGTTTTTTTACATGGATGCTTAAATTGTGAATTTAAAATTGTGTAGAGGTTAGAAAAATACAATACGTTGCTCTGAAGTTCTTAGTTATTGATATGTGTTAAAAATAAGGCTGAGTTTTCAATGTACTTATATGTGAATGTTGATACTTCAAATTATAGTAAATTTAGGTTTTGGAGATTAAATTTGAAGAAGTGTTTCTTTTGTTTGGGGAGCTTTTTTTTCACATTTTTTATGCCATAGAGCCTGCAAATTTACATTTGGTTCACCCCTAGAGAAAAGAAACAAACAGAAATTGTAAAACAATACACTTGAGACTTCCATAACTCAGTTGGTTGTAAAAGAATTAATAAGATTTAAAAAATTGTACATAAAAGTTAACAGCTAAAACTTAAAACTTAAAACAAACTGTACCCAAAATACTTGTTACAAAGAAGCTTAGAAAGGTTAATTACTTTTTTTTTTCTTCTTTTATATTTATATTTTTAATGAATCCGAATGTTTAAATTAGTTTGAAAATTGGAAGAGCTATGCAATAAAATTAGTTTGGGTATTATCTTTTATTTTGTATTTAGTTCGCAGAAATCAAACTTCTGAGACTCGATATGAAAATCGAGTCTATAAGACTCGATTTCTACATGGAAGAGGTTCCACATCAGCGTACCTCAAATCATGAAAACCGAGCCTGAGAGGCTCGGTTTATAAGCACGAAATCGAGCCTAAGAGGCTCGAGATGCTACTAAGTTATATAGTTTAAAAAAGAGGCCTACTAAGTAGATAGTTGGGAAAACGAAATTAGTTACCTAGATTCCCCCAGGATTTAGCAAATTAGAAGGACCATGAAGACAAGTTTCCTATGAGCCTAGATGGGCCATGGGTCAGCCTATGCACTATAAATTTGTGTAGTCATATTAGACATGCTCATCCAAGTGGGTGCACTAAATTGAATACACTTTTAATCCATTAATCAAGTGGGAATACAAAGTGAATGGCCTAAATCATCTTAATTCTCCACCACATTTAAAATGTTCAAAGTTGCTGTGCATTATTAAGAGTGATATATGGGAGGCATAAAGTGAGATGCCTGAAAAAAGGGTAGGTTGTTTGAATGAAGCAGAGATAGTGAGATGCCTGTGGGTGGCTCCAAACTAGCCCACATTTATCGAACCTCAAATATAACTCCTATCCGTGACGTGTGAGCTCTTATCCCCAACATATTTGTGAACGTTACATCCACCAAACTCTTTTCTCATGAACATAATCTATATATAAAGCCCCCTCATAATCAACATCTTCTTCCTCATCAGCTCTCTCTCTCTCTCTCTCTCTCTCTCTCTCTCAAAAAATCTCTCTCTCTTGTTCTCTCGTCAAAATTAAGCCAAATATGGAGAAAGAAACCGACAACATGAGATCTTTCGATATGGATGCACTTAGGACAAATCTTCCACAAAAGTAAGCACTCATTTATTCTTGTTTCTGTGTTTTACTATAGTTTGAGTTTTCTTCTTTGACTTTGATAAATACAGTAGAATTTGAATATATGGCATCCACTATGTGATAATTACTATATTATTTACCATCTAGTCAATACTCCAATATTCTTTTAGTGTAAGCAAGTTTAGATCTCATTCAAACACATTTTACTAGTTGAACTAACTATAACGTACCGTGATTAAGTTTTATATCATGCAAAGTTTGGAAGTTATTTCAAATCCTATGGCTCAAAATACTTACATGCTTTGTTTTTGTTTTTGCAGGAGAGGACTGTCAAGGTACTATTCAGTAAATCAAGGTCATTTACATGCATGGAAGATGTTCGTTGCTTAGAGGATTTGAAAAAACAAGAACACCAAGATGCTAAGTAAAGGCAGAAATATTCGGATAAGAATAAAGGCAACCCCCACATTCCACCAAGTCCATGTAGAAGAATATCCAGTAGCACACAATGTGCTCCACCTTATATTGGAGTGTAAATATTGTGTATCAAGCGGAATCAAAGGCATATATTCAGTTTCTGTGTTAATTATTGAGATTTTGTAAATCTATATTGTGTATATTATATTGGGAAATTATTGTATACTCTCGGAGTATCATAAATGCGTATTTCCCCCTCTCACATAAATGGTGGGACCTACTATTTATGTGAGATAAGGGAGTACGCATTAATGGTACTCCGGGAATACCTAATAATTTTCCATATTATAGGAGTTTCAAAAATTTTATTAAAATTGTAACGTGTTTCATTCTATAACATAATTATATTGTAAATATTCCATCTTTATTGATAAACTATGATTTTTTTTTTACTTGAAAAGGTTTTTTTTTTTTTTTAATTAAAAAGTTAAATTTACATTTTTCATTTTGTTACCTCTTCTATAAAAGAACCTTTACCCTATATCCTAAATTGATACCCCCATCTAGATTGTTAGGACACCACCTTATCAATGTTTCTCCCCCTTTTTTTTTAATTCAGATTTGATTTCAACTGTTCATTTCATGTAATTTTATAGGTGCGTAAATGATAACAGTGAGTTCAATCTTCTAAGTAAAAGACTAGTTGTATTGATGCTAAGATCTTCCTATATCAGACATTGTGCTGTTCATAATGTCACACTCAAAATTATGTATCCAATGGTGGTACTCCTCAAGTTTGAGTTTTTATGTCATGGATGTCCATGATCTTCTCCCATTGTAATATGAATTAGCTTTTTGATTTGGATACTGTAAATCTCATCCAACGTACACATCTTCCTCTCAAAGACAGCATTATTTGGGTCCATAACCACAGTGAGATATTTTTGGTTAAACCAGCCTACCTTACTGATCAATCTATCTATCAGATTTGAGCACTCAGGTCCTTTTCTTACTAGTGAAATGTGAATGTAAAACGCTTTGGAGTCTCAGAATAATGGAAGGATTGAATTATACAGAAAATTGATTGGGAGCTGCTGCCCAGCACCAATATTAACCATCTCTTTTTTCCCAAATCTCTTTGCCTCTATAGTTTGGATGAACTCAAAATGGCCTTTTAATTTTCCAAATCCGCCATTAAAGTGCACTTAATTGGGTAAAGATTGATCTTATCCCCTTCATCCTTTCTAACCATTTCCAAAACCAAAAAAAAAAAAAGGGAGGCTTCCAGTGTCTGGACTGCTTTAGATGTCTGTCTCAGGCTCTCATGCTTGGTCAAGAGGCAAAAGCATCCCAGATAGGCTTAGCCGTCTCAAAAGCTTCAAAACTAGGGCTCAAGTATGTTCAATTTGAAAGTGATGCAAGAGTCATGATGGATGCTATTAAAAAAAAACTCCAACAGTTTAACCACCCACCCAACGGGAGTTTGAAGCCATCAGAAAAGATATTCCTGACTTGTTCCTTTCGTTGCTTTTGAATTTTAATTTTGCCCAAGATCTTGTAATACACAGGGTTTGTTTCTCATTAGATCTCATTATTATTCACCAGAAACAAAAACAAGAATAGCTTTATGGGACTCCTAGTAAAAAAATCTAGCATGTAACTTACAGTGCCTACTGCACCTCTGGATGCTCCAATCGGTTTCTTTGATCGGCGTCTTATGAACGATGGGGCTTTCAAAAACAGAAATAACAATGAAAGATTACACCATCTGAAACCACGGTTTCAAATAGCACACGAGTCTGGCTTGCAACATCATGGTCATTAAATCAATCACTGAATTCATGTCAGGTCAATCCCATCAATGCTACAGTCCCACTGAAGTCTAAACTCTGTTAATTTAGCTAGGAAGAATACACATTGCCCCTACACTGTAAAACATACAAGGGAATGGAGAGGCCAATTAACCATATCTAACTCGGATCACAAAAACTAAATATTTAGGCCTAAAGCAACCATTGTGAGTACCAAAGAATCGCCATATCTCCCTATTTTGATACAAAATTATGATGTAAGTTGCACCCTCCATATTTAAGTCCAAGCAAGGACTATTGCATCCTTTTCCTCCTGTTGAGGCCTGGATCATCATCAAGCATCACAAGATCATCATCATCATCAACCACTTCCAATTTCTCATGATTTTTAGTTTCATCAGTAACACTCAAAAGGTCTCGATCAGAAATCTCAGAGTCTTCTTTTCTTCCCAGAAGGAACACCCATCTCAACATTATCTTCAGCCTCCACCGGCACCGCCTGTGAAGCATTCGATGTGCTCCCACCATTGCCATTAGACTTATTATCATCCTTTTCAACTGAAGAAGCTTGAGTCCATCCAGAGAGAAGCATTCCATCAGGTTCCTTTTCTTCATCAAATTCCTCTCTGTCAGAAAGAAATGTACACAGAATTTAGTAAGTAGCTCAGATACAGAAACCAAAGACAAACCCCAACTCACCACTTTCGCCAAAAGGGAAGGGGGGAAGGGGGGAACATTTATCAAAAAAAATTATTGGAAAGTTACACACGTAGGGCCTTGAATCCACAACTTCACACTCTCTAGCTAGCACTTATAAGGGGAGCAGGTGCGAATTGAGCTAGAGCTCATTACACATTCCACACTCACATCTTATTCACATGACATTACAGACTGCATATTTTAAAGCAGTTATACATGTATTATCACATAAGCAGGTTGGACAGATCCCGTAAAATCACATATCAGAAGGGAATCCATAGTAGTTTATTCATCATCTGGCATTTGCTAGTTTAAAGGCAGAATTTCGAGCATAAGAAAAGTGACTTCTAACAACCATGTAAAATCATTTGAGATATCACTACAACAATGAGACTGATTTAAGCCACTAACCACATTCTCAGAAAATGACTCACTAATAAAACACCCTTTCACAAAATTCTTCTACCCGCAATTGGAAAGAGCAAAAACACCAAGAAATCTTACTGGAAAGCATTTATCCTAAAACAATTCTAAACCAAAGGATCTGCTTCACAGCCAATGTTAGTCCAAAAACCAAGTGGACATACTTTTTTTTTACATGTAATAAAAATTTTATTCAAAGGGCAAGTCCAAATACAATATAATAATATCACCCCATATACAAGCTATAAGCCTATAAAACAAAACAAATTAAGGGTTGTGGAATGTAGGTAGATAAAGAACATATCCAGATGCAACTCTGAAGACATAGGTTGGCATCTGTTTAGGATGTTATTCTGCAGTTTATTATGTGCAACATATGGCAAGAACGAAACAACAGAATTTTCAAAGGGGAGGAGCGTTCTATCATCGAATTGAAGCGCATTTTCCTTCAGTCTTTGTTTGAATGGAGGACTGCTTTGAGTGGTCTTGACATACCCTCTGTTTTAGATTTTGTAGATTTATGTAATTTTGGGCAGTCTTTTGCTTTCCTTGTACGCATCCTGTGTACCAAGGAATTTGCTTCTTTTCTTGTTTTTTCTCATTTTTTCAATGAAGTTTTTATTTACCGATCAAAAAAAAAAAACTCTGAAGACATGTCACTTCCTTTTCTTTACTTTTCTTTTTCTCTTTTTATTTTGACAAGTCTCAGGACATCTCACACTTGTGTTAAAACAGAAAAGCTAGCCATCCAAATAGTTGTGAAACTTGGAAATCTAAGGGACTTTAACAAATTAGATAGAAAGTTTATAATTTTTTTTCTTTAAGCAAGCAGAAATGAAGCTCATACTAGAGGAGGGTAAAGAAAAACCTGTGCTTGATATTGATATTGCAAGTAAGTTCTTGTCTTAGATCCTCCACTGTAACCGTAGTCCCACTAGTAACTGGAGAAAGAAGCTCAGACAACACCTGAGATTTAAAGAGGGAAAACCTGCATTGAGAATAAAATGGCAAGAAAGACTAAACACAAAGAAAGAAAACATACCTTCTCAAGGTTTGCTGCATAATTCGCAACCATGGCTTCATCAAGATCATCACCAACTTTATATAGAAGTGCTGTCCCATGCATAATAAGTGGAAAGTACATCCCAAGCTTGGCCTTAACAATCTTTTCAACAAAGTCTCGCAATTTTGCACAGTGAGTATTGATCTCGAGTGTTAGTGGACTCTATTTTGAGTCAAATCACATGTGAGCATATTGCAATTGTGAGTAAAATGTAATAAAAATAAATACCATTAAAATTTACAAGAGGGTGAAGGGAAAGGGAAGATCTAACATGCCTCAGAACAAACGTAGCAAGATTTGTTAGCTTTAAATGGTTCCACTGGCATCAGCAGCATCTTCCTTGGATGCTCTAGACAATATGTCATCCTATAAACATCCCAATCAGATTAGAGCAAGCCAGCCCCCCCCAAAATAGATTTAAACAAAAAGAAAAGGAAAAAAACTACTCAATTCATGCTATAACATTATCATCAAAAATGGTGCCTCACCAACTTCAAACAGGTAAAAATTTCTAAAAAAAAAAATGATTAATATCCTTCATAAGTTGCAAATCTAAAAAATTCGCCAATGAACTCTTAGGTGAATAGTTTGTTAGAAATTCGCCAATGACAGTCTACCACAACGCTCCTCTCATTTGGGAGAATTTTGTAGTCTTTTACAAAACAAACCAAAATGCAATGGATGCAGGTATGCAATGATATACATGACAATTGGATGAATTTCTTCCATGGTCTATCTGCAGCTATGGATTTCAACAAGAGAGAGTAAAAAAGAAAAATGTTTAAAAAGACTTGAATTTTTTTTTTTTATTATGTTTTAATTTAAAACTATTGTTTTTATTAAATTGCTATCACTTGCACCACACATAATAGCCTTTTCCATCTACTTAACTAAACTAAAATCTAACAGAACCACCAATTTAGTAATTTCTCTTAAGTTTAGGGATTACAATTTTCAAATTAAAACAACAAAGGGTCAATTTATTTTGGATCCAAAGTTTAAAGGGTGTTTTTGCATTTTACCCTAGCATTGATGATGGAGGACTATGGTAGCAACCATTGAAGACATATAAAAGGATCCGAAGACTTTTAATTAGCTTTAAGTGTTGGGTATTTTCGTAATTTTCTTTTTTCTGAAATAGGCTGGGTCTTATTTTAGTTTTATTTGAGTTTAGTTAGTTTGGGTTAGTAATAAAGCCCAAAGAGTCCAAGTTCAAGTCCTATTAGGAGTTTTTCATAAAGTCCTATTTCAACTAGGAATAAGAATGAGCGTTCTATTCAAAGAATTGTAATGCATTCTATTAAGGGAGATTAAGTTTTCAGATTTTTAGAGAAGATATGAAGCGTTTATTGGTTTGTGTGATGCAACCATCTCCGAGGTGTGATGCCTAGAGAGTTATTTTTTCTTTAATTTTACTATTCACGATTATTGTTTACAGCACTATTCATAGAAACCCAAATACTAAATTGTCCCCTTTGGAAACCCTATAATCCCTATTATTTTCCAACCCTTTTCCCACCAAACCCTAACCCTAATTCCTCAAATTTGAAGCTATACCAAATTTGCCCCAACAGTTCTAAATCTGATTTTGTTCGATGTCAATTTGATATCAAAGCAAGGTTTTGCGTCATGTCTACACGATCGAGGAGGTCGTTTAGTGGGAAATTGAGTGATTGTGAGCGAGATGATGCTCCTTTTCAGATCTTTTTTTTTAGTTAATAAGAGTAATATTATTGATAAAAGAGAGAAAAGAATACAAGGTGTTCATGATGATAAACACAGAAAAAAAAAAAACATGAAGCAGAAAACAAAGAAAAAGAAATCAAGGGACTATTCTAAGAGAAAGCAAAGACTCTATAATAGAAGAACAATTTGAGAAACCCCAACAACAAGACCAATCAAAAAGAGTTCGTTGGCACAAATCTTCTAATTGAACCAACAATTGCATACCCTTAAACAAGCAACAATTCCGTTCTATCCAAACGATCCACATCAAACATCTTGGAACCAAATTCCAAAGACTTGAAGAATATGCACCATAAAGAATGTGCTACAAGCTAGGAAGCACGGGTGCGTTTCGGGACTCGGGTGCGGGTGCGGGTGCGGCGGGACTCGGCGATTAAAAAATTATTAAAAATATATTTATTTATATTTTTAATATACTGCTAAACACACTTTTTCACATTATATAAACATATACCAAATTTAAGAGCAATGGTAGATAATAATTAAAAAAAGATGTTCATAAATTAAATACAATCCACAAGATTAAAACTAAAACATTCCATAATGTTTAGAAATTAGACTACAACTCACAAGTTCGAAACTAAAACAAAATAAAGATAATTAACAAGACAATCAACAAGACAATCAAAGACCAACATCCTCATCCTCAATATCAATTGCTTCACTTCTAGCTTCACTTCGAACTTCACTTTCACTAGTAGTAGCACTAGTGTTAGCATTCCCAATAACTATGGCCTCAAACTCTGGCTCATCAAGTGTAAGGGCTGCATTCTCAAGATTCTTATCCTAATTGATAAAATTTGTAAACCACAAGTCCACAGCAGCCATATTAATAATTATAATAACAAAAATTCAAGTCCTCACCCAATCAGTCACCCTACAAGCCTAAAATAAAAGTTACAGAAAAATTAAGAAAATGCACTTGTTTTTTACATAATTTATAAGTAGAATAACAAATTAACAATACACACAAATCCCACCATCATTTCCGAAATACACACAAAATGAGTATCTAAACAATCATCAGCACACCTATCATTATTTACTAACAAGTGCAACAAGTCACTGCTAAAATTTCATAATAAGTAGAATAACAAACTAAGATTCACAAATACACACACAAACAAGCACACAAACACAACAGAGAGGGACGAAATCGAGTTAAAAAACAAACACAACAAACACAGCACAGAGAAGAGAGAAATAGAGACTAAAAGGGAAGCAAAGACAAAGAGAAGAGAGAGCAAACCTGAAGGAGAGAACACGGCAGAGAGGGAAACGCCAGAGGCAGAGCCGCGGAGAGCATAGAGAGCACAGAGAGAAAGAGAGATGAGGGTCTGAGTGAAAGGGTGTGTTTTGGTGCGTGGGTGTCTGAGTTATTTTTAGGTTTAGTTCAAATGGTGCGTTTCACACCGTTTTTTTTTTTTTTTTTTTAATTTCGGCCTGAACCAGAAATTTCGGGTTCGGCCGATACGGCCGAGTCGGCCTGATTTGCGCCGCGTCGGCGCGAGTCGGCGTTGCCACGTGGCAGGACGCGGCACGGACTCGCGGTCAGCGGCGTCCCTACCGCGTCCGGCCGAGTCTGACTCCGGTGCGGCTCCTCTAGAGCCGCGTCGATGCTTCACAGGCTACAAGACAATAAAAAAGAAGATGATCCACAGATACCCCATTACAACAACACATATAACACCGATTCGCCAAAAGGCGACCCCTAATCATAAGATTATTCAAAGTAAGAATCTAACAATGAGCTGTTGTCCACAAAAAGATAGCCACTATTTTAGGAAACTTTACTTTCCAAACACCCTTCCAAGGTGTTAGGAGCATTACGTGTTGCTAATGATGGCATGAGAAATGAGAGTGCTTGGGTAACATTGGGCCAATCGCTTGACTTCATGTTTTCTTAACACATTCATGGCTCTTCATACTTGACTAGTGATGCTCCTAAGGGCTCTTTGAGGGGACCTGCCCAGTCTCCCTACTCAAGTTGGATCGATGAGCAGTGATGAGGGACAGCATGTGGAGGCACCTTGCTCCACATGATGCCCCAAGGCCATGGCGGAGGAGGGCCATGGTAGGCAGGATGAATTTTGATGATGGGCAACAACAGGTGATGCTGACCCTATGTGGTGGTGTATGGCATTGGTGGCTTAGATGTTGGTTCCTTGTGTGTGGCCTTGGTGGCTGGAATGCAAGGCAGGGTTAGGCTACTATGATGATTAAATGTTGTGTACTAGGCATTGGGCGAGTGGGGGCTGGTTGAATGCATGGACAAGTGCTAGTGGGCTGATGGCAGTTACTTTGTGTGCTGCATGTGGGCATGCTGTGTGGGCTGTAGTGCTGATAGGAGGCCTTGAGCATGGGCCAAGCCTCCCCAAAACGTGTGAGAACATGTTGTGTGGGCTGTTGGAGGATGGGCAGAGGCCCCATGGTTTGATGAGACATGGGTTGTGCATGTGCAGTGGCAACTAAGCAGTTCCTAGCTTTCCTGATGATCAGACCTGCTGTGCAGGGGCTGAAAACGTGGAGAACAAGCCAAGACAGTATCAATTGAAGGTGTCCTAAGTCAGAACACAAGTGGCAAATTGTCCAAGACCTAAGCTGTTACTAGGCAGTAACTGCCATAGCAGTTAATTCTGTGTATTTAACCCTAAGGTTGTTGAGGGTGTCAATAGCAGAGTGTATATAGCCTTGGGAAAATTCTGTGTAATTCTCCAAGCTTGCAAAAGGGTTTCCTTTGTACTTGAGATTAAGTAATAAAGGTTGGGGGTGGGTTTCCTATAAATATTGTGTGCGCTATGTGCTTATACGTCCCTATATAATCTGTCCTAAGTATTATTACAATGTGAGTGTGGTGTTGACTAAGACTAAGTCAGGGACTTAGGGCCATCACAGACAGAAAAATTTGAGTGAAAAATTAACTCCGTGACACAAGGGAAGGTAGAATCAAAAACATCTATCTCATTGTAAAAAGACCGGGTATCAAACTTACCACTGCCATTAAGCCACCAACATAGACTATCACAACCAACACCCCTAAGAATCTAAGATTGGATAAAGTCTAGGAAAGAAAAAACCGCTTCTAGTTCCTAATCATGAAAATCTCTATAAAATTTCAAGTTTCAAACTCTATTATTTCCAACCTTTGGATGACCCAAGACATTAGATATACAAGCTTCCTTGTTAGCAGAACACTAGTATAACTCAAGATAAAGGAGTTTAAGAGGATTATCCCCAACCAACCTATCATACCAAAACAGGATATGGGTACCATCACCTACCCCGACTGCCAAATGTTTAGAAAAACTCTCCCACCCTTCACTAAACTAATACTGCGGCAAAGACCACCAAACCCATAGGCCCCTTTTACAGACTTTAGTACTCCAACCCCCTTTACAATCTCCATACTTAGTGGCAATTGCCCTCTGTCCAAAGATGGGTAGCTTTATGTCCATATCTCTATAACTATTTCCATAATAAAGCTTGATTAAAAGACACTATCTTCCTTATCCCCAACCCAACCATCTCAAAAGGTGAGCAAATCTTATCCCAAGCCACCAAAGGATACTTGAAACACTCCTCTAAAGACCCCTATAAAAAATTTCTCTGAATTCTTTCCAATCTAGTAGCCACAGCTTTAGGAATGGTAAACAATGATAGATAGTAAGTTGGAAGACTTGAAAGATTACTCTTCAATAAAGTGAGCCCACCACCCTTAGATGAATAGACGCTTCCAACCTGATAGCTTCCTTTCCATCTTCTCCAAAATGGGATCCAAATAGAGGCTATCTTAAAAGGAGTACCCTACGGCATTCCCAAATATTTCATAGGCAAACAACCTACCGTGCAACAAAGGATATTAGCCAAGGCATCTATGTTACTCACCTCCCCAATAGGGACAATCTCACTTTTACTCACATTAACTTTCAAACCTGTAAAAGCTTGAAAACATGACAAAGCCAACCTAATTGAAAGCAAGTACTCCCTAGAGGCATCACAGAACATAATGGTATCATCCGCAAAGAACATGTGAGAAATGTGAACACCGATAGAGTTGGTGAACACCGATAGAGTTGGCTAGTCCCACATGAAAACCATGCAACAAACCACTCTCCTCAATTTTCTTCAAAATCCTGCTTAAAACCTCCATAATCAAAAGGAAAAGAAGAGGGGACAACGAATCACCTTGTCTCAAACCTCGAGAACTTCCAAAAAAACCTGTAGGGGAACCATTAACTAGAACTGAGAACGAACAATAATGACACAAGCCTTAATCCACCCCCTTCATCTTAACCCAAAACCCATCTTGTCCAATAAATAGAACAAGGCATCCTAATTCACATAATCAAAAACTTTTTTGATATATAGCTTACGAACCACACTCGGTGCGCGACACTTCAATCTGCTATCTAAACATTCATCAGCAATTAGCGATGAATCCAAAATGTGTTTGTTTTCTTGTAACTTCTGCAACATCATTATCCCCTTCCATCACCCTCAAAACTCAGGTGACTTCCTCCTTAGAAAAATCCCTCTCTAGGGATAGCCTCTCATCCTTAATATATTCAAAATCCAACCCATCCACAATAGGGCACCATATACCTGTCTCCTTGTACAAATACTGATAGAATTGTACCACTTGAGAGTGCGCAACAAATTCATCCTCATATAGAACACCATCCACCTCAATGCTTCTGATATGATTAGCTCTTCTATGAGAATTAGCTAATCTATGAAAGAACCGAGTATTGTTATCTCCCTTTCACAAATAGAAGATCTCCTCCAAAGAAGCTAAATATTTAATATCACCTTTAATCTGTGTATGACGAGTCGGTTTCTCAAACGAGAAACTTAGCAAATCCTCCCTAGCATCCAGGCCCATTAATTCAAACAATAAGCTCCTTTCTCAAAACAAAATCCTTAAATTCCTCCTTATTCCACTTCTTTAGATCTTCCTTAAAAGCCTTTAATTTTTTAGCCAGAATATAGCTTGAAGAATGCATAAAACAATACTCGTTCCACCATTGCTGAACTCTCTCAACAAAACTTTCGACTTTCAACCACATGTTTTCAAATTTGAAAGCACAACAACGCATAGGAACACCACCAACTTCCACCAAAAGCGGACAACAATCAGAAATAACATGGTGGGGGAGCACCCTTTGAGACACATTCCCAAAATAATCCATCCAATCCACAAACACCAATGTTTGTCCTGTCAATTCTTGACATATATATAATCTCATTCCCCGAACTAGGTGAAAGAAGCCCCTCTAGCGATAAATCTACCAGGGAATTATTGTCAATGAAATCCAAGAATGCAAACATGGTTGGACTAAAAGAATCACAACCAGGTTTCTCACTCAAATATCTAATAAGATTGAAATTACTTATCAAACACCATGTTGTGGTCCACCTATCACACATCCTTAAAAGCTCCTCCCACAGTGCACCCTGCTGTCTATCATCATTAGGTCCATATACTCTTGTACAAGCTTATGCAAAACCATCCATAACCCCCCTCAATAAAACATTAACGGAAAACTAACCTATAGAAAGATTAATTTTTAAAAAAACCCTCTTGTCCTAAATTAGCAAAACCCCGTGATGCATGAACCGCATCCAAAGCAACCCAATCAATGAATGGACTACCCCATAGACTCCGAACAATAGCAGCATCTACAAAGGACAATTTAGTTTCTTAGAAGCATACAATATCACACTTCCACTCCTTAAAAATTCTTACATACCTCTCTCTTCCGGGGATTGTTTAACCCCTTAACAATCCAAAATAGAAGCCTAAACTCATTTATAACTACTAGTTGCCTCCAAACCATTTGAAGATCCTCTATTCCTATTTTAGAAGAGAACCCATTATAGTTAACTGTAAAAACTAGCCCCCACTGAGTTCCCTAAGGCCTTTCTACCCTAAATTTACAGGCCACTTAAAAAACCCATCATTTTCCATCTCAAGACAATCCTCTTCCAGTAAACGAAACAAAGCCACACACTGAGCTTCATTTTTTACAATAGGAAATCCCACAAGTTTACAAAAACTTTTCATCATCCGACACACCTATTTTGAATCTTCCACCTCCCTGGATTCATTGGGGTCCCATCGAGACAAAGGTGTACAATCCTAAAAACAAATTTCTTTCTCCCCACAACAAAACCCACTGGTATCAACCGAGAAATTATACAGTCCTTATGGTATATCAAGTCATTTGTTCACCATTCTACTAAAAGACTCCCACATGTTTAAAATTGCTGAGTTAGAAAAAAAAAAATTAACAGAAACTAACTACTGACTCAGCAATTTTAAACATATAGGAGTCTTTTAATAGAATAGTGAACAAATGACGTAGGATATTATAATTTCACAGTATTAACCCCATTTTGTTCCCACGGAAGAAGGAGAAGCTCAACATCACCCTCTTGCAGCCCATCAACATCCAAGGAACTCGACAACACCACCTCAGCTTGGTAAATATACCATTGATTACCACCCTTACTTGGAAGTCCATAAAATCTTCCTCCTCCCTAGACCAAAGGCCCACCTCACTACCCAAGTTATATATAGGAGAAAATCGATTTTGATTCACCCATTGATGCTGACGAATTACATGAGCAATATCACCGGCCATGGACAGAATCGACGACTCCACCACCAGATTCGAGCTAAAAACCACCTCTCTATTAAGCCCAAGGCATCGATTATCCTTTGAAGATCTCGCCTCCTCATCAGGAAGCCTTTCATCCGCTCTAAGTAAGTGTGGGACAACCAAGAAGGATGCGAGAAGGTCCACAATGTGAATAGAGGAGCTACCTAGTTTATTCAGCGAGAAGGCGACCACTAGAGCCACTAGAGATCCCTTCGACGCCACGCCAAGACCCCCTGAGCTCTAGCCCAACACGCGCGCACACAAATCATGGTCTCTAAACTCTAGCAAGACACTTGAAGATATGGGTTTGTCAAAATCTTAGGGGCCTTACCTTTTGGGTCAGCCTATGCCAATACATGAACTTTGTCTTGCCCATATGAGCTTTTAAAGTCCTCAAGCCCACCACTAGTTCTAATGGCCCTCCGAATCTCTTTAGGCTCCAACCAAGACACTTAGCATTTCCCAATTTCAGATTTAAACACTCAAAGACAAGTTGGTTGTAGTCAACTTATAATTAAAAGTGCGTGTGGGTCCACCAATATTAACGGTAGTGTCTCCATGAATCACATTTCATCCCAAAATAAATCCTGACTTTTCAAAATTCCTTGACTTCTGTTGGTTACCATAATTAAGAATTTTTGCCCATTCCAACCACCACTATCCGATGGACCAAAACCACCAGCATTAGCAAAAACCCCTTTTAACAACAATGCTTTTTCACTAGATAAAAACCAGCCTAATTCTTTCTACAACGAAGACCACCTAGAACGATTAGAGCTTGTTGGTATCATAACTCAACCTTAACGAGCACCACCATGAGAAATAGCTTTTTCCACAGAGACCAGCCTTATTCGATCTACCACAACCCAATGGATTTAACCCTCGGTTGAATGATTTAGACGATCAAAATGCTAGATATAATGGTCTAGAAGATGCAAGTATAGAAGGGGAAGCATCCATAGCCAATAATGGTGAGAACGATAAGAATGAAAAGGGGTAGTCAGCAAAAAAGGGTGCCAACACCAATCAAGGGTCTAACGTGATGGGGTATCATACCCAAGGAGTGCCACAAGATCCAATTTTTGAGTAGACTAGAAATATTTTAGAAAGATGGCGATACGAACCTTATGATACAACTAGTGATATCACAAAGATAAGGATGAAGGTTCCAGATTTTGAAGGAAGGGTTGATCCCACGGTATTCTCAGATTGGATTTCTTCTATTAAGTATTTTGATTGGTATGATATTATGGTGGATGATACAAGAGTAAGGTTCGCTTAGATGAAGCCTGTAGGCTTAGTTAAAGTGTGGCGGTCTGGTTTTGAAAATGATACAAGGAGATTAGGCCAACAACCCATAGACACATGGGACGAGATGAAAGCTAAGCTTCAAGAAAAATATAAGCCCGCTAATTGTCAAGATAAGTTGTGTGAACAACTTGCTAACTTGAAGCAGGGCAGCATCTCAGTGGCTGAGTATATGCAAAAATTTGATGAACTTGACTAGGAGTCAAGTAGCCAAAGAGCCTTGCCAAACACTAGCTCGAATCAAGACTAATTTAAGGGATGATATACAAAAGAAGATGCTTAAACAGCCTGTTTATAATGTGGAATATGCATTCCAAGCAGCTCTAGACATGGAGGAATACTTGAGATATCCAATTACTAGAAAAATTGGATCACAAGGAGACAACATAAGAAGTCTATTCTTTGTTGAAACAAGCAGTGGTGCTAAACCATTTAATCGGTCGAATGGATCAAAACTATCTACCAATTTGGCTGATTCTAAAGGCAAATGAGTTATATCAAATAATTCTAGTAGAAGGGAATTTAAATGCTTTATCAATGTCCAAAAAATAGAGCTTGCACATTGGAGTTGAAGATAAAGAATATGAAATACATCAAGATAAAGATCATAAGAAGGATGCATTGATCATGGAGCTTTTGCTGCGGATGACTTGGAGGACGATATTTCTTTGGTTTCCGTAGTGCGATGTATTCTTACATCCCCGAAAGTAGAGAAAGAGAATCAGAGGTGAACTTCAATTTTTTAGATGTTGGTTTGTTGTGGAAACCAAGTTAAAAAGCTTATTATTGATGGGGAAGTTGCATGAATGTTGTTTCATCTTCCATCATTGAACGCCTTATGTTTCCGGTTAAACCTCATCCTCAACCATACAAAATGGCTTGAATAGACAACACTTCTATTCTAGTAACTCACAAATGCCTTATGGTGTGTATGGTAATTCAATCATGTGCAATATTATTCCTTTAAAAGTTACACATCCTTCTTTGTTGACCTTGGCTCTTTGATCTAAATGTTAAACATAATGGGAGAGAAAATACCTACACTCTAATTGTTGGTAAGGAGGTCGTTTTGAAACCCATGAACTTAGCCCCAATGAGTAAATTTAAAGAATCAAAGCCAAAAGTTATTAAAGGCAAGAAGAAAAGAAATCCTAAAAACACTACCAAGCCACTCCATGTTCTTACCAAGAAGAACTTTCAAGTAGAAAGCAATAAGGCTAGTGTTGTCTTTATTGTAATTTCATGAGAGCTAAAGGAGCCTTTAGAGGTGTCTAATTTGCTATCTACTATTAGGATCCTAATATCCCACATGGATTAAGTATAAGCTTAAAAATGTGTTCATAAGCTCTTGGGCACCTTCCCTTGCAAGCTAGTTTTCAAGGGTGAGTTCTACCCATGAGTTTGTAACATTTGGTATCAAAGTCAAATACCACCTCGAGTAATCGAGTGTAACTCATCAAGTATGGGATCAAATGAGTTGCGGCTTTGTGGTCAAATCCCAAAGGGAGCGACCTAGAGGCTAGATTAAAATTACTAATAGGTGAGTGGAGCCACCAAAAAGAAAAAGGGCTACCATCGAGTCGGTGTCGCTAGAGTGAGTCGTCGTGGACGTCGACTGCGGAGCATTGTGGTATGTTATGATCCTAGTATCCCACATAGATTAAGTATAAGTTTAACCATGTGTTTATAAGCTCTTGAACACCCTCCCCTTGCAAGCCGGTTTTCAATGGTGAGTTCTACCCATGAGTTTGGAGCATCTGCATTTTCTGATGTAGCACCAAAAGAATTGCCCAATAAGCTACCTCCTTTACGTAGCATCCAACATGCGATTAATCTTGTACCAAGATCTCAATTGCCTAATCTTCTAGCTTACCGCATGAATCCAAGTGAACATGTTAAGCTTAAGAAGCAAGTAGATGCACTGCTGTCCAAGCGATTTATTTGAGAAAATTTGAGTCCATGTGTTGTTCCAACTTTGCTTACGCCTAAAAATGAGAGCTCTTGGCATATGTGTTGATAGTAGTGTCATTAACAAGATAATAGTCAAGTATCGATTATCGATTCCTCAACTCGACGATATGCTAGATTTAATGGCTGGTTCTACTATTTTCTCCAAGATTGACCTCAAAAGTGGATATCACCACATACACATAAGGCTTGGCAATGAGTGGAAGACAGATGCGGGAGACGTAAGAAGATTTTTATTTAGTATTATTTATGTTTGCAAGTCAATTTTATTTTTATGTTTAAGGTCCTAATAGTTTATTAGACTAATTGTATTTTAATATTTGGAAGCAGGGTTATTTTTGAAACAAGGCAATTAGACTTTCCTACGCCAATTAAAACTTGGGTATAGCAATCCTTTATAAGCAAACTATCATACTCTTTTTGGAGATGGTTGATGATTTGATGAATGAAAAAAATGGCCTTTTGGTTACTTTGGTCTGGCACCGACTTCAGTTCCATCCTAGGTCCTAACTCCTAGTGGTTTTCCCTCTAAGTGCTGACTCCTAGGTTATATCCTAGGAAGCACCGACGCAACTAGGAGGGTGCCGCATTGGAGTCCAACGCGGGGTGAGGCTACCGACACGGCTGCCTTCGCGACGGTGCCACGTCTGAGTTTTTTTTTTTTTTGGATTCACACCGACTTGGCTCCAATTCGGGCTGAACTAGGCCAATTCAGCCAAAATCAAGTCGTACAGGCCGGCAACTAAAACTGACCAAAACTAACTGAAACAACTGAAAAATGCCGAAATTGGCCTTGAATCATACCAGAATAGCCGAAATCGGCTTTGAATGAGGCCCAAACATCCTAAACCTGTCATTCCTCAATTTTATTCTAAATATTTGTTGCTTCTTTTGTGTTTTCTTTTTTGTTTTGTATTTCTTGCCTTCTTCTTTCTTTGTTTTGTGAACCAACACGTAATGTGTTTTTTAAGAATATTTTAATAGTAAAAATATATAGAAAATATAAATAAAAATATTTTTAATAATTTTTTAATCGCTACACCCCGCCACACCTGTACCCTATTTTTTCAAAAATTGCCGAGTTTCTCGCCCAAATTCGGAAACACACCCGTGCTTCATAGGTCATATCCCATTATTTTCCTATGTATCAATTTTATTGTTTAATTGTTATAGTTGTCCTACATCAAAAACCGCTTTTAAAACAAAAGATGGTCTTTATGAGCGGCAAGTCATGCCATTTGGATTCTCCAATGGACCAAACACATTCATGTGATTCATGACACAGGTATTCCAACCTTTTATTGGTTGCTTTCTAGTAGTTTATTTTGATGATATTTTAGTATATAGCTAGACCAATGAAGAACAAAATTTTCATCTTCAACAAGTTATGAGAGTTCTCTGCCAAGAGAAACTCTATGTGAACATGAAGAAGTGTTCCTTTATGAAGTAAAGTGTTTTTTTTTTTTGGGGGGGGGGGGGGGGGGGGGGGGGGGTGTTTGGTTCTTCTAAAGGTATGGAGGTAAATCTAGACAAAGTCAAAGCCATTCAAGAGTGGCCAATTCCTACTACTTTCAATTAAGTTTGTAGTTTTCATGGATTGGCCACATTCTATAGGTGCTCTATTAAAACTTTCAACACCATAATGGCCCCAATTACTAATTGTTTGACGAAGGGTCACTTCTTTTGGACAAAGGCAGCATTGAATGCTTTTGAAGAAATCAAGCAACAGATGATTGAAGCTCTTCTCTTAGGCCTTCCAGATTTTTCTAAAGTTTTTGAAGTAGCTTGTGATGCTTGTTGGAGGTGTACTCAGTCAAGAAGGGCACCAAATTGCATACTTAAGTGAAAAGCTTAATGATGCAAAACAAAAGTACTCTACCTATGATAAGGAGTTGAACATTGTGGTTTAAGCACTTTGTCATTGGTGTCACTATCTGATTTCAAAGGAGTTTGTATTATATTTAGACCATGAGGCTCTCAAGTACATTAACTCTTCAAGAAAGCTAAACTATCGACATGGTAAATGGGTTTCTTTCTTACAATTGTATGGTTCTGCTATCAAACACATGGTAAATCGATTGGTATTCGTTCTTTCTTCAATGGAAGTCCAAGTTGTGGGTTTTGATTTGCTAAAGAGGAAATATCCTTCTTGCAATGATTTTAGCATTATTTATGCTGATTTGATGGCAAGACAACACGCTGAATATTTGGACTTTTCTTTGCATTGTTATCTCTTTAAGGATACTCTCCTTTGCTTGCCTAACACTTCTATACATGAACAAGTTATTCGAGAATTACATTTCGGTGGAGTAGCAAGACATTTTGGGAGGGATAAAACCATAGCCATGGTTGAAGACTAATTCTATTGGCCAAGCTTAAAGAGGGATGTGGCCATAATTGTTTCAAGATGTCGGATTTGCCAAGTATGTAAGGGAAAGAAGAAAACTAGAGGTTTATATATACATCTTCCTATACCACATGAGTCTTTGTTGGATCTAAGCATAAATTTTGCCTTAGGCTTGCCTAAGACTCTTCAAGGTCATGATTCCATCTATGTGGTAGTAGACCTTCATTCAAAAATGGCTCACTCATTGCATGTTCTAAAACTGCAGATGCAATCCATATTGCTAAACTCTTCTTTAAAGAGATTGTTCATCTTCATGGGTTACCCAAAACTATTGTTTCAAATTGATATGCGAAGTTTATGAGCTACTTTTTGGCATACTTTATGGAAAATGTTGACTACAGTTGAAGTTTTCTTCTTCATTCCACCCACAAACCGATGGTCAAACCAAAGCCGTTGATAGGAGTTTGGGTGATATTCTTCGTTTTCTTGTGGGAGATCATGTTGCTAGTTGGAATCAAATTCTTCCTATGTTTGAGTTTACTTATAATAGCTCCATGAACAAATCTACAGGGCGTAGTCCTTTTGAACATGTGACAGGTGTATTCCCTAGAAAACCAATTGACGTGGTTCCTCTATCTAATACGGCCCTTCCTAGCATTGAAGCTAATGCTTTTGCTAAGCATATTTGTGACAAACATGATGAGATTAGAAGAAGGATTGCAATGAGATTTGCTAAATTTGAAGAAGGAAACATGGCTATGGTGCAGATCAAGCCTGAACGTTATCCTAAAGGAGTGTACAAAAAGCTTCATTCAAGAAGCGTTGGTCCCTACAAGGTTCTTAAGAAAACCAACTCTAATGCTTGTGTCCTTGACTTACCAAAAGACATGGACATAAGTAATTTCTTTAATGTTGAAGATCTTACTATGTATCATGGTCATGAAAATGATGAATCTGCTGATGCAAGAGTTCAACTTCCACAAGCCCCAAGATTGAAAGAAGAGATTGAAGATATTGTTGATCAAGTAGTTTCTACTAGCAATGTAGGTCATGAAAAGTATCTTACGCAATGGAAAGACACCCGCTTTCAGATTGCATATGGATCATAGATGAGGAACTTCAAGCGCTTGATCATGATCATTATGACAGATTCCATGCTTTTAATTAATTGAGGTCAAGTTCTTTCAAGCCGAGGAGAGAAGATGAAGGAACATGGCAACAACCATTGAAGATATATAAAAGGCATCCTAAGACTTTTAATTAGTTTGAAGTGTTAGGTATTTCGTAATTTCATGTTCTTCAGGAATGGGCTTTGCTAATAGTCCATTGAGTCTTATTTTTTAGTTTTATGAGAGTTTTGTTAATTAGTTTGGGTTAGTAATAAAGCCCTAGGAGTCCAAGTCTAAAGCCTATTAGGAGTTTTAAATAAAGTCCTATTTCAACTATGAATTGAAAATAAGTCTTTTATTTAAAAAATTGTAACCCATTCTAATGAGGGAGATTAATAAAGTTTTCATATTTCTATACTCTAAACCACACATACTACCAAATAACCATCACATCACTCATCAAACCACACCATAACATCCTCTCTTTTCCATCTTCCATACAACCCCCAAAAAGGGGTCCATTTTAACTATCAAAACTCTAAACCACCATTTAATTCCTACCAAAACCCTTTCTTTAAGAGTTAGTCCAAAGCGTGGTGTTGCTTAAATGTCGCTCCCAACACCCTACCTTTACCACCACTGCCGCATACACATCCATTCCCAAACCTATCACATCCAACTTATCTACACACTATACCGTACCCATCCCCATTATCGATCCAACCCCATTAGAACTCTATACCAACAATTAGATGCAAATTTCATAGCATTTATCAAAACATAGAATGTCTTCACCTGTAATTTGGAAAACACCACCCATATGGTGGACTGCATTGACTATGTGACAAAGAGAGTCCTCCAAATGAATCCCAATGCCCATGAAAATCACGAATTGACGCATCAGTAATCGCAGCATAAACCCCAGGAAAGATACTATTGAGATCCGAATCAACATGTTCGTGAAAATTTGTCCCCTTAACCAAAAAAAAAATACACCATGTCATTGTCATATTATACTCATTGAAAAAATATAACATAATAAGGGGTAAAGAAAAACACCTGGCAAAAATGTGCATGAACATTTCTGATGTAGAGTGGCAGACTATAGCCAGTACGGTTTAAATATAGAGTGTAATAATTAGTTTTGAAATAAAGCACAGATATTAGAGGGGATCCGTATCTTGCACGTTTGACTACTTCTGAGGTCCAATCGGAACCCAATCCGTATCTTGTAAGTACAAAACGGTCTTTGAATGCATCCCTATTTAGATCATACAAATCCTTAATCATGCCAATGAGGTTGAACCTATCTGAAGAATTGAAAAAGATAGGATGGTACAACTGGCATACATAATAATTTGTAACTCCTTCCTCCTTCGTGAAAATTTCAGAAAAAAATAGGCAAAAGTATTTTGACAAAATGTAATGGTAGTGCGGACCGTGGCCCAGAAAATTTTTTTGGACTAACGCGGCAACCATCCAGCGAAAGTGCTCGATGTCCTTCAATTGACCGCCATTTGTAAATTCTTCTACATTTTCTACCGGAGAGGATTCATGGGTCACATTCAAATCGGGTAAAATGCGAATTTTGTGAACTAAATTACCAGAAAATTTCTTTTCCCTATGATAACTAATAAGGATCTCTGCCAATCCTAGAAACAATTTCCTACCCTTCAACCCGAAACTTATAACTTCACCTTTGCGGTCGAATTTCCACCACAATCCCGGTTCCAAAGAAACTTCCCAATTATTTAGGAAGTCAGAAAATGTCTGTAAATAAAATATAATTAATCAATTTTCACAAGAAATTGGAAATAAGAACTAAACGAAAAACATAAACTTACCCATCCGTGAGCACCCGCTACCACTTCCTGGCCTTCAAAAGGAGGAGGAGGATCGCTGTTGAAGTCCGGTAGACCTGATAATTTAGGAAAAATATCAACGTTAGCAAACGGACTCATTGGCGGCGGCGAGTTATTAGAAAAGGGCATACGAGGCGAAGAATTAGGGTTTCATTTAAATAGTACGTGGCGAGTGGGTGGTCGGGTTTGGACTTTGGAGTCGGTTCAACTAGGTCAATTCACATATGATTCTGACCCTCATGGCCATGGGTAATGTAAAAACGTGTGCTTACAACGTTTTGTGGCAGGTCCGTTTGGATATAGTTTATTATTGTTGAAAGTTGCTAAAAATTGATTGTTACTGAAAACACTGTAGCAAAATAATTTTTAAATGTATGAATAGTACCGTGAAACCCATTTTTAATATTTTTTAATGGGTAAACAGTGTATAAACAGTGCGTAAACAGTGCACATACTATTCATGCACAGTAATTTTTGTGCCACAAAGTCAACAAAAACTGGCAAAAAAAAAAAAAAAGAAAGAGAGAATGCCGGCAGAAACGCAACGCCACTTTCAGCACTATCCAAACCAACACAAGATTAATGCTATAGTCACACTTTTGAAGGATTAAGAAAACAAAAACTGAATTGCGGCAAGTGTAGTTGTAGCATTGCCACAATTATTTACTTTTTTTCTTTTTTAATTCTCTGTTTTTGGTAAAATGTTAGAAATACAAATTTTTTTTACAAAAACTTTTACAAAGTATTGATGTGGTAAGTGATTATTATTAAACTAATCGCTAACCCGTGCGATGCACGGGATAGTTTTTAAAAAACATATATATTTACTTTGCTTAGAGAAATAATCACTTGAAACAAATAAGAATTCACCTCTACTTACTATGGCTCAAAACATACCTTGTAAGTATAATTTTAAAGGAAACTAAACAATTGTATATCAATTATTGCAAAATATCTAGATGAACAAAAAAATATATACTAAATGAATGCTTAAGCAAATATTCCATTTAATATTTTTTGTTTATTCTTTTTTTAAAAAGTATACTCCTTATACTTTGTAATCTAGAAGATTAGATGATACTCATATTCTACATGAGCGCAATACAAAGGAAGAAACTCATAAGAAGAAACTCATAACAAACTTTAGGGATAATAATTTAATGATTTAACTATTTTAGAGATAATTTTATAACTAAATTCATACAAATAAGTTATAAACACTCCCTCTCTCGAAAACTTTAAAAACTACTATTCAAGTATAAGTAAATAAAGATACAACTACCAAAATAGCTTTCACATAAATATTTAAATTCCCAAGGTCTTTTATACACAAAGGCAAAACAAATCTCCAATGTACAGCTCCTAATCTCCACTTGAAAATGTTATCTGCAAAATAAGAGAATTCATACCTAAAAAATAATTCATTTAGAAGGAAATAAAAGGAATCAATATATATTTTTTACTGTTAATGGAGGCTTGCAATTAGTATGCACTTCCCTCCCTTTACCACTCATTTGAAACAATGGGAAGAATACTTTACATAAATCCATGATCTGCTTATACTCAAGAGATAAAGCAATTATGAAAGATAACATTTATTTCACCAGACAAAAAAATAAAAATAAAAAAAGGAATAATCATAATGAATCGAAAAGCAAGCAATATGGAGGGCTTAGGGATGATGATCCAATATGTTTTGAAAAAATTGAACATCAATGCAAGAACCTATACATGACTTTCATTAAACATTTTTATCATGAATTCTATCCAACACATGCCAGAAACTTTTAATTCAAAAACTTTTCACAACTAAAGAAAATCAAATATGACTACAAACGATGTGAAAAAAAAAAATTTAACTTTATTAGCAAAATATATTAAAAAACAAACATAGACTAATAAGGAACTTTATTAGCACAACTTTCCAATCACAGCATGAAAGCATACGAAAATAAAGAAAAGGCTAAATGTACTACTAATTTTACAATAAAAGGCTTAGACAACTTACTTCAATGAACAATTGGAGTGACATTCATAACTTTGTACAAATGAGTCATTCTATCCACTACAATGACAACTTCAAATTCTAAAGCATCATCCAAGATGTTGGATTTGTGAATGTAGTATTGTATAGAATATGAATGATTCCAATTCATGGGCAACTAAAGTCAGCTCGAATTTTATTTGCCTTAGTCAAATGAGTTTGATGTTGTTCTAGACAAAGAGACTTTCAAAGGATGTTACAAACCCCAAGAAATTGCACATTGGAGATGGTGAATTAAAAAAAATAAATAATGTATGATATAGGTGGAACATTTTGAACAATGAATTTCATGATTTTATCTTCTCATATACTTGGTTCGACCACAAAAATATTGCTTTACATGCATAGGAGGGGATGCGGTGTTTACCTTCATTGGTAAAGGAACAATGTTAGCACCGAATCACCTAGATCTGGAAAGACAAATAAGACTCTAGTACAAAAAGAATTTATTGGCACAATCACAATCCTTAAAAGAAGCAATATAGAAAGAGTTTCTCTATTCCTGTTCCAAAAAAGCAATCTTTAAGCTGCAGAGTCCCACTCTATGGTCAGAAACTCCGTGCATAAACCCGCTATTGGATATAACTATCAAACTAATGGTTAAAAAAGCCTATCAAACTAATGATTAAATGGAGACAAATAGAAATGCATATCATTAGTTAATAGAAAGACATAATACATAAGCTAAGACATAGGTAGCAGGAACATTAAAAAATCTTATCGGATTAATATGAAATTGAAGTATTCTAAACATAATATACAAAGTTTGAGAAAAATGATTTGGCAATTTTTCTATTATTTGAATCTTAAAATTTTCTCCTATCTTAAAGCCAAAAACAGTTCCAATTATAAGATATCACATTAAGGAATCATGGATGAAAAGAAAAGATACCAAGTGTTAGAATTACTTTGAAGATAACTATTATAAAAATAAGAAATAAAAAAAAATAATAAAAAAAAAGAGCTAGCAGTGAAGTTGGATAGAGAAAATTAAATATATTAGACTTCTAAAGTGATCAAGCAGAGGAGGCATCCAATTCATATTCATTTGTAGGCCCAAAATGTCCTAACTATAAATGAAGCAAGGTCAAGGGGACTGTTGCTATCATTTTGAAATAAAAAAAAAATGTAATAATTTCAGTTGCTCAAGTCTTTGCAAACAATTAAATGTTATTGTTTATGAGAGAGGGCCATAGATCATATTAGTTTTATGCTGGTTTTAAAAGGGGAAGATGAAAGAAAAAAATCAGAAAAATTCAAAGAAAAGACAAAAGAAAAGAACCAATTTATCTTAATTAGATATAGATCCAACCACAATTCTTCTAGCATACAGTCTAAATGCATAAGTACAGAGAATCATGACATTTTGGAAGTAGTTTAACATAAAAACAACTTTGAAATACAAAATAATTTCAACTTAAAAGACACAATGCTATGATGTTAATTGTTTCATTTGGTCATAACTGGTTGGGTTAACAGCATTTACTGTAGCATTTTGTTCTACATTAGGGCCAAGGCTAGTCCAATAATTTTCTTAACAGATTTGTGAAGGACATAATAGCTTACACTCATGATTCTTGTATTTGAATTCAGTCAATTGTTCAACTCAAAGTTTTGTTGTTCTGGGTAAAAGTGTGGTTCTTTTTTAAGAGAACCATCTATCGCTCACAATATCAATGGAATAAGAATAACAAATTCTAAAAAAATACAAAATAATTTCAACTTAAAAGACATAATGCTATGATGTTAACTGTTTCATTTGGTCATAATGGCTGGGTTAACAGCATTTACTGTAGCATTTTGTTCTACATTAGGGCCAAGGCTAATCCAATAATTTTCTTAACAGATTTGTGAAGGACATAATAGCTTACACTCATGATTCTTGTATTTGAATTCAGTCAATTGTTCAACTCAAAGTTTTTTTGTTCTGGGTAA
The DNA here is from genome assembly GCA_023621385.1 of Quercus gilva. NCBI lineage: Eukaryota > Viridiplantae > Streptophyta > Magnoliopsida > Fagales > Fagaceae > Quercus > Quercus gilva. The sequence goes on from CM042483.1 coordinate 50,296,343, forward strand.
AAGTGTGGTTCTTTTTTAAGAGAACCATCTATCGCTCACAATATCAATGGAATAAGAATAACAAATTCTAAAAAAATATAAATTATGTGGTAAACAAAGAAGGCACCAGATTACCAATCGAAGTGAGTATTGGCTTTGCAATGCCCCAATTTATACTATCTTCCCTTTGCCCTGCTCTTCCTCATTTATTGGCCAACAATCTCTTCTTTTTTTCTTCTTTTTTCTATATCAATTAACACATGTTAGGACAAAGAAAAAACAACAAAATTGAACTTTATGTGATATCCCAGAATATTAACAGTGAAACTAAAACAAATCCAAATATTTTATTAATAGTGAAATTAAAACCAACCTAAATATTTAATTAGACTATAAAAAGGGGAAACTCAATACAGATCAAAGCAAAAAAAAAAATCCATCTTTGTTTCTCATAAAAGACCTTAAAATGCAACAAAATTTTCCAACATGCACAAAATAGTCTTTACCTGCACATCACAAGGTCCAATTGTATACTTATGGCCTGCAGAATCTTGATGAGTAATGCCTCCCTAAAATCCAAAAAAATCGAATTTTAATTTCTTCACAATTAAACCTGATAATAATCAAGTAATTGAATTGAACAAACCCAGAATCAAAACCAAATTAAAGAATCCCAGGAAAATAAAAATCCAATAAAAATTGCATTAAAAAAAAATTCAATAGCAGAACTTTAATGATTCTTCTTTGGTATAACTCTGACAACAAAGGAAGAAGAAGACGTAGAAACTCTGCAAAAACAAAAAATCAATTAAGAGGAAAGAGAAAGAGGAAAAGAAGAACACCACAAAGCAACGATCGGGTTTTCTGAAGGACGGCTCAGTCGGCTGGGTTCGACTAATGGACGGGCTAGGAGGCAATCGTAGAGGCCACTTTCGCCTTTAACGGTGGCGATGTCAACAACCCCGGTTTAGATTAAGCCCGCTTCTTTATTGTTGTTAGGTTCAAAGAAAGGTGAGAGATAAAGACTGATGGTGGTTCTGGGTTGTGGAAAGAAAATTGACAGTGAAGATGAGCAAAGAATCGGGTTTGAGAGAGGTGAGAGATAAAGACTGATGGTGGTTCTGGGTTGTGGGGAGAAAATTGATAGTGAAGATGGGCAAAGAATAGGGTTTGAGAGAGGAGAATTTTTTTTTTTTTTTTTTTTGTATTATTGGGATTTAGGAGCATGTATTATCGGGTTTTAGTAAAATATATATATATATATATATCAGAAATTTTTTTTAAAATAATGCTGACGTCGGGTTTTAGTTAAAAAAAAAAATTTATTTTAAATAATGCTGATGTGAAAAATTGTGGCGCTAGCAAAAGTTTCGGTTTTATAGATATATACTAGTCGCTAAAAAAGGACAATTAACTAACATCACGTTAAAGTAAAAGAATTAATGAGAGACTGATTTGCCCACCAAAAATTTAAAAGAAAAAAAGATTGATATAATAAAATCTAAGAAATTTAGAAATAGAAAATTGGGTTAATAATATGCATATTATAGACATTTTGCTAGTTAGCGTTAAAAAAAAAATGGATCTGTCATAATTAAATAAAATACAATGGGAATAAATATTGAACTTCTATACTTTTCTATAATTTAGAAGTGTTGTCTAACGTAGAATGTTATTGGGCTGTAAAAAAGATTTTTATAAAATGTTAATACCATATATATATGCTTATATTGTCAACGTCTCACTGCAGGTGCATAGTTAGTGAAACCTACAAAGTAATTTACAATTCTTAAATTAATAAAGCAAAACTCCCAAAAGTTATATATATACACACATTCAAAACTGATATAAACTACAAAGATAAAAACAAATCTTATTTAGTCGTATTAATAACAATATAAACAATTCAAAACAAGGAACATTATCAAATTTATAACACATAATTCCATTATCTTTTACGTTGAATCCAAACAAATAATTAATTGAAATTAATCCAAACAAATAATTAATCAACCAAAAATCAAAATTTTAATTAAGAAAACAAAAAATCACATGAATCCAAAATAAAAATTCTCAATAAAGAAAAAACAAATAAGGTAAAGAATTAAGATCAACCTACTACGACGCAAATACCAAAAACCCCAAAACTTAAACCTTTCAAATTTTATAGAATTTCCAAATTCTACTTCAAAACCAAACAAAACCCTTCAAATTCAAAAAATTCATATATAATATACCAAATAAAAATTTACCACACCTTGGGTTGGAAGACATAGGTTGCAACTTTGATTTTTCTCCAAAAAATAGAGATGTTTCATCTACTGTATACAATATAAAATAATTATTAAAAATTTCAACCCAAAAACCCAACCCACAATAACACTATCAAAATATAGAGATTAACCCAAACATTTAGAAGAAAATAAATTCTAAACATAACAAAATAATAAGATAGAATGAAAATTTCAAGCACATATGAAAGCAAATAAAAAAGACAAAAACCTACGTTTTTTTTTTTTTTTAGTTGAGTCTCTCTCCTTCTTATTTTTAATTTTAAAGTGAAGTTAAGTTTAGGGTTTTGAGATGGTAATTGCTAGGGTTTTAAGGAGAGAAGAGAGAGCCTTACCAGGAGTCTAAATAATATAAACAATTCAAAATATGGAACATTATCAAATTTATAACACCTAATTCCATTATCTTTTACGTTGAATCTAAACAAATAATTAATTGAAATTAATCCAAACAAATAATTAATCAACCAAAAATCAAAACTTTAATAAAAAAACAAAAAATCACATGAACCCAAATAAAAATTCTCAATAAAGCAAGAACATATAAAAATTTACCACACCTTGGGCTGGAAGACATAGGTTGCAGTTTTGATTTTTCTCCAAAAAATAGAGATATTTTATCTGCCATATACAATATAAAATAATTATTAGAATTTCAAACAAAAAACCAAAACTATAAACACACTATCAAAATATAGAGATTAACCCAAATACTTAGATAAGAAAATCAATTATAAACATAATAAAACAATAAGATAGAATGAAAATTTCAGGCACATATGAAAGCAAATAAAAAAGATAAAACCTACGTTTTTTTTTTTTTTTTTTTTTTTTTTTTACGTGAGTCTCTCTCCTTCTTATTTTTTTAATCTTAAAGTGAAGTTGAGTTTAGGATTTTGAGATGGTAATTGCTAGGGTTTTAAGGAGAGAAGAGAGAATCTTACCAGGAGTCTCTCTCTTTTTTTCTTAATCCTAAAGGTTTTTTTTTTTTTGGAATTTTTATGCAAAAAAAGTTATTTTAGGTTTAGGTGATTTATTTCCTTATTTTTAGGTTCTTTTAATGTTTTTTTAGGTCAAATTTGGTTCCTATTATGGTTAAATATTAATTAGGACTTATTTTAGAATATATTTTCTTGTTCATCAAGTTTTATGGAGTCCTTAAATAGGTCTTCAAGTTTGTATACGTTTTTCAATATTATTGATATTAATAAAAATTCAAACTTTTGTCCTAAAATAAAAAGAATCTAAAAGAAAAAGAAAATAGTGATGATGTGGAAAATTGTGAGAGTTTCAAAGGTTTCAGTTATATATATATATATATATATTGATAAATATAGATTAAAAAGTGAATATCATTCCCCAAATAATAAACCATATTTACATTTTTAACCCAAAAAAAAAAAAAAAACTATATTTACATTTACATTCGGTTTAATTAAGCAAGATTTGATGTTGTGCTAGCTCTCATGTGCATTATCTCAATTCTCAAAGATATATAGGAAAGTGAAGAAATATCGATCTCTCATAATCAATTATGTTTTCAACATAGAGTAGTCATATATTTTTCTTTTAGTGGAAACCAAAACTATAATTGCAAACAATGACATTAACTAACGGTTAGAGAAATTCTCTTAACAAGAGTTTGATAATCCATTGCACATACTATGTTGTATTCTACATATAGAGAGTTAGAAATTCACTCTCTCTCCAATGTGTGACAGATTTAATGGTTGGTAACATAGTTCAAGTCTTTCCTGTGAACTTCAAGAAGCAGAACAGATTAAAAGAGAGCATCAATGGGAAGGTTTTAAAAATTCAAGGACGCAATAGGAGGGTCGGTTCGGCTATTGGGGCCTTCCAAGTCTGCCAATGGATTTAAGGTTCAGATTGATAAGTTTAAATGATAGCAGTAAGAGTTGTCTACATAGATGACAGGGGCAGTGCAGTTAATGTGAGTATTCAAAATAGATTCTGGACCTCAGGTTTAGCAAAGTGCACCTCTGGATTGCGCGTTCACGTTCATGTATGTGTCTGCCTTTTTTTTTCTTTTTTTACCAGTCTCTTATACTGTTCATGTCTGAACAGTAGAGTAAGGCAAAACTAAGTGTCAAGAGAGTAAACAGGAGGAAATGTGCAGAACAACTGTGCAATACAGTTGTATATGGTTAGTTAAACGTGCGGTGAAAGAATAATGGAAAGTAGCATCTCGAGTTTCTGAAACTCGAGATGCTGTTTTCAATCCCACTCCACCTCGTCGCGGACCAGTTGGTGAGCTGGAGTTTATTTAATCCACTTAGATCTCGAGTCTTTAAGACTCGAGATATGGCCATAGAACTCGAGTCTTTAAGACTCGAGTTTTATGGAAATATTACAATCACAGTTACAATGAAAATTCAAATAACTCGAGTCTTATAGACTCGAGTTGTACTGCCCAGAAAAAATTACAAGGAACTCGAGTCTTATAGACTCGAGTTCCACTGGACAATAAATTTTACACGCTGAGCCCGAAAAAAATTTAACACTTAACCCATATATAACGTTCAGTACACAGCCTTCTCACCCAAAAACAGAGCATCCTCAGTTAGTCTCTCAGCCTCACTAACTCTCACTCACTCATAACTCTCACTCACCACATTGCCTCTCACTCTCACTCACCACACTGCCTCTTTCACTGCTCTTTCCTCTGAACAAATTCATATCTCAGGTAAGGGTTTGCATAATTTGATTGTCATTGTAGTTGGGTATTAGTTGTCTATGGGTGTGGGTTAAAGAGTTTGACTATTTATTTTGTAGATAGTTGACATAACTTAGTTAAGTTTCCAATATTATGAATTAGAACTTTAATTTTGTTGAGTATTTATTTGCCCATTTTGTTAACAAAATTTTATTCATGATTTCTAGGCTTTTATTTTTAGCATGATCTTACACGTTTTTTTGACTTTGTTCATCATTATTTTGGGTATGAAATGGGTAGTGAAGGAATGGGTATCATAATCAAAATGCCTGAAAGTAATTCTTCAAATGCACTGGCTGTATAAGGAATTGATCATTATAAAAATAAAAGGATAAGAATTGGTCATTTTGGAAACAATTTGGTATCTGGTAATGACATTTAAGCCTTAAGGATATGGAATACTTTGGTTTTGTGAATTTAATATGTTTTGTTAATGCTACATCATCTATGTATTCTTTAAATATATATATATTTTCCTTACCTTTTATTTTTTGGGGTTGCTCCACTAGATATGTTTCAAATTTTGTTCTGAAGCCAAACTTAGAACCATGGGTACCACAAGTTATATAATGTCTATAAAACTAGTAATTACCTATGAAAATTCTGGCTTGAATATGTTCTACCTTAAGATCACATTACTTTTTTTCCCCCAGTTTACGACTATGTGATTTAACTAACATCGTAACTTGACTTTAACAGGTTCACAATGCCTGAAATTGATATAATCTTATACCACGGTGGTCCCCTGAAGAATGCCAATGCGAACAAGGGATTGCCATTTGAAGGGCCGGGTATAAAGAGCTATTTTACCCAAATTGATCGTAGGTTCAAGACCCTTGATGAATTGAAGATGATGGTTATGGAAGAGTTGTGTGAGAATCCTGCTGTGCACAACATAGAAATTACTTATCGTATGCCAAATGAAATCCTGAGGCACCGAATTAATTACAAGTACATGGCGATAGAAACAGACAAACATGTGAAGATCATGTTTGACAAGTTGGAGAGAATACCTGAAGTAACTAACATTGAGTTGTACATACAGTTAAAGCCGCGTGCAGAAGTTAGTATGGACGAAATTCAACAAACACAAACAAGTTTACCAGTTACAGTTCCGGATGCTCAATATGAGTATTTTACACATGTAGAGCATGAGAATTTTCATGCCGATGATAATGATGATGATGAGGATGAGAATGAGAATGATGATGAGTATGAGGATGAGAATGATGATGAGTATGAGGATGACGATGATGATGATGACGACTATGTTGATGGGAGTACTGCCACTGATGATGAAGATTTTGATGATGGAGATCAGATTGAAGACAGGATTGAGAGAGGGGACTTTAGGGACTGTGAGAGGGACATTGATGATGATGAGACATTTGATGGTAATGAACTTAATGCAGACAATGTTCTTAGTGTCCAAAACATTACGGACACAATCCCTGCCTACGCACCTCCTGCTTTGTCATTTTCTGCAAATACTTGGGAAAATATGGTTGATCCTTCACATGTGGAGATACCATTTGTGTCTACTTGGAGAGAGGGGATGAATTTGTACAAAGGCTTGACTTTTGCCAATAAGGTGGAGGTGCAGCGTGTATTAACAATATGTGCCCTCAAGGAAAACAAACAGTATGTGATCAGTAGGTCGACGACGACAAAACTTTCTGCAAAATGCGTGGATGAGTCATGCAAGTGGTATGTCTGCGCAGTCATGAAGCCCAATCTCCAGCGACTATGGATGGTCACCGTGTACAAGGGTCCTCACACGTGTATACGGACTGGGGTGCGAAATGATGGTAGAATGATGACTTGTAACTTTATTGCATCAGACATCCTTAAGAAGTTAAGTGAGGATCACACTACTCCAATTAAGCATCTTAGATCTATGATAGAGTCGAAATATGAGGGCCATAAGCCTTCTTACTACAAGGTATGGGATGCGAAACAAAAGGCGATTGGGAAGCTGTTTGGGAATTGGGAAGAGTCTTACCAGAGGTTGCAAAAGTTGCTTATGGCATATATTGATATGGATCCGACTACCCAAGTGTTCTATCGTACTACATCCACCAATGAAGATGACACCGTATTATTGAATTATGTGTTTTGGTCTTTCGGTCCAAGCATTGATGGATTCGAATATTGCAAGCCAGTTATCAGTATTGATGGGACCCATCTGTATGGTAAATATCAGGGAAAATTGTTGGTTGCAATGGCAACCGACGCTAACAACAAGGTATTCCCTCTTGCCTTTGCTGTTGTGGATTGTGAGTCAGGGTCCAGTTGGAGGTGGTTTTTACAATGCCTCAGAGATACGATTGGCCACGTGATACCCGAAGAAGGCATTTGCATAATTTCTGACCGACATCTCGGTATCAAGAATGCTATTGCAAACTGGCCTAGAGGGGATGATGGAAGAACACGGGTATATCATAGATATTGTATTCGACATGTTGCTAGCAACTTCAACACACATTTTCAGAACTCGACTCTAAAGTCAGCTTGCTTGAAAGCAGGATATGCTACTCAAGTAGTTAAATTTGATACCATAATGGATTCCATTAAGCAAGTGGAAATGGAGGCCATTCGGAATAAGAAGAAGGTGACGGGGAAGGATGGGAAGGAAAAGAGTCAAGATTATCTTCCATACACATACCTAACGAGCGAGTCTGTGGATATGTGGACCCAATCACATGATGGTGGGAGACGTTTTGGGGCAATGACAACCAATATATCAGAGTGCTTCAATGGTGTACTTAAAGGTGCACGGGGCCTTCCTATTGCCGCATTGGTTGAGTTTACTTGGTCCAAACTTGTTCAATATTTCCACGACCGGCACAAAGAATACCTCAGTCGCCTGTCAGAGGGTAAGAAATGGAGTCAATATGCCTTTGACAAGTGGGAAGGAAATAAGCTTAAATCTGAGAAACACTATCTCAAGCCATTTAACAGTGAACAGATGATATATCAGATAGTTACTTCATTCACGAGTAGCGCAGGAGGGGGAAACCACAGTTATGAAGTTCGGATACAGGAAAGAACATGCAGTTGTGGGAAATGGCAAAACATAGGGATCCCGTGTTCACATGCAATTAGAGTATGTGACTATTTGAATATTGATTCGACCGCATATATTCACCCATGTTATGGTTTGGACAATGCCCTTAACACTTATCAGCATGCATTTGTGATTCCCAAGTCACAATCATTGTGGAGGGATCCCATGGGGCCAAAGTGGTTGCCTAATCCAGCATTGTTGCGGGCCAAAGGTCGACCAGTGAAGTCAAGAATAAGGAATGAGATGGATGGAGTGAGGAATAAGGATCGAGGCTCGGGATGGCGGAGGGAGGATGCAGATTTGATAGAGACTCAACCCAAGCAAACATGTGGATTGTGTCATGCTTCCGGGCATAACCGTAGAAAATGTCCGCAGTCCCGTGGCGCTTCCACAAGCAGTAATGTTCCACAGTAGGTAGGTAGATGGAAAAATATTATGCATTGGTTAAATGTAATTGTTGTTCATTCTACCATTAACTACTGTTTTTACTACTTCTCTGTTAACGTGATTAGTCTATGTTTTGCAGGCATGCTTCCATGGACGCCGTTTTTGTTGTGCGAACTGCTGATCTTAGGAAAAGTGACTACGTTGTATTGGCACATTTAACTTTTTGGTTTTTGTTGAATGTACTTGTAATTCTCTACCCAATGTACCTCTATGAAGATCGTGACTTGAGTAGTACGGTTAGAATTGCAAATTAAGGATGGTTGTGCATGTTTAGAATGTTGATATACTGAGAATAGCTTTTTGTTGTGATGCCAATGTATTTGCATTGTAAAACTATATTTATGAATAGAGCGTATCAGTTTCTATAGCTTTGTGCGAGAACACATGTTGATGTAATGGTTGTGCATTTACATTATCAACTTCTCCGCCTCTCAATGAGTGTTAGATTACAATTTCAGCTTCTTTATCTATGTTTCTCAGCAGGTGCATGTACACATTTCAGTTCCTGATTTGCCTGCATGTGCAGGAAAAAAAAAGAGCAACCAATTTGTCTGAACAGGGGATTTGCCCAAGTAAAAAAAAAAAAATTTTCCCAGTGGAACTCGAGTTCCACTGGAAAAACAGAGGAAACAGGGCAACCCCTTTCTGCCTGAACAGGGGAGTTGCCCAATTCAAAAAAAAAAAAAATTTCCCCAGTGGAACTTGAGTTTATAAAACTCGAGTTCCACTGAGAAAAACAGGGGGAACAGGGCAACCCCCTTCTGCCTGAACAGGGGAGTTGCCCAAAGGAAAGAAAAAAAAATACACAGAGGAACTCGAGTTTTATAAACTCGAGTTCCTCTGTGTATTTTTTTTTCTTTCCTTTGGGCAACTCCCCTGTTCAGGCAGAAGGGGGTTGCCCTGTTCCCCCTGTTTTTCTCAGTGGAACTCGAGTTTTATAAACTCGAGTTCCACTGGGGAAATTTTTTTTTTTGCATGTTATTTAAAGGAACTCGAGTTTTTTAAACTCGAGTTCCTCTGTGTATTTTTTTTTTTCGTTTGGGCAACTCCTTTGTGTATTTTTTTTCGTTTTTTTTTTTTCAAGAAAACATAATGCACTTTACAGTCAATTTATTATATAACGCAACATATTTTATAAATAATGTAATGCTTGACTAATACGCAAGAAACTAATCCGCAAGATTACATAATACAGAGGTTTTACTTCTATGATCAAGTCGTAAACTCAGCTTGACTTCATTGAAATTTAGGGCATATAATACCATTGAAGAAGTCCTGCCTTCGCATGATCTGAACCGTGAAATTGAACAGAATCTAGGTATAATAATTCAAGCTTGATTTCTTCTTTGCATGTACCTGAATGATACCTTCATTAAAGTCCTCATGGTTCACTTGAAATTGACAAAACCAACACTGTGATCAATACTTGTTCGCATGCAAGGGCCGAATTAAAAAAATTTATCAGATTTGCGACAAGTTGCAGAAATCCTGGAGAATGCACACCTCATACGCATCACGGCGAAGGGCTACCATGCCTGCTTCCACACAAACAGCTTTTAGTTGTGCCCCATTGAAATCATCAGTGGAGCGGGCTTTTAGTTTTTTAAACTCGAGTTCCTCTGTGTATTTTTTTTTTTCGTTTGGGCAACTCCTCTGTGTATTTTTTTTCGTTTTTTTTTTTTCAAGAAAACATAATGCACTTTACAGTCAATTTATTATATAACGCAACATATTTTATAAATAATGTAATGCTTGACTAATACGCAAGAAACTAATCCGCAAGATTACACAATACAGAGGTTTTACTTCTATGATCAAGTCGTAAACTCAGCTTGACTTCATTGAAATTTAGGGCACATAATACCATTGAAGAAGTCCTGCCTTCGCATGATCTGGACCGTGAAATTGAACAGAATCTAGGCATAATAATTCAAGCTTGATTTCTTCTTTGCATGTACCTGAATGATACCTTCATTAAAGTCCTCATGGTTCACCTGAAATTGACAAAACCAACACTGTGATCAATACTTGTTCTCATGCAAGGCCCGACTTAAAAGAATTTGTCAGATTTGCGACAAGTTGCAGAAATCCTGGAGAATGCACACCTCAGACGCATCACGGCGAAGGGCTAGCACGCCTGCTTCCACACAAACAGCTTTTAGTTGTGCCCCATTGAAATCATCAGTGGAGCGGGCCAATTCTTCAAAAATTAAATCTCAAATATTTTATTTTTGACGACATGAGACTTTACTAATTGAGTTAACTAAAACCCACTTATAGTAAAGTTAAGAGTTTTTTTTTTTTTTCAAAAAAAAAAAAAAAGTTAGGAGTTTTCTAATTAGCTTGTATTTATTATAATGGATTTTTTTTTTTTTTCAAACAACTTCATTAAAAGTTGCAGTTTCTAACTGTCAATTTTTTCCCCAAAAAAAAAAAAAAAAGTTAGGAGTTTTCTAATTAGCTTGTATTTATTATAATGGATTTTTTTTTTTTTTTTCAAACAACTTGATTAAAAGTTGCAGTTTCTAACTGTCAATTTTTTTCCCATCTCGCCAAATCAACTTCATAAGAGCTTAATTGGCACATCCTAATGCACAAAGTACTTGGATGCACAAAGTGCTTAGAGATCTAGAAGGAAAATGATTTGAGCTGTGGAGTAAGTAACATATCAAGATATTAAATTTTATAAAGATGTGATGTAAAACTCAAGTTTACACCCTTTACTCTCAATATGCCACGTCATAATATCACATATTAAAGAACAGACATGTTAAAGAATACAGAACCTGTTACTTAGTTCCTCCGATTGCAGACAACAGAAACTATGTCACCCTCAGCTGTAAGGTCTTAGGTCCCAAGTTCCAAAAATCTCCTCTTCCCTCCAACGCAAACCTCTACTCCAACACAAACCATGTCACCCTCAGCTATAACTCATGGGATTACTATTTCGCAACTGCCCCATGGGTTGAACCAAATACAATAGGGTACAAATTTAATTCTTTATAAGAAGTGGGCATTAAATTAGATGAAACTTCATAGAAATCGAAATTCTTGATCAATGGAGGAACAATATCACCATTTTTGTTCAATAAAATACCATAGTGGCGGATGATTGACTCATTCCATACTAGAAAGAACACGGATTCCTATTTCTCAACAATATCCCACAATCAAGACCAAAAAATCCGAGATTGGATCAAGAATTATGTACAAAAAAATATTCAAATATCCTCATTCTTTCTCAATTACGTTTTATACATTATCAGAACACCAATAACCAAGCCTTAGTCCCAACTTTTTGGGATCAGTTACGTTTTATACATTACTCATTACTAAAAAGCAAACATGTAACCTTGTGATACCATGAAGAATGCATTTGTATAATGGCATGCGGCCACTGACCAAGGAGCCAAAATAAATAATTATAGAACATTTAACAAGGAAAAAAAGAATAAGACTCAGAAAACTACTGGCTATTCCAAGGAATTAATCAGATCTCTAAAATTGAAAACCACCCAATCGGCTTTTGCTGCAACAGCCTCTCGTTGTTGGACACCAGCATAACAAATAAACAAGTCTGCACCTCCTGGTTTACGAGCCTATATATAGAAACAAAACAAATTAAAAAGAAAAGAAAATCCACGTTGGATAGGAAACTCTTAACAAAAAAATCACATTAACAGACAGCCATAGAAGAGTGGAGGACAGAACTGGTAAATGACTATCTTGTGGGAACCAATATAAGGGTTTGGCCAATCATATAAAGCACGCCAACTTGATGGAGAGGCCATCGTAGGTTTTTAGTTTCTCTTTTTCTTCCTCTCCAACCATTGGAGCAGTCTATGTTAACACAACTTTTATTTAGCATTCAACTCAAAATCTAATAGTTAAAGGTAAGTTGAGGATGGAAAACATTTCATTGAGTATATGTATGTTGAAATGTGACAACTTGTGGAACATAAACATCAGTTGCTTCAGCAGTTTTCTAATGGAAATCTGCCACAAGTAGACGATTGAAGTTTGTATGAATTTACTTACCTCAAGATCAGTTGCACCATCCCCAATCATGACTAATGCCTTGTATCCATGAGCCTGGAGAACCAAATCCATTAGCTTCACAAGCAACATGCTTAACAACCAAAAATTAAACAAACAGCTAAAAGACTTACCTTCCTTATCTGTTGAACTGCAGTGGCTTTTCCTCCACTCCTTGAAGTAGGCTCCTTGGTGTCAAAGCCCACAAACTCCCCAGAACTTCCAAATAGAAGTTGATTGGCAAATATGTTTTCAGGTGGAATCCCGAGGATCGATGCAACAGGCTTCAAAGGAAGAAGATTAATTAGTACTTGCAAAGAGTAGATTGATGTTCAACTAATTCTCCAATTTAAAACTGAAATAGATGGTCTATGCTGGATCTCACATAAACAAGACACTTTATTAGTCCTACTATCACTACAGAAATATCAAATCATTAAAAATACACACACACATTAACCTTCTAAGCATTTGAAGTGTAAGGTATAAAAGGAAGGAATTATTACATGAACAATCCATATAGTTCTTTGCTTTGATAATCTCTGATAGATTATCCTTAGCATACAATATGTAAATTAACAAAGCTTTTTCTAAGTGCTATCATTTTTTTTTTCAATTTTGGTCCCAAGGACAGGGAGAAAGGGATATTTTGAACTAGTGACCTCCGCTTCTATAGGTAGTCTCCAATTGCTATCATCAATTAAAGCTTTTCCTATTTAATGAGTCCAGCAAGCTCCTTGACTCAGTTGGATCTCATGTCATATTAGTTCCACCAAACAGTGGTTCAACACAGTTATAAGAACATTACACGTTCCAATTTCCTACAAGTGACTACTCTCAATCACTATCCAGCAAAATGAAGTAATTGTGTCACCACCTGTTTTTTCTTAAAAATGCATGCATGTGTGTGTGTGTGCCTGCCTGTGCCCCGTGCGCACGTATACTTGTTTTTATTCTTCAAGGAATGCTTCTACAGAAAACAAAACTACCAACAGACACACATTAGTCATTCCATTATTTGACAGCATACATTGATCATTTGACGAAAGCCTCCAGAGATCAGGTAAACGGTGGTATTATTAGCCCTCAGCTTCTTGACTAACTCTTCTATGCCAGGAGAAAGAGTACATATCAAAAAGTAACATTAGTGAATATCATTCAATTAAAATTTAAATCAATATTCTGTTAATTTAAATATATACTACATAAATCATGTAAACTCAAGTTTGGAATAGAATGAAGCAAACTATATTTACGAAGCTTTATTGTTGTTCACCATCAAAACCAAACGGTTAATTCATTTTCTAATATTTAAAGATTTCCCCTCATATACAGAGATCAAAGTTTTGATTTGATGGCATGACCAAATATAGTTGTACTAACAGTTGAAACATAATAGCATCCACTATGTTGACAAGCCTTAGATCTGCCACTTCAAAATTCCCATGCTTCATTCTCATACCGGTTAAACACTTATTCTGATGAAAGTCGCAATTATACTCAATATTAATAACTTACAAATGGGAAAATTTTCAAAAATAATGATACAAGAAGTACAAAACTTGCATCAGGTGGCCTAATAAACATTATTTGACATGGTTAGTAGGTGGATTGTTGCAAGAAATAGTTTATTTATTAAAATGATGACTCTAAAAGTCTCTTTCATTATGATTTGATAACCTGATCCACAAAGATGCAAACATGGAATTAACTTTGATGCCACCATGCAGTCAAACTACACTAAAGATATGACACACATTAAGAATTGAAAATATTTGTAAAGTTTTAAGAGGTCACAACATTTCACCTTGTGTTCCTGATCCATTCATGAGCAAAAGAAGTATATGTTCATCCAATTGAAACAGATCCTAAAATATTTTGCACGATCTTGTAGAAAAATAAAATAAAACATTATCATGACTTTAGCCATGCAGATACCTATAACACAGTGGACGATTTTTAAAATAGCTACCTGGAATAGAAAATGAAAAGTTTAACTGTAGTAAAAATAAAAGAAAACAACAGCCTATGCAATCAGGTAACATGATAAGTAAAGTTGATAAAGGAACATACTCTACTCCAGAAAATGATGCACCTATTAATGCACTAAAGAGAAGCTTTGCTATCTCAAAGAAATTGGACAGTGCTTCATGTTTTATAAGATTTGGTGCCAGCAAACTGTGGTTTTGGTGACACCTGAAGCATCCTGTCTTTTAGAATTAACATCCATTTTCAATATATATTTTGAGATGTAGGACAATATAAATCATATATCTCTATTGGTAAGATGGCAATGTTTCTATGGTTGTCTTCAAGTGTCAATGCAGAAATTCAATATTTTACCAAACTATCCAGCCCACCCATATTAAGCAAACAAGTCAAAACATTCTCAAAATAATGTAGGAAGCCCACATACCTTGGGGGCTTCTTTTCAAGAAAGTCCTGTACTTGGGAAAGGGAAGGATTAAATAAAGATAATCTGGCAGCCAAGGCCTCCTCAAAAGGAACAGAGCCACTCATTGCCCTAGCAATATCGAAACACAAAATCAATAATAGAGACTAATACCATACCAATTCAAGAGTTCTAAGTAATGTGAGACATCAAACCTAGAAGTCCATTCCGCAACAGCCTTTCCAGCTCCACAAAATTCCGCAAGTTCATCAATGGCCTCATCTAGGCACACCGTACTATCAACATCAAAGCACACCGCATTGGCATTTCTCCATAACTCAAGAACCTCTACAAATTTAAGATCACAACCATCAACCACAGAAACATTATTCTAAATTATCGAAATTAGCATTGAAAAACTAAATAGTGAATATTTCAAGAGTCGAATGATTTGTTATCATAAGCTCTAAAGTTCATGTCTACATAAGCAAACTCCAATCTTTGGACGTAAATTTCAACACTCAAGTGATAGGTCAATTCACTATTTTCTTGTACTTAATAAGAAATCCAACTGAAAAGAAGGAATTAACCAAGTTAAATATTAGACTCAACTAAATAAAAAAGTACTTAAGTTTGAATTAAACCCATGTTTCTGTCAAACTTGAAAATTGCAGATACAAGGAAACATTGAATGCCAACCTTTTGATGGTAGAGTGTTATCGAAGGGGCCCAACTTAGCAGCTTCCAACGGTTGAACGGAAGCAGCAATTAAGTTCAATGATGTAGGTGATTTGCTCATCCCAATTAGACTGAGATTGAATTTTTTCGTATATAAGTCTATTTTTTCTTTGATAATTCAATAGTTGGAGTAGGAAGATTTAAACCCTAAATGTATTTAGTGATAATATTAAACCCTCTGCATGCATTTACCTCTTCTTTATAGAGCTGCTTTTGCATTTGGTTATAAGCCATTACTGCTAAAGCGGCATGAATGGACTCCAGGGCACAAAAGATTGATGCAACTATATCCGAATCTGACTGGAAAATTGCAAAAAAAAAAATCATTAAGAAAAGCAGAGCAAATTCCAGAACTATTTGGCATCAAATCTCAGTATCATAACATATAACAATAAACCATGTATTGGAAAACAATACTCCATTTTATCTACAACCAAGTAGTAGTTATTTCAAAGAAAAATCCAAAAATAACAAGTTAGTAAGCTATAGTTAACAGCTTTGTACAAAAATTTCAAAATCATAAGAGAAATGGAAATCAATAATAAAGTAAGTTGGAGAGAAATACAATTCAAGTAGCATAGCTTAAGTCCTTTTTTTCTATGCATTGATAATTGGGGTTGGGGGGATTTGAAACCTGGATGTCTTCATTGGAAATACCAAGAGATGCCAATTGAGCTACAAGGCTCTTGGCGAAGCATAACTTAAGTCCTACAGGGCCCACAAATAGGAAAGTAGAGATAATAGTAGCTCAAAAGGTTGGGATATCAAAAAGAATGCCACATATCTGATAGCATAGCTAGGCTAAGGGCACAAATGGATTGAAATACCATTATGTGGGGGAAGAAGTAGAAACAATAATCAACCTTCCAAAAAAACAAAGGAATTGGTAATGCAATCACATCTAGGACCAGTCAAGTCATAAAAATAAAAGATAGGCCAATCAAAGAAAGTTTTATATACATATATATATATATATATATATGTATATATATTATCTAAATTTATTAATAATTTAGTTGGTTTTTATGTAAATGACTGATGTCCAAAAAAAAATTGCATAACCCAGCAAATAAACAGAAATGAACTAGAACTCTAAAATACATAGGAAAAAGAGGATTTGAAAAGGTTAGTTCCAGATTTACAGCCAATGATATGTTAAAAGTACCATGTTCCCATGATCAACTAGAAGCAACACAATGCACCAGTATGGACTAAGTTGTTAAGCAACCAAGACTATCACCTTCCCAGCTAAGGTGGAAAAATTAGAAAACATCAATATATTGGGAGGAACTTGTGCTTATAATTTTATTAGCTGCGAAGCATTAGTTCCAACGCAAAACAATAAAGAAAGTGAGGCAAAACTAAACATGGGAAATTAGCAGTAACAACTAAACATCATGACTTGCAAAAAGTATGATATAAGGATGCATGGGAAATACATACACTACGCAGAACAGAAACATAATGGCGACAAGCTTACATGCTCGTATTCATCAATGGTCAAGCCTTCCGCTCGATGTATTTGATGATCAAGAACCCTTAAAAGCCTAACAAGAATATCTACCGGAACCAAATGTAGAAGTTTCTTTGCACGGATAGACATTATTTCGTTTATTAGCATCCTAAGATCAGAAAGAGGCACTGCTAACCACTCTGCTTCATCCCGATCATCACTAAGAATTTCAGCTCTACCACAGAAGTCCTCCAACAACTCACAAAAGTTTCCAATGGTGGCGACTGAACAAAGATATAGAGCAAAATATTCTCATACATACCAAAGAAATGAAAGAACAATTGAAGACAATACTAAAAGCAGAAAGCCAGAAAAATCAACCTTGAAGCTCAGCAGGATCTGGTCCAACCGATGATGAGAAATCATCGCTACTTTTCTTCTTTACTTTTGGTTTTCTAGAAGATGATGTCGATACGTTCTGCAATTCCATCTTCAAGATCAGCAAAAAAATACAACTCAATCATCAATTTCTAAAACCAAACTCAGACATACATTAGCTACAACATAGTCAGGTTGATAATTGTGAGTTGCCCCGTAGTCTCTTTGAGCTTTACTTGTAATATGTATGCTTTGCTCAATGGACTTCTTTTCAGGTACTGTACTGGTAGAGATTGGCTCATTAATAGGACCTGAGAAACTTGAACAATGCAATAAACAATAAGCACAGCAACAGTAAATTTAAATACGAAATAACCATATCAGCACAAAGAAAAAGATTTATTTATTGGTACTTACACTCCAAGAAAAATGATCTCTTGAAAAATGAAAGTATAATTTATTAGTAAAAAGCAAAAGATTCAGCAACTCTCTCTCTCTCTCGGGTAGCTCTATTTCATCCCTTTCATTCTTTTTTTTTCCCCCTTCCACTCTAACCTCTCAAGCAGGCTCTTTTTCATCTTTCCTTATTTTCCTCTCACTCCGTTCTCTGTATCAACTCTTTATCTCCTCATCAATTTTTAGATAAATTAATAATAATCATAACTATCAATCATGTAATCTTCTAGGCTTTAGCTTTGATAGTTTTTTTTTTTAAAGCTTGTTTTAAATCCTAAGATTAGATTAATTAATAGACTTAATTTTTTCATGCAACAAATGTTAAAAACACTTGACTATAATATTTGAACATTAGATTGAATTTACTATGACATATATCACACGTGCACCGTCCATAACACAGTAATTTGCTGCATGCATCTTTAACAAACCTCTTTTTCAAGGTTCACCAGTTTTGCGTTTTTTAACCCTCGTGTAATATTTGGGCGGGGGAGGAGGCTGCGGGGCATCAGCCTTAGGCTCATCAGCATGCTGCAAAAACATTAGGTGCATACAATCAATATTCGGTGTAATGATAAGAGTAAATAGAATATTACAAAATAGGCGTAAACATCGTAATTAATGTTATCGTACCACAGAGCTGCCTTTGTGTCCTATTTTGTGTCCACCTGTCCCACAAGTGGGTGCTCTTCTAGCACGTTGCGGTCTACCTCGTGGGGGTGACGGCTGATGAGGGAGATGCTCGTCCGGTACATCAATATCTGACTGTAGCGTGTCAATCCCAGCCGGAGGTCCTAGAGGGTCGGATGAGGATGAGGTAGGTGGGTAATGATGCTCTATGTACAGGCCAGGAGTAGGGATGATTGGCGTGGGTTCAGTACGGGGTGGGTCCATGGGCAAAGTGAGTACAGTAGAGCTGGTGGGTGTCTCAAGGTGCATAGGAGGGGTCATGGGACTGGGCTGCAAAGGTGGGGTGAGTGAAGGGACCTCAGCCTGAGGAGATATGTCTACCATGGGTGGAGGGACCTCAGACTGAGGAGATGCAACTAGGATGGGTGGAAGGACCTCAGGCTGGGGAGATGCGTGCATGATGGGAGCAGATATCTCAGGACTACTTACAACCTGAGGGGTTGTTGCACACTGTCCACGGCCCCTAATTGCACTTGGGCTTGGGCTTGCTGTAACTGGCCGACCACGGCCCATAGCTGCAGTTGTGATTGGGCTTACTGTAGTAGGCCGACCACGGCCCCTCGCTGCACTTGTGCTTGGGTTTGCTGTGGCAGGCCGACCACGACCCCTAGCTGCGCTTGTGCTTTGGCTTGCAGTACCACGCCGACCATGGCTCAATGTACTTGCGGGTGTTGCACTTGTGCTTGGGGTTGCAGTAGCTGCTGATTCAGTCTCATGCCCATTGTTTGCCTGCCCATTTGCTGCAAGACCACCACCAAGCCCAGCCACATTATTTAGGACGCGCCTGACATGGTTGTGAGCTACGCTGCCTGCAGGAAGCATCTCCAACAACGCTAAATGGCTTTCAATCTGAAACGGATTTGACACATGTATCAATTACAAAATGGATAATATAGTACTTATGCATCTACTCAAATACTCAACTAAGAACAAAAAGCATATGTTGTATTAGAATACTATATGTAACAGAAAGTGTTTAACTGGATGTCAGTCAGATGAAACCAAATGTGCAGGAAAAAAGAAATCAATTGATTCTACATTCGTAAAACAAAGCAGGCAATAAAATCTAATTAGAAGACATTACCATTATATCTAACTTAGCGCTGTTGCGGTCGATATACTTTCGAGTGACCGGACGGTACCACTTGTAATAGTCATGATTGCGGGGCATCTCACTAGGATTAGGGGGTGCACGGCAAAGTTGTTGTCGTCTCATATTCCAAGAAATGATATACGGTTCATGCTCCTCCCTCCAATTCTTTTCCACCTTCCCACGCAAGTCAATTCTATGCAGTCTATCATTGTACACAACATTTTCGGGTTGCTCCTGCGCCAACCCAAACTGTCGAAGGACACGGTCTGGGTGGTGATGCTCTACTATGCAAAAACAGACAAGTGGCACCCTTGCCGTCCACGTATCCCTCCCTGCAGTGCAAAAGTCAGGAAGGTGGCGAAAGTCTGCCTCATATGGCTACCACATAATCTACAATAGAAACAAAAAACAATTATCATAACATTTTCAAATGTGAAACAAGGGAGAATACATAGATAAAGGAAAAAACCATAAAAAAAAAAAAAGCACAATACTTAAAAGGATGAAAATTAACATAACGAAATAGAATTTTAGATTTTTATTACCTGATCCGGCTGCATTCTAACTAACTGCTCGCGATAGTGGATCAAGGCCGTGTTGGATGGCCTACTCTTTGGGCTTGGCACCCGCACCCACCTACAGTTACGAGCAAATAATATAAGATAAAATAATACAACTTAGTTATTAAGAAGAGTACATTGCATAACAGCAGATATCAAGAAAAAACTTACTTAAATGCAAGTGGAGCATTTGGCCATGGGCCATAATCACATCCAGGTGCGGGCTCTATCCTCGGGCATAAGAATGGCAACCTTGCCCATGCCCAATACTGGACCAAGGTGCACGCCCCACCAATCTGCGATGCCCCTTTCTGGCTTGCCCGACACAACTCTCTATACAACCAGGCCAGGCAACCACTACCCCAACTATACTGTGGCGGATCACGAAGGTTCCGCAGGAACGCCAAGAACATGAGATGCACCCTATCTCCCGACTTGTCCATGAAAAGCTTATCTCCTAGCAGTGCTAAAATATAACACCGGGCATACTGGTGTATTTGCATCTCCGTTGCGTCATGAGGCAGTGGCGCTGCAATGGCCTCAACAAGGCGACTAATGTGAATTCTTTGCCCCACCAAAGTTTTGCCGTCATTCGCGGGAGTAAAACCAAGCAACTCCGTGCACAACGGACTCCAATCCCCATCCGCCACACTAGTCGGCCCAACCAAGACCTCACCCTCTATAGGAAGTCCGAAAATGACCTCCACATCTTGTAGGGTGATTGACATCTCACCATGTGGAAGATGGAATGTATGAGTTTCCGGCCGCCATCGCTCAACTAGTGCCGATATTAGGCAATTATCTATTTCTCTTGAAGGGGCCCTAAATAATCCTTCCAGTCTTAGCAACTTGATGATGTCAATCACCCGATTATCTCGCATCTGAATAGTGGCCATCTCCTTTGTGCGACCACGGCACGTCAGTGGACCCATGTCCTGCAAAATCGATAACAATTATAACGGTTTTTAGTACTGGATATACAACTTTCAAAAAACTTGTTAACTAAACGTCAAAGACAACGTAAAAATTAAAGCAGCTATTAGAAGTAGATATTTCACCTTGCCATTCCAAATATCCTCTGATCGATGATATGGCTGTCGTGTCAACAATGACTGATCAAGCGGACCAGGGCGCACAATGTCTAGCTCCTCATCGATTAGAGGCTCCATACTACAAAGAGTACTACTGTGAGATCATTAACAGAAAATTTGAAGTGAAAAGAAAGAGTTACAAAAACAATCAACAATTCATTCGCACCCCAATAGAAAGAATTATTTGCAGGTGAGTCAGAAGTTTTTCCACAAATTTTTGTAGATTTGGTTAGGTTCAAAATAATACTGCCTATTTTCGAATTTTTTTCCATTTAACAATAAATATAAAAAAATTTAGTTAGTTGTCATTTTTGAGAAGAAAATTGAAAATTAGCATCCCGAGTGTTTAAAACTCGAGTTTTTAAGTCTCGATTTGTAAACGGATGGGTCTGATTTGGAAAAAAATTAATGTGGAAATCGAGTGTTAAACACTTGAGTTCCGGAAAACGCCGCTATAGGGCTTAAAAACGCCACTATAGGGCTCTTGTATGACACTCAAGAAAAAATTTTGCAAGAAACGCCGCTATAGGGCTTTAAAACGTCATTGTAGAGCTTAAAAACGTCACTATAGGGCTTCCTGAACCTGGTATGGCACTCATAAAAAACATTTTGCAGAAAAACGCCGCTATATGGCTTTAAAACGTCACTATAAGACTGGTTTTATTGCAAAAAATGTAGAAAATATGTAGCAAATAAAATTATCTTCGCAGTTATTTTAATGGTAAATGATAGCCAATATATTCAATTTAGGAGGGACTAAATCACATCAGAGTATCAGACCTTTATTAGTAACAAAAAATGATTCTATACAAATACCAACTTACCAAGATATAGAGCATTATATTTAATCAAAGCTATAATAATTGCAGATGAATCAGAGAGTCCAGAATAAATTATAAACAACAAACTAGAGAACTTTAATGAGGACTTGTATCTCAACTCTTTTGTAAAGTTAAAAACACTCTTTTTATATTTGCCCGTTTTTCCCTTTATTTCCATAACAATAAAAATTTTAGTAACAACACATCAAGTATACAAAAGCTACTGCCAAAATTATTAGTGGAACATAATAGATCCAGAATTTTAAAAATAAAATGATGAAGGGACTACCTAAAGTAGTTATTCAGTCATACACAATATCAAGGATAAAGAACAACCACCTAGGCGTGCTACAATCTGAAGAGTTTCATAATCAAGAACATCATGCTATCCCTAAATTCAAACAATTTGTTAGAGTTGGATTATAGGGACCAACCTTTTGTGTATAAATGGGTCTTCAACCATTTAAATCACACAGAAATTAACAAAAACATCCCTTGGACACAATTTAGAAGATAAAAAATACATTAACAAAAATAAATGATTAATGCTCAGAAACTGATATGATGCTTTGGGTTCCGAAATGAAAAGGAGCCTTTAAGGGACTAGCTGTTAGTGTTGGGGCTCTACCAGCACAACGACAATTCCAAGATAGGATTCTCATGGTGCGGAGGGATAAAACAATTACAAGAACAACCACCAGCCATAACTCAGTAACTTCAAACTGAAGAAACTCTTTAACTAGAGCCCTCCAAAGTCTACACATACAGCCTACCAACAAGAACAACCACCATCCATAATTCTATAATCCAATCACCAATCTACTCCAATAAACATTCACTCTTGACAACCACAAACCAAACGCCCTACGAAATCTACAACATAACCCAACACCAAAATTCTACAGCAAAATACAATCACCTGCCAACATCAACAAAACTACCAACCAAAACTCAGAAAGTAAGATAAAGCTGGAAAAGAGCTTACGGATCGAATCCACAGGTCGAGGATGACCTGCTGACTGGGCAGAGTAAACCCAAACCGGGTGGAGCGAAACCCACAGATAGGGAAGGAAAAAGCCCCACAAAACTTTAGTTATTTTGGACGTTTCGAAAATATTTTGATTATTCTAAACTTTTTTGGGAGGTATTTTAGTTATTTTGATTAATTTAGGGGTTTACTTTGGTCATTTCAATGGTTTAATGCTATTTTGATCATTTGGAAGATTTTGGGATATTTAGATTATTTTACAAAGGTATTTTGATCATTTTAGTGATTTTGGTGGTATTTGGGTAATTTAGTGGGTTTGGAGTATTTTGGTCATTTTAGTAATTTTGGAAGTATTTTAATCATTTTCGTAATTTCAGTGGGATTTAGTAATTTAGTAGACTTAAGGTGGTTTAGTCATTTTAGTAGTTTTTCGAGTATTTTAATTATTTTAGTAGTTTTGGAGGTACTTTTTGTCATTTTAAAAGTCTTCATGGGTATTTTAATAGTTTTGGGGTTTTCAGTTATTTTGAAGGTTTCTTGAACCCGGCTGTGACCTCTCGGTCGTGTTGCTGATTCAAAAGTCATAACAATTGTTGTAGCTTTAACCTATATGACTTTTTGTCACAGTAAGATGCAAACTGATTGGTCTGCTTGCTAAGCATCCCTTCCAGCCTAACTTCGTCCCTTCATGGTCAAAGACACACAACTAACATTTTGTTTTCATCTCATAAAGTGTTATATCTCATTAAAATGAGTAAGTTTTTCGGATTCTTTCTGAACTAATTATATAAAAAAGGCTAGATAGTTTTTTTTTTTTCCAAGTTAAACTATGAAATAGTTATAATTTAATCAGTCTATAAATTTAACAAAAACTGACATAAATTGAAAGAGTTCGGTTACATTCAAAGAAGAGCGAAAAGATGAATTTTGGGCTATAAGTACCAAGACAATGTCCTCAGTTAAATTTGGACAAAACTAAGCTTAATAGTCCTTCACATGGTCTATAAATAATCCAATTGCAAAATGTTTTCTTGTGCCAAACAATTAGGCCAAAATTGGTAAATGTCCCTTTCACACAAACTTTATAGCATTTTGCTTCCTTTCCCAAATTAATTAGGAAAATATCCTTGTTTTGAAACTCGATTTTCTAAAAATCGAGTTCCAAATATAAAACTTAATTTTTCGAACATCTAGACTTAGAGAAATTTTTTTTTTTTTTTTTTTTTTTTTTTTTTTTTTTTTTTTTCGGTTCGCTATAATTTGATTGTCCAAAAATCAAGTTTTAAATTGAAACTCGATTTTTAAAAAATCGAGTTTCAAAACAAAGGCATTTCCCTAATTAGATTAGGAAAATGAGCAAAATAATAGAAAGATTGTGTAAAATGGACATTTGCCAATTTTCTCCCAAACAATTAAGACAAATGCCGTGAATTACTTCAGATTAAGAAAGTGGGGCAAGAAGTGCTTTGAAACCTTGCCTTCCACTAGAAATCGGGCTGTCTTAATATGGTTATTAATTTTAATCTTAGGACATGCGTTGAGAGTGATGATAAACATGTTTTGGAAACAGTTGATAACAATAATAGGCCACAAGGCAGAAACGTGGTGGTTCTACAAGGCCAAAAAAAAAATCCTCTTTTCTTCTTTCTTGTCAGTAAAAAAATTTATCAGTCAGTGAGGCACATAAACTATAGAACAGACCTTGCCCATCACAAGCTACAAACTAAAATGATCAACACTAAACCGCTGCACTTGTACCTTACCTGTCATACATTCTTCAGAATAGCCAATTGTCAAACAGAAAAATTAAACATTACAACAGATTCATACCATATCTAATGGTACCACTATCAGTGTGTTCATTTTTTTTCCCTTATGGATTTGAACTCATCATCCAGTAATTTTTTTCATTGACTCCAATCTCCAGTATTTTTTTCTTATTATTGAACAGAAGAAAGTCTACTCTAGCTTTTTAAAGAATTACACAGAAAATGGATAGCAAAATAGCTCATAATATAATTATTGAAAATTAAAGATAAATTATAAGATCAAAAGGCGCAGGTGGGTGGGGGTGATTTAACGGAAGCCTAAAAGGAGAAATTTAAATCATCAATCTGCAAGGTCACCTCGCATTGACAATTGATTTCATTTGTTCTTCTTGTGGACTTAGTTCTTTCTCACTTGTATTGACTTAGTTCTACAGGTTCTTGCAGATAAAAACTACTGTCATTGCCAAAACATAACCATCTTCTCAGAACATCAATGAAAAAAACACACAACAAAAAAAACCAAAAAAGATCCGAAATTGAAAAACGAAAAACCCTAGAGAGAGAGAGAGAGGGGCATCTAAGGAGCAAAAATGACAAAGTATTGAGAAGAAATAGAGAGTACCTTCAGCACGGTGGGCTACGAACGGCAAACGGCGAAAGGCGAAAGGCGAAGCGGCGAACGGCGAACGGCGAACGGCGAAAGGCGAAAGGCGAAAGGCGAAGCGGCGAACGGCGAACGGCGAACGGCGAACGGCGAAACCAACGGCACAGTGGGCTACGAATGCTTGAGAGTGAATGAGTGAGTGCGTTTGAAAGGGAGTTTGAGAGGGAGTTTGAGAGGGCTGAGCGAAATGGCGTTGGAGTGAGCGAGTGAGTGAGTGAGTGTTTTGTTTGAAATTTTCTGTATTAAGCTATAGAAATCGAGTCTTATAAACTCGATTTCTACGTGGCTCCACGTGGAAATTTCGTCCAGGAAAGGCAGCAGAAAAACATGGAAATCGAGTTTTAGAAACTCGAGTTCTAATTGAATCTCGAGTTTCTAAAACTCGAGATGCTAATTTTACAGATTCTTCCCAATCCGGGCAGCTAACGAAATTGTTGAAATGTTTTAGTTATTTGGCAAGGGAGTTCGAGTAAACAGTGTTATAAAAATTATTTTTTTTATTATTTTGAGTTTTCAGAAATAAACGTATCCAAACGTCATAAGTCGTAATTTCACTACAATTATTACAAATTTTGACTAATGTTATCTCAATCAACAATTTACACTACTCTTCCCGTTTTAGGTACTTCACAGACAATTGTTTATCACCGATTCCATATAGTCCGTTGATAGTACACTTTCTGTGCGTGGGGCACTTTCTGCAGCATCTCTTATCATCTCATCTCATCTTCCTAGAATTTGCTCCTTGGACAGACTCTACTTGGAATTATATTTTGATCTTTTTCATCTATTTTATGTAATTGTTTAATCGATTAATTTATCTTAATGTTTAAGAGCATGTTTGATTCTAAATTAAAAAATTAGTTTATTTTATTATTTATTTTTTTAAGTATTTATGGGACTCATTATACTTTTTGATATTATTTATAAGTTCTACGCTTCTACTGTATTATTTCAGCTAACTTTTATCTTTATTTATCATATTTTTAGCAAAAAATTTTTAATTTTAATAAAATAAATAAACTCCAAACAGATCGTAAGAGAGAAAAACTTATGAACTGATCTTAAGCTTAGAAGTACCAGTGACTCCTTTTAATTAATCCAGGTACTTTTAGTTTGATCCAATCTTCTTGACCTTAATCTATTAAGTTCAAACCCAAACTCAATCATGCAGCCAAGACAGACCAAAAAAATAAAAAAAAACTAACCCGACATCACCTTCATGCTTGAATAATTTTCAGCCTTGCATTAGTGGGGCCTCAGTGCAACAATTTTTGCTTGCATTATTCTAACTTTTGACCGCTTCTGCCATTGTTCAATCAACACTTGACTTTATCTTCTTTTGAGGCATTTCACATGCACTTGTCTACATTGGCTCGTCATGTCTCTACGTTGATTGATGTTTATTACACCCAAACTGAGCCACACAATTTTAATTTTGCACACACACCCTTAAAACTACAGAACTTGAATTTTGAAGTCACGAAATCTGGCTTCAAAGCACTAGTTTTGTAGTTTTGGAGCGTGTATATTAGCATTCGTTTAGATATTACTTATTTTATTAAAAATTGAAGGCCGAAATTGTTTATTAGGAACTTCACAGACAATTGTCTATCACCGATTCCATATACTCTGTTGATAGTACACTTTCTGTGCATGGGGCACTTTCTGCAGCATCTCTTGTCATCTCATCTCATCTTCCAAGAATTTGCTCTTTGGACAAACTCCTCCTGGATGCCACTACTTGGAATTATATTTTGATCTTTTTTATCCATTTTATGTAATTGTTTAATCGATTAATTTATCTTAATGTTTAAGTGTACGATTAATTTTAAATTAAAAAGTTAATTTATTTTATTATTTATTTATTTTTAAGTATTTATGAAATTTATTGTACCTTTTTGGTATTATTTATAATTCTTATTATACTATTTTAGCTAATTTTTATTTTTATTTATTACATTTTTAACAAAAATTTTTCAATTTCAATAAAATAATTGAATTCCAATCAGACCGTAAGAGAGAAAAACTCATGGACTGATCTAAGCTTAGAAGTACTAGTGACTCCTTTTAATTAATCCAGGTACTTTTAGTTTGATCCAATCTTCTTGACCTTAATCTCTTAAGTTCAAACCCAAACTCAATCATGTAGCCAAGACAGACCAAAAAAAAATACTAACCTGACATCACCTTCATGCTTGAATAATTTTCAACCTTGCATTAGGGGAAATTCTTACGTAGTCCGGGACTACAAGGTCACCTTGCTGACCTTGTAGTCCCAGCCAATAAGCTGATGCCACGGTAGAAAAATTAGATTACATCATCCTAATTGCCACATCAGCACAATAACCATTGATAATCCTAACGTCTGTTAACCTATAAAACGGTGAAAGCAAATTCAAAAAAATTCAAAATTTTGGGGATGTAATTGGCAGGTCAGATTTGTATTTAAATGTAAATTTTAGAATCCTCTCTCTTCATTTTCTCCATTTTCTATTCTCTTCTGCTCTCTCTCTCTCTCTCTCTCTCTCCATTTTCTCTTCTGTTCTGCTTTACCTCCACCAAATTTGAAAATATCTGTGTCGTCTAACACACCTTTATCTATTTCTTTCATTGCTTTTTTTTTATTTTTAAATCTGATTCATTTAATGTTGAATGTTTTTGAGATTTTTATAATGGGTATGAAGCCCAGTACCAGTAGAGTGTGCGTGTGTGTCAATGGCCAAGGACTGGCTGATGGAGATTTTGTTAGGTTGTGTCCTCTGATGCCGATGTTCGGTTGCTGGGTTTATCGGTTCCTTGTTTTATGTTTTTGTTTTCATTTCATGAATTTAACAATTTTGTTTGGTTTTTTTATGATTCACCTGTTACCTGGTTTGGGTTATATATAATCCCTTTTGTATTGTGGTTTGGGATTGGTAGTAGTTCTTTATTTTGTTTAATTTTAATTTTTTTTGGAAATGCACAAAAATTGTTTGTGAAAATAAGTAAATAACTGTTAGAAAATTTGAAGCTTAATGCTAAGCCGTTTTATATGCAAGATTTGCAGTTTTCAAGAAGATTCATCAAATTGATAAATCTTAAACTACAAAAGAGATCTACATATATCAAAGATTTGCAGTTCTCATGCCAAGTTCTAGCCACATATATGAAAGAGATCTACAAAGCAAATTCTAACCAAACGCAAAAGCTACAAAAGCTACAGCACTACCAAAGAAATCTCACAAATTCTAACCAAATGCAAAAGCTACAAAAGCTACAGCACTACCAAAGTAATTTCATAAATATGAATGCTGCAACTCACATATATCAAAGAATCAAACCACAGCACCTCTCTAATTTAATTAACCACAGCCCAAAGAGAGAGGTGGAGCCTCTTTTACAAATTGAATTTGCTATAACACTCTGCTTACTCAGGAGTTAAAAACTCAGCTTTTAAAGATGAAGAAAACTAAATAGAACTTAGTTTTCTTATTGATGAGTAAAAGTGATTACAAGCAACTAAGAACAGATAGAAAAAATCTAATCCCTTATATACAAAATTTGGAAAAGAAATAAGCAAAACTAACTTCCTTGATTAAGCGGGAAAACTATTTTAATCTAACCACTAATTACAAGCTAACACGTGGACTTAATTCATAACAGACATAAGAACTAATGTGTCTAGGCGTTTCACTAAAACAATTACTAGAGAGATTGCAAAACACAATTGTGTCACTAAGTGTCATCAGGTCCTCATTTACACAAAACGACCTCGTTTCTTCTTCAGTCTCACTCAGTCTTCTTTTATGTTTTGTACTCTAGACTTGTATCTTCATTTCAACAGTAGTTGGTTTCCAAGCGTTTCCCCTGTTCCCACATACTACAAACAGAGGGTCATGTGATCAGGCCGAAAGTTGTGTTCAGGGTCATATGGCTAACGCTCCTTCCAAAATCACCTTTAACCACCTATGATTCCATGAAAATAGTGATTAGAACTTAAATTTGGCACCAAGTTTTTCATTCTATTTTCTCTGGAACCGAACAGAGGCTAAGAACTTCATTGATGATTCAGACATTTACAATTAAAAGAGAATCAAGTAATCAAAATCAAAATTAAAAGAATCAATACCTGATGAAGCAGAGAAGTAGAGAGCAGAGCATAGAGGGCGAGACAGAGACCAAAGGAAAAAAGAAAAAAAAAAAAAAAAAAAACCCAGAAGCAAAGGCAAGTTCAGACGCCGTGAGGGTGAGAAGGAAAAAAAAAATTTGTGAGTGAGAGAGATTCAGAGAGAGGCGTCAGCTTGAGTGAGGTGAGACCATGAGCTTGAGTGGTGAGACCGTGAGAGTGAGACAGAGAGGCATGAGAGTGAGATAGACAGAGAGGCATGAGGGTTTGAGAGAGGGTTAGTTTTAAAACCTTGAATGAAATATAAGAAAGAAGCGGGTGAACTGAAATTTGAAATTAAGGTGGGCCCGAAAACTTTTGAAACTGATGAAAGAATTGTTGAAAACAGCTGGCTAACGTTCCCGTTAACAGAAAGACCAGCATTTGCCATGGTTGATGAGCTGTACTAAGTCAGCTTTTTCTTCTTACATGTCTTGTTCTTATTGGTTGGGACTACAAGGTCAGCTTGGTGACCTTGTAGTCCGGGACTAGGTAAGAATTTCCCTGCATTAGTGGGGCCTCAGTGCAACAATTTTTGCTTGCATTATTCTAACTTTTGACCGCTTGTGCCATTGTTCAATCAACACTTGACTTCATCTTCTTTTGTGGCATTTCACATGCACTTGTCTACGTTGGCTCGTCATGTCTCTACGTTGATTGATGTTTATTACACCGAAACTAAACCACCCAATTTTAATTTTGCGCACACAGCCTTAAAACTACAGAACTTTGTATTTTGAAGTCACGAAATCTGGCTTCAAAGCACTAGTTTTGTAGTTTTGGGGCGTATATACTGGTGTATGTTTGGATACTATTTATTGTATATTAGTGTCCATTTAAATTCCGTTTATTTTATTAAAAATTGAAAACTGAAATTGTTTATAAAGTACTTGACAAACAATTGTCTATCACCGATTTCATATAGTCTGTTGATAGTACACTTACTGTGTGTGGGGCACTTTCTGCAGCATCTCTTGTCATCTTATCTCATCTTCCAAGAATTTGCTCCTTGGACAGACTCCTCCTGGATGCCACTACTTGGAATTATATTCTGATCTTTTTTATCCATTTAAGGTAATTGTTTAATCGATTAATTTATCTTAATGTTTAAGTGTATGTTTGATTCTAAATTAAAAAGTCAATTTATTTTATTATTTATTTATTTTTAAATATTTATAAAATTTATTATACTTTTTGATACTATTTATGAATTTTACTGTATTATTTCAACTAACTTTTATCTTTATTTACGATATTTTTAACAAAAAAAATTTTAATTTCAATAAAATAAGTGAATTCTAATCAAACTGTAAAAGAGAAAAACTCATGGACTGATCTAAGCTTAGAAGTACTAGTGACTCCTTTTAATTAATCCAGGTACTTTTAGTTTGATCCAATCTTCTTGACCTTAATCTATTAAGTTCAAACCCAAACTCAATCATGTAGCCAAGATAGACCAAAAAAAATAAAAAATAAAATTAACCCGATATCACCTTCACGCTTGAATAATTTTCAGCCTTGCATTAGTGGGGCTCAGTGCAACAATTTTTGCTTGCATTATTCTAACTTTTGACCGCTTCTGCCATTGTTCAATCAACACTTGACTTTATCTTCTTTTGAGGCATTTCACATGCACTTGTCTACGTTGGCTCGTCATGTCTCTACGTTGATTGATGTTTATTACACCCAAACTAAACCACAAAATTTTAATTTTGCACACACACCCTTAAAACTACAGAACTTGTATTTTGAAGTCACGAAATCTAGCTTCAAAGGTCTATTTTTGTAGTTTTGGGACGTGTATATTAGGGTCTGTTTGGATACTATTTATTTTGTTAAAAATTAAAAATATTATAGTAAAATAATTTTTAAATATATAAATAGTATCTTGAGACTCATTTTTAATGAAAGTTTTAGTGAAAAAAAAAGTTTATGAGTTTCATAAACAATATATGGAACCCACTGAAACTCCCACCACAGCCACAAAACACTAAAAAAAAAAGAAAAAGAAAGGAAACGATAATAGCTTTTTATCATCAGACCAAGACACCAATCGGTTTCTGGTGTAGGTGGAAATTGAACTCCAGATGTCTTATACAACTATAAAAAACTTTACCAGTTGAGCTAACTGGAATCCATTATAAGCACTATTATTTAGTTTGAAGCTTTAGGACAATTTCTCCTTTCAAAATTTTTCCTTTTCCTATATAATTTTTTCTATTTGCATTTTATTTAGTTCGAATCTTTGGCACAGATTCTTCACATCTTCCCTACCCAATTCGAGTTTAGGCTCTCGTCTAGTTCCCTACTCTGGTTATGTTGTCCCAGACTTCCTATTGTATGGCTATTGAATTTACTGTAATAACCTACCGGTTAGATTTTGCGCAAAAAGGAAAATTGTCCAGATAAAAAGGCACATTTGCTATTTCTAATTTTCATCTCTCATTATGATTAGTGGACCAAAATCTGAATAGTCTGGATTTTGTATTTAATGATCAAATATTAATGTAGTAATCACAAAGAAGCTAGTACATTCTAAAAGAAAAATGATAAATCTATGGTTTTCCGAGTTTTTTTTTTTTTTTTTTTTTTTTTTTTTTTTTTTTTGTGGAGAATATGGTTTTCTGAGTAAATTATGAAGAGCTACTTAGGAAGTGCAAATATGCAATATAATCCCACTTCATTTTCCCATCTCAATGAAAAAGATCTTATACTGCTGATTAAACCAAGTGATCAATTGGAGTTACTTAATGCAATATTATGAATTATTTCAGCTTATCTATATATATATATATATATATAAAACCGAAGCCTCTGAAATTCTCACAATTTTTCACATCATCACTATTTTCTTTTTCTTTTTCTTTTTATTTTAGGTTTTATATCTTATATAGAATCCACCAGAAAAACAATAGACAAAAGTTTGAATTTTTATTAATATCAATAATATTGAAAAACGTATACAAAATTGGAGGCCTATTTAAGGCCTCCATAAAACTTGATGGACAAGAAAATATATTATAAAATAAGTCATAATTAATACCTAACCATAATAGGAATCAAATTTGACCTAAAAAAACATTAAAAGAACCTAAAAACAAGGAAATAAATCACCTAGACCTAAAATAACGTTTTTTGCATAAAAATACCAAAATAACAATATCTTACATCAACTTATCACAAAAATACCAAATAGTTTCTTTTTATTTTAGATTCTTTTTATTCTAAGTTTTATATCTTCTTATATTTATTAGTGTTACAATAGTTTAGTTTAAGTAAAACTCTATTAGATATACTTTGTTGGTCTATCACATCATTATTATTATCTATATATAATATAAAATTGAAGATTAAAAGTTAATTATAATTTTTTAAGATACCTCACATTAGAATTAAAAAAAAAAAAATGACTCACTTTAGGTCTAATTTTTTTTTTTTTTTTATAAAAAAAAGGACTCACCAAAAAAAAAAAACTTTAGGATTAAGAAAAAAAGAGAGAGACTCCTGGTAGGACTTTCTCTTCTTTCCTTAAAACCCTAGCAATTACCATCTCAAAACCCTAAACTCAACTTCACTTTAAGATTAAAAAAATAAGAAGGAGAGAGACTCAAGTAAAAAAAAAAAAAAAAACATAGGTTTGTCTTTTTTATTTGCTTTCATATGTGCTTGAAATTTTCATTCTATCTTATTGTTTTATTATGTTTAGAATTGATTTTCTTCTAAGTATTTGGCTTAATCTCTATATTTTGATAGTGTTTTTATGTGTTTAGTTTTTGGGTTGAAATTCTAATAATTATTTTATATTGTATATGGCAGATGAAGCATCTTTATTTTTTGGAGAAAAATCAAAACTGCAACCTATGTCTTCCAGCCCAAGGTGTGGTAAATTTTTATATGTTCTTGCTTTATTGAGAATTTTTATTTGGGTTCATGTGATTTTTTGTTTTTTTTATTAAAGTTTTGATTTTTGGTTGATTAATTATTTGTTTGGATTAATTTCAATTAATTATTTGTTTGGATTCAACTTAAAAGATAATGGAATTAGGTGTTATAAATTTGATAATGTTCCATATTTTGAATTATTTGTATTATTTAGACTCTTGGTAGGACTCTCTCTTCTCTCCTTAAAACCCTAGCAATTACCATCTCAAAACCCTAAACTTAACTTCACTTTAAAATTAAAAAAATAAGAAGGAGAGAGACTCAACTAAAAAAAAAAAAAAATGTAGGTTTTGTCTTTTTTATTTGCTTTCATATGTGCCTGAAATTTTCATTCTATCTTATTGTTTTGTTATGTTTAGAATTTATTTTCTTCTAAGTGTTTGGGTTAATCTCTATATTTTGATAGTGTTTTTGTGGATTTGGTTTTTGGGTTGAAATTTCTAATAATTATTTTATATTGTATACGACAGATGAATCATCTCTATTTTTTGAAGAAAAATCAAAGTTGCAACCTATGTCTTCCAACCCAAGGTGTGGTAAATTTTTATTTGGTATATTATATATGAATTTTTTGAATTTGAAGGGTTTTGTTTGGTTTTGAAGTAGAATTTGGGGATTCTATAAAATTTGGAAGGTTTAAGTTTTGGGTTTTTTGGTATTTGCGTCTTAATAGGTTGATCTTAATTCTTTACCTTATATGTTTTTTCTTTATTGAGAATTTTTATTTTGGGTTCGTGTGATTTTTTGTTTTCTTAATTAAAGTTTTGATTTTTGGTTGATTAATTATTTGTTTGGATTAATTTCAATTAATTATTTGTTTGGATTCAACATGAAAGATAATAGAATTATGTGTTATAAATTTGATAATGTTCCATGTTTTGAATTGTTTATATTGTTATTAATACGACTAAATAAGATTTGTTTTTATCTTTGTAGTTTATATCAGTTTTGAGTGTGTATATATATAACTTTTGGGAATTTTGCTTTATTAATTTAAAAATTGTAAATTACTTTGTAGGTTTCAGTAACTATGTACCTGCAGTGAGACATTGACAATATAAGCATATATATATGGTATTAACATTTTATAAAAATCTTTCTTACAACTCAATAACATTCTACGTTAGACAACACTTCTAAATTATAGAAAAGCATAGAAGTTAAATATTTATTCCCATTGTATTTTATTTAATTATGATAGATCCATTTTTTTTTTAAACGCTAACTAACAAAATGTCTATAATATGCATATTATTAACCCAATTTTCTATTTCTAAATTTCTTAGATTTTATTATATCAATCTTTTTTTCTTTTAAATTCTTGGTGGGCAAATCAGTCTCTCACTAATTCTTTTACCTTAACGTGATGTTGGTTAATTGTTCTTTTATTTAACTATCCCGTGTATTGCACGGGTTAGCGACTAGTTATTTACTTATTATCTTTCATTCTCTGTGATAAAAAGTTTAGGCTATATATAATGGTTGTCCTGCTATTTGCAATTTTGTTCCTAAAATGGGACAATTTAGAGCACTCACAATAAAAATGCTAAAATAACTCAAAAGTTTTTTTTTTTTTTTTTTTTGAGAAGGAAAATAACTCAAAAGTTATTATAACATCTCAACCACCAAAAAAAGGTCATACAACAAAGTTGGCCAAAAAAAGGTCATACAACAAAGTTGGTATAGCTAAAAGTTTTAGCTATATTTTAGCTCCATGCTACAATGGGCTGTTATTAATAACAACTCATTGTAGCATGTAGGTAAACATAAAAAACATTTTTTTATTCTTTCCTCTCTCCTTTTTTTTTTTTTTTTTTTTTTATTTTTAAAATTCCCTCCTCTCTCTCGTTTCTCACTTCTCTGTTGACTGGGTTCGATTGTGGGATCAGATTGGTTGGGCATTGGCGTGGTTGTGAGATCGGATTCGTGGTTTCATGGCTGTGCTCTGGTGGGTTTTTGTGGTTGTGCTCTGGTGAGTTTCGTGGTTGTGAGATCGGATTCATGGGCTGGTGGGGTGACAGTGTTGTGGTTTGTGGTAGTGGTTGTGGTATGTGGCTAGTAAGGCGATGATGGAGGTGGTGGTCAGATTTGTGGGTTTGGCTGTTGTGGATTCTTGGTGGTTAGAGTGTGGGTTTGTGGAGGAGTGGTGAGTGTGGGGTTGTGGGTTTGTAGAGTATGGCCGGTCAGAGCATCGTGGTGGTTGGTTGTGGGTTTGTGGAGGTGGGGCTGTGGGTTTGGGATTATGGAAGTGGGGCTGTTGGGCTGTGGGTTTGGGATTGTGGAAGTGGGGTTGTACTGTGTGTTTAGGATTGTGAAGGAAGGTCTGTGCTTTGGGTTTGGCATTGTGGAGGTGGGGCTGTGCTCTGGGTTTGCTTTAGATGAAAGAGAAGAAAAGAGTCTAGAGAGAAAGAGAAGAAGAAATAGAGAAATGAATAAAAAAATGAAAGGGGAGAGAGAAATGAATAAAAAAATGAATAGTGTTTAGGTAATGTGAAAAATAGAAGTATTGATGTAGGGTGTATTGTAAAGTGTGTTGTTAAAATAAATAAAGTAACTTTTTAAGTTGCTAAATGCTAAAAAATTTACAATCTTTACTATGAATGCTCTTAGCACTGTAATTTAATTATCGCCACATGGTTATAATTTAGCACTGTAAGAGCATCAACATTGATGGTGCTAAAAATTTAGCAATTTGGTACCACAAAAAGCTACTTTATCTATTTTTACTTACTATTTCACAACTCACTCCAAGTCAATGCTCTTATTTTCACAATAAAGTTAACCAGTACACATTTATTTTTATTTTTTTCTCTCTTCTTCCCTGTCTTTCAGAGAAAATAGGCTTTTGCCCCTATTGAGCAAAAAATTAGGCAATATGTCCATGTTTCAAAACTATTTAGGGCCGTGTCCTTGTTTCAATACTCGATCACCGTAAAATCGAGTTACTTAAGGAACTTGACTATTAGAAAGCCGAGTTTTGGGCAAGTTATTGCCACGCTGGATCGCCACCGTGGCTTTTTCGCAATAAAATATTCCCGCGTTACTGTTCAAAACTCAGCAATGAAGAAATCGAGTTAGAAACTTAGTCCTTATAAAATCAAGTTACTGATGGAATTCAAATTACCTGTTTGCACATGAAGTGTTCTTTTCATGTGCTTAACCCGATGAAGGCAAAATCGAGTTTAGTAACCCATACTCGACTATGGAATAATTGAGTTATTTTGCTATTTACCTCATTAATACATAGAACAGAATCTCCTCATTTTCAGATTAGCTTCTCCTCATTTTCAAGATTTCCTCCCGGAAGTTGGTGTTATCTCTCTATCATCTCAGGTGAGAAACTCATTGTCTTCTTTGAAGTACATAGAGAATTTTATGGTGTAGGTAAAGAGTAGTTTTGGATATTTTAAAAGTTTATCATCTATAATGTATGTTTTTGTTAGAGAAGAATTTTCATTTGATAGGTTGTATTACTTGTGCTTTGGTATTTTCTTGAATGAGTGTTATGTGAGTGCATTAGGGTTATATTAGTTGTTTGGTGACATAAACTTTAATTACTAAAAATGACAATCTTTAAATTTGCTACAAGAAATGTACAATAAATCTAATTTGGGTGATGAGTGTTATGTGTGTACATAGGGTCATATTAGGTCTTTGGTGGTGTAAATTTTATTGACAAAAAATGAAAATCTTTAGATTTGCAAAAGTTGTATTGCATACAATGTGTAGACATTAACAATAACGTCTAATGTTTATGGTCAAATGTGAGTGTTAGCATTTCATTTTTAGCATGTAATACTACAAAAATTTATGAAAGTCTTTGTCGTGTACCATCTTATGCAGCATTATATTATTTACCAACAGTTGATGTACATTGTTAACATGATCATTTGATGTTATTGTATTCAGTGTCAATGTTTGGTTCTGGCAACCCTTTCATTTATAGGCCTTACGATGTGTTCACTACAATGGGTCATTGCTTGGTATTGGAAGATGAGTTCAGCTATCCAATCGATCTGAATCTGCGAACTAGTGCAAGGGTTCACAAGTGTCAATCTTTGTGAACAGGAAATGTTTTATGATAAGTTGGTCGATTATAAGTTGCCAGAGCCTCGGCAACTCGCATTGCAGATTCCAAGAGACACGATCGATGAACTTCGTAGAGCATTGAACCGCATAAGAGAAGAAATAATTGATTGAAGATACGTCTTAATTGATATCAGACCCAAGTCGAGATTCGAGAGTTAGTGGAGTGTAAGTTGTACGAGCAAGCACGATACATGCAATCACTTCTTGCAGCAGACATTTATCAGTTAGACGTGGAGATGTCAGATGAAGAGTAATCGTGTCGTGGTGTAATTAGACTTTGTTGGAGAACTATTTTCCTTAACTATGTTTTAGATGTATGTGTGTCACTGTTGTTGCATTTGTACTATGTAATCCTTATTATTGATTGTGAGAAGCATGCACGTTATTCGTAATCTTGATTATTCCCACATAACACATAAAAGTTAAATATTCCCACACATGATGTTTTTTAATATGCACCTACAGCATATCGAACTAATTTATTACACGTATAACACAGAAAACTTAAATATTCTTTCATGATGCCAATAATATGCATGCATTGCATATCGAACACTAACACGATGCCACATAGGCATTCATTCTGACAAGTAGCCCTCGTAATTGAGGACATTGTTACGTTCCGCCGGAGTGAGTTGCCTGTTGGTTGCAGCGGCCATCTCTTCCGCAAGTTGTAGCATGTGATACCTGTACCTACGGAGTAGCATAAGATTGTTCACTTTTTTTTTTATTTTTTTTAAATTTTAGCCACTGCACGCTCATATTGGTGCATGTTTCGCTGTGGCAATGTGAGTGAGATATGGTCGACAAGAGGCGCTCCGAGTCGCACGAGATCATCGTGCAAAGCGTTGGACTCATTCATGCAGAACTCCCACTCCCGCTGTAGTTCGACATAGTATTCCCTCTCATTGGAATCTCTCTCTTTCCTATAGTTATTTGGAAAATGAGGTAGCAACCAATTGCGCGTTGACATTGGAAAATATGACTTCAGATCGGTATGTGTAGATGTTTTGCAGGGGCATATGTAAATGGGACTATATATAGGAGTTTTACAAGGACAAGTATTCACGTGGATGTGACTATATGTAAGGGCAAGTATTCACGTGAATAAAGATGATATGACTCGATAGTGTATTCTTCAGTGGCGAGCTGTTCAGCAGCACATGCAAAACTGTGAACATCAGTGTAGCAATGGTGGATAGCTCACCCCTAAAATTTTTCTTAAACTTTTGAGGGATCCTCTGCATCCTTGAAAATAGTGCATTGCAAAAGGTTACATATCTGTGTACTAACGTGAGTGTTGATGATATGATTGGTGAGTAGCACATACAGCACTGCAAACATCAATGTAGCAATGGTGGACAACTCACCCCCAAGATTTTTCTTAAACTTTTAAGGGATCCTCTGAATCCTTGAAAACAGTGCATTGCAAAAGGTTGCATATCTTTGTATTGACGTGAGTGTGGATGATATGACTAGACAAGGTTCAACAGTGCTGAGCTATTGAGCAGCACATGCATCACTGCGACAACTCACCCCCAAAATTGATGCATAAACTTTTCAAGGATGCTCTGCATCTTTGAAAATGGTGCATTTTAAAGAGTTGCATATCTATGTATTCACGTGAGTGTGGATGATATGACTGGACAAGGTTCAACAGTGCCGAGCTATTGAACAGCATATGTAGCATTGCGAACATCAATGTAGCAATGGTGGACAGCTCACCCCCAAAATTGATGCATAAAATTTTTAGGGATGCGTTGCATCCTTGAAAACGATGAATTGCAAAGGGTTGCATATCTGTGTATTCACGTGAGTATGGATGGGTACTTGTGGTCAGGGTTCAACAGTACTGAGCTGTTAAGTAGCACATGCAGAACCACGAACATCAGTGTAACAATGGTGGATAGCTCACCCCCAAAATTTTTCTTAAACTGTTGAGGGATCCTTTGCATCTTTGAAAATAGTGCATTGCAAAATGTTGCATATCTGTGTAATCACGTGAGTATGGATGATATGACTGGACAAGGTTCAACAGTGCCGAGTTGTTGAGCAGCACATGCAGAACTGTGAACATGACTTGGCTGAACAATGCCAAGCTGTGTTAGCCTTTTCCAACCTTACTTGCTAAATGCTACTATTAGGAGCAATGATTATAGCAACACTGGAGAGTTTATCCCCATATTCCCTTACAAACTTTTCAAGAAGTCTTTGCGAACATAAAATTTAGTTACATTTTCTCAACATCAATGTAAAATTACATGAAGAAAACTGTGCTTCCAAGGTTTACATTAATGGCTTCCGATCATCACAATTGCAACATTAGGGAGCTTTGGAGCAATGCTACAGCAAACCGATAACTTGAATGAAACATTTTAGATGCTGATTAGGCTTTTAAGCTTTTACCCTATTTCTAAGTAAACCAAATATCATTGTGATAGTGTGTTGTGTGAGAATAAATTTTCCTTGTGACAGGGCAAGAAACTTGATTCTTTTTGTAAATTTTATGAGAATAAATTTTCGTTGTGACAGTGTGAGAATAAATTTTGCTTCAAGTAATGTACAATAAATCTAATTTGGGTGATGAGTGTCATGTGTGTAACATTTCAAATTACACAGACATAATATTGGAAACATCAACATATCCAACTGGAGGCATTTCACTTCCTAAGGTGTTTCCTACATTACAAAGCAGAGGACATTGTCCAACCAAAGCACAAGAATCATATGTAGCAACAAAGAACAGCAAGGAAAAAAATGAGCAAGTGATTTCATATAAACTTAGCCAAAACTAATGAACAGTTAATATTTAGATTTGTAAAAGTTAAACGTACATAATCATCATTTGTCAGACATTAACAACATCATTTTGTATTGCACAGAACATGTAGACATTAACAACAACGTCTAATGTTCATAGGTAGAAAGTTTTGGAAATCATTATTGCTTGAATCTGAGAAGTTTGAAGTATCTCTTTCATCATCTAACGCAGTAATTTCATTAATAGACTTGATGTCTCGCTCTTGCGCCTTCCCTTTTAGATGCTTCCTAGCTTTTTGGATTACATGAAAACAGTCTAGTTGCCTTTGCATTTGATTGTTCTCTTGTTCAAGACAAGCAAGTATGTTGGCAGGTTCATCCCTAGGTAACTCGGCTAAGCGTGCCTTAGGAACTTGTAACCCGTGCCATCGACAAAACACCTCCAACTTACACCTCTTCTCGTATAAGGTTGACCATGGTGGTTCTGCTACAGTAAACTTTATTGTGGTGGTATCTGTACTTAGTTTTGTAGGTTTTCCAACCATGATGTGCTCGACGCTTCTAAGACTCTTATACGTGTATTTTGGCATATTAACAAAATCTCTCTTCTTTATAACCCATTTCCTTCCATAGTGGTCTGTGTATGTCTGTAGTTGTTGATCTGCTGGAACTTATGATGATCCATTTGTTGAAGTAGATCCAAACTTGTTTCGCATTGTACAATTTGATGTTGAGGCGTTGCGAATCATAGCTTAGTCAATCTACGAAGTTAGTGGGGGTAGAAATAAGATCATTATTGTGGTGCATTTATAACCTCATTTCATGGTCCAAGCATAGTAATTTCAATTATTAAGGCTTGTCATGTCAATACAGGCTGAAAAAACACTATATGAACAGGATTTTAAATGTTTCCATTGTCACAGTGAGATTTCAAGATGTGGGCAGTAGTTGCAATGTACTTAAATAGAGTATCATCTTTAATTGACATAGTGCTATGTCCCTGGCACCAGGGTACGATTATTCATATATTTACATTATGGTTAGATGTGGGTGTTAGCATTCCATTTTTAGCATGTAATTAAGATCAATGAAGATACGTTTTAATCGATATCGAACCCAAGTCGAGATTCCACATTGACTTGCTCTAGTGGAAAATCATTGTATAAGGAAAAGTCATGGAGGTTGGGTAGATGTGACTATATACAGGAGTTTTGCAAGGGTAAGTATTAATGTGAATGTGGATGATATGACTGGACAGTGTGTATAGTGCTGAGCTGTTGAGCAGCACGTGTGGAATTGCGAACATGACTTAGTTGGCACATGTGGTTCATTGAAGGGGTTTGATATGACTACAGTTGGTGCTACAACAGCGAGCTGGTGACGTGTCTTTAAAGTTCAAACTTGGTCATCTTGAAACTTTGCTATATTAATTGTGTTTGGTCTTTCATGCTGAAATTTCACTGTATTAAATTATTAATTATGTTTGGTCTTTCACAAAACATTAAACTTCATGGTGTTTATTATTTTAGGTCATAGGATGCTAGTCAAAACGCTTTTCCCATAATCCGTGACTACTGGTTAGTAGTAATAGCACATGGTAAAGCCATCTTGAACCTTGAAACTGAGCTGTCAAATAATCATATCTCATAAATATATACATTAAAAGTATCACTTTGCTCTCAGAACCATCACTCTTACAAATTAAATAGCCCCACAGCCTGAAACACTGAAATATCTCTTGTAATCGTAGCCAATTACTATTACACTGCAAATTTCGAATACATATTTACTCGACTGTTCGATCAAACATCGTGGTCATATATGTTTGATTATGGGAGCTAAATCAAAGACTCACCAGTTTGAAGTGAAGCCCAACTGGAACTGACTTTTAAATCTATTATAACTTTGTTATTGGTGGCTTGAGCTCACTGTTATATCTACTTTTATGTTCTCTTTTTATTTTTTTTGGTATAGCCATTGCAGAGCTAATCGATAATGCATTTGATGAGGTAGGTTCCTTTCTGTTATCATTTCAATGACTGTAGTTTTTCTTCAAATGTGCATATGTTATCAGTGAGGTTACCTTATCCATATTCCAGTTGAAGGAAAAAAAGAAAGAAAAGGATCATTCAATATAAAGTCATCACACATTGTGAATATGGTCATATTATCATAAAATTAAAACCATGTTTGTAGACCTTAAAGAGTACATATAATAATACACTAATACTTGAAAATCACATTAAATAACTTTCATATAATCTACGGAAGCTACAAAAACTACTCCCCCCCCTAAGCTACAATCCTTACTTCCCCTGTCTGTTATGTATTGCCAAAGGCAATCATCAAGAGTTAGAGGGTGGAGGAGGTAGAAAAGCACTCCTATACTCTGAAAAATCTGCTTTCAAAGCAGCAACCTCAGCAATAAGCCCATCTAAAAGTTGTCTATGAGCTGCTTAAGTCATCATAAAGGTCTCCATTATAGCACGAATAGAGAGAGGAGGAGGAACAGTAGGCTCTGCAACTGCGGTGTCAACATGTACCTTATCATCACCATTGTCAGCAACAGCAGCTGTAGGATCAACAGGACTCTTCTTAGCATGAACATCTCTAGTGGTGGACTGTACTTGTGGTCTTTTTTATGAACCAACACTCGGTCTAACATTCTTCTTTTGTGCACTCTGCTGTTTGAGAAATGTGGCTCCTATAGGGGCTATGATGTGGATCAACTCTAGGAAAAGATGTTTGGGCATATGTGATTCACTTGTTAGGAACATGTGTTACTATTTTATATAATTGGCTAATCATTTGACAAAATGCACGTTACTTGTATTTGGGTAGATCTAGGATGTGTTTAATACTTCAAGAAACATGTTGTTCAAGTCTAGTATTAAAGCCATGAAGATTGGACCAAGAAACAAGTGAAGAAAAGTTGTTCACTAAAGCTAGATAGATAGCTCGACACCTATGGACAGATAGCTCGACACCTGCTCAACAGATAGCTATCTATCGAGGTTTAATGAGGCTCCACAGATACTATCTATCAAGGTTACGGGAAATCATTATTGAAAAATATGGTTTTGCATCTCATACAAAACACACAGCGGAAGTAATAAATACAGATTTACTTCATTCATGAAAGATAACATGTAACTTTGAATTATAGAACAAAGAATAGAAAGTGTATCTTGGTGTGGTGAAATTCAAAACCAAAACTTGAGAATTGCTTGGGAAAACTTTTAATCTTCACTCCAATTCCATTTAATGCCCAAGAAGTGTGGTCTCTCAATCAGTTTCCAAGAAGAGAATAAAAGAGTTTCCAACACTCACATACATCATTGCATTCCTTATATGATCTAAATGAAAACCACTTGATCATAATTCTGTATGTTTCTCTCCTTATATATAACTGATTATCTAATTGGGCTAACCTTTTGGGCCATTCCAATTGGGCTCTAATATGTGGCTTGGAGTGGGACTAAAAGGGACCAATAAGACACTAGCTCCAATGGGCCTTAGGCTTTTCTGTCAACTCTTGACAAATCCAAAATTACCATTAACTATATTTAATATCACT
The DNA here is from genome assembly GCA_023621385.1 of Quercus gilva. NCBI lineage: Eukaryota > Viridiplantae > Streptophyta > Magnoliopsida > Fagales > Fagaceae > Quercus > Quercus gilva. Next base: position 50,340,504 of record CM042483.1, read on the forward strand.
ATATAAATATAATTGCACTCTAGGCCTAATTTATAAATTATTTCCCAAGACTTTATTATACATACAACCCCTTCATTAAAATATTCATAATAATACAAAGTCATGAATGTAAACTGTCACTTTGAAGATTACTACATCTTAATCCTTGAGTACCCGGTTTAATCCTTTTAAGTTATTCATTATATATTTATGAAATCCAATTTTATAATTGCACTCTAGGCCTAATTTATAAATTATTTCCCAAGACTTTATTATACATACAACCCCTTCATTAAAATATTCATAGTAATACAAAGTCATGAATGTAAACTGTCACTTTGAAGATTACTACATCTTAATCCTTGAGTACCCGGTTTAATCCTTTTAAGTTATTCATTATATATTTATGAAATCCAATTTTATAAATATATATACTTTAGTAATTTCTTACCAAAGTGGTTAGGCCCAACTCTCTGAATAACTGAACCCATTAAACTTAGCTAAAGTGAATATTTTATATCTCCGTTAAGAGATTATGAATTCCATTTTGAGAATATATGTTCCATCAACACTAAATGCGGTTGCCTAATATACTGAAGTTTTGACCGTAACTTATAGATCTCACTCTTGATATATCAAAGCAACCTACATCTCTTGATTAGGTCCATTATTCTCTTAGGATTTAGAGTTGATGTAAATAGAAGTCATGAGATTTATTATTCATTTGACAGTCGTTAGGAGAATAATAAATTTCACAACGGTCCAGTTCAATATGTCGTAACTCTTAAAACATATCAACATATCAATTAGAAGTCTCCACTTCCATGATAAAGACAAATCATCTTAGTTGATATGTTATAGTCTTCACAGATGAAATGCCTAATTTCATCACCAACTACGAAATAAATTCTGAGTTTACAAAGAGTTTGTGACTTATATCTTCTATGACTTTTCACATAAATCACATACTATGCATCTCATGGATTAAGATAACGTCCCATTAGTTCATCTATAAATAGTCTCATATAATTAATTTATTTAATTATTTATGACATGCCAATAAATTGGATTTTAGGGCATAAATCCCAACAATCAGTTTTTCAGATCTGATTTTCAGCCCAAGCTTTTATATTTGTGTAAGGTTTCTTTTCTCACAACCCTAGACATATATAAGGCTTATTTTAGAGACCGTCACATAAGAGAATACAAGGAGAACATATGCAAAAGGTGACCGATGCCTTATTCTCTATGAAAGAAGCTACTGTGTCTTTTGCGCCTTAGGGTTTTGTAACTAAGTGCTTTTTTATCTTCATTGTTGATGAAGTGAAGAACTTTGCAGCCAACATTCTTCTTCCTCAAGTTGGTGAGTAAGTCACGTACTGGGATTTGTGCAAAGGAGTTAGTCACGTACTAGGATCTATGCGTCAAAAGGGTGGCGTTCGTATATTGAAGAGTTTAGAGGTTCTAAAGCAGTAAAAGGTTTCTGCTGTAAGTTCATCTACGGGGATTGTAGAGTCTAGGAACAAAGGTTTTGTACTAGATTTGAAACATCTTTTTACTATAGTGGATTGCTTTTTGGAAAGGTTTCCCTCCAAGTTTTTTACTGTGAAACTAGTTTGTTTCATTGGTTTTCCTGAATTATCATATCTTATCTTATTTATTTTTCCGCCGTATGATTTTGACATGATATTGATGTTTGTTTGTTTTAACAAGTTTTATTCATAATAAATCTAATTAACAACTTGAGTTTAAAACTTATTAATTCTATCAACCGGGGTCTAAATTTCCCAACAAGTGGTAACAGAGCGGGTTCACTTTAATTGGATTAATTTCCTGAGTGTGATCTTTGACCCCTGTTGTCATAGATCGTGGACAATCTCTTTTAATTCCTCCTTTATTTGATGGAACTAATTATGCGTACTGGAAAGTTCGTATGAAAGTTTTTTTGCAAGCTTTAGGTGAACAGGTATGGCAAGCTGTCGAAGTTGGCTAGATTAAGTCAAAGGAAGCGCCAGTGGATTGGGATGATGCAACAATCATAGTGGCAAATTTCAATAGTAGGGCCTTAAATGCTATGTTTTATGGGGTGACCAATGAAGAATTCAAGAAAATATCATCAACAAAAGTTGCCAAGGAAGCATGGACCATTCTTGAGACCACCTGTGAAAGTACCAAGGCAATAAAGACTGTAAAGCTTCAAAGACTCACTAGTAGTTTTGAAGAAATAAGGATGGAGAAGGATGAGACATTTGATAAGTTCTATGCTAAACTCAAGGATATTGTGAATTCTGTCTTCAACCTTAGAAAATCTATAGGAAAATCCAAAATTGTTAGGACAATCCTTAGGTCCTTACCTGAAAGATTCCATGCCAAGATTACTGCCATTGAAGAAGTGAAGGACATTGATCAAATTCCTTTAACTGAGCTTGTAGGGAACCTTCTAATCTATGAGATGAGATTAGGCTCAATGGGAAAAAGTGGAAGAAGTAAAAACTTGGCTCTTAAGGGTATAGAGGAAGAGATTGAGGACTCTGAAGATGAAGATGAAAGTGAAGATGAAGATGAAGATGATGATAAGGATGAGGATCTAACCTTTATAACTGATGAGATTATCAAGCTTCTTTAGTTTAGGAAAAAGGATAACGGCAAACCTCCAAGGAAATCTAAATCCTCAAAGAAGGGCAAGAGTGAGAAACTCCTCATCCAGTGCCATGAGTGCCAAGGTTTTGGTCATATGAGGATAGAGTGTCCAAACTACCTTATGAAGGAAAAGACCAAGGAGTCAAAAGATAAATGGTTGGTTGCTACTTGGAGTGATACTCAGAATAACTCTTCTGATAAGTACGTGGATGAATGTAGTCACGTTATGGCCTTTGCTACCTCAACCAATAAGGTGATTGTGGAAAGTGCTAGTGATAGTGAGGATTCTTCTAATGATGAAGTACCCAAGAAGTTGACCTTTCAAGAAGCCTATGATAAGTAATGCACTGAATTCATAAAATCTGAAAAGACTTCTTATCTTTGTAGAAAAGAGCTTAACAAGGTAAAAACTAAAAGTTGATTTGTTAGTCAAACTAGATGAGACTATAAGGTTAGTTGAGACTCTTGTTGTGGAGAACACCTTTTTAGAAGAGAAGGTCATCATTTGTTTTGAATTTCACTGTATCAAGGTACGCTCTCTCATTCTTTGTTTCCAAAACTCAGATGTTGCATGCTATCTCACATGAATGAAGTAGATCCGTTCATATTCCGCTGCGTGTTTTTGTATGAGATACAAAACTATATTTTCCATGTGTTTTTCCTACAAAAGGAGGGAAGAGAAAATTAATCAAATTAAGATTTTCAAAAGTCATGCATTCATCTCTTAAACTAGGGACATTCAGCTATGCCTTATCCCCTCTTTTTGGAACAAGTAAAAATCACTCACACCTTTTCAAAAAAAGAGGAAAAATTCTTTTAAAGAAGGTGAAGGGTTATCACACATAAAGTTTTCAAACTAGGGGCATTTAGCCGTGCCTCATTCAAGTAAGTGCAAATCCCATCAGAGGTGGTCAGATAGGTTCAAATTGTTTACTACAAGATTTCATCAGGTGAATTCTAAACTTGTCTCATCTAAAGTTTCAACAAGATCAAAAGCAATCCAAAGATAAAGAGCCAAAAGCTAAAATTAATACAAATTGTCTAAGGAGTACTTTCTTGTCTTTGCAAGAAAATTAAAATACAGGTCAAGCATCATTCGAACTTCGGGTTCGCCTGTGGGAAGATCTCTTAGACCCACCCCTAGAGGAGCCACCCTTAGTGTCTCCTTCCTGACTTGCATAAAACCAAGATTCTTGCTACCGATTCTGAAGTTCAAGATTTCTAATTCTCTCCTCCTAAGATCTTGTGTTGGCATCTGCTATTGCATTCGGTTGTTCTGAAAAATCAACAAAGACAAGTGTTAAATCAATTATCATGGAAGTCCAAGCAGAAACACTATGGAAGCATTATCTTTTACCTAGCTCATTTCATTGAGCACATATTGAGAAGATTGAGTGTGTGCCACAAGTTGCAAACCTCTAATCATCCGTGCTTTCTTCCACAAGATCAACCCTAACCTGAAGCACAAATCCACAAGTTCAAAAATAACTCAATGAGTAAAAATGAGGACAAGAGACTAAAAGATTCAGGAACATACTAGGTCATCCCAAGGGACATTTGGGGTGTACTTTGGCCTGTCTAAATTCATAGAGTTGTATGACCCATCAGGGTTCAACTCTTCATATTGCCATGCAGGAAAATGAGGATATGTCTCCATGAAAGAATTAGAAGAGCCGCCAGCATGGTTAAGAGGGGGACTCTTCTCTTCCTCTCCCTCCTCCTTAGAAGATGAAGCCTAAAAGTGCAACATGCAGATATTTTTGCAAAAGTTGAAAGAAAGAATATAAGAGATGCAAGATAAGATGCAAATTGACTTTGGAAGGAAAGAAAGTTACCGAGGTTACAGGAATGCCAGCCATACATCCCTGCAATTGAGTCTGGACAAATTCAAGATAATCTCCTAGTGTCCCCGAAACAACATGGCCGACTCGAGCACGAGTAATTTCTTTATTAGCTAAAAGGTCTGCTAACCAAATGGAGGGACAAGGATGAATTGGAATTGTCGCAGGAGGGTACACATGTTAAACTTGAGCCAACACTCGGTCACCAAGATACCAATACCTCCCATGGTCACACTCAAACAACACTTGATGGCCATTTAGCTCTTGAGCCTATTCACACTCAACACGCTCCTCACATCCAAGCCAAGGATCCAAAGACATATGAAAATCACAAAGAATCTAGAATGAAAGGAAATCAAACCACATAGCACAAAAAGAAAACATCACACAAACCCTCAACCAAACGCAAAACCCGAAGAACAAAAAAAAAAAAAAAATCACATCATCAGCAGTCAAGTTATCAATCACCATCCGCCAAACTTGCAAAGAATGCTTGGAAGGCGTTGACAAATGATACTTAGGTAGCCAATGGAGAAACCTAGGATACATGTCACCAACATCTTCTAAAACTTGAGGACCAAAATGACATACATCATTAACGGCATAACAACCAAAATGATCTTCCAAAACACACACATATCCAAGAATTCAAAACCTCACCTGCCAAACAAAGGGTGCACCTCCTAAGCTTGAAAGGCTTCGCAGAGAAAGTTGAGTCATGGAATGCAAAAGGGTTGCGTAAGCCATGCCACCCAAATCATAATTTTTGATCCGGCCAATATCTCTCAGACTCCACAAATAGCGCAAGCTCACAGTACTACTCAAGTCTGGACATAAGAGAGTTCCAATAAAGAAAAGCATGAACATGCGAGTGCCGGTTGCTACAGTCTTACAGTTATCAATATTGGTGTACAACCACATCAAGGAGACATTTTTGCTCTTCATTTTTGAAGGCATCACCCCCAAAAGACTTTTAATCTCTGCTGAAGTGATGGAATCATTGACTTTAATTCTTTCACCACCCAATCTTAAGTCAGTAATGGCTGAGAAGTCATAGGGTGTCAACATCACCTTACCAATACTCAGGAAATGGAAAGTGCAAGTAGTGTCCCAAAATCGCTCTGACAAAGCAAGGAGCAACTAGAGATCCTTATACTTATGGGTATCATGATTTAATAGAGCTTGGAAAAAGGTCTGGAAGCTAGCTTCATTAATGATGTTCTTAATATCTAGGGATAATATCTCCCATTGCCTTTCAACATCTGGAGGCTACCTCGACTTTTGAGGTTCTACAAAACAAAGTTAGCCAATCATCGAGATGTCCACAAAACACCATGTCCCAAAATTACTCATTCCAAAAAATTCCATGTCCAAAAAAAAAAAATTCCCCATGTCCAACCAAAATTTTTCCATGACCAATAAAAAAATTTTCATGTCAAAAAAAAATTTCTCCATGTCCAACAAAAAGTTCCATGTCATTGCAAAAAATTTCATGTCTAAAAAATTTCTCCATGTCCAACAAAAAGTTTCATGTCATTCCAAAAAATTTTCCATGACCAAAAAAAAATCTCCATGTCCAACCAAAAATTCCATACCACCACAAAATTTTTTCCATACCCATACCCATAAAAATTGCCATGCTCATGAAATAAGACTTACACATTCCAACAAAATTTCCTCACTCATCAAAAATGGGTTTGTTCAATCAAGCCTACACATCAAATTCTCATAATTCCAATATCCACAACATTCAAGTCAAAATTCATTCAACAATACCACAAGCTACATACAATGCAAAGTTTCATGAGTCATCAATGTTGTCCAAGTTTCACCATACCAAATAACTCAACAATTCAAAATTGCCCCAAAGCCATGAATACAACATGATCACACAAGAATTTCCAACCAAGTCAAACAATGTTCAAAATTCCAACAAGAACAAACAACAACAAAATGACAATGTCTCAACACCAAGCTCTTAACAAAACATAAAACCAACAAAATTTTCAACAAAGAAACCAAAAAAAAAAAAAAAAAAAAGAGCTCACCTTGAAGTCCTTTTTGGAGTGTGGAGCATGGGTCTTAGGGTCTTGAAGGAGCCCCTCTTCCTCATTCCATTCAAGGGATGGATGATATTTCTTCCCATTGAAAGTAAGAAAAGATGGCCCATTAGAAGATGCCATGGATAATGCAAAAATGGAGGTTTGGAGATGGGTTTCAAAAAATGGGTTTGTAGCAAAGATGGTCAAGAACACAAAGATCTGAAAAGATATAGAAGGAAATGGATGAAGGCAAGTTTAGAAGTTTAGGGAAGTGATTTTCTAAGAAAGAAATGGTGTGAGGATGAAGAAAATGCAAGAAGCTTGTGAATAGTGACAATGGAGGAAGAAGGAGGGATAAAAAAAAAAAGAAAAAAAAAAGGATGAAGACAAGGAAAAAGGGGGCAAAAATTCCCCCCCCCCCCCCCCTCTTTTAATTCACTTGAGTTGCTGAGTCAACTCAAGTTTGACTGAGTTGACTTAGTCAACTTTTCCCCAAAAAAATGTTTTTATTTTTATTTTTTTTAAGAAAAAGAGATAAAAAATTGAAAAAAAAAAAAAAAAACTTTTCAAAGACAAATGGCATCAATTTCAAGAAAATTTCAATTTTGAAGGAAGAAAAATTTAAATTGACAAAAATGATCAAGTACAAAGGGCATCATTGTTTTAGGAAGTTTCAAATTGCAAATTTCAAATTTCAAAAAAAAAATATATTTTTCAAAGAACCATAAAAATCAATCAAAGTTTTCCTTCTAAAGGGAAATTCAAGTTAAAGAAAAGAGAGAAAGGAAGATCACATATCTCAAAATAGTGGAACAATAGAGCACTCATCATTTAAAATCTAATCCCAAATTTTGGTCTTTTGCAGGCAAAACCCCAAGTTCCAAGATAGAGAAGCCTCTTGGTTACCTTCCATTCAGATCGAGGTAGAGAAGCCCCTTGATCGTCACAGTTCAAGATTGAGATAGAGAAGCCTCTCAATCACCCCAAGTTCCAAGATAGAAAAGCTTCTTAGTTGCCTTCCATTCAAATCGAGGTAGAGAAGCCATTTGGTCGCCATAATTCTAGATTGAGATAGAGAAGCCTCTCAATCACCCCAAGTTCCAAGATAGAGAAGCTTCTTGGTTGCCTTCCATTCATATTGAGGTAGAGAAGCCTTTTGGTCGCCACAATTCCAGATTGAGATAGAGAAGCCTCTCAATTGCCCTAGGTTCCAAGATAGAGAAGTCTCTTTGTTACCTTCCATTCAGATCAAGATAGAGAAGCCCCTTGGTTGCCATAATTCCAGATTGAGATAGAGAAGCCTCTCAATTGCCTAAGGTTCTAAGATAGAGTAGCCTCTTGGTTACCTTCCATTCAGATCAAGGTAGAGAAGCCCTTTGGTCGCCATAATTCCAGATTGAGATAGAGGAGCCTCTCAATCGCCCCAGGTTCCAAGATTGAGAAGCCTCTTGGTTACCTTCCATTCAGATCGAGGTAAAGAAGCCCCTTCGTCACCATAATTCAAGATTGAAATAGAGAAGCCTCTCAATCACCTTAGGTTCCAAGATAGAGAAGCCTATTGGTTGCCTCCCATTCAAATCAAGTTAAAGAAGCCCCTTGGTCACTCCCACAAATTCAAATTGAGAGAGAGAAGCTTCTCAATCGCCTTAGGTTCCAAGATAGAGAAGCCTCTTGGATACCTCCCATTCAGATCAAGGTAGAGAAGCCCCTTGGTTGCTCCCACATGCGGATTGAGATAGAGAAGCCTCTCAATCCACCCCAGATTTAGACTGAGATAGAAAAGCCTCTCAGTCACCTCAAATTTCAAGATTTAATTAAAGTTTATCAATTGTTAAGTAGGCTAAGTATTCACAGTTTTCATTTTTCAAAACAGCAAAACACTAGTTTTATGTCCCAAGGTTTTAGGTTCTAGGGCTAGGTAATCTTTGAAAAATAAACCTTGATGACATCATGGCCGCTAAAATCAATGCCTTGGTTTTACATTGACATTCGCTCTGCAAGTTCTGTCAATGAGGGGCATTCTGTAAACACTCAATTTTGCACCCATAATTTAATCTTGGAAGATGATTAGAGTAACCATTTATATACCCAAAATTTTGATTTGCATTACATACATTAATTCATTCATTGCATATCATAAAAGTGATCTTGAGATTCTAACAGTTGTGACGATATGCCCAATTCCTAAATCGGACTGTTGGATTAAAAGATAACACATGATCAAGTTTTCATAGTCTACATGCATTTTGTTTGGGTGGAACCGACCACGCATGATTAATTCAAATTAATTCTGATTGGTTAAATAATTAAAATTAATTAAATAATTTGGTGATTGGTTGTTGGTTAGTGTCAAAAGTAAGCCTACTTGCATGAGAATAAAGTGGATAATTAGATAACAAAGAAATTGTGGATAATTAAGTCTTTTTAGAATATTTATCTATAAGATAATTATCACTTTAAAAACCTGAATATCAAGAAAAAGGGATTAATATTTAGAATATAAATCAAAAATGCGTCTAGGTGCAATTCCCGGCTAAAAATTCCTCAAAAAAGGAGTCCAAATCGGACCAAAACTCAAACGCAGGCCTGGCACCCAAGAGGGCCTGTTGGCACTCTTGGAGTGCTAACTGGCCCAAATGCTCGGCCTAGCCTGAGAATGCCCTATGATAATAGCTTAATTTTGCATATTTATATCATTATTAGAAAGTATTATCATACTTATTTTGAGTTAATTCATGCATTTTATAGTTGGTTTTGGAATAATACTAAATAATCAATTTTGTGCTTAATTGAATTTTAATGCGGGAATTTGTTTTTTGTAGGATGATGAAATTAAATAAGTGGATTTGTCCAAAGAAGAAATCTAATAAACTTTAATTTTACAAGGGTCATGATGAAGTCAAAGAAGGCCAACCCAATTAAATTCAAGTCCAATTGGAGTAAGGAATCAAAGGAAATTTGCACCAAATCCAAATTTAAGTCCAATTTGGATTAGGATTTTAGCTTGCACACCAGCTAGTATTTGGAGCATAACTTTTGGCTCAAATGTCCAATTGAGATGATTCAAGTTGGTCTGGAAAGCTAACTTAAAGGGATACAACTTTTTGGTTGACCAAAAATTCGAATTTTGAAGTTAAATGGGCCCAAAACGTTGGTTAATTGAAACCTAAAAACCTAGGATTTTCTCCAAACGGGAATTCAACTTGTAATAGGATTCCTTGATCTATTTAAAGGCTCTTTAGAACAAAATTCAGAGCAGAGCTACCGTAGAACATAATTTAGATTTTCTTAAAGTTTCTTTACAATTTTTAGAGTTTTATTTGTGTTATGACTTACAAGAAGCCTTGCTAAGACAAAGGGTGAAACCCAACCGTTTATTGGTATGTTCTTAATAATTATTTATTAATTTTAACGTTTATGTTTTTATGTTTTTGATTGTTTTACTCATCTAGGAAAGTGTTTAGCTCTGTATAATCCTTTGATTTATCATAGACTCCGGGCACATTAAATGCTTAGTATTCCTAGTGAACTAATTCACTAGTTTTGTTTTCTCTAAAATCAATCAATTTCATGGAACTACTTTAGACAATTAATTCTTGAGTTTTTAATGTTAAATCATCCGCTAAGATTATCTTTCGTATGAATTTTAGTTGAGTTATAAAATAAATATTGTTAAGACTTCCAATAGATGTGTTGTGTGTGGATCCCTAAACATTAGCGCCTTAATATATTATTATTTTTTCTTAATTTAAATTACCTTTATTAAACCATAAAAAATCTCCTCAATTATGATAGGATTAGTGCCTTTAAATCCTATTATATGATGCTATGTTTGACATTATGTATAACTTAATGTTGTGATTAATAAAGTTGTTTTATTATTAACAAAAATAATGGTAACATGAATATTTGGACATTATCATAAAGTCCATGAGATGCATAGTATGAAATTTATGTGATTTAGTCACAGAAGATATAAATCACAAGTTCTTTATAAACTCAGAATTTTAGTTTGTAGTCGGTGATGAAATTGGGCATTTCATTTGCGAAGACTATTAACATATCAACTAAAATGATTTGTCTTAATCATGGAAATAGAGATTTCTAGTTGGTATGTTGATATTTTTAAGAGTTAAGACATATTGAACTAGACCACTGTGAGATTTATTATTCTCCTAACGACTGTTAAATGAATAATAAATCTCATGACTTCTATTTACATGAACTCTTAATCCTGAGAGAATAATAGACCTGATCATGAGGTGTAGGTTGTTTTGATATATCAGGAGTGAGATCTAAAGTCACGATCAAACCTCAGTATGTTGGGCAGCCACATTTTGTGTTGAGCAAACATATATTCTCAAGATGGAATTCATAATCTCTTAATGAAGATATAAAATATTCCCGTGAGATAAGTATAATAGGTTTGGTTATTCAGAATGTTAGGCCTAACTAATTTATTAAGGAGTTACTAAAGTATATATTTATGAAATTGGATTTCATAAATATATGATGAATAACTTAAAGGATTAAACCGGGTACTCAAGGATTAAGATGTAGTAATCTTCAAAGTGACAGTCTATGTTTATGACTTTGTATTACTACGAATATTTTATGAAGGGGTTGCATGTACAATAAAGTCTTGGGATATAATTTATTTATATGGCCTAAAGTGCAATTATATTTATAGAGTGGTATTAAATATAATTAATGGTAACTTTGGACTTGTCAAGAGTTGACAAAAAAGCCCAAAGCCCATTGGAACTAGAGTCTTATTTGTTCTTTTTTGATCCAACTCCAAGCCACATACTAAAGCCCAATTGGAATGGCCCAATTGGTTAGCCCAATTAGATAATTAGTTAAATATAAGGGGAGAAACATACAGAATTTTGTGTGACACTATTGTGAAATGGTGTGTATGTGAGCGTAAGCCACTCTCTTATTCTCCCTTAACCTGATTGAGAGACCACTCTTCTTGAGCGTTAGTGGAATTGTAGTGAAAATTAAAAGTGTTCCCAAGTACTTCTAATCCTTGCTTTTGAATTTTACCGCACCAAGATATGCTCTTTTGTTCTTAAATTCTAAAATTTACAAAGTGCATGTTATCAATTGCGAATGAAGTAGATCCGTTAATTTTCTGCTGCGTATGTTTTGTATAAGATACAAACCATGTTTTTCCAACAATTGGTATCAGAGCGGTCTTCAATTTCAAATTTGTATAACATGTTTTCTGAGTTTTTTAATCAAGGATAATAGTTTCATGATGTTAGAAGATTATGCAATTAATTTTTTGCATGGTTATTGAAATTATTGTTTGATAAAAACTGATATTGATGTTATGATGTTGTTTAAGTTTGATATTTAGTATGTTAAATTGAATTTTAAGGCTATAGCATCAATGAAATTCAGTTTTGATATCAAACTCTGTCCATTATGTTCATATGATGGTTGTTTGTTCATGAAAAACCATTGAAAATTGCTTCAGAAAAATTATGGAAAATTCAAGTTTCACATGTTTCGATCGATCGAAAATTACTTTTGATCGATCGAGTGAAACATGAACCTTCTGTTTAATTCGATTGGCATTCGATTGCTAATCAATCGATCAAATGTTCTTTTTCGATCAATCGAGCAGTGATCGAGTACCAATCGAGCCAGGCAGATTGTTTGGTTCAAATTTTTTTAATTTTTTTTCTACCGATCAAGAAATATGTTCAACCAATCAAAAGCTGTGAATTTTGAATTTTTCTAAGTGTTTTCACATGGATAAAGTGCAAGGCTATGTGTGATGAGATTACACATGTTTCTAATAAAAAACCTTTATTTTAAAACATCTAGTGGGAGAGAGATACAAGGGTTGGATCTCACAGCCTCCATTATCAGTTCATAGTAGTATGAAATATATACTTTGTCTTTGCTTCAAGCTTAGCGTTCCATATGGAGAGTATTTATTTCATGGTGCTATAAGATTGAACATCCTAGCTTATAGTGGTTTGATCAAACACCTTGTCTTAACCTTGAACTTTGTATTCCATGCGGAGGGTGTTTTGTATCATGGTACTACAAGATAAACTTGTTAAGGGAGATGAAATGTGGCTACACATGATTCTAGACAATGGTGCACACTAGACTAAATATTATAGTATCCTCTATGCTGAGTTCTTACTATTATTATTTAGAGGCTAAATGTATAATAGCATATTATTAGTGTTTGATAAGAGTTATCATGATAGCACTAATAATGAGAATAATTTTCAATCAATCATAGTATTTAATGTTCACTCAATGCTGAGGGATATTAAAATATGAGATTAGGTTGTCGTTGCATATATTATATTATGGTTTTATTAAGATTCTATACTATATGCTTATATGTTAAATTGATAATGTCATGTTTACTTATTATATTCATGTTTAATGTTTTCAGATTTAATCATGGCATCATTTAGCCCACTTGTTGCTATTCTTAATCAAAACAAACTGATTGGATCCAACTATGTTGACTGGAAAAGAAATTTGGACATTGTTCTTACAACTGAAGAGCACAAGTATGTGCTTAGCCAACCTTATCCTAACTTTCCATCATTAGATGCTCCTCTTGAGGAAGAACAACGATATGATCGTTGGCAAAAATCTAATGAGATGGCCAAGTGCTATATCCTAGCATCTATTTCAAATGTTCTACAGCATCAAATGGAGGATGTAGAACTTGCTTTGGATATAATGTTAAGCTTGAAGGAGATGTTTGGTAAGTAAGGCCATTCTGCAAGGTAAGAAACTATAAGGCAAATTTATAATACCAAAATGACTGAAGGTACTTCAGTGAAGGAGCACTGTCTTAGGATGATCTCTTATCTGAATACATTGGAAGTTTTAGGTGCTAATATTGATGGAGAATCCCAAGTGGATATGATACTCCAGTCACTACCAGAATCATTCAAAGAATTTAGACTTAATTATAATATGAACAAAAAGATTTATTCATTATCTGAATTAATGAATGAATTGGTAGCGGCGGAAGGCATTCTTGATAGATCCAGTGTTGATACTAATATGGTTAAGCTTTTACTTGTCAACCTAAGTCAAAAGGCAAGGATAAAAAGAAGAAGAAGAAGGACTTCACCAAGCAAGATGGTAAACAAATTGTCTTAGGAGTTGCCAACAAGGGAAAGAAAAAGGAGCATGCCAAAGAAAAGTGTTTCCATTGTGGCGAGAAAGGTCATTGAAAGAGGAATTTTCCAATATTCAAAACTACCAAAAATAAGGGTATGAAAAGTTTATTCCTTCTTGAAATACGTTTAGTACAGAATCCCACGAATTCCTGGTGTGTGGATTCGGGTTGTACTAATCATATCTGCAATTCTTTGCAGGGGTTTCAGGAGACCAGAAAGCTGAATGAGGGAGAACTGTTTCTTACTTTGGGTGATAGGAGTAGAATTCTATTGTAGCTGTTAGAATGTTTAATTTATGTTTTAGTTCTAGAGTTTTAATATTGGAAAACTGACTGTATGTACCTAATGTTTGTAGGAATTTAATTTTTGTAACTTATTTAAGTAAACATGGATATTGTGTTATCCTGAAAGACAATGTTGTAATAAAGAAGGATAAAGTGTTTATCTGTTCTAGCAATATTGTAGATGGTCTTTATATTTTAACTCCTAATAAGCATGAATTATACAATTCTGAATTAAATAATAATTCACATGTGAAATCATTAAAGAGAAAGTTTCCTTCTACTAGTGATGCATATCTTTGGCATTTGCGTTTAGGTCATATTAATCCAAACAGAATTCAAAGACTAATCAATGATGGACTCTTAGAGCCATTGAACTTTAATGGATATCCAGTCTGTGAATGTTGTTTACAGGGTAAAATGACCAAACAACCTTTTAATGCAAAAGGTATAAGAGCCCAAGAGTTGCTAGAACTAGTACATTCAAATGTATGTGGTCCTACGTCAATCCAAGCAAGAGGTGGCTATGAGTATTTCGTTACTTTCACTGATGACTACTCTAAATTTGGTTATGTGTACCTAATGAAACGGAAGTCTGAAGCTTTTGAAAAGTTCAAAGAGTTTAGGGCTGAAGTTAAGAATCAATTAGGCAAACGCATAAAGGCCATTCGATCTGATTGAGGTGGTGAATACCTTCTTGGGGATTTTAAGGATTACTTAACTGAAAATGAGATTATATCCTAGTTGACTGCACCTGGAAGTCCACAACAAAATGATGTAGCAGAAAGAAGGAATAAGACTCTTTTAGATATGGTTAAATCCATGTTGAGTTATTCAACCCTACCAATTTCTTTTTGGGGATATGCCTTAAATACTGCTATGTATCTTCTAAATTTAGTACCTTCGAAGTCTATTCCTAAAACACCTGTAGAGTTGTGGATTGGGAGTAAGCCTAATATGAGACATCTCCATATTTGGGGTTGTCCAGAACATGTGTTGAAAGGAAAGTCTAACAAGTTACAATCTAAAACAAAAGTGGTTTTCTTTGTAGGGTATCCAAAAGGAACTATTGGAGGTTTATTCTATAGTCATAAAGATAATAAAGTGTTTGTTAGTACAAATGCCAAATTTTTGGAAAATGACTATATGAATGATTATACTCCTAGAAGTAGAGTTGTTTTGGCTTAAATGAATAAACATGTAATTGTATAACCAATTGATGAAACTAGGGATGATATGGTTGTATTAGATATACCACAAGATTCTACTCATGAGATGATTAATACACAAGTGCCTCGTCGTAGTGGGAGGAATGTAAGGCCACCTATAAGATTTATAGGTCTGGGAGAAACTTATGAAGCTATCCTAGAAAAGGCTAAATCAGATCCTTACACTTATGAAGAGGCAATGAATGATATAGATGCACATCATTGGGTTCAAGCTATGAAATCTGAATTGGATTCTATGTATTCCAATCAAGTATAAGATCTTGTAAAGGTGCCTAACGACATTAAACATGTTGGTTGCAAATGGGTTTACAAGAGGAAGAGAGAGATAGATGGAAATGTTGAAACCTTTAAAGTAAGACTAGTGGTGAAAGGGTATACACAAAAAGAAGGTATTGATTATGATGAAACTTTTTTTACAGTAGTCATGCTTAAACCTATCAGAATTCTTTTATCTATTGCTGCTCATTATGATTATGAGATTTGGCAAATGGATGTCAAGACTGCATTTCTTAATGGCAATCTTGAAGAAGAAATCTATATAATGCAACTGGAAGGTTTCATAGCAAAGAACCAAGAGCATATGGTATGCAAGTTGAAAATGTCTATTTATGGACTTAAGCAAGCATCTAAGTCATGGAACATCAGATTTGATCAAGCAATCAAGTCATTTGGTTTTAAATAAACTCTTTATGAACCTTGTATGTACAAAAGACATTGAGATAAAGTAGTAATATTCCTAGTGCTTTATGTTGATGATATTCTACTCATTGGAAATGATGTAGGGGTAATGTCATTAGTAAAGGTTTGATTGTCAAGCTAATTTGATATGAAGGACTTGGGTGAAGCTAACTTTTTTCTAGAGATCAAGTTTTGGCAAGATCGCATAAATAAGATGTTAGGCTTGTCACAAGCTGGATATATAGATAAGGTTCTAGAACGGTTTAGCATGCAAAACTCCAAGAGAGGATTACTTCCTTTCAGACATGGAGTTCCTCTATCTGATGACCAAAGGCCTAAGACTCTTAAGGAAGAAAATATGATGAGACAAGTTCCCTATGCTTCAGTAGTGGGAAGTCTCATGTATGCCATGCTTTAAACTAGACCAGATATCTATTATTCAGGGGGCATAGTCAGCCGATATCAATCAAATCTAGGACTTAAACATTGGCAAGCTGTAAAGCATATTCTCAAGTATCTAAAGAAAATGAGAGATTATATGATTGGTTACCATAGTGAGGATTTGATTCCCATTGGTTATATAAATTCAGATTTTCGATCAGATCTTGATTTCATAAAGTCCACTTTAGGTTGTGTGTTCACCTTGGGAGGTGGAGCCATAAGTTGGAAGAGTGTTAAGCAATCTTGTATTGTGGACTCCACTTTGGAAGCTGAATATGTTGCTGCTTGTGAAGCAGCAAAGGAAGCTGTTTGACTCAAGAAATTCCTTTCTGATCTTGGTGTTGTGAGATTGGAGCAAGTTCCTATCACATTTTTCTGTGACAATGGTGGAGTAGTTGCACAATCCAAGGATCCAAGAAATCAGAGGAAAGGAAAGTACATAAAAAGAAAGTCATTTGAGACATTGTTGCTCGAGGAGATGTAGTAGTAGCAAAGATTGATAGTGCAAGTAATCTAGCAGATCCTTTACCAAAGCTTTGCCCCAAAGGATCACATTTGGAGGAAATTGGAGTTAGATTAGTGCACAATAGTCTTTAGGACAAGTGGCAAATTGTTAAGATTAGTGCCCTTAAATCCTATTGTATGATGCTATGTATGAAATTATGTATGACTTAATGTTGTGATTAATAAAGTTGTTTTATTATTATCTAAAATAATGGTAACATGAATATTTGTACATTATCATAAAGTCCATGAGATGCATAGTATGTGATTTATGTAATTTAGTCACAAAAAATGTAAATTACAAGTTCTTTGTAAACTCATAATTTTAGTTCGTAGTCGGTGATGAAATTGGGCATTTCATTTGCGAAGACTATAATATATCAACTAAGATGATTTGTTTTAATCATGGAAGTGGAGACTTCTAGTTGGTATGTTGATATGTTTTAAGAGTTAAGACATATTGAACTGGACCACTGTGAGATTTATTATTCTTCTAACGACTATCCAATGAATAATAAATCTCACGACTTCTATTTACATGAACTCTTAATCTTGAGAGAATAATGGACCTGATTATAAGATGTAGGTTGCTTTGATATATCAGAAATGAGATCTAAAGTCACGATTAAAACCTCAGTATGTTGGGTAGCCACATTTAATTTTGAGGGAACATATATTCTCAAGATGGAATTCATAATCTCTTAACAAAGATATAAAATATTCTTTTGAGATAAGTTTAATGGGTTTGGTTATTCAGAATGTTAGGCCTAGCTACTTTAGTAAGGAGTTACTGAAGTATATTTACGAAATTGGACGAGTTACTAAAGTATATATTCATAATATATATTTATATTATTCTGTTTTTCTTTTCCTTTCCATTAATTAGTATGTTGTGGTTGTTCGTTGCACGAGTGCAGTTAATATGTTTTATTGATTTTATTATGAATTGTTTTTAATTTATATTTACTATGCTTAGATATTTTGTTAGAATTTTCTTTAACATGTTCTTTAGTTGATTGTTTGTTTTAATTCTTTTTCTTTGATTTCAAAATCTGCTAATGATTATCGAAACCTTTTTTTATAAAAACTCAAAACTGATCTGTATTTTCATTAAATACAGATCTAAATTTTTTTTGGTCTAAAAAACAGATTTTTATTTTCATTAAAAACAGATCTGAAAATTTTTCTAAAAAAGTTTTCTTTCTTATAAAAATTGCAAATTTCGAAAATTTAAAGAAGGAATTAAAAGTTAGGTTAAAGTCTTTTTTTTAATATGTGATGCATGCATAATAATTTTGTCTCATGAATATAAATCCTCTTTTAAAAATCTCATTTTTTTAAACTTCCAAAAGCAGATCTGATTTTTTTGCAAATTAAATCTTTTTCTTTAACTTTTCAAAACAGATTTGATTTTTCTTAAATAAAATCTTTCTTTTTACCCTTTATAAAAACATATTTGATTTTTACAAATCAAATCTCATTTTTTTTTTTTTTAACTTTTCAAAACAAATCTGATTTTTCTTGATAAAATCTCTTTTTTTTTTTACCCTTTCAAAAAAAAGTCTAATTTTTTACAAATCAAATCCTATTTTTTTTTTTATGTTTCAAAACAAATCTGATTTTTCTTTAAAAAAAGGATATTACTCATAAGGCAAAGTTATTTAAATTAGTTTTTGTCAAGTGTTTGTAATGTGTGTTACAATATATTATTCAATGTTATACAAAAAAGGTATAATGGTCATTAAAGTCTAGAAGACCAAACTCTGTTTGGTCTTTTAGACCAAGGCTTTAATTTTGGTAGATTGTAATTAGGACCAAAGCCTTATAAGGTTAATTTACCAAAATTGTACCTTTTTTATTCAATCAATGACATTTGAAGTATTTTGAACATGTAATTATATTTATTGTTAGGACATATGTAGTTCACTTGTTAGGACATATGTCACTCTTTTATGTGATTGGCTAATCTTTTGACAAAACACACTTTACTTGTATTTAGATAGATCTAGGATGTGTTGAAATACTTCAAGAAACTTAGTTTCAAGATCAAGTATGGAAGCCTTCAAGTCTGTAAAAAAAAAAAACAAGCTGAAAGTGCAAAATCATTAAAGCTCGACAGCTGTCTCGACAGCTACATCTATCGAGCTTAAGTAAGCTGTTCCAACTCGTAAGCTCGATACTTGCTTGATAGCTTCTCAACAGCTTCTCGACAGCTTCTATCTGTCGAGATTTATAAAAATCAAAATTTCTTATCTGATTTCTTGGGATCCTTGAATGTGTCTTTGGGCCTTCTTTTCTCCTAACCCTAGACATATAAAAGGATTGTTTTAAGGGCCGTCAACATAGATACAAGTTGCACAAGCATTGAGCAAACTCTGTTCAAGCAATTTGTAACCGGAGACAAAGTTCTGCCCTTGTTCATCTCTTCTAAAGAAGTTGCTATGTATGTGCACCTTTGAGTTTTGTGACCAAGCATCTTCTTGATCTTCATCGTGTAGGATGAACTAAAGAATTTTGCAGCCAACCTCTCTTTCTAGTTGGTGTTGAAGTCACATACTGGGATCCGCCCAAACTGGTTAGTCACGTACTTGGGAGCCGTGCATCAAAAGGGGAAACTGTCACTACAGAACAAGTCCAATTGAGTATTGGGGTAAGAGTTCAACTGTAGATTGGTAAGGTACTTGGGATTCCTTTACTTGTAACCGCTTGTTGTGATAATAGTAGAGTTTCGGGAGTGGTGACCTGAAAATCACCCAGTGGGGTTTTTGCCGTAAGGTTTTCCCCATTCGTAAACAAATCACCGTGTCATTTATTTTCTGCTGCATATTTAGTTATTTGATGATTTGTTTGTGCTGCCACACATTTGTATATAATTGAACCTAATTAATTCACTTGGCTAATTAATTGGTTAATTCATCACAAGGGGTCAATTCGCATTTGGCCTATCAGGTGGTATCGGAGCAGGCACACTCTGATTAGGTTTTAATTTTTGTTGTGTTGATCCATTGACCCCTGTTTGTCATGGATAGAGGACAGTCATTTATCATACCTCCTTTATTTGATGTGACTAACTATGCATACTGGAAAGTACGCATGAGAGTTTTCTTGCAGTCTTTAGATGAGAAGGTGTGGCAAGCTGTAGAGATTGGCTGGACTAAGCCAAAGGAAGCGCCGGCCGATTGGGATGATGCCAAGATCAAGGCGGCAAACTTCAACAGCAGAGTGTTAAATGCCTTATTTAGCACGGTCACCAATGAGGAGTTTAAGAAGATATCCTCAACTAAAACTGCTAAGGAGGCTTGGACCATCCTACAGACAACCTATGAGGGTACAAAGGCTGTCAAGGATTTAAAGTTTCAAAGGCTCACTACAAGCTTTGAAGAAATAAAGATGGAGGAGGATGAGTCGTTTGATGAGTTCTATGCCAAGGTCAAAGACATAGTGAACTCAGCCTTCAATTTTTGGGAAACCATTCCTAAACCCAAGATTGTGAGGAAAGTACTCAGATCTCTACCCGAGAGATTCCATGCGAAGATTTTGGCAATCGAGGAATCAAAGGATATTGACAAGATTCCTCTGACTGAGCTGGTTGGAAACTTGCAGACTTACGAGCTAGGATTATCTAGGATTGGCAAATCGGTTAAAGGCAAGAGTATGATTCCAAGAGTATCTAGGATTGGCAGTGACATAGATGAGTCTTCCGATGATGATGATTCCAAGATGAAGTCCTACATTATGAGGCAGTTCAAGAAGTTTATAAAGAATGCTAATGGAAAGAACTTCGACAAGGACCGCAGGCAATCCAATTCTTCTTAGTTCAAAAGCCAAGACAAAGGAAAGAAGGATGCAAGGAATGGCGGTCAGTACACTGTTCCTGCAGGACCTAAGTGTTTTGGGTGTCATGGCTTCAGTCATATGAAACATGAGTGCCCCACAAATCTCAAGAGCATTAGGAAGAGCAAGGCACTTGCTGCTACCTTAAGTGACACTGAGCTTGAAGATGATTCTGATAGTAAGGATGACGGAATCTTAAATGCCTTCATGGCCACAGTCAATCCTACTGAAGGGATTGTTGATGAAGTGGAAGAAGAAGAAGCATTGGTGGATTCTAAGTATGAGAAGATGGATGATCAAGATGATCCATTCAGCCTATGAGAAACTATACAAGTTGTCTAAGAAACACGAGAAACTCTATAGGCTGACCACCAAGAAGCTCAGCGATGTGGAACTTGACCGTGAAGAGTTGTCCACAAAGTTTGATGAGGCAAATCAGACCATTAGAGCGCTGAGGTTCGAGAACAATTTCTTAGCTGAAAAGACCAAGAAGCTTGAGGCAGAACTATTTCAAGTTAGAGCTCAATTAGAGAGGACTTCAAGTGCATAACTTAATGAGATGCTCAGCATTCAGAAATCTGCTTCAGATCAAACAGGTTTAGGGTATGGTCTTTCTTCCTCTAATATTGCTTCTTCTAGTTCTACTGTTTTTGTTCCTCTTGCTAATAATATTGAAATTGAAAACATTGATGCTAAAACTGAATTAGCTAATGAGAACTTAGACAATGATAAATCTATCTTAGGAGCACCCCCTAAGTAAGATAAGAAAGATGTTAAAAACTCTAAGGCTAAGAAGGCTACTCTCAAAAGCCTAAACAGAAGAAGCAGCATCTCTGTCATCATTATGGTGTTGCTGGTCATACTCAACCAAATTGCTATAAGTGATTAACCACTCAACAGAGCAACGACATGATAGCATATGGAAGCCAAAATCGACTTCAATCCTCTCTTGCTCCTCTTGGAGATCTTCTGAAAGCTCTCATGTTCCTTTCGAACTTGAATAGGTTCAATTCCTCCCCTTCACCGCTGGTTCAAAGTTTAATCAAATGAAAGGTTCTTCCAAGGTGTGAAAGAAAAAGGACTCTAAGTGATTATATCACTTTCTTCTATCTTCTTGTTTTTTGTTTGTTGCATTATTTGTGTGTTTCGCTTTTATTTTGAGTCAGTCTAGTTTTTATGCTTTGTTTTGATAACATGTTTTTGTTTGTTTATTTTCAGTTTTTTTTTTGTTTTGTTTTTGATATAAAAATAATAAAAAAAATTGAAAAATCAGAAAATACAAAAACAATGTGTGTTTTGTGTACATTGGTACTTGTGTACCTTGGATGGCCATTGAAACAAAGTTTTTTAAACTTTGTATCTTTTGTAGCTTAGATGAGCATCTCTATGCACAACTAAGCAAGTGAGCTTTGTGGCTCTTGTTTGTGATGAGTAAGATTAAGTTATCTCTTAGACTTAATACTTATATCACTCTTTTTGACGGGTAGGACTATAAAATCTTAAGAGAAAGGCATAAATAACCATCTTACCACTATTGCCTGCCAATCATGAATGACACCTGTATGCTTCGGCATAGCAAAAGTGCAGTATCAATGACATTTGTGTGCTTCGGCATAGCAAAATTGGAATGTCAAGTATCAATTGGTATTTCTTTTCTCTCTCTTATATGCCCATGCATGATATGCTTAAAAAGAAAATATACAAAGAAAATAAAAAGCAAAAAGATTAAAAATGTTTTAAATATGATTGCAAGTGTGTATTCTAGGAGATATGGGAGTTATAGAATGTACCTCAAAGGTGATAGTCCCCATCAAACAGTTATGATTGTGTGTGAGTTAAAGTGATTTTCTCATAACTCAAATCATCATAACATGTATACATTTATGCAATCTTGCGATATTTATCACACACAACACGCAATATTTTTTGCTACTCTTGATACATGTGCAGGTACAATATGATTTGGCCATCACTAGGTTTAAATGTGCTTATGTATGCTCACTAAATTGTCTTAACTTCTTTTTGAAATATAAAATTGGCTAGACTTGTTTAGTGTGTGCGTGTGTTTTTGGGATCCTTATGCTTAAAATTTTCATTGAGAGATGTTTTTGAGAGCCTATAATGTTGTTTGGATCTTTGTTGGGTTGCATTCATGTTTGTGTTTTTCATTTCTCGAAAAACTGTTTTTAAAAGCTGGCTCGACACCTCCTCGATACCTAGCTATCTGTCGAGATTCTCAAAACTTTTTCTTATCGCAATCTCGATACTTCCTTGACACCTGGTGGATCGATCGAGAAATCTCCTACCTCCTCGATAGCTTCTCGATACCTGGTCGATCGATCGAGCTTCTGTACTTGATTCTGGTGTTTATTCCTCAATACCTGGTCGACACCTGTATCTGTCGAAGACCATTTTCCTCAACACCTATCTCGACAGATGTCTCGACACCTCTCAATACCTATATCTATCGAGATTTACTGAAGATCTATATAAGCCCCTCGTGCGATCTGGTTCTCATTTTTCTCAATCTCTCTCGATCTGTCCGCACTTGTTCACCTTCCAAACCTTCAACCTACGTGATTTTCGGCCTTTCCTTGTTTCAAATCACTTGGTATGATCTCTTTTCCTTTCATTCTTCATGCATTTCATGATTTTGAAACTTAGGTTTTGGGGCTTTTGAAAAATTTTAGGGTTTTTCAAAATTGATAAGTTTTGTTAAAATTTTGGGATGGGTTTCCATTTAAATGTGTTCAAAATCTCATGCATTGTATCACATGTGCATTATAATGATATTTTCATGCATTTAGATGTGTGTAATATGTTTGTGTGCTGGTAGGATTGGATTGGGCTGAGCCTATGATGAATTTTCTTTTGCATGTCACATGTTCATGCACTCCCTATGCATACGTACTCTATATTCAATATACTTGTTATATTTGAATTGCTTTAGGACTTTTCTGATTGTCTCTCTCTCTCCCTCTCTCATTATGTTTACGTTAGTCGTGTCTATGGCACCTAAGCGTAAATCTACTCCGGCTTAGAACCCTCTTCGTTCTGGAGCTTCTTCATCTTCTGATTCTGCTTTTCTTACTCTTCGGTTCTGTGATGATGATGTCCACAACACATTCTCGAAGAACTTTTCTCGACGATGTGTTCATTCGAAACGCCAAATCATTTTGGCGGACTTCGCCAATACTGACATTCCTGATGTCATTCACAGTAAGGAATGGGAGTCACTGTATGGCGTCCCAGTCACTTGTCCTCTCATGCTCATTTAGGAGTTCTACTCCAACATTCATGGGATTAATCGTTCAGTACCTCTCTTTTTCACTCACGTTCGAGGTATGCGCATTCCTGTCACACCGCAGCTTGTTACGGATGTGCTTCGGGTTCCTAGGATAGTGTCTCCTGACTATCCATCTTGTGAGCGTCTATGGACTGTGTCCAAAGATGAGCTCATTTCTACTTTTTGTGAACGCCCTTCTGAGTGGGGTAAGTTTCAGTATACATCATGTCGGCCTTTTGCTAAAGGTCCTAGATTCTTAAACATGGTGATAACTTTTGTACTCCATCCTCTCTCTCACTACAACCCCATCACAGAGCCTCGTGCTCGATTTTTGTTATCCCTCATTGAGCATCTTACCATAGACTTTCCTTCTCATTTTATTTTGTCTATTATAGATGTTCTTTTAAATGTGGCGACCCGTGATAAGCTCATCTTTCCTTCTACTATCACAAGGATTTTACGCCATTTCTCTGTTCCTTTTCCTGCGTCCGAACATTTCACTTTCATGTGTGCCATAGATGCCGCTACCGTAAAATGTAGTGATGCGCAGTTTAGGTCGCGATAGCTGGATTCCACTCATCCCTCCCGATCCGCTCCATCACGATCTGCTCCATCTACATCAGCTTCTTCTTCTTCCATGAGCGATATGTCCCTTGGAGACATCATGGCGCAGCTACACCGCATGGATGCTCACCTTGATACACTCTCTATTGAGTTGTATCAGGTGAATGTTCATGTTGGCCATATTGCTAGGCGGCAGGCGACCATGGGTGGTTTTGTTTCTAAGGCTACTCCTTCACCACCTCCTATAGCGGCTTCTGACTCTGAGGATGATGATGATGATGATGGCGATAACGATGATGCTTTTGATGATGATGATGATGGAGATGCTAGCTCTACCGATAAGATGTCTACTTGACACTTTACCCTTTGTCACTCGTGACAAAAAGGGGAAGTAGTTTTGGATATGAGAGTAGTCACTCTTAAAGGGAGAGTTAGTATAGGACATTAGGACATTTTTGTTAGGGGGAGTGTTGATATACCTCTTGAAGGATGTAGTGAGGATTTGATGTATCTTTTCTTTTCTTTCTCTTTTTAGATACATTGTTCATGTACATTGGGTCTTGTGACCATTTATTGACATACATTGTACTTAGTTCTTTCTATATGTTGATGTATGTTTCTTTCACCTACCTCTTACATGCTTCTTTTAATTGTATGCAATCTATTATTTCTGTTTCACACAAGATGTCTTGATGAGTTTTGTTTAAAGTGTTTCAGAAATACAGGTTGTCAAAGTCTACTTGTCATGAACTCTCTTCTTGCAAAGTTTTTCAAGAGTTTATGTTATGATAGATTTTATTGTATGTAACAAATGAGTATGAGTTGAGTGATTTATGACTTCTTTCATATGTTCATTTGTTTGTTGTGGTTTTGTCACGGATTGCCAAAGGGGGAGATTGTTAGGACATATGTAGTTCACTTGTTAGGACATATGTAGTTCACTTGTTAGGACATATATCACTCTTTTATGTAATTGGCTAATCCTTTGACAAAACGTACTTTACTTGTATTTGGGTAGATCTAGGATGTGTTGAAATACTTTAAGAAACCTGGTTTCAAGATCAAGTGTGGAAGCCTTCAAGTCTGTCAAACAAAAAAAAGCTGAAAGTGCAAAATCATTTAAGCTCGACAGCTGTCTCGACAGTTGCATCTATCGAGCTTAAGTAAGTTGTTCCAGCCCATAAGCTTGATACCTGCTCGACAGCTTCTATCTGTCGAGGTTTATAAAAATCAGAATTTCTAATCTGATTTCTTAGGATCCTTGAATGTGTCTTTGGGCCTTTTTTTCTCCTAACCCTAGACATATAAAAGGATTTTTTTAAGGGCCGTCAGCATAGATACAAGTTGCACAAGCATTAAGCAAACTCTTTTCAAGCAATTTGTAACCGAAGACAAAGTTCTGCCTTTGTTCATCTCTTTTGAAGAAATTGTTGTGTATGTGCACCTTTGGGTTTTGTGACCAAACATCTTCTTGATCTTCATCATGTAGGATGAACTGAAGAACTGTACAGCCAACCTCTCTTTCTAGTTGGTGTTGAAGTCGCGTACTAGGATCCGCGCAAACTGGTTAGTCACGTACTTGGGAGCCGTGCATCAAAAGGGAAAACTGTCACTACAGAACAAGTCTAATTGGGTATTGGGGTAAGGGTTCAACTGTAGGTTGGTAAGGTACTTGGAATTCCTTTACTTGTAACCGCTTGTTGTGATAATAGTAGAGTTTTGGGAGTGGTGACCTGAAAATCACCCGATGAGGTTTTTGCCGTAAGGTTTTCCCCATTCGTAAACAAATCACCGTGTCATTTATTTTCCGCTGCATATTTAGTTATTTGGTGATTTGTTTGTGCTGCCACGCATTTGCATGTAATTGAACCTAATTAATTCACTTGGCTAATTAATTGGTTAATTCATCACAAGGGGTCAATTCGCGTTTGGCCTATCATTTTTTTTTCTTATATTTTTGTATAAAAAATAAGTGGCGACTCCACACCATTACCCAAAAGAGAGGTGCCCTTAAAGCACCCAAATCTCTTTTTGAGAGCACCCCTTTCAAAAGAAGCACGATCTCTCACACTTCTCCAAGGCTTCTTGGCATTGTTCATTTCACACCATAGGAACTTCTTTCTTAAGCAATCGAAAAAGTGGTTGACATGTCATGGTGAGCTGGGCTATGAACTTGCTTATGTATTGTATCCTCCCTATAAACCCTCAAATCTCCTTCTCAATCTTTGGAGGCTTCATCTCTAAAATTTCCTTGATTTTCTTAGGATCCACCTTAATTCCTCTCTGACTTACCATAAACCTTAACAATTTTTTAGATGTCACATTGAAAGTGCACTTCTTTGGATTCAACCACAACTTATAAAATCGGATTCTCTCAAAAAACTTTCGTAAAGCCGATATTTGCCCTTCACGGTCTTTAGACTTCACTATCATACCATCCACATAAACTTCTACTTCTTTGTGTATCAAATCATGCAACAGAGTAGTGGTTGCCTGTTGGTAAGTGGCACCAGCATTCTTAAGGCCAAATGGCATGACCTTGTAGCAATAAGTCCCCCATGGAGTAATGAAGGATGTCTTTTCCATATCTTCTGGAGCCATCTTTATCTAATTGTATCCCAAAAAGCCATCTATGAATTACAGCAATGCATGTCCCGTCGTATTATCAACCAAAATATCAATATGAGGCAAGGGAAAATCATCCTTTGGGCTAGCCTTATTAAGGTCTCTAAAGTCTATACACATTCTCACCTTCCCATCCTTCTTCAGTATTGGAACCACGTTAGCAAACCATTTTGGGTAGTTAACCACCCTCAAGAATCCCGCATTATACTATTTCTCAACTTCTTCCTTGATCTTGAGAGTCCACTCTGGCTTTATCCTTCTCAACTTCTGCTTGACTAGCTTCATGGCTAGGTCTATAGGAATGCAATGTTGCACTATATTTGCATCTATCCCGGGCATATCCTCGTATGACCATGCAAACACCTCTTTGAATTCCATCAATAGTGTGACTTATGCATCCTTCTTAGAGGAAGTTAAGGTGTTGCCAATTTGGACCTTCTTAGGTTCATCATCAGTTCCCAATTTAATAGATTGGGTTTCTTCTTTTATAGGTTCTACATGTTCTTGTTTTAATTCCCCATAATTAAAAGTTTCTTTACTAATTTCTGAAATAAAAACATTCAAAGTCAACAAATAAGCAGAATCAAAAATTATATTATAAGGGTAGAGTTTTTAACAAACTCAACAAGAATTGACTCTATAGGAATAGAAACACGATCACAAATAGACTCAACAGGGATAACAATACTAGCAGAGACAGAATCAATGAGGATGGAAACAATGTTTTTGGTAGGATTAAATGGCTCGGTGATCTTGATCTTCTCCAGTGGGTCTTTCATGGGGTGGGCAACTTCCTCATATGCCCAGTTCCTCAACTTAGTTATGGCTTCGAAAATGGCAGCTGGCTCCTAGTGAGTTCCTTTTTCCTTCAACATCAACACTCTGAGGTCTTCTTCCATATAGTTGGGCTTTCACCATCAACTTCCATATCTGTGGGCTTGTCAAATGCATAGCCATCCAGGCATTCTATGCTGTCCATCCACTCCCCAAATAAATTTTGCCTCCCTTTGTTACTTGGGCAGACATACTAGATTTCTATCAAACGTCGCCAATCTTGCATCTATATCATCTTTTTCATCAGTGTATGCAGTCAATGAGCCAAACTTTGAATTATGAAATGAACCAAGCTCGGGAATCTCCCTACCATACTTATCATATCAGGGGCCTAATTTTGAACTAACATCTGTAATACAACTCCAATCCGAAGGTCACCCGTAAGGGTATTCCTCAAGGTCTCCCCTTACAACTTCCGCATCATCTTCTATGTCTTCATCATAATAGTCCACAGCATCATAAGAATTGTCTTCATAGAAGGCTCTCATATCTTCGTCCTCTCTATAACTAGAGGGTTTGCCCCTATCATTACCGCTATCTCATCTACATAGTCTTCACTATTACTTCCTTCACTATCACTATCATCACTACTATTGTCTCCATCATCACTGTCTTCACTATCATCACTATCGCTGTCACCACTATTATCATCTTCACTACCATTACCTTTATCGTCATCACTAGAAGCTTCTCCCCCTTCATCATCTGTTCTTGCTTCATAAGGATTCTTCAATGCATGTTGGTAGGCCTCCTAGTATTCTTCCTCTTCTATGTTGAAGATATCATCTCCCAACAGGGTAGTCATTGCATTAGGATCCATGTAATCTGCCCAATCAGTCTAGACTGAATCTGTATCTTCCTCTTTCAGTTCTAGAAGCTTATTGTCACAATCAAGGAATAATTAAAATCCAGGCACCATTGTTTTTTACTCAGGATCATATCTCGGTTCAGGAAATCCCCAGTAACACTGGCTATCTCCAGCTTTGACAAACTTCCCATTCAATGTAGGAGTGTATGACTTTAAAGGTTCTGAGGGACTAGGATGTCCCTTTGCTTTAGCCTTTACTCGAGCCATCTTCCTCAACTCTATCTCTAATAAATCGTCATCTGTAGGTTTATATCCTAACCTGAAAGGTGGTGTGGCTGTGGGAATTGTCAGGACTCGAACAACCGCCTTTTTCACAGTCTCCCCTAAGTTCATCTTTGGAAAGTAAGTCATCTTCCTCATCATTGCTACCACATTGTTGTTGCTATAAGGATCGAAGTCCATAGGGATCTTTTCAACCTCTTCTACCCTTCTCTCAAAACCAGGCTTCTCAATCTCAAAGCCATCTAGGGTTACTTGTCCTTCTCAGACTCGATACCAAAATGAGCTTTGGTACGATTAAAGTATATGGTGTATTATAACACACCAACTCCAAACTCGTCCAATGCGGTCGTCCAAGGCAAACGAAGCGAATGTAGATAGATTGCATTATAGTATGCTTGTCCACGATGAGGTCGTCCGTCCAAAGAAATACCTGGACGACCTTCCTACATTCTAGACGTCTCTCCCCATGCAAGCTTAGGACGAGCTTGTCACTTAGCCCAGAACGCAAAGGTCAAGGTTCATTACCATAGCCAGTTTCCAATGACAGTTATGGAAAACAAGCCCAAATAATGTAACTTCCATAGCAGTTATGGAAGTTACTTTCGAATCTTCCGAATTCCTCAGTGATAGGAGAAGTTACTAAACAAGTAACTGTCAAAAAGTGTGTGCTATATAAGCATTTATCCACGAGAAGATAAGTCATTCAGACACTTTCACAAAAACAAGAATCCTAGATATACTAACTTTACCATCGAAGGATTCTTGGCCGATCTTCCATGGTCGCCTTTGATTTTGTGTTTGCTTTTTCAAGACTTTCAAGTGCTCTCTGATCACTGACGCCCAGGACATTCAGCCTATTGATTTCACTGTGTTCATTAGTTGGTGCCATCTGTGGGAAAGAAATTTTTGCTAGACTTCATCTTTGAGTTCTGCAATTTCTTTCTCCGACAAAAGGTTGAAATGGTTCAGACAAGATCAAAGGCTACTAGTTTAGGCCATCAAGAGAGTAGGGATGCCTCTAGTAATCACCACCGCGATCGCCAGTCAGCGCCTGTCATGCAACCATCCTCTGTTTAACATGTACAATCCATGGCAATCGCCATGGCAGAGTTAACCCGTCAAAACCAAGAATTAACTAGGGAGATTAATCTAAGGAGGCAGTAGCATGAAGGACATACTAAAGGACAATCCCAGAATCAAGAAGGTAGGAGGAATGCCGAACCCGAAAGCCAGTCAAGAAGTACCACTTCACGAAGGGTGCCACAGTTGGAAAGGGAAATGGACCGGATGAGGAAAGTTATGGACGAGATGAGGGAGAACATGAGAAGGGCAAACCCCATAGAAAATTTAGTTCACCGAATAGACTCCCCTTTCACGGCTTCCATCAATGGTCACCCCCTGCCTCCGAAGTTCAAGATGCCTTCTTTGGATTCGTATGATGGAACACGTGACCCTTTTGATCACATTGTAAGTTTCAAGACTACATTGCACCTTCAAGGGGTTCCAGACGAGATAATGTGCAGAGCCTTCCCTACCACCCTCAAAGGGCCCGCGCGAGTATAGTTTAGCAAGATACCTCCGAATACAGTGAGTTCCTTCGAAGAATTGAGCAAGTTATTTGTTAATAATTTCATCAGAAGACAAAGGCACAAACGTTCCTCGTCCAACCTGTTAACCATAGAACAAGGAGAGAATGAAAGCTTATAGTCCTTCATTACTCGCTTCAACAAGGAAGCTCTGACAGTGGATGAGATGGACGACAAGTTACTATTGGGGGCCTTCCATAATGGAGTTAATTCTGAGCTATTCATCCACAAACTTTATGAGCAAGAGCCTCAGACCATGGTTGAACTCATCCATTCGCCCTAAAACTTTATGAATATAGAAGATGCAATTATAGCTAAGAAGAGAAAAAGAACTGAGAGAATGGAGGTAGATCCCTTGCGCCATTCCGACCAAGGTCCTCGTCCAAAGAAAGGGCGTATGGGAGAGAAGAAAGACCAAGACAATAATAAGCCAGGCTCTTTAGCGCAGAGTCAACAATACACCCCTTTGAATATGCCACTTGAACATGTTCTTATGCAAATCAAGGATGATCCTTCCTCAAAGTGGCCGGAGAAAATGAAGGGAGATCTTAATAAGTGCAATAGGAATAAGTATTGTCACTTCCACAGAAACCATGGGCACGACACGGACAAGTGTTTTGATTTAAAACAGCAGATTGAAAATCTTATCAGACAAGGAAAGTTGAGAAATTTCCTTGGACGAGAGCACAAGGATGAGAAGTTGAAAGGAAAAGTAGAAGAGTTGTCCAAGTCAAGGAAGACATACCTAAAAGTAGTGCAAAATGTTCAGCTCTCTGGATGATCACATAGGACGAGGACCACAGACGAGCAATCAATCACGTTCATGGACGAGGATGCTGAAAGAGTTCACCACCCCCATGACGATGCCATCGTTATTACTTTGCTTATTGCCAACTATACAACTAGAAAGGTGTTAGTGGATAATGGAAGTTCAGCAGACATTTTATATTACCCCGCCTTACAGCAAATGAGGCTTGGACGAGACCAACTTTGTCTAGTAAACTTGCCCTTGGTTGGCTTCAGTGGAACAAAGGTGCAGCTTGTGGGCACTATCACATTACCTGTGGTGATAGGGGCATATCCACAATAGGTACCCAGGGACGTGAATTTCCTAGTGGTAGATTGTTCGTCCTCCTATAATGCTATAATTGGAAGGCCAACTTTAAATAGTTGGAAAGTAGTTACGTCTACTTACCACCTGTTAGTCAAATTTCCAACGGAGCATGGGATAGGACAAGTGCAGGGAGATCAGCTAGCAGCAAGAAAGTGCTACCTGGCCATGTTGGCCATGAACGAGCAAGTTCAAACGATGAATATTAAGGAAAAAAGAGTTGTGGCAGAGCCCACTAAAGCTTTGGAAGACATTGTCTTAGACGAAAACAACCCTGAAAGGTGTACCAGGGTTAGGGAGGATTTGGAAGAGAAGACTAAAAAGGATCTCATCCATTTCTTGAAGAAGAGCATTGATGTGTTTTCTTGGAGTCATAAGGATATGTTGGGTATAGACCCTAGTGTCATTACCTACTGTCTGAATGTATATCCTTCCTCTAAGCCTGTACGATAGAAGAAGAGAGTATATGCCCCTGAGAGAGACAATGCTATTAAAGAAGAGGTGCAGAAGTTGAACACAGCAAAGTTTATTTGAGAGGTTTATTATCCAGACTAGTTAGCCAATGTAGTAATGGTTAAGAAAGCAAATGGCAAGTGGAAAATGTGTGTAGATTTCACTGATCTAAACAAGGCTTGCCCCAAGGATAGCTATCTGTTGCCATGTATTGACCAGTTGGTAGATTCTACTGCAGGTCACAAGCTGCTTAGAGGGGAGAGCGAAGGAAATTGGATGACCCCAATAGTGTTATACCTGAAGGACAGGAAGCTTCTAGAGGGTAAAGATGAGGCTAGAAAGCTCAGTGTTAGATCAGCTAGATACGTCTTTATGGATGAGGTATTATATAAAAGAGGTTTTTCTCAGCCTTATCTTAGGAGTTTAACTCTAGACAAGGTGAACTATGTGCTAAGGGAGGTTCATGAAGGAGCATGTGGCAATCATTCAGGAGCTAGGTCACTCGTCCATAAGCTCGTCCATGCAGGATACTACTAGCCGACTATCCAAGCTAATGCCAAGGCATATGTCAAGGTTTGCAATCAATGCCAACAATTTAGTAACGTCTCCAGACAGTCGTCAAAATATCTTACCCCAATGATGGCCCCATGGCCCTTTACACAGACATCTTAGGTCCCTTCCTACTAGGTACAAGTCAAATGATGTTTTTAGTGGTCAGCGTTGATTATTTCACCAAATAGGTGGAAACGGAGCCCTTAGCAAATATCGCACAACAAAATGTCAAGAATTTCGTTTGGAAAAACATTGTGTGCAGATTTGGGGTGCCCAGAGTATTGATATCTGACAATGGACGACAATTTGATAAAGCACTTTTCAAAGACTTCTGCGAACACTTCGGAATTCAAAATCATTACTCTTCACCCGCCTACCCGCAAGCAAATGGTTAGGCCAAAATTGCAAATTGATCCTTGTTGAAGATCATCAAGATTTAGCTTGAGAGGGCAAAGGGAGTATGGCTAGACGAGTTACCAGTGTTCTGTGGGCATACAGGATGACGGTGAGAGCCCCTAAAAGGGAAACTCCTTTCAAGCTAGCCTATGAAAGTAAAGTAGTCACACCTGCAAAAGTGCATATGGCCAATCACAGGGTGATGACGTATCAAGATAAGGATAATGAGGAGCAACTCTGTTTAAGCTTTGATTTAATAGACGAGGTAAGGACAAATGTAGATCAAAGGATAGTGAGGTACAAAAACCTCATGGCTAGGCAATATGATGCAATGGTGAAACCAAGGCGGTTCAACATAGGAGATTTTGTCCTGAAAAGGGTTTCTTTGGCAACCAAAAACCCAGCTTATGGGAAATTGGGACCTAATTGGGAAGAACATTATAGAGTTATCAACTGCAAAAGGCAAGGATCCTATTATTTAGAGACCCTGGAGGGGAGGAAATTGGGGCATCCTTGGAATGTTGAACACCTGAGATGGTATTATCAGTAAAATGCTAGTATGGACGAGTATTATCCCGGACAAGCTTAAAGTTTGTTTTACTTATCTACATATTTTTAGTATTATTATGTTGTGGGCTATGGACGAAGTTATGGATTTGTTTGTATTTGTTAAATTCCCTAAAAGACATTTGCTTCTAAGCATATGCCTCGTTTGTGAACAATATTTATGTTATGTACATAATGTTGTGTGAATTCCTAGTTTCCATATTGTTTTCATTCAAATTAACCCACAAGAAGGCTAAAAGCCCAAGACGAGTAAATTCTCTGGACGTAGAAATGTAACGTCTATAAGCTTTCCTAAGGGTAAAGCAAAGAAAAGCAAGCTCAAGGCGTATTCGTCCAAATAATGGACGAGGTGAAGCCCTTAATACATTAGTCCAACCCATGGACGAGTAAATGCGTACATGAATGTTTAATCTATTGAATAGGACGCCAAAGATGTAACGTCTATAAGCTTTCCTAAGGGTAAAGCAAAGAAAAGCAGGCTCAAGGCGTATTCATCCAAATAATGGACGAGGTGAAGCCCTTAATACATTAGTCCAACCCATGGACGAGTAAATGTGTACATGAATGTTTAATCTATTGAATAGGACGCCAGCTAAAACAATCCAGTCTTTGGACGAGTAAAAAGCTAGACCCTAAAAAGAAACTTTAGCTACCAAGTCTAAGGACGAGTAAAGCTAAAAAAGTTATTGCCATCCACAGAGATGAGTTATACTTGCAAAATCCAAAGAATGGTAAGAAATAAACATGTTAAACATGAAAGAATTCCTATCATGGACGAGCCAAGGTTGAAATCAATGTTATATAAAAAAGAAAAAACTTCTCCACACACTGAAAGAAGAAAAACATTCATTCAACTGTTTAAGGGTGGACGACCAATGTCCAAACACCCTTATAAAACTTAATTGTTTAAAAGCCCATCCTAACACTATGGACGAGCTGAATGTATTTAAGTTACATTAAAAAGTCCTAAACAAAGGACCTTAAAAAAAAAAAAAA
Source organism: Quercus gilva (assembly GCA_023621385.1). NCBI lineage: Eukaryota > Viridiplantae > Streptophyta > Magnoliopsida > Fagales > Fagaceae > Quercus > Quercus gilva. Next base: position 50,375,205 of record CM042483.1, read on the forward strand.
ATTTTAAAATAACAAGGATTAAAATTCACTGAGGAGGGTCATTTCCAACATCCTGAGTAGGTTAAGTAGTGGCATCGTCTTCAATATTGACGTCCTCGGAGCTAGTCTGAATGAGAGAGCTTGTAACAACAACAAGGTTAAGCTTAATGGAGCTAAAGTCCACTTCAGGGAAGTTTTCCATAGCATCCATTCTAAAATCTTCAAAACCTACTACATAGTTGGTGTCCAAAAGATCATTATACTGTTTGGACACCTTGAACTCAGCTACTGCATCTTCTTTCGCTTTGGAAAGAAGGGTACTCAACTCATCATTCTTCTTTTGAAGGTGGTCAAAAAGAGTATCCTTCTCAACCGCGTCAACTCTCAACTCCTTAATCAGATTTGCAAGTCCTTGGTTTCGTCTTTAGCTTTGGTTGCCACCTCAGCCCAACCCTTGTAGTCGTCTTTAATCTCTTGTATCCTCTTTTCCAGAAGAATCCTCGTCTTGTCCATTTCTGTAGCCTGCATAAACACAGCTATGAACTTTGACATGGCCTACACGTGATTAAAAAGTTATTAGTAAAATATACACATGTTATTAAAAACAAGACGAGATAAAAGAGTACCTTAAAAAGATCATGAACATCGGAGTGTTCAAACTCTTTCAAGGACATGTCGTAGCATACAACCACGTCCTCACCAGTCACAGCCTTTTCAAACCTCTCCCAAGCTAAGTCTTCATTCTCCAGAAGGTTCATGGGGATCCTCTGGCAAGGTTAGGACGACGCAGGAGCAGTGGTCTTGGATGAGAGGGGAACAATGGTCTTGGCAGGACTATCAGCAGGGACGGACGAGTCAATGTCAACTATTTGGATGGACGGCTAAGAGGGAGGAAGATTAGACTTAGCAATCTCAGGCCTAGACGACCTATGCTTCTCTTTCTTCCCACGACGACTAGGAAGATTTCCAAAATCCAGCGTCTTGGGCAAAGATTTCCTTTTGTCTCCAGCCGAAGGACAAGTCTGAGATTGGGCCCTAGGTCTGGTTGCCTCGTCCACAACCTCTTTCCCTTTGTTCTCTTTCATTGTGGCCATCCCTAAAAGGGAAAACATAAAGTGTTAGTAAAAAAAAAATAATAATAATAATAAAATAAATTTGTGTATACATATGTATGTATAAATTAAATGATATATAGAAAATTTTCAAGTATAGAGAGAACTCACGTCTGCAAATTGCAAGTTTGTGTGCAAGTGCTTCCACGGACAACTCAGGACCAAGTCTCCACATGAACAGACGTTGAAGAGTCACCAATGAGTGAAAACTTCTATCAACGTGTAGACGAGCCCTGTGGACGCGATCACGATGGAATTTACTCAAAGAAGGACGTTCAACAGCTACAAAACAAAGAGAGATGAGAGAAAATAAGGTTAGATGAATACAAGCCAAAAATCAAAACATGTACCTTCAGGATGAAGGTTGCCTAGTTCTCCAGTATATGGGGCAAAGGTATCCCTGCTAACCTCAACAAGGTGCCTAGCCCAGAAACCGAAGACGAAGAAAACTTTGTCTTCCAGTTTCTGTCAGAGGTGACTAATGACTTAATCAATCTACAGTCTTTGCCCCTGGCTGTAAACTGATAAAAGCCAAGGGACTGATTAATTTCGGAGGGTTTGTGGCAATAAAGGAATTCGTCCACGATAAGAGGACAATCCCCTTCAAACACCTCTTTCCACAAAACTTGCATAGAGACGACGAGTCTCCACGCATTAGAGTTAAATTGACAAACACCTAAGCCTAATCTAGTAAGAAGTTCTCTGGCAAAAGCGTTTAGAGGTAACCTAAGTCCCCCTAGAAGATAGGCTTCATAAATACCTATCCCGAGACGAGGATGACAGCACCATTCCCCATGGACGGCTAACCTAGTGTTGAGGTTGTCGAGAATTTGGTACCATTTCCTAAGTAAACCTAACTTCCTATCATCCGTCTTGGAAGGGATTCCTACGACGCAACTATACACGGTTTCAACTTCATCTGAGGGAGGAGACGAGGGAATACTCGTCAAGGTGCCAGCCCTTGAAGCTGACCTCATCCTAAGCTGTTCCTGAATAACCTCAAGGAGGAACCCAGGAACACCAGAGGTGTATCCCTTGTTCGTGGAGCTACCACTACTACTGCTATCACTATTAGAGCTACTATAGCTAGAAGAGTCGTGATACTTGTCTATAGCTTTATCTGCATTATTGCTAGAAAAGGAGAGAGCGACTTCAGACATTTTGTAATATGGAAGGAAAACCTAAAGATGAAGGAAAGAAAAATACCTGGCTCTAGACGGAGTACTAAGGACGAAGAAATGCTTCTAGACGAGGCTCTAAGACAAGGAGAGTCAAGGAAGGAAATTTCAAAAATGTGAAGGGTAATAGAGGAATTCTACTATTTATAGGCCGTGGACTTAGGCATCAGAAATGACACAGCCAACTAGAAAGTGACACGTGGCATATTCCTCGAAGAATTGGATTGACGCCGTTGATCACCAATGAGGTTGTGACATGTGGCACATCTAATCACAAACATAAGCGCGTTTGTCCAAGGAATGACATGGGACCACATGTTTCCTTGGATGACCCATGGACAAGGGGGCAACTGATGGTGTATTATAACACACCAACTCTAAACTCGTCCAATGCAGTCGTCCAAGGCAAACAAAGCGAATGTAGATGGATTGCATTATAGTATACTCGTCCACGATGAGGTCGTCCGTCCAAAGAAATACCTGGACGACCTTTTTGCATTCTAGACGTCTCTCCCCATGCAAGCTTAGGATGAGCTTGTCACTTAGCCCAGAACGCAAATGTTGGAAAATATAGACCCCGGTTGATAGAATTAACAAGTTTTAAATCCAAGTTGTTAATTAGATTTATTATCGATAAAACTTGTTAAAACAAACAAACATCAATATCATGTCAAAATAATATGCAGCGGAAAAGTAAATAAGACAAGATATGATGACTCAGAAAAACCAATGAAATCAACCAGTTTCACAGTAAAAAACCTAGGGGGAAACCTTCCCGAAAAGCAATCCACTATAGTAAAGAGAAGTTTCAGAACTAGTACAAAACCTTTGTCCCTAGACTCTACAATCCCCGTAGATGAACTCACAGCAGAAACCTTCTACTGCTTCAGAACCTCTGAACTCTTCAATATATGAACGCCACCTTTTTTGTTACATGAATCCCAGTACGTGACTAACCAATTGCACGGATCCTAGTACGCGACTTCAATCACCAACTAGAAGAAGATGTTGGTTGCAAAGTTCTTTACTTCATCAAGAATGAAGATCAAGAAGCACTTGGTTACAAAACCCTAAGGCACAAAAGACGCAGTAGCTTCTTTCAGAGAGAATAAGATATCGGTCACCTTTTGTATATGTTCTCCTTGTATTCTCTTATGTGACGGCCTCTAAAATAAGCCTTATATAGGTCTAGAGTTGTGAGAAAAGAAACCCTACAAAAATACATAAACCTAGCCCAAAAATCAAAAAGCTGAATTTTCGTAACCTTGACAGATAGCAGCTATCGAGGAGGTGTCAAGAAGGTGTCAAGATTTAATGAATCTTGACAAATAGTAGCTATTGAGGAGGTGTCGAGAAGGTGTCGAGGGGACAGAAACTTTCTCGATCGATCGACCAGCTATCGAGATTGCGATAAGAATCAGCTGAAGAGCTCAACAGATAGCCAGGTGTCGAGAAGCTATCAAGCAAGTGTCGAGCTTTAATGATTTTGCACTTCAGCTTGTTTTTCTTGGATAGACTTGATGACTTCAATACTTGATCTTGAAACCTTGTTTCTTGAAGCATTAAAAACACCTAGAACTATCCAGTTTCAAGTAGAGTGCGTTTTGTCAAAGGATTAGCCAATTTACATAAATAAGTATGACATATGTTCTTAACATGTGAACCACATATATCCTAACAATCTTCCCCTTTGGCAATCTGTGACAAAACCACAACAAATAAATGAGCATATGAGAGAAGTCATAAATCATTCAACTCATATTCACTTGTTGAATACAATAAAATCTATCCTAACACAAATTCTTGAAAAACTTTGCAAGAAAAGAGTTTATGGCAAGTAGACTTTGACAACCTGTATTTCTGAAACACTTTAAACAAAACTCATCAAGGCATATTTGTGTGAAACAGAAATAATAGATTGCATACAAGTATAAAGAACATGTGTATAAAGATAGAAAAGAAATAACACATGTAGAGATAGGTGAAAGAGACATACATCCACATATAGAGAAAATAAGTACAATGTATGTAAAAATGGTCACAAAACCCAAGGTACAAGAAGAAGGAAGTAAGCACTCCCCCTAACAAGATGAAACACATCTCCCCCTTACAAAGGAATGTATTTCTCCCCCTAACTTGTAGAATCTTAAAGAAAGAAACCACAAAGTCTCCACAATTTCTTCCCCTTTTTGTCACGATTAACAAAGAGTACAAGAAGCTAGAAAGTTTCACCCAAGAAACATAAAGATGATCAAGGATGATCAAGGGGGTACAAAGAAATCCATATAAATGCATGAATGTAATGAAACAAGATGCTATGGATGACAAAAGAAAGATGCAAAAAACACACACAATCATAACTGTTTGATGGGGACTATCATCTTCGAGGTACATCCTATAACTCCCACATCTCCTAGAATACACGCTTGCAACCATATTTAAAGCATTTTTTATCTTTTTGCTTTTTATTTTCTTTGCATATTTTCTTTTTAAACATATCATGCATGGGCTTATGAGAAAGAAAAGAAATACCCATTGATATTTGACACTCTAATTTTGCTATGCCTAAGCACACAAATGTCATTGACATCACACTTTTGCTATGCCGAAACATACAGATGTCATTAATGATTGGCGGGTAACAGTGGTGAGATGGTTATTTATGCCTTTCTCTTAGGATTTTCTAGTCCTACTCGTCAAAAAGAGTGATATGAGTGTTAAATTTTAAGAGATAACTTAATCTTACTCATCACAAACAAGAGCCACAAAGCTCACTTACTTAGTTGTGCATAGAGATGCTCATCTAAGCTACAAGAGATACAAAGTTTAGAAAACTTTGTTTCATTGGCCATCCAAGGTACACAAGTATCAAAGTACACAAAACACACACTGTTTTTGTATTTTTCTGATTTTTCAATCTTTTATTTATTTTTATTTGAAAATAAAACAAAATAAAAACAGAATAACCAAACAAAAACAGACAAACTACATGAAAGTAGAAAGAAAGGTGCATATGCATGAAGGCATGATTCCAAAAGCAGATAAGAAATCAAGCAAAAAGTGTCATACTTTAGATAGAAAAAATTAAAGCAGAGGACAAAAAGAAAAGACAATTAAGTTTTAGACTCCTTTCTCACCCACACAGCACGAGTCTTTGGCCGTAAAGATGAAAAGGCACGTGTCCTAGTATGTCTACTAAAGGACATGGAAGAATTAGAATTCTCCTGAAATTGAGTTAAAAAGCTCAAAACTTTTAATAACTCTCCAAACAAAGTTGTAGGTCCTTGAGAAGAAACCTGTGACTGTTTGGACAATTGCTTATGAGGATACAACTTAAAGCAATTAGGATGAATGTGTCCAGCAACACCACAATGGTGACAAACATGAGGTTCAACAAAGGATTTAGAATTAGCCAGATCAGTTTTGGATTTCATACCTTTATTACCTTTATCAGATTGTGGCACAAAGACAGTCCTTGATCCAGAAGCCGTGGAAGAGGAGGGGCTGGAGGAAACAGCATATCCTAAGCCAGTCTTGTCAGAACTAGGCTTTTGAGCACTCAATACCTCATTAAGCTTTGCATTAGACATCCTCTCTATTTGAGTTCTTGCTTGACTAAGCTCAACTTCAAGATTCTTGACATTCTCTTCTAATGAGGTGTTCTCCATAACAAGAGTCTCAACTAACCTTGTAGTCTCATCTAGCTTGACAAACAGATCAGCTTTTTCAATTTTTACCTCATTAAGCTCTTTTCTACAAAGATGAGAAGTCTTTTCAGATTTTATAAACTCAGTGCATAGCTTATCATAGGCTTCCTGAAAGGTCATCTTCTTCGGTACTTCATCATTAGAAGAATCCTCGCTGTCACTAGCACTCTCCACAATCACCTTATCGGTTATGGCAGCAAAGGCCGTAACATGACGACATTCATCCACAAACTCATCAGAAGAGTCATTCTCAGTATCACTCTAAGTAGCAATCAACCCTTTCTCTTTTGGCTTCTCGGTATTTTCCTTCATGAGGTAGTTTGGACACTCTATCCTCATATGACCAAAACCTTTGCACTCATGGCATTTGATAGGAGGTTTGTCATTCTTGCCCTTCCTAGAGGATTTAGATTTCCTATGAGGTTTGCCTTTATCCTTTTTCCTAAACTGAAGAAGCTTGATAATCTCATCAGTTATGAAGGTTAGATTTTCATCTTCATCTTTACTTTCATCTTCATCTTCAGAGTCATCAATCTCTTCCTCTATACCCTTGAGAGCCAAGTTTTTACCCTTTCCACCTTTCCCATTAAACCTAATCCCATCTCATAGGTTTGAAGGTTCCCTACAAGCTCAGTCAAAGGAATTCGATCAATGTCATTTGCTTCTTCAATGGCAGTGATCTTGGTGTGGAATCTTTCAAGTAAGGACCTAAGGATTTTCCTAACAATTTTGGATTCTGCAAAAGATTCTCCAAGATTGAAGGTAGAATTCACAATATCCTTGAGTTTGGCATAAAACTCATCAAAGGTCTCATCCTCCTCCATCCTTATTTCTTCAAAACTACTAGTGAGTTGTTGAAATTTCACAGTCTTTACTGCCTTGGTACCTTCATAGGTGGTCTCAAGAATGGTCTATGCTTCCTTGGCAACTTCTGTGGATGATATTTTCTTGAATTCTTCATTGGTCACCCCACAACATAATGCATTCAAGGCCTTACTGTTGAAATTTGCCGCAATGATTGTTGCATCATCTCAATCCACCGGCGCTTCCTTTGGCTTAATCCAACCAACTTCAACAGCTTGCCATACCTGTTCACCTAAAACCTGTAAAAAAACTTTCATACGAACTTTCCAGTACGCATAATTAGTTCCATCAAATAAGGAGGTATAAATAAAGATTGTCCTCTTTCCATGACAACAGGGGTCAATGGATCACACTCAGGAAATTAATCCAATCAGAGTGAACCCGCTCTGATACCACTTGTTAGGAAATATAGACCCCGGTTGATAGAATTAACAAGTTTTAAATCCAAGTTGTTAATTAGATTTATTATCGATAAAACTTGTTAAAACAAACAAACATCAATATCATGTCAAAATAATATGCAGCAGAAAAGTAAATAAGACAAGATATGATGACCTAGGAAAACCAATGAAACCAACCAGTTTCACAGTAAAAAACTTGGGGAGAAACCTTCCCGAAAAGCAATCCACTATAGTAAAGAGAAGTTTCAGAACTAGTACAAAACCTTTATCCCTAGACTCTACAATCCCCGTAGATGAACTCACAGCAGAAACCTTCTACCGCTTCAGAACCTCTGAACTCTTCAATATATGAACGCCACCTTTTTTGTTGCACGAATCCCAGTACGTAACTAACCAATTGCACGGATCCTAGTACGCGACTTCAATCACCAACTAGAAGAAGATGTTGGCTGCAAAGTTCTTCACTTCATCAAGAATGAAGATTAAGAAGCACTTGATTACAAAACCCTAAGGCGCAAAAGACGCAGTAGCTTCTTTCAGAGAGAATTAGGCATCGATCACCTTTTGCATATGTTCTCCTTGTATTCTCTTATGTGACGGTCTCTAAAATAAGCCTTATATAGGTCTAGGGTTGTGAGAAAAGAAACCCTATACAAATATATAAGCCTAGCCCAAAAATCAAAAAGCTGAATTTTCGTAATCTCGACAGATAGCAGCTATCGAGGAGGTGTCGAGAAGGTGCCGAGATTTAATGAATCTTGACAAATAGCAGCTATCGAGGAGGTGTCGAAGGGACAGAAACTTTCTCGATCAATTGACTAGCTATCGAGAAGCTATCGAGATTGCGATAAGAATCAGCTGAAGAGCTCGAGAAGCTATCGAGCAGGTGTCGAGCAGCTATCGAGCAAGTGTCGAGTTTTAATGATTTTGCACTTAAGCTTGTTTTTCTTGGATAGACTTGATGACTTCAACACTTGATCTTGAAACCTTGTTTCTTGAAGTATTAAAAACACCTAGAACTACCCAATTACAAGTAGAGTGCGTTTTGTCAAAGGATTAGCCAATTTACATAAATAAGTATGACATATGTTCTTAACATGTGAACCACATATGTCCTAACAGCAAAGGTCAAGGTTCATTACCATAGCCAATTTCCAATGACAGTTATGGAAAACAAGCCTAAATAATGTAACTTCCATAGCAGTTATGGAAGTTACCTCTGAGTCTTCCGAATTCCTCAATGATTAGGAGAAGTTACTAAACAAGTAACCGTCCAAAAGTGTGTGCTATATAAGCATTCATCCATAACAGGGTAAGTCATTTAGACACTTTCACAAAAACAAGAATCCTAGATATAGTAACATTACCATCGGAGGATTCTTGGCCGGTCGTCCCCGATCGCCTCTAATTTTGTGTTTGCTTTTTCAGGACTTTCAAGTGTTCTCTGATCACTAACGCCTGAGATGTTCAGCCTACTAATTTCACTGTATTCATCAAAAGTGTCACCATATATGGTAACTATAGCTCCCTCGTGTGGAAACTAAACCTTTTGATACAACGATGAAGGTACGGCCTCTGTATCATGAATCCATGGTTGCCCAAGAAGCACGTTAAAGCATGAAGCTATGTTTAACACTCGAAATTTTTTTTTTTTTAAATATCAAGGGCCCTATATCACTCCCCAACAAGCTCATTGCTAGTCCCTAGCAATTTAAGCGACTTGAGACAAAGACACAAAATAAGAAAAAAAAATATTACTTTAGTAGAAATAGTTAATCAAAGATCAAAACACTAACAACCACCAAAGATATTTCACATACCATCAATACTCAGTGTGCGAATAGTTTAGCCAACACAAACACAACCTTAGTCTTAAGATAAAATATGCCTTAAATTTCTATCCAAAGTTATGCTTCAACTCAAATCTCACAATTTTTAACACTCAACAAATAAAATCACTCCGAAAAGGGTGTAACACTCTCAAACATTTGTGAGTAGAATAATGTAGAACAAAAACTAATATCTCACATATAAATAAGATGAAGAACGGTGAAGCAAAATAAAGGACATTTATAGTCTCATGAAAGGATGCCAAACACTAAGAATATTACACCACACACATTGATTAGTCATGTCAAGATCCAAACCATACCTTCCTTAAGATCAAATAGGACTTTCATTGGGATGTAATGTAAGGTAAAGAGGAGGAATTTACAACAAAGGGTATAGGTAAAAATAAAGTGTTCCCAAGAATAATTAGAGAGACAATTTCTTTTGAGTATATGACAATTAATTCATCCTCTCAAGTTTCTTGAATATTTCACTTTCACTTTCTTTCTTTTTTTCTTCAAAATTTCATCTGTAGATTCATTCTCTATTTCTTTCTCTTTCACATTCCCTTTTTTTCAACATTTTTCCTTTTCTGTTTATGACTCTTTTTTTTTTTTTTAGTGATTCCTCCTTTTCTTCCAACTATGTCACCATAAATTTACCACAATAAGATAATTTGATTGCATTCATTCTTGGAACACTTTAAGAAAGGGTTTGAGAAAGAATGGCGAAAATAATAGGCTCAAATGGGTGACTAGTAGTAATGTATCAAGAAAGAAAATAATAAAAGCTCAAAATTAACAAAGATGGCCTAAAATCATCTCTCCAAAATTGTGATAGTTCTTCAAAATCCATGACTTTATTAGTCTCAAGAACTCACTTGGGTTATAGTCTCTACATTTTATTTTCAAGATTTTCAAAGTCATCTCTATCTCTCAACCAAGAAACATGTTCATGTGGCTAAAGTGCATGTGCATAATAGTTGAGCATGAAAAACAGTGGAATTTTTTAGATAGAAGTAGCATAAAGAACTTTGACTTAAAACTCTTCCTAAAGCAACACTTCTTTTTTTTTCTTTTTCTTTTTTTTTTTTTGAAAATTGGACTAAAAAAACTAAAATCACTAAAAACAACTTTAAAAAAAAATTTAACATAAAATAAAACCAAATGCAAATCATCTCAAGTTCCTCCCCCCAACCTAAAACTTACATTGTCCTCAATGTTAACAAGGAAAAACAATAAAGAGTAGAGATTACAGAGAGTACCTTGAAAAGATGAACATAAATGAACAAAAAAAAAAAAATTACACCTATAAAAGGGGTTAGAAAACAAAACAACAAAAATAATAAATAAATAAATAAAACACAATCTAAACTACGACACAAACACTAATGCTAATTGCTTGGCATGTCTTGATAAATGGGATCCTCTAAATTAATGGATTCCTCCTCTTGTGAAAAATTCTCAAGAAATGGCTTAAGACGTTGTCCATTCACCTTAAATATGTTACCATTCTTAGGATTTTCAATTTCTATAACACTATGGGGGAAAACATTTTTAACAATAAAAGGTCCAGTCCATCTAGATCTCAATTTTTCGGGGAACAAATGTAACCTAGAATTATACAAAAGAACTTTTTGAGATGGTTCAAAAGATTTCCTTAAAATTTGTGTCATAAAAAACCTTCATTCTTTCTTTAGAAATCCTAGAATTCTCATATGCATCACGCCTAATTTCTTCCAACTCATTCAATTGCAATTTTCTCAATGAACTAGCCTTGTCTAAGTTAAAGTTAAACATCTTTATTTCCCAATATGATTTATGTTCCAATTCCACAGTCAAGTGACAAGCTTTACCATAAACAAGTCTATAGGGATACATACCAAGAATATTTTTATAGGCAATGTGATACGCCCAAAGTGCATCATTCAACCTTAAAGACCAATCTTTACGATTTGGGTTACTTGTCTTTTCCAAAATTTGTTTAGTCTCCCTAGATGGTTTGTCATTGTCCTTTAAATAAATCATATGAGTACATACCAATGGACTAAGTCCTTTTATGTTAGCCATGTTCCTTCCTATGACACCTTTATGTTTACTCAAAATATTTAATAACTCACATTCTTGCAAGGAGTCAAGTTCAGAAGATATTACCATAGGAAAAGTTTCATCGGTTCCTAGAAAAGCATACTTGAGATCATTTGGCCAGGGCTTCAACTTCCATTTAGGTACTTGCTCACTAGATGGCAACAACTTTATCTCACAAGGTGGCAACTCCTCATATTTCAATTTCCAATTGCTCGCTTCCGATTCCTATGTAGATTCCAAGAGACAATGAATGTATGCAATTTCGGAATTCTCATCAAAGTTAAAATCACATGAATTGACTAAACAAATTTCTAATGTTTGATCTTGAACAATTGTTTCAATCAAATTAACTTCATGCACATCCTCTTCATCCCTAGTTTGCTTACAAGTATTAAAAATATTAAGCTCAAGGGTCATATTCCCAAAAGATAATTTTAAGACTCCACTTCTACAATTTATCAATGCATTAGAAGTTGCAAGAAATGAGTGTCCTAAAATCACAGATATTTGAGAATTAGCATTAGAAACAGGATGCATGTCCAAAATAATAAAGTCAATAGAAAAATAAAATTTGTCCACTTGAACCAAAACATCCTCAACAACACCCTTAGGAACAATCATAGATCCATTGGCAAGTTGCAAAATTATGGAAGTGGGTTTTAACTCACCTAGACCTAATTGCTCATACACTGAATACGACAAAATATTCACACTTGCCCTAAGATCAAGCAAAACTTTCTCTATTTTTGAATTACCAATCACACATGAAATAGTGGGACAACCTGGATCTTTAAACTTAGGAGGTCTATTATTTTGAATGATTGCACTAGTTCAGTCAAAAATGTCTTCTTGTGTGCATTAAGCTTACGCTTAACAATACACAAATCTTTCAAAATTTTAGCATATGATGGGATTTGCTTTATGGCATCCAAAAGAGGAATGTTCATTTTAACTTGCTTAAGCACTTCAAGGATTTCAAAATTTTGATTCATTTTTTTAGGGGAAATCAACCTTTGGGGAAAAGGAGTAGGGATAGGACATCTTTCAATTTCATTAGATTTAGGCTCAAGGACCTCATCACTACTCTTTATTTTGGAAGATTCATCTTGTGTATTTCTTTTAGGAATATCTTTTTTAATGATTTTTCCACTACAAAGAGTAGTTATAGATTTAGCTTAACTCACTTTATTTTCAGAGGAACTACAATCATCAACACAAAATTGACCTTGGGGGTTTGGTTGTGGTTGAGATGGAAACTTACCATTTTCTATTGTGCTCATGGATGTGGTCAATTTAGTAAGAATGCTCCTAATGTCATTTATGGCTTGTGAGGTCTAATTATTAATGGTGAATTGAGTCTGCATGAATTGTTGCAAAGTGTCCTTAAGACTCTTCTTTGGTGGGGAATTATATGGAACAAAATTTGAAGAACAATGTGTAGGAGGTGCAACCACATTATCATTCCTCCAACTAAAATTTGGGTGATTCCTCCACCCTGAATTGTATGTCTCTGAATAGGGAGAAGGGAATGATTTTTTCATCATGTTCATAGCATTTGCTTGATCATGCAACACCTCTTTAAAAGTTGGAATTGTAGGGCATTCATTGGTAAGGTGTTCCATAGTCTCACAAATTCTACAAACTTCATCAATTTTAGGCACAATATTGATTCCATTGACCTTCCTTAATTCCATGGCTTCAAGCTTCCTAGTTAGACTAGCCACCTTAGCACTAAGGTCATCATCTTCCTTAAATTGGTACTTACCACCCTCAAAGGGGTTAGTGTATGCTCTAGACCTATTTAAGGTATCAATGGTATCCCAAGATTAGGCATTCTTAGCTAAGAGATCAAAATAATCAAAAGCCCCATCAGGATCTTTATTCAAAAACTCTCCATTGCACATCATCTCTACAAATTGGTGCATCTTTGGAGTTAAACTTTCATAGAAAAAACTAATTATATGCCAAGTTTCATAGCCATGATGTGGACAAGCATTAAGCAAATCTTTAAATCTTTCCCAACATTGATAAAATGTCTTAGTATCTTTTCGTGAAAAATTCATTATTTGTCTTTTAAGTGCATTAGTACTATGAATTGGAAAATTTTTCTTTAAAAATTCAATTTGCATCTCTTGCCAAATACCAATTGACCTAGGTCTTAAAGAATTAAGCCAAGTTTTGCCTTGTCTTTAAGAGAAAAAGGGAACAACTTCAACCTAATGGTCTCTTCATTACATGATTGGTCATAGAAGATAGAACATACCTCCTTAAATTCCTTAAAGTGTAGGTAAGGATTTTCAGAATCTAAGCCATGAAATTTAGGAAATAATGAAATCATA